>CM070575.1:44008319-44608319 GCA_036346355.1 Rhipidocladum racemiflorum
AGTATGCTTAGCCCTGCCACGTGAAAAGCTTTGGACAATCAAATGCTAATATTGACTTAATGAGATATTGAACTTGTTTTGAAGAAGTGTCATGTGTTGTGATTGTCGATGGCACGTGGTGCATGGTAATCAACTGGGGTTTGATAAATAGATTTCGACCAGGGCATGTGGCAAGAATGATCAGGTGGGCCAGTTGTGGCACCAGGAACGTTGTTTTGGTTCTTCGGGTAGTCTTGCGCTGGTCACCCTAAGGACTTAACCTTGCAAGCCTTTGAACTGAGTCAAACGTGCAACCACATGTCTGTAATGGGACGGACCTAGTTGATTAAGTTGCTAATAACGTACCTGTGGGGCCTCGGGGTGTCAACTATGCCTTTTGTGTAGTTGTACGGGGGAGCGTACCGGGGCTGCGGCCAGGTACCCATCTAACGGTGGATTGGCCTAAACTTCACCTTCGCTAAGGGAAGGGTTGGTGTGCAATCACCGGAGAGGACCACTTGTGCTATTAGAAGCTTCCGAAAGACTTTGTTACGGACACTCACCTTTGTGGTGTTTGGCTGTATCTTGTGGGTAAAGTGCATAACCTCTGCAGAGTGTAAAATCTATTCGAATAGCCGTGTCCGCGGTATTGGACATCGCTCGGGAATTACAGTCAAGGGTTAGACTTTCTTGAAAATAACTTGGACTTGAAAGGTTGGGTTTGGTTTAATAATGATGTTGACGGAAATGTGGATTAGGAATGGAAAAGATGGTTATTTAAATTCTGGAAAAGATATTGATCTTATACTTGTCTTTACTGCTTTCGAATCTACTTATGCTACTTATCAAATGCTGTTTTACTGCAATTATACCCTGAGCTATTCCTTCGTACTAAGCCATGTATGTAGTATATTAGTTTGCATTCTGTGCATGACTTGCTGAGTACCAAGTACCCACCCTTGCCACAATACAACACCAGTTGAAGAAGAGTCTACACCAGCCTCGGAGGAGGAACTCCAAGAGGAAGCGTCTAACTAGGGAGCGAGCCCAGTCAGTTGCCTGTGGTATACTGGATGGCGCCACGAAGTTATCTTATTTTTCCGCTGCTATTATTTCTCTTTATTTAAGTTCTCGCCCTGCGTGGCGTATATTTGTAACTCGACCCTAAGGTCGAGAACCAGCTTGGTTAACTATTTAAGGTACCTTATTATTTCGCTGAGTATGATTGTGATATTTACCAATGTTGAGACTGTGTGCACTAGCGCGTTCCTGGACTAGTGCTGAATACACAGAGGGTTCGGATTTGCAAATTCGGGTCCCGACAAGCAACATAGGCAAGTAGATAGAAGTTAAATGCAATAATGAAAAGTGTGAAACCATGCCAATAACGGAGAATGCAATTGTTGAGAAAGTCTAATTTAGTATGGTATTAATACGCTCCAACGCGCGAGCCGCCGGCCTCCCGTCGCCAGCTGCCCCCCTCCAAGCCCTGCTCCTCTGTTTCCATGGCCATGGCCAAAGCTTGGAGAAGGCCCCAACCCAATGACATGTTGGGCCCACTTGGCATAGACTCCCCTTTAATCCAAAAATCAGAAAAAAAAATCAAGAAAAGGAATATTCTGAGGAATATTCCCTCGTTTTTCATTTTTCAGAATTTTCGAACTTCGGAAGCCCATAACTTTTCCGTCCGAACTCCGATTGACTCCGTTCAAATTCCTAAATTCATCTAAAATCAAGATCTATCTGCCATTACTACTTTTATAATTTTTGGATTTTATTTATTTTGTGGTTATTTATTTGTGTACCGTTTTGCGCGTAGCCGAGGATCCTGTCGAGTCCGCCGACCCCGCCGCCGGACTTCAAGACTTTTACAACCTCGCTGCAACTGAAGGCAAGTCCCTTGACGCATTTTGGTCCTATGTTTGCAAATGTTTTAACATGTTTTATACACTTGCATTGCTATGTTTATCCTCGTATGTCAAATATAGATGAATAGTTAATCGAATTTGCGATTACCTCCTGTGTTATTGACATCCAAGTTTACTTGTAACCCTAGGACTTTTGATATGCCATGTTTACCTTATATGGTGACCTTTGTTGAATAGTACGATAGAATTGCTTAGGGCCAATATTGATGAAAATGACCCATGGGTGGGATTATACCAAAATGATGATTTAAAGTGTGATTTGTAAATGATTATAAAGATTTTGGTACTGTTTTTCCAAAATAAAAAGAAAAGAAAAATGGTTTGGACTTTGGCGGATTGGAATGTCGGGTGGGTGCGGATTGAGCACTAGTTCCATTGTGCAAGTGCCGCCCCAAGTCAATTAAGGACCGACGCTTATGACTGTCCATTCTAAGCATAACCGTACTACCACATGTCTAACATGGTACGACCTGGCTAAATAATTTGTAGAAACCTAACTTAGACTCGCCAGTTGGTGGAATGTTGGTGCCAGATAGAGGCAAGTTGTACTCCCCACACGGCGGAAGAGGGGGCTTCTGTACTGGGTAGATAGAACCCTAACAGCGGTGAAACCTCAGCGGGAGAGTCGGGTTAGGCGTATACATTGTAACGGCTTTGTCATGATCTCTCTGCCGACACACCAAAGGCAGTGTGTTAATTGCATGGCGTTAAAGAGATGATCATGTCTTGTGGGTAAAGCTGTACACCTCTGTAGAGTTAAAACTATTCGAATAGCCGTGCCTACGGTCAAAGGCAAAGCAAAGAATGCTTTCATACTGGTAGACTTTGGTTTTAGTTTTGAAAATAAATGTTGTTTTGGGATTCATGAGTGGTTAGAACTCTCGGATGTTTTATTGGCGGATTGAGCCAACCAGGTAGATGGAACCTGTTTTTATGTCATGACGGATAGAGTCATGTGTGGATAATCTTGATTTTTATTAAATTATGGCGGATAGAGCCCTTATATTAGTGATGGTGGATAGAACCTTCACTGAAATATTACATACTTCAATTGTTAAAAAGAATTGCTAAAATATGCTTTATGAAATTTATTAACAAGTATGGTTTGATGAAACTTGGCTTTATGCAAAAGAACCATATTAAGTTTTCCTTGGAAAGCCCTACATGTGCATCATTTCCCATACTTGCTGAGTACTTTTGTACTCACGTGCCACACAATGTTGTCATCAGAGAACTATCAGGGCGCCGTTGAAGACGGTGAGTTCTACGTCAAGGAGTTCGAGGAAGATCGTCAGGAGAATTAGTCGCATGCCTTGTCGTCGCCTGTGGTGTTTTTGAGCTTTTGCTTCTTTTCGTTTTGTGTCCGCTGCCGTGTCTCCGGTCTTGTGACCGAGTATTGTAATAAGTAGCCATGTGGCTAATACTTTATAGTTATGTTACTATTTCGTTATGTTCGGCAATGATGTATCACTATTGACTGTGTGTACTAGCTACTGATCTGGGACTAGTACAGAAATACACAGGAGATTTCGGATAGCCGATCCGGGGTCTCACAGCGGTAGTATCAGAGCCTGGACGACTGTAGGACGTGACCTTTGTAGAATGGCAAAGCCTTAAGGACTAATATTTTCATAAAAACATACTTATAAAATTTTAAGTTCCTTTGCTTCTACCTCTCCTATCTTAGTGTCTGGAGCTTACCTTATCTGTTATTTAAAACTGGTTACTAATCTCAACTTATTTCAAAAATTTGTAGATGTCGACTTGCACCACCTTTGCGGCTTTGGCTGGAGGCTTTTGCGCGGAGCTGTCCTTGATGCTCCAGGAGCTTGAGTTTCCTCACCGCCCAGAGTACCGCTGTACCTCCGTGCCTAGCATTGGCTACAGCACGTGGAAGGTTCAGCTGTTTGTACACGCCAGGAGTCGGAGTTTGGCGGAGGATCATCCATTCTACTTCACGTCGGAGAGACTGAAGATGGGAGATGCGCTGCAAGATGCGGCGAGACAGGCCATAATCCACTTCGGCAGCAGCTACAGTGACAGACTAGAGGACTCCCCGTACTGCCTGTTTCCTTGTCATGAGGAAGGGAGGTATCACAACAGGTTCCGGAGTACGGATCAGGAGGCGGTTCTAACGATCGTGCATATGGGATCGCTCATCCGAGCCCAGGATGAGGCTTATGTAAGCACTTCACACGAGCTTCAGGACATGTACCAAAAGTTGGCAACAGCTCGAGAGGAGATCCACCAGCTAAAGGAGGCTTAGCAGGCAGCTGCTCTTCCGCCACCAGCTTCTGTGCAGGCGGCATAGCCTGTAGCACCAGCGCCAGTCCCAGGGGGTCCGCCCAAGAGAGGGTTGACTCCGGATGCTTCGCCAGCAAAGCGTCGTCGAGGCCTTAGGACTCGGGAGACCGCGCGCAAGTCAGTTCATAGCCAGTCACCTTTGGGGGTCTCTCTGAGTTTCTTGGCTGCCCTTGGAGGTGCAGGACCTTCACCAGCAGCTACCCCGTCTCGTAGCAGGAGCGAGGAGGAGGAGGACCCGTCCCCGTGTGTCTTCGAGAGCGACGCGAGCACTTAGATGTTTTAGTCTGGAGGGCCTTAATTCTGTGCGCTAGATCGATTAATAATTGCTTGTGCTGGTCTGGATCATTCATTGGGCGTCTATGATCCATCCATCGTTATCAAACTATTTTGATTTAATAAAGAGTTTGTTGGTTTCCTTTCTGTGGTGTGCTTTTGTCCTTGTGGATGTTGTAGTTCCTCGTTTCTTATCTTTGCTTTTCCCTCTTTCCTTGCGCTTTGGCCGTCCTTGTTTCAGATGGAGAACCCAGGCAGAGGCCGTGGTCATGGAAGAGGAAGAGGAAGAGGCCGTGGACGCGGTCGTGGACAAGTGCAGTTCCAAGAGGGAGAACCTGTGGAGCAACAGCAGCAACAGGCACAAGAGAATGTGCACTACCTGCAGCTCAGCAAGAACCGATACCACCTCCACCCCCGGCTCATCCACCCAATATGGAACAGATGATGGCAATGCAGCTTCAGCTCTTACAAGCATTAGCCCAGAATGTCTTCAATCAACCTCAGGCTGCACCAGCTCAAGCCGCAGCGGAGCCACCCCAATCCAAGTTCGGGGAATTCATGAGGACTAGACCTCCAACTTTTGTTGGATCAGTGGATCCCTTGGAGGCCGATGACTGGCTCAAGTAAGTAGAGAGGAAACTCTACTTAGCCCAGTGTGATGAAGTACAGAGTGTGCGGTTTGCTTCGCACCAGCTGAAGGGAACAGCAGCTAGCTGGTGGGAAAATTACTGTGCTGCCCACGAGGATGCTCATAACATCGCTTGGAATGAGTTCACGGAAGCATTCCGGGCTACCCATATTCCTAAGGGAATCATGGAGATGAAAAGGAGAGAATTCCACAAGCTGCATCAAGGGAATTTATCTGTGTCAGAGTATCTGAATCGTTTCACTTAGCTTTCGCGATATGCGGCTGCAGATGTCGCAACTGATGAGGCTTAGATCTGGAGGTTCATGGAAGGTTTGGACCCTAACCTTAAGGTTGAGCTTGTATCCAGTGACTTCCCGACGTTCTAGCATATGGTCAACAAGGCTTTAGTTCAGGAAGATGGTCAACGTCAACTCTTTGAATCAAGGAAGAGGAAGATGATGTTCCAGAGTTAGTGAGGTGCAAGCAGCTCAAGGCCTTGTACTTTCCAGCAGCAGCCCAGTAGGCCAGCGGCTTCCAACCTTGCTAGGACCCCAACGTCCACTCCCCGGCCGATTGGTCAAGCTCCTGCCAGCAATGCAGGAGGTCAAGCTCAGAAAAGCAACAAACCAGTTGCGGGAGTGCAATGCTTCAACTGTAGGGAAATGGGGCACTATGCCAGCAACTGCCCACAGAAGCGCCAGCCCGACACCCCAGTGAGGTTTAACTTGGGATCTACACCAGCTTGTGCTCCAGCACCAGCGCAAGGAAGAGGTACACTGCAGACCCCACGCACGCCTAGGACTGCTGGAAGAGGGCGTGTGAACCACATCATCGCAAAAGAGGCTCAAGAGGCGCCAGATGTGGTCTATGGTAAGTTTTACGTCAACTCAGTGCATACATCAGTTCTGTTTGATTCTGGTGCAACGCATTCCTTTATATCAGAATACTTGGTTAAAAAGCATAGTTGGGATACAGTTCAGTTAAGACACCCTTTATTAGTGCAATCCCCTGGTAAAGAATTAAGAACCACTGCCATTTGCCCAAAAATGGATATAATCATAAAAGGGGTAAAGTTCCTAGCGAACTTAATATTATTGGATGCTAAGGGTATAGAAGTAATCCTGGGAATGGATTGGTTAACCAAGTATAAGGGTCAGATAGATTGTGCCAATAGAGCCATTTCTCTTACCAGCCCTGAGGGAATTCGAGTAGAATTCTTGTCAAATCTTTCCTCTAAGTGGGGTAGCACCCTGAACCGCTTGAAAGGGACATCGTTGGAAAATGTACCCATGGTAAATGAATATCCGAATGTGTTTCCTGAAGATCTGCCTGGTATGCCACCAGATCGGGACATTGAGTTCGTAATTGAGCTGGTACCTGGTACAGCTCTGATTTCGAAGAGGCCTTACCGGCTACCTGCCAATGAGTTAGTGGAAATGAAGAAGCAGATAGTAGAATTGCAGGAGAAAGGATTTATTCGACCAAGTTCGTCGCCTTGGGTATCACCGGTAATCTTAGTCACAAAGAAGGATGGTAGTCTGAGGATGTGCATAGACTATAGATCTTTGAATGAGGTGACCATCAAGAATAAGTATCCGTTGCCTCGGATAGATGATTTGTTTGACCAATTAAAAGGAGCCCAAGTTTTCTCAAAAATAGATCTGAGGTTGGGGTATCATCAGCTTAAGATCTGGAAGGAAGATATTCCGAAAATAGCCTTCACAACCAGATATGGACTGTATGAGTTTACAGTAATGTCGTTCGAATTAACCAATGCCCCTTCCTATTTCATGAATTTGATGAATAAGGTGTTTATGGAATATTTGGACAAGTTCGTTGTAGTCTTCATTGACGACATTCTTGTCTATTCTAAGAGCCGAAAAGAACATGAAGATCATCTGAGGATAGTTCTGGAAAGGTTAAGAGAGCATCAGCTTTATGCTAAGTTCAGTAAGTGTGACTTTTGGTTGAAGGAAGTTTCTTTCCTGGGTCATATTATTTCTGCTGAAGGAGTAGCAGTGGATCCGGCAAAAGTGAAGGATGTTTTGAATTGGACGCAACCCAACTTAGTTGTAACATCCTGAGTTTGTACTTGCCTTTTTAGTGTTAATTATCCTTTGGGAGTTGTTTGGATTTCAAATTTGGAGTTAATTGTTTTTGGATTTGTTTGCTCGATCTGTTTCGTTTTAGTTTTTGCTCTAAAATCTCGTTTCGTGTTGCGGTTAGAATTTCCGAGCAACCGTAGTTTCCAAACCTTCTTTAGCTACCCTAGAGTCTATCCTAAAGGTTTTCGGGAAGGGTTCGTGAGTTTTGGGCCCTGGGCGGCGATCTGGCCGGCCCTGGCCCGTCTTCGCCACGAGGGCTTCGAGCAGGCGGGCGCCCCGTCTTGACCTGGCCGCCACAGCCACCTCACCGTGTTCTAGAGGGATCACCTCCCCCAGCCAACTCCCTCTCCCTCACTTCACTCCCTCTCACTCTCACCCTCACCCTCTAGCTCTCCCTCTCTAGCTCTCTCTCCCATGGAGCTCTCTCCCTCTCTCTCGAATTTTCCCTCCAGCTAAACCTCTCCCTCCGGTGTTCTGGAGCTCGTGGAGCAGCTGGTCAAGGAGGAGGACATCGCTTCCAAAACCCTAGACGAGCACTGTGGTGAGTGGAGCAAGTTTCAGCCAGATCTGTGATAACTTGAGCTTGATCTTGTATTTTTCTCCATTTCTATCAACTTTTCTTTTAGCCAAAACCCTAGAAAACCTAGTTGTAGTACTCAACTTTTGGTTAGCTGAGTTTCTAGACCTAGTTTAAGTGCTAGAGTTCTCGTTAGTGCGAAAACTGAGATCGGAAACCCTAAATACGTTTTTATCGGATATATTTGGTTAAATGTCGTTTTCGTAGCCTTTGGAATTAAACCTTGAAACTCTAGTTTCAAAAGCTAGGAAAAGGACAATAGAATATATTCGACGTCGTTAAAGTCCGAGTTTGGCGGAAAGAATCGAGTTAAAATTCGATTCGGGGTGAAAGTCGGAATTTAGCTTGAATTAGGACTTTAGAGTTTCTCGGATTAGAATTAGGCCAAACGTGGTCGGAACCTCGGGTGGTTTGCGTAAATGGGTCCTTGTCATCTCCGAGAACCCATCCATGCAATCGACGCGAAATTCCGAAGTCGTTTGTGCGAAAATCCTTTTTCGGAAAAATTCAGTCGACCTGTGGCCGGCACTACCGACGTGGTAAGTCCGGTACTGCCGCTCAGGCCGGCACTACCGACCCTTGCGGCCGGTACTGCCGGGCTTAGGCCGGCACTACCGCTCCCGCAACGCCGGTAGTTATTTTCCAGAGAGGTCCTCGTTTAGGTTTCGCAGCCGCTGGTACTACCGACCCTTGCGGCCGGTACAACCGACTGTAGAGCGGCACTACAGGGGTTTGTATGCTGGTACTGCCGGTCTCCAATTCAAATTTTGGTTTTCGTTTAAGTTTTCCCTCTCGCGTTCGCTTATTGGTTGTTGTCCGCTTCTTTGAGCTTTTTGCCTTGTTCTCGTTGGATCTTAATCGTTTCCTCGTTATTTCTTTTGTTGCGCTTTCATTTAGACGTTGACGCCTCAGGAGCAGTAGGCGAGGATCCGGACTTTGACCCAGAGGACACGCAAAACCCAGAGCAAGCAGGCAAGCACCCCCTTTGAACATATTGCTCCTATAATTGCAAAAGTATTTGATGTTTTGCAAAATGATTACGCATGCATATGATTATTACAAGTATTTAAATGGTGGGAATAGATAGATACCCTAATGGTTGGATGGCTTATCTTAATCTTGTTGCTACCCTAAAATCCTTGAGTAACCCTAGTTTAAGGATAGACACTATAATAAGTGTCGTCAGGGGTTATAAGTCTAATAGTTGCATACGCTTAGCCCAGCTTTAGACTGATTGAATAATGATTGGTGGACCCAGTCAATCAAAGATTTTCGATACGTTATTAGGATTTCGGAAATGGTGATTTCGGAAAAACAAAGGCTATGTTGGTAAAAGATGAAAAAGAAAAGGTGTACGGTGATTTATGCCGGACGGATGATGGGAGGTCTCGTCTGTGCAATCCTAAGGACTGAACTTGACATTTTTAACCAAGTCCTTTCGTACAACCACATGTGCTAGTATGGGATAGCCTAAACTCAGTACAGGAGTTGGAATTTGATCTTGTGCCGTGGTAGGTCGAAGTAGTTGGGCAATCCCGACGTGCTGGTGTTGCTTAGAATACTCCCTCACCACGCGCAGGTGTTGGAGACTTTCGTGAAACAACGGTGGATGCTTTGCTGAGGGTAAAAGGCACGATGGGCTGTTGGCCATCGTTGGATCCGTGTGGGTGAATCAGGTTTGGAGTTTAAGGTACCCAAACACCTTAATTGGGGGGTACTCTCGCCTGGCCCGGGGGTACTCTGTGTGGGTGTGTGGAGCCCCCACCCAAAGCAAAGAGCGCACATCGCCGGGGCTGACGCAAGACTAGATGCCGACAATTGGAAGAGTTTCGTCACAATCTAGCAAAACGGATACGGTATGTATCGCGCGGCATGGTTGACATGATTGCTAGAGCGTGTCGTGTGGGTAAAGTGTGCATTCTCTGCAGAGATTAATCAAACTAATCGATTAGCCGTGCTCACGGTCATGAGCATCTTGGGTATTTGCTGTCAAGTATAGTATTTTGGTTTTGATTTCTGAAAAGGATTTGAAATCGGTAGATTTTTAAATGTTGGGTTGTTTCATGCAAATGTTGAGTCGTTGAACTCAAAGATCGGTTGGTTTGGTGATTTGATCAAGCTGGTGGTGATTCTTGATGCCATGTGATGGTGGTATTGGTTATGTTGAAGGAAATGATTCCTGTTGCCATGTGATGGTGGTGTTGGATATGTTGGAGAAAATTTGATGTTGAATGAAATGTACAATTACATTATGTATTGATTTACTCTCATTTACTAAATGTTTTATAAACAGTGCAGTATTCCAATCTATTAGTCTATTACAAATAACTTCAGCTTCATGCAAATCTGAACTAGAATAGCAACCATATTCATTGTTTAGCCTGCATTATTATTATATTTGCAGACAATAAAGTCTTGCGAGTATATACGTGTACTCACCGTTTGCTCTGAAAATTTGCGTGAGAAGCAGAAGATGCAGGTGAGGAAGAAGGTGACCAGGAGTTCAGTGACCCAGACGCGGGTGGTGCGTTTGACGGCTAGCGGAGCTAGTTGCTCGCCGGTTGCCTGAGGGAATGGAGGCACACCGCGGCCGCTTTACTTTTGTTTCTCTGATGTTTTTCTCTTCAGTTTACTTTAAGCCAATCGGCATTTTGTAAACAGAATCAAGTTGTAATATTATTATCTATCGTTGTAATATAATACCTCTGCCCTTATATTGCGTTCGCTTGGATGAGACTCTACCTTCTCAACATGTGACACTAGCCTACTGATCCAGGGACTAGTGGTTATCACATGGTTGCGGGAAGCTCAAATTGGATCCAATTGGCTGGCATGTGACCTCATTACTCGAGTATCGTGCTGACCAAGTGGTTTCAATCTGAGTCTGTCGTGATGCCGTGATCATTACGTTACTGGTTGCGTGATTAACCAGGCCCGCGCAACAGTAATGGAGTATCACTGTACCAGGACAGGAGCCCCCACGACATTAGTCCCGGACATCCGAAGTTTTCTTGGATTAGCTGGTTATTATCGGCGATTCATGATAGGTTTTTCCCAGATCGCAAGACCCCTCACCCAGCTTTTGAAGAAAGAGAAGAAATTTGAATGGACAAAAGCTTGTGAACAGAGTTTCCAAGAATTGAAGAAAAGGTTAACGCCCGCCCCAGTTCTGTTCTTGCCGGATATTCATAAGGATTTTGAAGTTTATTGTGATGCCTCAAAACAAGGACTTGGTTGTGTTTTGATGCAAGAAGGGAAGGTTATAGCATACGATTCAAGATAATTGCGACCCCATGAAGAAAACTATCCAACTCATGATTTGGAGTTAGCCGCAGTTGTGCATGCCCTTAAGATTTGGAGGCATTATTTAATCGGGAGTAGATGTGAGATCTATACGGATCACAAGAGTTTAAAGTACATTTTCACCCAATCCGATCTCAACTTGAGGCAGAGAAGGTGGTTGGAGTTGGTGAAAGATTATAATATTGGAATCCATTACCACCCTGGAAAGGCTAATGTTGTTGCGGATGCGTTGAGCAGAAAGAGCTACTGCAACAATGTTATGGTACAGGAAAATTAACCAGCGCTTCATGAAGAATTCCAACGCCTTAACTTGGAATTGGTGAATGAAGGCTGCATTTTCAATGTTGAAGTACAATCAACCCTCGAAGAGTAGATCCGTGAGGCTCAAAAGAAGGATAAGGATATTGTGAACCTCAAGGAAGAGTTGAAGAAAGGAAAACACCCTGGATTTTCCGAAGATGAGAAATGTATTGTTTGGTTCGGGAAAAGAATAGTAGTCCCTAACCAAAAGGAAATCAAGGATATAGTGTTGAAGGAGGCTCATGATTCTGTGTATTCTATTCACCCGGGGAGTACAAAGATGTACTCAGATTTGAAAGAAAAGTATTGGTGGTCCAATATGAAGAAAGAAATAGCTGAGTTTGTAGCTCGGTGTGATATTTGCCGGTTGGTGAAAGCAGAACATCAGAAACCAGCCGGTCTATTGCAACCGTTGCAAGTACCCGTCTGGAAATGAGAAGAAATCGGAATGGATTTTATCACTGGATTACCCAAAACTAGATCCGGATATGATTCGATTTGGGTCATTGTGGACAGATTAACCAAAGTGGCCCACTTTATTCCTGTAAAGGCAACCTATTTAGGTGATAGGCTCGCGGAGTTGTATATGGCTAAGATTGTGTGCTTGCATGGTGTACCAAAGGAAATTGTGTCTGATCGAGGTTCTCAGTTTACCTCGAGGTTTTGGCAGAAGTTGCATGAGGTGTTGGGTACAAATTTGAACTTCAGTACTGCTTACCACCCTCAGACAGATGGCCAGACGGAAAGGATAAATCAAATCCTAGAAGATATGTTAAGGGCTTGTGCTTTAACGTACAAAGGTTTTTGGGATCAGAATCTGCCCTATGCAGAATTTTCGTACAACAATAGCTATCAGACTAGTTTGAAGATGGCACCTTTTGAAACTCTGTACGGAAGAAAATGCAGAACACCGTTGTATTGGAAAGAGACAGAAGGTGGACAGATCATCGGACCTGATATTCTGAAGGAAGCCGAAGAGCAAGTCAGAGTAATCCGGGAGAGTCTGAAGACAACTCAGTCAAGGCAGAAAAGCTATGCTGATAATCGTCGACGGGAATTGAGTTTTGCACCTGGTGATCATGTGTATCTGAAGGTTTCGCCTCTCAAGGGAATGCGTCGATTCAGAGTTAGTGGGAAGTTAGCGCCCCGCTACATTGGTCCATTCCCAGTGATTGCCAAAAGAGGAGAAGTCGCGTACAAGTTGGAACTACCTCCACAGCTATCAGGTGTAAATGATGTCTTCCATGTTTCTCAGTTGAAGAAGTGTCTCAGAATACCTGAGCATCAGATGCCATATGAAGAGATGGAATTGAAAGAAGACCTGTCGTACCCGGAGTATCCCGTCAAGATTTTAGATGAAGCCGAACGTCGAACCCGAAGCCGGGTGATCAAATTTTGCAAGGTTCAGTGGAGCAACCATTCCGAGAAGGAAGCTACCTGGGAGCGAGAAGAAGACCTCCAAGCAGAGTTTCCCGATCTTTTTCTTTCTCCGTCCGAATCTCGGGGACGAGATTCTCTCTAAGAGGGGTAGGTTTGTAACATCCTCAGTTTCGCTTTATGGAAAAATCTAATTTAAATTAATTAAATTCAAAATTTGGGTTTTCATTGGTGTTTAATTTAACCTGGCATTCCTATCCCGTCCAAAATCGGAATTCAATTCCCCTCCACTCGAAAAATTAAATTTCCTGATTCCGTCAGTATCCGAAATTTCACCCGAGTCCGAAAATGCTCCAAAAATCATGGAACCTATTGCATAAGGTCCCAAATATTCTAAAAACATTTTGGGAATTTTCCCAAGATTTTTGGAGGCCCTCTGGTATTTTATCTCACGCGACTTTCGTTTAATGCCCGCTATTCGCCCCAGAATATTCAAAACCACAAATTTCATCCAAATTCTGCGAAATCAATTTTATTGGGTTCAAAATATTCTAAAATGGTTCTAGGAATTTTTCTGGAATTTTTAGACCATTTTTGCTAATTGTTCTTTAGGGCGTCACTTTCGCGTAATTCTCGGCCAATAAGGAAGTGCCACATGGCGGTTACTATTCAAGCTTCTTCCACCTTGGGATGAAATGTACAGAGCATGAGTTCATCTCTCCATCAATGGAGGTCTCTTCTTTAATCCTTAATATCTCTTGCAATAATGCTCCAAATCGCGAATGGCCGGATCCGTTGGATTCGTAGCGACGCGACCCTTCCGTTCCCCACGATCTTCAGCCCGGAATCACGGCGGAATTTGAATAATCTTTCCAAAACCGAAACTCACATTATTGGCAATAACTCGGCCGTTTCTAATCCGTTTCGCGTGCTTCCACCTCTCACGTCTCCGTATTAGAACCCTCTTCCCGGTGGTAGCACCCATCCTTTGCGTCCCCAACTCGTTCGACCGCTAGATCAAGAAAACCGATGAGGCGACGCCGTTTTTCGTGTTCTTCTTCTTCATCCTCATATCTTCTCCATCGGTGGTTCAAATTCAATTCCGTTTGTTTCCTTGTGTTCATATGGGTGTCTAGATTCTAACCCATCAATCAATTTTAGGATTCATCAAGTTTTGACGACGAATTTCGCATTTTAGTCGCTTCGGCTGAACCGGTGTTCTTCGTCGAATTCATCATTTTCGGTGAGCCATTGATCAATTCCTTGCTATTATAAGTTCCTTTATATGTCCCCTTGGTGATCCATCATTTTATTTTGCAATGTATCATGCAAATTGTTGCAAATTTCGGAATTTTTGGCACTTGTGGAGTTCTCTATTTTTTTTGGGGCTTCACCGTGCTTGGCCGCCGGCTACCGCCACCGTCGCGCCGCCGCAGCCATCGCTGGCCACAGATCAGAAGCCGCCCCGCTTCGCGCCACGCGCCGCTGCCGCCGACCGCCGCCGCCACGCCGCCGCCGCCTCCCCCCCTCCAAGCCCTACTCCTCTGTTTCCATGGCCATGGCCAAAGCTTGGAGAAGGCCCCAACCCAATGACATGTTGGGCCCACTTGCCATAGACTCCCCTTTGATCCAAAAATCAGAAAAAAATCTAGAAAAGGAATATTTCGAGGAATATTCCCTCGTTTTTCATTTTTCAGAATTTTCGAACTTCGGAAGCCCATAACTTTTCCGTCCGAACTCCGATTGACTCCGTTCAAATTCCTAAATTCATATAAAATCAAGATCTACCTGCCAGTACTACTTTTATAATTTTTGGATTTTATTTATTTTGTGTACCGTTTTGCGCGTAGTCGAGGATCCCGCGAGTCCGCCGACCCCACCACCGGACTTCAAGACTTTGACAACCTCGCTGCGACTGAAGGCAAGTCCCTTGACGCATTTTGGTCCTATGTCTGCAAATGTTTTAACATGTTTATACACTTGCATTGCTATGTTTATCCTCGTATGTCAAATATAGATGAATAGTTAATCGAATTTGCGATTACCTCCTGTGTTATTGACATCCATGTTTACTTGTAACCCTAGGACTTTTGATATGCCATGTTTACCTTATATGGTGACCTTTGTTGAATAGTACGATAGAGTTGCTTAGGGCCAATATTGATGAAAATGACCCATGGGTGGGATTATACCAAAATGATGATTTAAAGTGTGATTTGCAAATGATTATAAAGATTTTGGTACTGTTTTTCCAAAAGAAAAAGAAAAATAAAAAGGGTTTGGACTTGGACGGATTGTAATGTCGGGTGGGTGCGGATTGAGCACTAGTTCCATTGTGCAAGTGCCGCTCCAAGTCAATTAAGGACCGACGCTTATGACTGTCCATTCTAAGCATAACCGTACTACCACATGTCTAACATGGTACGACCTGGCTAAATAATTTGTAGAAACCTAACTTAGACTCGCCAGTTGGTGGAATGTTGGAGCCAGATAGAGGCAAGTTGTACTTATTACAATACTCGGTCACAAGACCGGAGTCACGGCAGCGGAAACAAAACGAAAAGAAGCAAAAGCTCAAAAACACCACAGGCGACGACAAGGCACTCGACTAATTCTCCTGGTGATCTTTATAGTTATGTTCGGCAATGATGTATCACTGTTGACTGTGTGTACTAGCTACTGATCTGGGACTAGTACAGAAATACACAGGAGATTTCGGATAGCCGATCCAGGGTCTCACAGGTACTTAGAGGTGGGCATTTGGGATGGGCTCTTTTGGGCCGGCCCAATGCACGATGGGATGGCCCGGTGCAAAGCACAGCACGACACGGTTCCGTCTGCGGCGGCCGCACGCAATCAGAAGTTCTTGCCGGCCCGAACCGGCACGACGGCAAGACGGCACGAACGGGCATGAAATCACGAATTAAGGCCTAAAAGTTGGCAAATATTGTTGATTCAGGGCATCTTTAAGCATTGCATTTATGTTTAACATTTTGTTGATGTGATTAGTCTCTTATCTCTACTATTATAAAGCATCAGTTGGTGGCAGTGGTGAGTTCTATCCACGTCATTAATTGCCTTACTTAATTGCCCTGCTTAATTGCCCTACGCAAAAAACGAAGCGTTGCTTTAATTAGCCAGCTTTCGCAAGAAACGAAGCGTTAAAGATAGATGTTTGATCTTGTGAAATATTTTTTTTATTTTTTAATCTTTATTTTTCGTTATCAATTTTGTTTTTCGTAGCAACGCACGGGCATGTAACTAGTGTAATTAAAATAGGTAGTTCAGTAATAGTGATGTGTTTTATTTTTTTACTCGTCACAATAGTGAAAATGGGTCGAGCCTGGACCGACACGGCACAAAGCAGGCACGAAACGCAAATGGGCCAGGCTTGGGCTCACCAAAAGCGAGTCGAGGCAGCACGGCCTGGCACGGTGGGCACAGTGGGCCGTCGTGGCACGGCACGGTTCCGACCCGAAGCACGATGAGCCCGGACCGAACCAGCACGGCACGGCACGACGCCCACCTCTACAAGTACCCACGGATACCCAAACTTATGAATAAAACTACCATCCCTACGCCCATTAAAAACTACCATCCCTACGCCCATTAAAACCCCAGCGCGTCCCCACTACAACCAGGGGTCCAAATTTCGGCGAAATTCGGCGAGATCCCGGCGAAATCTCGGATTTCGGACCCCTCCGAGATTCAAAATCCCGGAAAATTCAAAAAATTTAAAAAAATTCAAATCTCGGATTTCTCGGCGAGATCTCGGCAATTTCGGGCGAAATCTCGGCAATCTCAAGTAGATTTGGTATTTTTTTGCCGGATTTTGATTTTTGTGCATTCTATTTGCTTGGGTTTAGGATCAAGATCATCCACAAAAAATTTCAAAAATTTTTAACATGTTTTTAACCATTTTTTGGTCGGTTCAATACGCTTGCTAGGACTTTATTTAATTTTTAAAATTTTTCAAGATTGATTATCTTCTCAAAATTTTATGGGAATATTATTGATGTATTAGGACCATTCACAAAAATTTCAAAATTTTTAAAGTGGTTTGAACTTTTTTAATACATATGAACTTTTCTAGTGCATTGAAACAAAGAGAGAGAAATGATATCCGATAATCGACATTGATAGTTGGAATCAATGTGTATGCCTATGAGAGAGAAGTGGAGTGGAAACAAGTGGTACAAAACCCACTTCAAAATTATTGAATGACATATATTAAAAAACAAAATTTAAAACCTAAGATAACATGTATTTATAAATGGAGTACAAGATTAACTCACCTATGTATATATGGGCGAGGATTCACATATACATGATCAGTGCTTATATTTATGGCATTGATCTTTTCTTATTAGTCAAAATTTAAAAGCTGCAGGTGGTTTCAAAGAAAGAACCTCCTCGTAACTGCAGGTGGTTTCAAAGAAAAATCTCCCTTAATACATAGGAACATATATAAAACTTTTAAAATGACTTGAAGTTCATTTGTTACATTTGAAAAATCAAAACTGATTTTATATACGGTTTTATCACGACTTTACCATCGTTAGATTTTTAAAAATTCCTCATGATTGATCATCATCTCAAATTTTTATGGAAACATTAGTGATGTGTTAGGACTATCCAAAAAATTTCAAATTTTTTGACGTGTTTTGAACCATTTTTCACCAGTTCAATTTGGCCGAGATTTGATGATTTACGAGATCTCGGATTTCCCGGTAGAAAAAAAACCGGATTTGAAATTTGGTTTTTGCAATTCGTCCGGATTTTGTCCGAAATTTCCGAATCTCGCCGAAATTTCGGATTTCGGGAACCTCCGAGATTTGACTCAAAACGAGATTTGAAACCTTGACTACAACTAATGCCAAAGCGCCAACCGGTATCTCCCCACCACCACCTTCCAGACTCTTCCTCCCTCGACGACACCTCGCCCCCGTGAGCCGTCCACCCAGTCTACCTTTCAAACTCCGTCTCGAAACCGTCCACGATACGCAGGCGACGGTCCACCCTTTTCAGTTTTCGCCCCCTCGCCCGACGCCGCCGCTCCCCCACCCGCACGGGCACGGCAGCGCGCTCCTCTGTTACCACCCACCGCCCCTCCAGCTCCATCCACTGCACGCCGTGAACCCTCCCGAGAAGAAGTGCATTCGGCGCGATGCGGCCGTGCCGCCTGGCCGCCGCCTCGCTGGCCGTGGCGGCGGCGGTGCTGCTGCTGCTCTGCGCCACCTCCCCGCACGGGCTCACCTGGCCCGGCGCCTCCCGCGCGCGCCTCCCGCCGCCGGGGCCGCCGCGGGTGGCGAGGGGCCCCGGCAGCCCGCCCTCCTTCGCGTACTGGATATCCGGCACGGGCGGGGAGGGCCGCAGGGTGCTCAGGCTGCTCAGGGCTGTCTACCACCCGAGGAACCGGTACCTGCTGCATTTGGACGCGGGGGCGTCGGGGGAGGAGCGGGCCGCTCTGGCCACCGCGGTGCGTGTGGAGGCCACGTGGAGGGAGTTCGCCAATGTGGACGTGCTGGGGGAGAGCTACGCGGTGGACCGGGCGGGCTCATCGGTGCTCGCGGCCGCGCTGCACGGCGCCGCGGTGCTGCTCAGGATCGGCGGCGACTGGGACTGGTTAGTCACGCTCAGCTCGTGGGACTACCCGCTCGTCACGCAGGACGGTAAGTACGAGTATGTTTATGGCGTGTTGTTTACTCCGCCTTGTTAGATTCCAAGTTCTTTGTGTGCAGTGTTCGTTAATCGGTGAAAGGATGGTATCTGGTCAGTTGCTGATACAGTGATATGCAAATACGGAATCGCATCAAGGTTTAGTTCATTGTCACGGATGGTATCAGCTGGATGAAAGGCGATGTGCTAATCGCCGTGATTGCGATGTGATTCATTGCTTAGCATTCAAGATTCAGGCGATGGATGTCTCGCTTGCAGTTTACTACTTGGTAGAATAGAATAGAGTGATCATGTCATATAGATTGTCGTTAGGCAAGTAACCATTGCCTGATTGATTCGATGATGTGAGTTGGGACGTCTGATATAGCTTTCGTTGGTAGCTGTACCCTCGGCTGGGACAAGCTATGATTTTTGATACAGCAGGTATTGATCGTCCTGTTAGTCCTTAAAACTGTCAGGTACTAATTGTACCTTTGTCATGCTCTGTTTTCGGTTGTGCCAATTCTAGTACTGTCCTACTGTCCTCAAGACTGTTGGTGATCTGTGCTTAACTGCTTATGGTGAATTTGACTCTTGTACCGGTTAACTGTCCATAGTACTCGCGTATCAATTATAAAACAACCTTCCATCAATACGTCTGGGCAACCCGTGTGTTACTGGCAGTAAGGCCATCTCCGATAGCATTTCCTAAATTTGAATCCCTATATCCTCATATACATAATTCCCTAAAAAGATTCCTTCCCTATATCTCTTCCCTCTCCAACAACATTCCCCAAATCCCACTCTCTATTTTCTCCCTCCTATATTATAATCATATTTCATAACCATCATATGAATAATATTTATTTTTTACCAAAAAAATTCGAACTGCTATTTTTAAATGCAAAATTTTGAAATTTGAAATTTATTCTAACGGCCATCATAATGGTTATATTCTAACGCCTCGCCAGCACTAGCATCGCCGGCGGCCACAGTCGGAGCTAGGCCGGACAAGCGGGCTCAGGCACACTGTGAACCCCGAGATCCCGTCGCTTGGCGCCGAGCCCGAACTCTTGGCGTCTTTGCTGGTGAGGATGGCGAGGGAACCACCACCGCTACCGCTGGGACTCGGGCTCACAGCGTCGGCGGCGGCAAGGACGCCGCCAGCGTCGGCCTCCGCTGCGGCGGACTATGGCCGAGCCACGAGGCCGATCGAGGAGGGTCCTTCTTGCTCTCTTCCCGAAGCTTGGCGCCCGCCGCCGAAGATCGCCGCCAGAAGGACCCTCCGCGCGCCTTCTTGCTCTCCTCGACGGATCGTTGGCTGGCGGCGTGGCAGGCCGACTGCGGCGTCTGAAAGAAGAGGAGGTTGGGGTGGTGGTGGTGGGAGGGCGAGGTGGTGAATGGCGACGCCAGCGTCTGTGAGCGTCGGCGTCGGTCTTGTGGCGTAGGGGCGAAGCAGTCGGGAAGAAGGCCACAATGGCTGCAGCGGGGCAGCGGGAGAAGCGGCTGTCGACGTCGCTGCCCTCACGGGCGCGGGGGGAGCAACACCTCGCCGGCACTGGCTGTCCTCACGGGCGCGGGAGGGAGCAACGGTTGCCTCCGACCGATCGGGAACGAGATGAGGAAGGGAGAGAGAATCCTGATATTTCAAGATTCTCTCTCCTATCCCTAAAAATAGAGAATCAGATAAGGAATCTGTTGGAGCTTGCTTCTGCTGCATTTTCCTCATTTTTTGAGATAGGGAATGGGATAGAGAAGCTGTTGGAGTTGCTCTAAGAGAGAGAATTGGGATATTGCAAATAGGGACTTTTTGTTTCGAGACTAAATCAAGTATCTTGAATCGTCAGACTAGGATACTATGTCCACTCTTGCTCACATGGTGATTTATTTGGAAGTTAATTTCAAATATAACAAGGTCCCAGCAACTTCTTTTTGGCTTTAGATCATCAACTTTTTTCAGTTGCAACAATTGAATTAAGGTGAAAAATTGATTGCTTTCTATCCTCCAGTGGATGGGGAGTTGCAATTTGCCTTGGAATAGAAAAACCAAAAAAAAGTAGACCAGTAGCATTTTCATGTCTGTATTTTGAGTCAATCCATTCGGCGAGGTGTGAGGACCCTGAAAATCCAATTAGCAAATCAAGTCATTAAGTAACTAATGAATATCATGCCAAGTAATTAAATGAGGGAACCAGTGTTATGCATAGAATTAAGGAAGGACTGTTGTGCCCTTGTGCCCTTGCATATCCAGTAGAAGCCCAGGGGTAGGAAGATAATTGCGCCATAGTGAAAAGGGAATAAGTGAAGCTAGCCGAAGAGCCAACCAAGCAACACAACTCATTCATCCCATTCTCCCCATTCCACTGAGAGTCACCCAGCCATTCTCTTCCCCATCACCATCTCCAAACCAAGAGAGAAAGAGAGCAAGAGCAAGAATTGAGAGTCCAAGCTGAAGTCAGCAGCAAGAGTATGAGAAGTCAGAGGAGGAGGAGGAGCAACCAGAGTAGGAAGAGGAGCCAGTGCCGACCACGACCACAGCGACGTCCACCCCAACCCTAGCAACCTCACCATCTCCTTCTCCCCCAACATCAAACTAAGCCACAGGAGATCAAGTAAGCAGTAGAATAGTAGTAGAGTATCAGTAAAGTAGCAGTAGGGTAGAAGTAGAGTAGTGTAGTAGGTAAAATCAATAGATCGGGGGTTCTCGTGGGGAGTCTCGCTAGGGGCTTGCGAGGAGTGTCCCAGCTGTACCGTTGCCCTCACCGCAGTGCATGCCTAGCCGATCTCGTCTCCTCGCACCCCCCAAAACCTAGAACCTCACCCCAAGATCATCATCGACTAACTTACCTTTGAACCGCAGCTTACCTCACCGTAGAACCCACCGGTGATGCCAACTGAAGCAACCAAAATCCCCTGAAAACAAAGCCTCAAACCGAAGCAACAACCATCCAAACAACCAGCGTCCGAAACCATAGAACTGAGCCAACCAGAAGGGGGAAACTGGTAGGGGAGCCTGGCTCGGTTGCGGGTGACCGAGCCTAGGATGGCGGATTTGGGGGGCCGGCAAGCCTAGGGCAGCACAGGAGGCCGGCAAGCCTCACTGAGTGGGGGAAGAAGCCGGTGGACCAAAGATTGGGGAGAGAAGCCGACGGGCCGAGGAGTAGGGGGAGGCGTCGGCGGTCGAGGAGAGGAGCCGATGGTTGGGTAGGAGGAGAGTGGTCGGCGTTGAGTCGGAGGAGTAGAAGGGGGATGCGGGAGGAAGGAACCGAGAGCAGAAAAGAGAAGGGGCCGAGAATTCGGTCGGGTGAGGAAGGGAAAAAGGGGAGGAGAGAAAAAAAAAGAAAAGGGGGAGAAGAAAAAAGAGAGGAGAGAAAAGAAGAGAAAAAGAATAGAGAAAAGAAAAGTGGAAAATGATAGAAGAGAAGGAAGAACATTGGAAATGGGTTAATTATCGCGACCTGTGGTTAGTATAGCTAATTAGTCAATTGTTCGTTTAAAAATAAAAAGGGGTACTGAATAACAGGGATTAGTTAAATGAATAGCTTAAAATAAGAATTAAGCCCTCAAATTAATATTGCTACTGTTAAAATGGTTGGGTGCTATGAATCACATTCAAAATTAATTTGCTATGATTTTAAGACAAGAATTGAATCAATCAAACTACCAGCTCTAGCTTTTGAGCGAGTACGATTATATCAATCTGAATTCAGGCAAGTTTCCCTTTGATCACATTTGTGAAATCGTTTTTGAATGTTTTTATAAATCAATCACTGCATGAAAAAGTATCTTTTAAATCAAAACCCTACAGTGAATGGACTGTTGGAAGGATGGATACATGAAACTTGTTGTGGCAGAAAATTGTTATGGATAAGTGGATTGTTGATGTACTACCGATGAAAATCGGAGTACAATATTGTTGTTGCTAGTCGGAGCCCTGTACTACAGTTGTTAGTCGGAGTACAGCACTACCGTTATTATCTGAGTTACTGTACTACCGTTATTAGTTAGAGTACAGTATTGTTGTTGCTAGTCGGAGTCTTGTACTACCGTTGTTAGTCGGAGTACAACACTACCGTTATCATCTGAGGTACTGTACTACCATTGTTAGTCGGAGTACAGTATTTTTGTTGCTAGTCGGAGTCTTGTACTACCGTTGTTAGTCAAAGTACAGAGCACTAAAAGTTGAGGTACCATTGGTGTTGGATATATGAGGAATTTTAGTAACATGTTTGATAATCTAAAATTTGCAACACAGATTTTTCCTAATAAAACCCAATTTTCTGAAAAAGGATTTGAGGAAGGATTGAAAGGTTAAAGGAGATGGATATGGAGGAAAACTTCATATAATGCATTTTATTATTAATGCTTTGCTGAGTACTTTTGTGCTCACTCTTGCTTAACTCCCTCTTATGCTTAGAGAGTTTCTCTGGTAGTCAAGCGGCTAATTTGGACTTGGACCCCAAAGGTGACTATGAGACTTAGGGTGATGGTCACCCGCAGGATCTATTGACTAGGAGGTAGACTATCAGGATGTTAGGGGGGTTGGATGGATTGTTCTCCAGACTTGTCACTCTTCGGGGTAATAGTTCTTTTGAATTACATTTTGTTGTACATTGATCATATGTATAATTAATGTACCGAACTTGTAGCCATGCTGGCAATGGACTATAATAAATTTCCATTTCAGCCTCTAATTATTGTTCTGTTGCAACACTTTGAACACGGTGTACTAATTGATAAAACACCGGGTGCGCTCGGTGTTTTGATTAGTTAGTATGCCGAGATTCGTGTGATTATCTTAGTGTAATGGTAGTGGTTACTGTCGTTACCCTAGGCTAATTGCACGGGTCGTCACATGACGGTCATCTCAAGATGAACCATCAATTCTTTTAACCAATGATAGACATAAAGAGAGCTTCTTGGCATATGTTGTTTCATTTGTTTGTTTGTTTATTGGACGTACTATTTTTATTAATTTCTCGATCATCCATTTCATTCTTGATTTTCTTCGTTTGAAGCGTCTAGTTTTTCATGCAGATCTCCTTTATGCCTTTTCTTCTGTACCGAAGGAACTCAACTTTATTGATCACACAAGTGATCTTGGATGGAAAGAGTGAGTTCTGTCAGGATAATTTCTAGAATGTTCCTTAGTCGATCTTTCAAAAAGAATTCTTCTTACATGTCTTCTGTAAAATAAAATGACTTCTATAGTCCTATGCAGGCATGGAAGATTTGAGAAACTTATTGTGGATCCAAGTTTATATATGGACAGAAACACTGAGCATTTTCCTGCGACAGAAGTAAGACAAATGCCTGATTCATTCAAGATATTCACAGGTGTGTGCATAAATTATCTCCAGTTCAGGTTTGAATAGTCCAGAAATTTCTAATGAAAAATATTAGGATTTTAGTGATCCCCTAGCTTTGTTCGAGTCCCAGTGCTAATGAACCCAACATTTAGATAGCCCTATGAATATCATGTGTTTGGATTGAGCTAAGGAAATAATTTACCGTCAGTTTTATTTATTTACTTATGCACTGTTAGGCAATCCAAGATCATTTGCTCTCACATTGAAAGAAGAATAGCAGAGTTTATAACTAGAAGTGATTTTTATATTGGAAATTGCAGACAGTGATCTACCCATGATTTAGATCGCAATCCAAGGGCTGTGAGGAGGGGCCTCAAACTGAGGCCCACCCCTGTAAATTTGTTTCTCACCATACACATGCGTGTTTGTTATTGGAAATGGCAGACGCTGATCTACTCATGATTTAGATCGCATTAGGCCAAGAGCTATGAGGGGCCCCAAGCTGAGGCCCACCCCCGTAAAATCTATTTCTCACCATACACATGCATGCACACACCCAAAGTTTCCCATAAAAGAATAAATGAGGTATTTGGTTGAAAGCTCAAAGCTGAGCTATAGTAACAACCTGAATTGATCCGAATCCAGGTTCATCTGAAGATCAAAGATTGTGAAACCTGAAAATAAGATATAGTTATAACCCATGCTGTTCAAACAATTTTGCCCAAGAACAAAAAATTTGACACTACTCTGGAGAAATTTGAGAGCTCTTATGAGTTGCTGGTGGAGTCATAATCATGGGAGTTACTAGATTTCATGAGATGCTAGGCAACAACAAGGAATTCCTAAAATGAAACTGTGTGAACCTATAAGACGGTGAGGTTGGAGAAGATTCCAGAGATGTGGAGGTGGGGAAGAACCATTAGGAAATGGAGAGATGGTGATCAAACAGAGGCCATGCTGGCAACCACTCGGAGATGGTATGCTGTTCATAAGCTGAAGGCTGTTAGTATCACGAAAGGAGAATTTTCGCTGGAGGGGATTTTTTTTCCCTCTGGGTTAAGGTAGATTAATTTACAATATTTTATTTTCATAGTCAGTCCAATTAAAGGCCTGTTTGTTTTTGCTTTGGATTATCTAAAAGCTGATTCTGGATTGTGGTTATAAAGAACCTGATTATCCAAAAGCTAAAATTCAAAAGCACATATGAAGTGGATTGTGGATTCTAGTGTATATGGATGGGCTGGATTGTGAGAATCGAATTGTAGAATTGGGCTGTTTGTTTTTCATTTAGCTTTTGGGACCAGAATGAAACAACTAGGCTCTAATTATTTTCTAGACCATGATTTATCAAAGCTAGTAAGGAAAAAGAGTCTGGTGTATGTGACTGAATGGATCGATGGTAATGCTTAGTAGGAGTTAGGGTGCTTGTGTTCAATTATGAGAAACTCTGTATGCTCCGTGCAGTCATTTAAGTTCCTAATTAATACAACAACTCAAGTCTTTTGACCCAAACAAGTTGGGATACGTTAGGAATGAAACCCTATGAGTAAAAAAGTTCTTAATTAATATCTTAATTTAAACTTGGTACGCTCAATGAATTCCTACTTGGCTGTAAGTCTTACATATCACTTTTCTGGATTGTTTTTTCTACGTTGCAGGTTCTCCTTGGGTAATTCTGAGTAGGAACTTCACTGAACACTGCGTGCATGGTTGGGACAACCTCCCACGCAAACTACTAATGTACTTTGTCAACACAGCTTACTCCATGGAATCCTACTTCCAGACTGTTATCTGCAATTCGTCTTACTTCAGAAACACAACTGTTAATGGCGACCTACGTTACTTTGTCTGGGATGATCCTCCAGGCCTTGACCCGCTTATCCTTGACGAATCTTATTTTGATAACATGGTAAACAGCAGTGCCGCCTTTGCAAGGCGGTTTATGGAGGATGCCCCAGTGCTGAAGAAGGTCGATAATGAGCTGCTGAACCGTTCTTCGGTCCACTTGATTCCAGGGGTGTGGTGCCCCAACTTGGGTGAAAAACAAGGAGGGATGAATGTGGACTCATGCTCAAAATGGGGCGACATTGATGTTGTCAGACCAGGGCATGCGGGAGAGCGGCTCAGGCGTTTCATATCTGAGACCAGTCAGAGAAGAGGATGCATCTAGCTGAGAGCTGAACCAACACAGGAATTCTTTGTCAAGAGACTAGTTGACCAAGTATTCGAGGAACACAATTTGGATTGAGCCCACGTGTTGGAACATGGAAATGGCTAAAGGAGTAGCAGCTTTGCCTGTTCTGACCATGTAGATAGAACATAGAATAGGTGACACTACCGAAGTTGTCAGCACCACAAACCTCGTTCTTCCATCCAATTTTGTAGATGTTAGCTGTGAGGGAAGTATACATATGCTGTTGATACTGGCGGCCCTAGCTGGATGTATAATACCACGTTATCAGGTAAGGTCCCTGAATACAGATCTTTTGGGCAAAATTTCATTAAATTGGATATTGCTTAGAAGACGTGTCTACGAAACTACAGCTGCTGATAGCATAGTAACAACTCGTGTGGCGTGTTGCGTTTAGTCGCACTCCAGTTGATCTGATACAAACTAGGTTCTTCATGGGCCGCGTGTCGCTGTTGGCGGAAATAAGCAGTGAAACAGGTAAAGATTTTAATAGAGAAAGGAATTATTTTTTGAGATTTTTTTTAAAAAACTATTGTAAATAAGATCTAAAAAAAATTTTAAAAATGAAAAAGTATTTTGTCAAAGGACTGTTTTTATTAGAACTAAAATTATTGCAGAAATATTTTTTTGGAAAAACTGATTAAAAAAAAACAATAAAAATGTTTTAAAAAATTTAAAATACTATAGCTCGGGACTGCATTTCTACGGTGCCTGAGCACCACATGGTAGGCCCATGCGTGCTTCACCGAGAATAGAGTACACTAGTTTTTTCATGGGCCCGCGTGTTGCTGCGGGCGGAAGAAAGTACGAGACAGGCAGAGATTCTAATAGGTAAATGAATTATTTTTCGGGAAATCTAAAAAATAAAACAAAAAATATTAATTTTTATTTTGGAAAACTGTCATGAATGAAATCTAAAAAACTATTTTTTTAAATTTTTTTCATATATAAAAGTACTGTAGTTTTTTTTTAGAAAAGTTGTTTTTTTTAATTAAAAATACTACAGAGGAATTTTTTTTGGAACGTCTTAAGAATTTTTAAAAATTTTGCAGAAGAAATATTTTTTGAAAATAAAAAATTTGATGGCAAAAATATTTTGTAAAAATAAAGTCAAAAATATATTTTCGGAAATAAAAAAATTGGAGAGGGAATTTTTTTAAAAAATAAACAAAAAAAGCTCTAGTTTTTTTAATTTTTTTTATGGTAGGAGAAACAAAAAAAAAAGAATTACTAAAGTCACTATAGCTTAGGCAAAAAAAAAGCTCTAGTTCTTTTTTAAAAAAAGTTGAACAAAAATTTTTTGGGCAGGAAAAAACAAAAAATGAATTTTTGTAGCTTCGCTACTTGGGGCTACAGCACCCCCACAGGTTGGATTCGAAGGGGCGCGCGAGAGTTCTAACCAATTGCTACAGCATGTTTGTGAAAGATGAGGGATAAAAAGAGGAGTATAAGGTTAGATTTTTTTAAAAATAATAATTCTTTTTTAATTCAAAAATTCAATAATATATGGTCGATTTTTTTTTTTTTTTTTTACAAAATCAGCTCCTCGCACTGATGTGGCAAATGACTAGGTTAGTCACGCGCCACGCGCAAAGAATAACGGGTTGTCACGCGCCATGGTGGCGCGACTGAACCATAAGCTGCCACGTGGCAGCGCTTCGATTGGGTGCATTTTGTAATTTCAATTTAATTGCAATAATTTAATAATTTTAATTTAATTGCAATAATTCATATCGGATACTAGGAACCTCCAAATGGAATGAAATTTTTTTGTAAATTTTTATTACGCTATAAGCATTCTTAATATATCACAAAAAATAGCATGTTCCATGCAAATTTAAGATGTTAAAATCAAGTTTAGTAAGACCATTTTGTGTTTTATAAAGAAACTATATAAACCATGGCTCTAAAAATCACGAAGGAAAATAGAAAATTTGTATTAAGCCATAAGGATTTAGAATATCTCACAAAAAATACTATGTTGCATGCAATTTTAAATAGTTAAAATCAAATTTAGTAAAAGACCATTTTGTGTATTATGAAGAAACTATATAAACCATGGCTCCAAAAATCATGAAAAAATTGTGAGATGTTCTGGATCCTTATGGGCTAATACAAATTAAAAAAAAAACTTCATGATTATTGGAGCATAATAAAAATTTATTATGAATTCTTATAGCATAATAAAAATTTACAAATTTGTTTCACTCCATTTGGAGGTTCCTAGTATCCGATATGAATTATTGCAATTAAATTAAAATTATTAAATTATTTTTAATTTTTCTTTTGAAAAACCCACCAATCGGAGCGCTGCCATGTGGCAGCTCGTGGTTCAGTCGCGCCACCGTGGCGTGACTGACCCGTTTGTCGCTGCCACGTGGCGCGACAGGAGCTCACTTCTGTAAAAAAAAAATCGGTCGTATATTTTTGAATTTTTGGATTAAAAATGGATTATTTTAAAAAAATTTCTATAAGGTTATATAGGGATGCACTATAGAATCTACAGCGAGATGTCGCGTTGGGCAGGTGGACGGTGTTCTGTATATCTTCGAAAATAGATAAATATATAGATGTTAGCTGTTGTTTGCATTGGTCATATCACTGGTACTTGCACCACGAATGCTCTTAATTATGCCATCAAGGCTACACCGGCTATAAAAGGCGACATGCTACAGAGAGGAGAACAATCAACACAAACAACCAACCAATCTACCAATACTTTATCTTTCCTGTACTAGGAGTAGTTTCATAGCATTGTAATCTTTCCTCTGTAATACACTTTGATCAATACAAGTTGTGCATCGCCGGTTGTTGATCTTTGCTGTATTACGCTCTGCCAAGCTCTTGTTTCTTCCGATCTTGTTGCGCATCACCTTTTTCAGAGAAGCCAGGCTTTTACCCCTTTTTTCGATTGATTCGAAAGAGTCAATTGGATCCAGTTACCCGATCCAAGTTGTCTCGTCACCGAGCCGGCAAGGATTACCTTACCACCAAGACCCAGATCGTTCTTCTGAGCGGTCACATCTGAAGACACGTCTCTTGCCGATTGCGGGATCAAATCGGCTGGCACACTCGCAACCCTTGAAACCAGCGTTCTCGTGTGTTGGCGGCGATCGACCCGATGCCACGTTTTTCGGCGCCAACACACCTTTGGCACGCCCGGTGGGACACGAAGAAGCATCAATGATGTCGTCAGGGAAGTCTGTTGCTCCTACTGACGTCAGCATCGACGCAATAATCGCACCAACTTTGGCCGATTTAACACCAGAACAACGCCAAGAGATCGAGGATCAGAAGGCGGCATTGGAGAAAATGATGCTAAGCTGCTTCCAAATGACCCGACGCGGTGTCACCCAGAAGACGGCGTTGCCGACGGTCGATTCCCTTGGAGTCATCGCCCCAAGTACCAGCAATGAACCAGGGGTAAGCCGATATATACCTGCACAAGCAGAATTATCAGAGATGATTAACCAGTCTATTAACCACGCATTACTGAACTAGTCATCGGCTTTAGTTACCACACTCAGGCCGTTGATATCTAGCAGCGTGAAAGAGGTAGCGCAGGAGCTTGTAATGACCAAAACCCTATTTGATCCACCAGAAGGCCTACCTACATACCCGGTCTACTCGATCGGCCCCTGTACTCAGGGTCTGGACCCGATGGTTGAAAACACATCATCGGCCGCAATTACAACGCCTGCACCACCACAGCCGACTCTCACCTTGCCTAGGGATCCTGGGACAAGTGAAGTCAGGCAATACTATGGCCATACCAATGGTGCCAAGATAGGCACCACGGTTAACTCGGTCCCAAACGCACAATACTCGCATCGAGTGGCTGCGTACATGGAACCTTCCGTACCACAGCCAGATCTTGCGCGGCACCAAGTCACCGGTCAGGAAATTGGACATAATCACCGACAGCATAGGCCGATGGCACAACCTGAGTTTGCACTCAGGGGGGTAGCGCCAGGTTTCACCCGAGATCCCGCTCGTGGGGCATCGCCGCATTATGCCTGAGTTTACGCTCGTGGTGCATCATGAAGCACCCGAGTTCACACTCGGTAGGCATTGGCACGGGGAAGGCCCGGTAGCACCCCCACTTCCAGTTGCACCACCTACAGAAGCCGATTGGATGGATGCAATCACGAACGTCCTGCGAGACCAATTCGGCATCCAGCCGAGAGGATGAACTCTCAGCTACAGAAAACTTTACCCTGATAATATTGATAGGATCCCGTATCCCAACGGGTATCGGATCCCTGACTTTACTAAGTTCTCAGGGGATGACGTGACCACCACCATGGAACACATCGGCCGCTTCATAGTGCAATGCGGGGAAGCGGCACATTACGATGGACTCGGGATAAAATTATTCCCATTACCATTGTCCGGAGCAGCGTTCACATGCTTCACCACTCTGCCACCAAATTCGGTCAATACATGGACCGATTTGGAAAACTAATTCCATGAATACTTCTTCTGCGGAAGTTTGGAGTTACGGATCTCTGATCTAAGCTCCGTGCAACAGAGGTTCGGGGAGTCAGTGGCTGAGTACATCAAAAGGTTCAGAGAAGTACAGAACCGATGTTTTAGCGTTACTCTGCCCGATAATCAGCTTGCCGATCTAGCCTTTCAGGGTTATATTCCCTCTCTACGGGAAAAGTTCGGCGGACAAGAGTTCACTGATCTAAGCCACCTAGTGCACAGGGTATCGGCTCAAGAAGGCCGCTTTTATGAGAACAAGGGGTTTAAAGATAAGTTTAAGAGCAATAAAGAAAAAAAAGCCTAAAGTCATTTGGTGGAGTATGAATCGGAAGATTCTTCCGATGATGAGGAATCTGACATAAACTTTGCCGAATGGATCAGGGGTAATAAGAAACCTTTGGTATTTTCATGGCTAAAGCCGACTAAAACCAAGTCGAAAGTTAAATATTCGTTTGACGTGTCTAAGTGTGACCGCATCTTTGACTTACTCTTGCAAGAAAAGTTGGTACGGCTCCCAGAAGGACATGTCATACCATCGGCTGAGGAAATGAAGAAACGAAGATATTGTAAGTGGCATAATTCTTTCTCACACAATACTAACGATTGCAATATCTTCCGTCAACAGATACAGTCAGCCATAGAGGACGGACGACTGCAGTTCGCAGAAGAGCAAGACCAACAGGTCGACAAGAATCCTTTCCCAGTCAACATGGTTAGTTGTTCGATCAAGGGGAAGGAAATACGACAAGACGAGGGTAGCTCATTGGCAATATCGGCTACAAAGGCCAATAAGAATACAATAAACAAAGAGAAAATAGTACATATCACGATCAGCTCAATCCAAATAGAGGCCGATCCTGAAGGAAGACGGTCAAGAACAGTCAGAATAAGGGGTAAGCCTGAAATCAATAATTGGTAGAAGGTAGAAAGACAGATGCCACCAAAGAAATCAATAATAAAGGCTGGACCAACTTTTGCTCAGTTGTTAGCTAAATACGAGAAAAAGGGACAGAAAACAGCCAATTTGTCCCGACGGCCGCCGATAAAAGAATATCGGCCGATAGCCGCCGAAAAGGCCCACGAGAGGTGTCCTTTCTGGCGTTTCTGCTGGGAGAGGTGATTGGCTCTGCCATCCCCTCATGCCTGTCCCATGCAGCACTACCTAGGGCAAGATAAAGAACATATTCGCTTCCCATCGGGACAAGGCTGAGGCAGGAATACGAATTACACTCAGAAAGTCGTTGAAGGCCAATTCGGGAAAGAATCGGCAGGATGGAAAGAACAACTAAACAGCCAACAGGGCAGATTGAAGCCGAAGGATCGAGATCGACCCAACAAAGAGGTCAGAGGAAATCTGTCCATGAAAGGATCACGTGGCCAAAGAAAAATCAGACAAACATTGGGGAAAAACGCAGGGCCGATCAGTTAGAATCGGCTAAAAATGGAGATCCTAAGAAAGAAGTTCCAACAGGAAAGAATGACGCGGCCGAGTTAGCCGTTAAGATCCACCAACCCGTGGAGCCAAAGCATTGGTGTCCCGCTGGTCTCACGGAATCACAGAAACGGTGGCTCCAGCGCCTCAAGATGCTAGAATCCAGGAGGGATGAGGAAGAAAAACAGGAAGACGATGTTGTTGATAAACCACGCCTTGTAAAGATTCCCAGGAAAGAGTGGCGCAGGAAAGAGATCATTCCAGCTAGCCCAGCTGTGGCTGGAGATGTGGACACACCTACGGCTGAGGATGAAGAAACACCCACAAACGAAGACACAGAAGCCTTCATGGCTGAATACAAGGAAATGCTTGAGACCGAAGGGACAGAGACATCTGTGGCCGGGAGTTCGGACACACTTACAGCCAAAAATACAGACGATTCTACATCAGATGATGGTAGACCACCAACGGCACCAGGCAACGCGTCCTCTCCGATAAGTATCAACATGGTGTTCGCTTTGCCGGCCGAGTTCAAGGCTTAGGCTACCACGGCCCTGGAATCATGCGCACAGTTGCGCCTAGGGTCCCAAGAAGCAATTTTTGAGAAACTACAGGAAGATCACCAGCATCTGAAGCCGTTATACCTAAAGGGATACATCAATGGTAAATCAATATCTAGAATGCTGGTGGACAGAGGCGCAACTATCAACTTGATGTCGTATTCAACATGCAAGAAGCTGGGGAAATCCGATGAAGATCTCATTAAAACCAATATGGTTCTCAATGACTTCACCGGAGATCCCACAGAAGCCAGAGGCGTCATGGTTACCGAATTGACTATCGGCAGCAAAACTTTACCGACTGCCTTCTTTGTGGTAGACGCTAAAGGTAGTTACAGTGTGCTGCTATGAAGTGATTGGATTCATGCTAACTGCTGCATCCCGTCTACCATGCATAAAAAACTGATGCAATGGAACGGAGATGCTGTAGAGATCGTAGATGCCGACACATCGGCTCATATCGCTATGGCTAGTCCCGATGCAAATTGGTCGTACGAAGGAGCCAGGTGCATCTCGGGCAGAACGCTGGAAGACTGTGACTTCATTTGCATCAATGATGCAAAGATAAGTCCGATCAACATAAGTTCCAGCACGGTTGATCGGACAAATGAAATCCTACGACGATGGAAACTCTCCTGAATACAAGGTACTTGCAAGGGAAAGCCAGAGGCTGCCAGTACATGGCCGATAGCTCCGAGGCTATCGGGGATCTTGAAGATGATGAAAGACTCGGACACGGATTTACTTCAGCCGATCCGTTGGAAGAAATAGACATAGGAAACGGGGATCAGGATGTCAGACTCTTCACCATACTACGCTCAGGCCAACGGGCAGGCTGAGTCATCAAACAAGACATTGATAAAAATGATTAAAAGGAAAATAGCCGATAAGCCTAAAAGGTGGCGAACAATATTAGCTGACGCACTATGGGCATACAGGGTGTTAGGCCACGGAGCCACCAAGGTATCGCTGTACCAATTGGTGTATGGGCAAGAGGCGGTGCTGCCAATAGGAATCGGCATAAGTTAGCTCAGAACTGCCAAGCAAGATATTCTATCAGCTGAATATTACAGGAACACATTAGCCGATAACTTGGAGGATCTAACAGAGTTGAGGTTAAAAACGCCCGAGTTCATTCAGAAGAACAAAGCTAGGGTGGCCAAAGCATAGAATAAAAAGGTCGTGCCTAAGTCATTCAAAGAAGGCGATTTAGTATGGAAAACTATCCTACCAGTCGGAACAAGGGACAGCAAATACGGAAAATGGTCACCCACGTGGGAAGGGCCATACAAAGTTAATCGGTTGGTACCAGGAAACTCGTACATACTTGAAACCTTGGAAGGGGAAACGTATACCAAGGCCATCAATGAAAAATACCTGAAGAAGTACTACCCTAGTATATGGGTTGGGGCCTAGAGAGGAAATCACTGATAGCCGAACCAAGTTCAGTACAAAATAGATTCGGCTGCAAGTCAAAACATTACAAAGACAGAAGACGGTGCATGATTAAGAATATTTCATTGTATCGTCTAGATGAGGTGAATGATGCTATCAGTAGCTTCCTGTGCAACCCGACCCACGCTCGAGATCAAAGCTTCGTCATCTGACGCATCACCTAGAACCCGCACGATAGCTTTGACTATGGCATCAATCCTCTAAAAGGATTCCGGTAGACCGGCTCGATGTGCTTGTATGTCAGCTTTTACCGAGGCGGCCTCACGATCCATATTGGAAAGGCGGGTCTCGGCTTCGGCTAAAGCCTGCTTCAGGCAAGCTATCTCATCGACCAGCTCTGCCCTTGACGGCAGTAAAGCTTGAGCTGAAGCAACTGCAGCATCAAACGCGGCCTTCTCCGTTTTTACAGTAGCAGCCTGAAAAACAATCTCTGCACGTTCTTGGGCAACCTCCTCCTGTTGCCGATGTCGCTCCTGGGCCGCTCGGACGGCGTCTCTGTCTAAAAATAAACTGTGCAAACGGTCGAACGCATCTGTAGACGACGGTGGGAGACAAGAAACAACTTCAGCCAGCAAAGTGGAGAGCGAGTGGTACGAATCCAACACCATTGGCCCTGATCGCACCAACAGCCGATGAAGCTGCTTGAACTTGTCCCGTGTCGATGCGGATGAAGGATCCAACCCTGCTCGAATCGGTTGATCAACAACGGGTGTGTCATCAGAGGATGAGCCAAGCCCTCCTAGAGTAAATCCAAGAAGGGTGCTCGTCAGTAGCTGAAAAGCAAAATGGCAGCCGAATGATTAGAACGCTTAGGGTAAAGGCAACAAAAGCAACAAGCTGGGGGGATAACTCTCCACTGGAGGATGGATTTAGAGGAAGGACAACGCCTGAGGGTTCAATAATGGAAGGGGCATCAGCCGGTTCCGTTGGGTTGGTCACATAGGACTGAACTGCCACTACCGTAGCCACTCCCGCGGAAGTGATCACATTGGTTTTCGCCGCTACCTCTTCCATAACAAGCTCCACAGAAGCAGTATCGGCACTCTTTCTCTCATTAGCCATGACAGTGCCCTTCTCGATGTCCACCACCACGGCCTCTATGGTCTCCGAAATGGTGTCCTCAGGAGCAATGTCAGCAATAATTCCTCTCGGGGAACCCACAATTGAGACCGTAAGCGCATCTGGGACTGCCGCAGAAGTCCCTGACAGAGTGTCTCTTCCAATCGGCTATGCAGAAACATAGAACTCAGAGACCATCAGAGCAGAAAGTCAAAAGCAAAGTAGAAATACCTGAGGAACCGGTGAAGTAGGTGGAGAAGGGGTAAGGACCTTCGCAAGTCTCTTACGGCCAGCAAGCCGCTTGTGCCGTGCTGGAACCAAATAAGGAAACCAAGACCACGAGTGATACACAATTTCACAGATTGGAAAAATGTGTACTCACCACGCTTGACAGAAGCAGCACCGATCTGAGAAGATGCCGGCTACATTTCACCAATCGTCCCAGTTCCTGTGGAAGATTGGTTCCTGGATGTATTGACCGGGTTCCTTTTCAGCAGAGGCCGGGTCGGCGCCCATCCGCGCCCCTTTTTCTTGACATCCTTCAGAGTTGGGGAAGTAAGGCCAACATTTGTGCGACCGGCGATGTTGGCATAAAATTCAATAGCTTTACCGCTGACCGACAATGTCGGCCGCATGTATGCAGCATCCTAAAAGTACGAGAACTGTAAAGGAAGATCAGCAATGGGCACTCAACAGAAGGAAGCAGTGCATCAGAGAATACCTGGGGTGAAGGGGGTAGTGGATGAGATTCATCGAAACGATGGAGCATCTCGTCCAGCGAATTGAAGAACAGTTGATGACTCCATCTGTCCCACCAACGGTTGAAAGTCGCTCGAGATCGAGATGCCATAAGTATCCCAGAAGCAGAGTCAACCAACAACTCTCTGCTCTGGTCCAATGCAATGTTTACATCGAGAAGATCCCCCAGTGCTTCCCGTTCCGAAGCCTGTCAAAGAGTACCAGCCGAGGGGGAACCTGTCCAAACCTCAATTGTTTGCCGCAGACCGCCGGATGATAATATTCGTATGATGGCTTCTGGGTATGGCTTGAAGAACTAAGGCCGACCGAAAAGATGCCTGGGGAAATAAAATGCCGAAGGCACTCGGCGTCAGGACAGGCCGGTAGCAAAAGGTCAGGACGCTCGTACTCCAAAGAGTCGATTTGCCGGTACGGAAGGAAATCCACAGTGGAGAGGAGCTCCGTGGAGTAGAAGTAAGTAAAGTACGCAGCAAAGGCCGCCATATCCAACTTGCGGTCGCCCAGAAGGGTTTGGGACAGAGCCTCTCTGTATGATCGGTAGCGCCTGAGAGGAGGTTCTGTGATTGCCATTTCCTCCTCTGATGCATCCTCACACGGAAAACGAAGGTCTGGTGAAGGGGTGAATCCAAATGGCGTTTGAAACTGGGCCATCAGCCATAGTTGGATGAACCAAAGGGGGCCTCCCAGATGCCCGACAATGTGAGACTTAGCTGCACTGTTCAGCTTCGAAATGATAAGGTGCATCGTCTGGAAAACTGCGCCCAAGAGTAGTTTCCCCATGGCTATGTCCTTGCCAGCGACCAGAGCTTCTGCTAGACCTTGGAAATTGGCGGTAGGTCCCACTGTGGTGCCTTAGAAGAGGAACTTCTCCAACCACATGGTCAAGAATGCAACATGCTCGCGAGGTTCCACCGGACCCGATGACTGGCTGAATTCATTGAGGTAGCGGGGTGTAACACCCCAAAATTTTGCTTTTCTTAAATTCATGTGTGATTTGGCACTTTGGTGAATTTTTGGAATTTTCTGGAATTTATTTGGATTTATTTGGATTTATTTGAATTTATTCCATTTTGAAATAATTAAAGAATTAAACTTTGCAAATAAAATTTTGTTGGAAATATTTTATTTGAGTCCAAAATGATCCAAAATATTTTCTAGAATTTTTCTGGAATTTTTCTGAGTCTTTTGCTATTTTTAATGAATTAAATGAATTACTGGGAATTATTTTAATTATTAAATCGCTGGAAATTCGAGTTGGGTCAAGTACTATTCATCCGACCGAGTCGGAACCCGAGTCGGACTCGAGTCCGACCCGAGCCACGTGATCCGGTCGAACCTTGATCGATCCGAACCGTTGGATCGAAATCCAACGGTCGGAAATTGGCCGCACCGATCCAACCGGATCCGGCCCGGACCCGTTGCGTCGCGCGATCTCGGCCGTGGATCGGAGCCACGCGGATGGCCACGATTTCGTCGTCCTCCCGAGTCCGGATCGGACTGCGCCGCTGCGTAGCCGCCGTGTCCGTTAGGGTTTCACGGATTGCGCGCACGCCGAGGCACTATTTAAAGCCCCGAGGCCACCCCGTTGAAGCCCTTTGCCGTGCGCATCTTTTGCCTCAAGTTTCAGAGCCCTAGCCGCCGCCGCGTAGCTGCAATTGCTCGCCGTAGTTCCTTCCCTCTCTCCGCTTCGGTTTTCGCCCGCGCCCGCCGTCGTCGAGCCGTCTCCGCCGTCACCGAGCACAGATCCGGACTCCTCGCTTTGAGACGCACCCGAGAGTGCCTTTCATCTCGTCGGAGAAGCCCCAAGGCGCCGTCGCCGTGGTCGCCTTCCCCAACTCCGGCGGAGCAGCGCCACCACAACGCCATCGCCGCCTCGAAGCACGTCAACCGTCCGATCGAAATCCAACGATCCAGGTGAGCCCACGCGGCAACCAAAACCCTAAAACCTAGATCGATCGGGACCGTTGGATCTAGATCCAACGGCACACGATCATCGTGCACTTTATAACGGTGTTAGCCTAGGGTAGATCTAGACCGTCCGATCTAGATCGAACGGCCCGCGATCACCGTGTAGTTTTGAACGCGTGAACCTAGATCCGATCCGCGTCGCCGGATTTCAAATCAACGGCGAATCGTGCCACGCGTGCCTAGCCGCGCCCGCCGCTGGCGTGGCGCGTCTCGACACGCCAGGGCCCGCGTGTCGGTGGGACAACCGAACCGCACCATGGCGTCACCGCTGGCGTCACGGTGGGCCCGCATGTCGATGGCGTCACCGAGCACGATGACGTCGATCTTGGCGTCACCCGAGATCCCACCGCTGGCCGACCGGCCGTGGACCGAGTCCACCGTGGACCGAGCCAAGCTGTGGATCGAGCCCATGAGCCACCGACGCCACCAACCAATCAGGAGCCGACACGTGTCCTCGCTGACGCAATAATTAATTTCCGAAAAAGAAAATGATTTATTAATTCGAAATAATGATTTCAGATTTTGTTTCAAACTTCAAACGCTTATAACTTTTGCGTTTCAACTCCGATTTGAGTGATTCAAATTTCTAAATTTGTATAAAATTGAGATCTACCTAAATATGAATTTTATTTAATTTTTGGACTAAAGTTTTTCTTTGTAAAATTATTTAATTGATTATTTAAACTTTAAATAATCATAACTTTTGTGTTTTAACTCCAAATTTGACGATTCCAGTTTCTAAAAATTCATAAAAATTATGTTCTCTCTGTTTATGGATTTTATTTGGATGTTTGGACATTTTTTGCCTATTGTTTATTTGTGTATTGCTATTTGCACGCTTTACGAGTAGACGTTGAAGTGCCGGAAGGATTCGAAGGAGAAGTATTGACTCAGGATCCAACTCAAGACCAAGAGCAAGTACTTTTTGAAGGCAAGTTGTGCTTTGACCATGTTGATCCTATTTTGAAATCTATTTTGATTTAACCTATTGCATGCTAGTTCAATTAGAAAATATTTTATTTAAATATGGGAAATTAGATAAATACCAATTTGCTGTATGACACCTTGATTACTTAAATATGTGCCATGACCCTTGTCACCCTAGTTGTGGTTTACTAGTTGGACATTATTAAATTGCCAACATGGGAAATTAGATCGTTGTAGTATGCTGCTTAGACACCTTTCGTGCTCATGACATGATTTTGGACAATCAAATGTTAATATTGACTTAATGATATATTGAACCTGTTTGGAAAGGTATCATGTGATGTTGATGGCACGTGGTGCATGGTAATCAACTGGGGTTTGATAAATAGTTTTCGACCGGGGCATGTGGCAAGAATAATCAGGTGGGCCAGTTGTGGCACTAGGGATGTTGATTTGGTTCTTCGGGTAGTCTTGCCCTGGTCACCCTAAGGACTTCACCTTGCAAGCCTTTGAACTGGGTCTAATGTGCAACCACATGTCTGTAATGGGACGGACCTAGTTGACTAAGTTGCTAATAACGCACTGTGGGACCTCGGGAGGTCAACTACACCCTTTGTGTAAGTTGTGCGGGGAGCGTCATCGGCCGAGGCCAGTACCCATCTAACGGTTGATTGGCCTAAACTTCGCCTTAGCTAAGGGAAGGGTTAGCGTGCAATAACCGGGGAGGACCACTTGTATTGTTAGAAGTTTCCGAAAGACTTTGTTACGGGAACTCGCCTTTGTGGTGTTTGACTGTATCTTGTGGGTAAAGTGCATAACCTCTGCAGAGTGTAGAATCTATTCGAATAGCCGTGTCCGCGGTATTGGACATCGCTCGGGAATTACAGTCAAGGGTTAGATTTTCTCAAAAATAACTTGGATTTGAAAGGTTGGGTTGGATTAATAATGATGTTAATGGAAATGTGGATTAGGCTAGAAAAGATGTTTATTAAACTTCTTGAAAAGATATCTATGCTTTACTTATTTCTACTGCTTTCGAATCTATTTATGATACTTGTTAAATGCTGTTTTATGCAAATATACCTTGAGCTATTCCTTTGTACCAAGCCATGCATATAGTATATTAGCCTGCATTCTGTGCATGACTTGCTGAGTACCAAGTACTCACCCTTGCCACAATACAACACCAGTTGGAGAGGAGACTATACCAGCTTTGGAAGAGGAGCTCCAAGAGGAACCGTCTACATAGGGAGCGAGCCCAGTCAGTTGCCTGTGGTATACTGGATGGCGCCACGAAGTTATCTTATTTTTCCGCTGCTACTATTTCTCTCTTAATAAGTTTCGCCCTGTGAGGTGTACGTTTGTAATTTGACCTTAAGGTCGAGTAACCAGTTTGACTACTTAAATAAAAGTACTTTATTAGTATCGAGTGGTATGATTGTGATATTTACCGATGTTAAGACTGTGTGCACTAGCGCGTTCCTGGACTAGTGCTGAATACACAGAGGGTCCGGATTTGCAAATTCGGGGTCCCGACATGGGGTCAATTGGTCTTGGTGGGCAGCCGATGGGAATGGGTCGCATCGAAGGCATGAAACTGCTGGCCCGTCAGTTTGAGACCAGTCAATACCGACACATCTAAGAGAGTTGGACCAAGAAAGCCGGGCCAAAAAGAGAAAGCGTTGAAAGCGTCCGACTAAAAATAAGAGGCGGCGGGGATTAAGGATTCATCTCGGCACATTCCCGATAAAGAGAGAGTGATGCAATCGGCTATCTCCCAGGTCTCCCAGTCCGCCTTCTTGCGTGTAGCTACCGATTGTACCAATTTCTCCAGCCAGCAGTATTGGTAGGCCAAGCTCGGAAGCTGTTCGTCCACCCTGAGAGTTTGTGGCCGATGGCGTTCAGAGGAATCCGCATGACCTCCTTATTAATGTAATCCGTCAGGTCCTCGTCCCCCTCTGGTCCAAGAAGAAAATGGCCGGCCGAATCAGGCACTGGAATCAAGATCATGGATCGATAGTCGGCCATTGGTAAAGGGAAGAGTCAAATGAAAAGCAAGAGGCTAGTGATTGAACGCAAGATGAAGAAGAAAGCTACAAGGCGAATCGCCAAGAAAGCAATAGGGGGAAGCCGAGCCAAAACAGGGGAATTTTATTGCTCAAATGGGTCGGCTAAAGAGGGGATATGCTCAAAGGAAGAAGACGACATTACATAAGGAGCAGGAAAAGTAAGGAAAAAGTACGTTCCGTTCAGAATAGCACCGAGAATCGTGCCCCAAGTCACGCCCCCACTACGTAAGGAGTGGCAGTATGTGACGTAAAAGCTGCGGGGTAGTTAATAAGGACAGAGAAAAACGCAGCACGACTGCTAAGTAGCGTATGGTGGAAGAAACAATCCATCCATACCATCCGAAATCCTGTCGACCGATGAATAAGTATGCTTGGCCGATACACTATGAAGCTGGATATGCTACGAAGATTATACATTACAGTACGTCCCGCACTAAGGCATCACAGGCTGACAAGGAAAACAAAGCAGCAGATATATAATAAAGCCGATGGAGAGTAAATGTACAAAAATATGAGCACATTTCATTAGAGGCCGTTTACATAATCGGCTAGTGAAGCAAACAAGCGGTTACATAAGTCGGCTAAGGATGCACAGAAGTCTCGCGGCAGATGTAGAGAACAAAGACTAGAAAGAAAAGAAGCAAAAGGGACTGAAAGGATAAGAAGTACCACAACACCCAAGCGGAGTGCTAAGGGATTGTGGTCACCTTAAGGAGAAGAAAAGAAGGGGGAAGGTGACGTCCCTACATAAGAAATGAAAAATCCCTATGCCTAATGGAGTCAACGACGCTTCCCGCCAGGAACATTACCTGCACTGGAACTGCTGTTGGAATCTGCTGACTCATGGAGGGCAGCATCGGAAGGGGTACTAGTGGAAGCGCCGGGCTGTTATCAGCTGGAGGGGAAGCAACAGCCTCCGGGGTAGCCTCCACAGGAGCAGCGTCTGTGCCGGCATCAGGTACCCCAGCTTCTGCGGGAAGAGGGGCGGCCGCTGCAGGATCTTCGTCGGCTTCGGCGTCAAGCTCTTCCTGAAGGGCATGGGCGATGGCTTCGTTGTCGGCAACCTCTTCTTCGGCGCGGACCTCGGCCGATAATTCTTCCTGAAGGACCGAGGCGATGGCCGAGTCATCATTCGATGATGAATAGTAACCAGAAGAAGAGTTGGAAGAGGAAGAAGACATGGCGCAGATTGTGAAAATTACTTCGAGATAATGTGGTGAATTACAGTTCATCTGATACTTATAAAGCAAAATGAGCAGACGAATCGCCATGGCATGGGAAACGAAGCGTCTTTCAAAACAAATGCTGGTGGAATACGAGGTGATTTGACACAGGAAGATCTATGACACAACGTCTTAAAGAGATAACTGACAGTCATGAGGGATAATGGGAGTGATAACCCGCTCAGGCTCTAATGGCTGATTTTTGGGACATGTTCACACATATCTCAAAAATGGGGGGCATATGTTGACACCTAAATTTGGCCGACCGAGACAGGTCCGGTCGTGGCACGATCCAGGAAGATGGCGCGAGTCGGAGTAGTACCGAGTAATGGGACGAAAGCCACATCGGAAAGAGCATGGTCGTATAAGGCACAGTCGGGAAGAAACCGAAGCCGGTAGAACTTGGATTTGATACGGTTGCGGTCAAGATGGAAAGACAAGATCAAGGCCGATACAATTAAAGAGTACGTTATGGTCATGATCAAGGCTACACCGGCTATAAAAGGTGACATGCTACAAATAGGAGAACAATCAACACAAACAACCAACCAATCTACCAATACTTTATCTTTCCTGCACTAGGAGTAGTTTTGTAGCATTGTAATCTTTCCTCTGTAATACACTTTGATCAATACAAGTTGCGCATCGCCGGTTGTTGATCTTTGCTATATTACGCTCTGCCAAGCTCTTGTTTCTTCCGATCTTGTTGCGCATCGCCTTTTTCAGAGAAGCCAGGCTTTTACCCCTTTTTCCGATTGATTTGAAAGAGTCAATTGGACCCAGTTACCCGATCTAAGTTATCTCGTCACCGAGACGACAAGGATTACCTTACCACCAAGACCCAGATCGTTCTTCTGAGCGGTCACATTTGAAGACACGTCTCTTGATGGCGCTTTGGGTGTTCCGATCTTTCGATGAGAAACACACGATCGGTTTGGGGTAGAGATGACTTTGACGACCTGACTACACCGTACGACGACGATGCACCTTAGCAATCGCTAAACCAACTCCGAAGGGTTATTGATCTTCTCGTGGGCACGATCAACCTGAACACGAGGTTCTATTCCTACAAGCAACCGAAGAACAAGCAAGAACAATAGTATAAGCAATCTGAAATTGCGGATTAAAAGTTGAAGGCAAACAAAGATGGAGTCTTATTGACGATCTTGACAAGGTGGCTGTCCAGCACAACTCGTAGGATCAAGTTTGCACTTGGCGAAACTAATCAAATAAAACCCAAAACCCTAAGGAGCCGGTGGCTGACTATTTATGAGAGATAGGGGCGTGGAAACCACGTCCAAAATAGTAGGACTCCGACTACAACTCTATTACAAGGCCCAAAGCCCAAGTCTTCTCGGATTAGAAAGGTAACGCCACTTGTTTGGTAGATTCCCGTCGACTCGGATGGAATTTGGAGACGAGGTCGGTTCCATTGGAAAGAGGACGACGAAACCTTTCAAACAAGTACTCATAATCTCCGAACAACCCCGTGGATCAAAAGTTATGGTTACTTTAAGTTGGCGCTGTCCAGGAGACTGAATCCGAGTTGAATTGGTGCAAGTGGCGAACTGGCTTCAAGTTTGTCATTGGAAGGTCCTTCTCTTCGGTTCCTAAGGACAATATAATCATTACAAGGATTAAATAGTATTTCGTCCATTAAATTATTGGTATGTAACCCGAAGAACGCATTCACCTGGTAATTAAGTTGTTGTGCGCGGGCTCGAGTAATTGGTCCTTGTAATTCATTATTGGTTTTAGTTGGATGTGTAGCTGTGGCCGTATCCATGGTAGTGATGTCCTCATCATCTCTTGCCGATTGCGGGATCAAATCGGCTGGCACGCTCGCAACCCTTGAACCCAGCGTTCTCGTTTGTTGGCGGCGATCGACCCGACGCCACGTTTTTCGGCGTCAACACAAGCTTCAAGTCCCGTTCGTGTGAGGATAAGACCGAGAGGGAAAAAAAAAATAAAAAGTTTCGACAGAGGACGAAAATAATGAAGATTTTTCAATCGAATTTGCTAAGTGCACCTGAGCTGTACCAGAACGCGTCCAGAAAATTATTTTTTGTTTAGTAACGGATAGAGATTATTTTCGCAAATGTTTTTAAAGAAGATTAGTACAGTAAAAGTTTTGTAATGGTCTGCCAAGAGTAGTGCGCACGTGGAGAGAAAGTGGACTCGCAGACAAGAGAAGGTGCCGTCGTTTTGTTCTTTGTCGCGTTGAAGCCCAGTTCAGTTCACATTACAGTACTACACAGATTCTGCTTTATTACAGTACGTGCTGTAATTTTAACTTCGCTCTCTCCTTTTTGTGGGAATAACCACTCGATCTACTTCACGTGCTGTAATTTTCGACCTTGTACCTTCCATCATGTGATACCCAAGTTCCTGAAGTGTGATCTTAACCTATAATACACCATAACTTAGGAAATAATTTTGCTCTGAGATTAGCAAAAACTGCATTCGTAAAAGTGTGACAAAGTGTCGATTTTTTTTTCCGATACCACAGGAATAAAAAATTTGGAACATTGTGTCAATCAAGATAGAGGCTGTACCGATAGTGACCTTCTGAACAGTAACTTAATGACACTAACTCTAGTTTCTAGCGGCGGCGTCAGCAGAAAAAATGGCCGAGGCGTGCTTAGGGAAAAAAAAACAGAGAGATGCTATTGCAAAGCTATCATTAAAACGAACTAGCAAAAATACATGTAAATATTATATATTATCTAAATTGATACATAATTAAATTGATCAACAATAAAGTTAAAATAGCAAATAATTAAAGATAATATTTTAATAAATGATGCATTCTAAAAGTTCAAAAATATGAACAAGTAGCATTTTTGAAAATAAAATTAACTAAATTAATAATACATGTAATGCTAAAAAAAGGTAGAAACTAGAAAGATACTAAACGTGCGACGAGCAAACTGGTACTTCAGTTCAACCCCTCGTGCCCCACGATAGATCTGCCACTGATCTCTAGCAAAGGTAAAATTCAGCTCAACAGTTACACGACTCTAGTTTCAACTCTGAAGATAGAGACCGTACTAGGGAATGCTAGCTGCACAATAGCTATCGCAACATAATATGTATCAACCGAGTCTACAGAGCTCGAGAGCGACCGTAAACGATGACGAAACCAACCTGACGTAGTACATGATTTAATATCAGGTGATCCATAAATCGTTAATTAATTCCAGACGTGACGATTCAAAATAAACAACAACAACAACAACAACAACAATAATAATAATAATAGTAATAATAATAATAATAATAATGTACTTATCCGAACAAAACAATATAGTCTACATAGCAAATGCATCCATCACAACTTACAGGACACAAGTGTATATATAGAAATAAATTTGATGGACAGTGTGGGATGCCTGAGATGGGGGTCCCGCAAGTGGGGCCTACACCTGACTGGGCCGAAGGCGGAGCAGTAGGCCCAGAGCCTGGAAGCGCCATGATGGGCCCGGGGGATGGCCCGACTTCTTCCCCAAGGCAGCTCGCCGATCCTTCAGCGAAGCTTCGTGCCACGCCCAAACAACCCGTCAAAAGCGAAGCATGCGGCCTGACATCGGCAGAGCCTGCAGGCGCCGGAACCTGGCGGAGTGGCAGGGGCGGGTCGGGGAAGGCACGACCGCATCCCCTGGACGTAGTAGGGCCCAGTCGATAAGAGACAAAGTACGTACTCATGAAGCCACCATGTTCAGGGCCAGGTGGCACCCATTTTGTGGCATATCCTTCCCCTAGTACATAAGGGGGGGGGGGAGAAAAAAGGAAGAGGCTCATATATCCAAGAACACAGGACTAGGGTATTATCTCCTCCGTGAGAGCCCGAACCTGTCTAAAAAGAGATCGCCCTCGCATCCTGTGTTACCATCTAGCTCTGATCCCGCACGAATCCCCTAGAATCACAAATCTCATTGCCGGCGAAATCGATCGTCGACAGACAGTTAGTCCAACAAATATAGAAATAAGTGTTCAAGTAATTTGACACAATCATAATTTTGTAGTTAATAGGCGGACTACCATTTTGGAGCCCACTGCACGTCATGTGAAAACCACATTTTTCTTTCAGCCAAGCACCCTTACATATGTGACAACCGATTGTGATGAAAACGTTTCGTCTGATCTTCTGATAAAAATAATAACTACAATTGATCGATGTGACATTGATGCCGATGCTACTTGATCGAGACAAACAAGTCTGTCCAGCAATCACTACACCACACCCTTTATCATTATCAATCGTACCAAACACAATTGATCTTTCGTGAAAACAATCGAGAATCAATCAAGAAAGAAATAAGTGCAATTTGAATTGGAGGATGAAAGGCGAAGTTTTATTGAATAATGAAGATGCCTAAAATCGCCGTAGTTGGTCTAGTCGACACAAGTGTTTCTTGAATGAAAAACAATCTAAACAAGCCTCCCCACTGAAAGTGTCGGGCACAAAGCTTGTAAGGAACTGGTGACCAAGAGAAAGGCGGCTTAAGGTTGTGCACCAATAAAGGGGGCGCACACAACCTTGGCTCAGATCTCAACACCATTACAAGGTCTAAATTGGTCCAACAGGTGATGCAGCATCTCTCTTTGACAATTGTAACGTGTATACAATGAATCTAAAGGTGGGACCGGATCCGTTGGAAATGTCTCGTTATAAGTTCTCCACCAAGTACTCAAACATCTTTAGCGAACTTCCTATGTGAAAGTTATGATCATTTTAAATCGGAGCTATCAGACTAACTCCGAATTAGTCTGGAATTGAAACAATGTCGGACTGGAACTTGTTGTGGTCATAGTGCTGCTTCCCTCACCTTGGTTCCTGAGTAGAATAATATCATATGACTTAGGTATCATTCTATCCTCAATAGAAAAATTATGCATAGAAACAAGCTCATCTCATAATTCAACTACCGTACACATACCCTTATCATAGATTCATATCTAGCATCTTGTGGAGGAATATTATGTGTATTAAAGGAAGTGATGTTCTTATCATATTGTAGTCTAACGTGACCTAGAGAATTGATGTTAGCTGCATGGTAGAAATATTTCATCTGAATTAATTAAGGAAGCCAGATAAATCCGCCAAGAAGATGTCAAATTGTTGTGGAGTGCTTATATTAGAAGGTAATTAGAGAAACTAACAGTGCATCTCCGGGGGGGGGGGGGGGGGGGGAAGAACGGCAGCTTTTGGTCCATGCGTGCGACTAGCAAAACTTGCATTAGCATGTGACACCGAAAACGTCCGCTTTATTTGTTCCAAAATCCAAACCATAGGAATTTAAAAATGTAAAGCCAATTCAGAATAAAATGTTATCGAATACGATATTCTTTTAGGATAAAAGAGCAGAGGCACCGCCCATTGATTGCTCTTCTGACCCGTTAGTTCCTAAAACAACACTAATTTAATCAGTAACAGGGCTAGAATATTTTGAGAGCCTGAACAAGTCTAATTATTTTGAGAGTCTGAACAAGTCTAATTATAATTAAAAGTTTGTTCGTGAAGATAGCTTCTATGATGTTTAATAACGTTCAAATTACACCAGAGTTTTACCGCTCGTGACGAATAAATCCGAGTAGTCACCTACCTTGTCTGAGAGTGACTTCGCCACTAAATTTAATAATACCGTCTTTTATGCAACCTCACGTTGAAAAATAAACTCGGTAGCGTCAAAAGAACTCGACGACGACCATAGCCACCACAGCAGCTGACGGCACCAACGGTGACGCACACACATGATTCAATTTCGGGGTGGTCCATCGTGCTTCCCTCCATGTCGAACCAAGAACAAGTTTTTCTTTTTGTCACCGCAGGAAGGCATGCATAGACGCACCACATCCCATCCGCGGAGAGCAACGTGGCAGCCAGCCGAGTCGGACAGAGCTTTAACAAATTCTCCGCGTCCACAACTTAGCAATCCATCCATCTAAATAAACAATATTACTGTTATAAAACATAGTTATCCATCCTCATAAATCAAGAGCACATTTATAATAGCACACGAACAAAAATAGAAGCGTAAGTATAAGCATACATAATACAAGAGAAAAAGCTCTCTCTTTACTATATTGATATTTCTATACAAGGCAATACTCAATATATAGTAGAAAAGCCCCTGTAGATCAATTCGGATTCGCTCACCAATGGATAAAGTCATTTCATACTAGATCAGGGATTCTATCCATATCTTAACAACCCCCTTTGGGCGAATACCGCGTAATGCACATGGCTCGTTAAAAACTCATTCCAAAAATCCAATGGGGGAAAACGGATGGACAAAAGAGTACATTACACGGATTTTTTTACTGTTCTGGCCTCGTTCGTTGACGTTTTTTCAAAAATAGCCGCACAACGGATGAAATAAAAGGAATAGCCTCTACACAGTGACATCCAGCGATTCCCGTCGCGCGGCAAAAATTTTAAAAAAATTTCCGCGCCAAATCCCGCAGATCCAGTCCGTTGGAATTTTTTTATTTTTTTATTACCTCTAGCGGATCCAGTCCGCTGAATCCTTTTTTTTACCGACCGGCGAATAGAACGGATTAACAAATAAAAAACCTCAAGCTACAGTAACCTCAAGCGGTTCCAAACCGCTGGAGGTGTCGGCACAGTACCTCCAGCCGATCCTCAGCACTGGAGGTGGCATTTTATTTTTTTTTCTGGCAACTACCGCCGGATTGTATCACTTTTCTGCTGAGGCACATGGAAAGAGAGACCAGGCATGCACGATGAGGGACCGGCCACATGCTAAACGAAGACTAGATGGGACACAACCAAGAATCTGAAGGGGGCCAGGTAAGTGAATAATCGACGCGTGGAGAAAATTTTTAATCATTCGCTTGCGTGTCACGCAGGGAGGAGAGGCCCCGTATGCATGCAGTGAGAAGAGGCCACGCATGCCATGAAGTGAGGAGAGACCACGTCGTTTAGCCACGTCTATCCATCGAAAGCAAGGCTACGCTTTGGTGCATTCGCGTAGGCTATATATCCCTCCCCTGTTGCGATGATCTGCGCTGAGCATTCAACATGAGAAACAAAGAAGAGCAAGAGCAAGGGAGAAGAGAGGAGAGGTGGTAACCGTGTGACACTACGGATTGACGGTGTGAGTCATTTTTTTCGATGTCGGCATGACGGTACGATTTTTGTAGCATGTTTTTGGGCCTTTCCCGGAGTTTGGGCCCTTCCGGGGGGAATTGGGCTTTCCGGGGGAGTTTGGGCCTTGGGGGATCAAACTTGGGCCTTGGGGGACTAATGTGGGCCGAAGTGGGGGGGGAGATTAGGCCCACGAGGAGGGAGTTTTGGGGCAGCAAGGCTGCTGCCCCTAGTGCTTGCGCCCCCCCAACCCTAGCCACTTTCCCCCCCAAGCCGCCACCCCCTTTGGGCGCCTCCTCTCCCCCTTGCGCCATCTCCTCCCTCACCTCCCCTACCACCCCTAGCCGGCCCTAGGCGAGTCCACCCCCACCCCTTGCTGCCACGCCCTTCCCTACCATTGTCCTCGCCGTTGGGAAGCTCCGCGACAAGAGGATCCGGCGGAATTGGCGCGCGGAAGGAGATCGGGCGACTGGGAGGAGTTTTCGTCGGTCCGTCGTTCGTCGGGCTAAGGTATGGTGATGGGAAATCCTTGGGGTGGATTAGGTGATGTGCTAGAGGTGTTTTTGATGCTTAAAGTTCATGTTTAGGTGCTGCCCCTAGATGATATTAGGGAGTTTGCTATGATTGTCCCACGTTCTGTCTCGGGCAGATTGGGCGGCCGACCTAGGGCTTAAGTTTTCGCAATTTTAGAGGCGGTTTAATTGGACACCAAGAACGTTAAATTCTGTCCATACGTTTAAAAGTTATGGCTGTTTTACCGAACGTATTCAAAACTATGACGTGATTGGGATAGATCGTGTTGATCTGTAGATTAGTCAATTTTAGAGGCCGAATCAGTTTTTCCCAATACTTAGAAAAAGCTAGAAAATTTCCTAAGCTTAGAGAAAATGTACTCGTTTACTTGATTTGGAGTCCTAGAACTAGAGTTATGCTAGTTGAAGCCCACTGTCCTGTTCGGACAGATTCTCTGTTTTCGGGTTTTGGGGGTAGTTTGCGAAGTCGGGGTAGAGGATTGTTCATGTACTGTTTTGTGGGCACATTTTGAGTGTGTGGTACCTATGTTCATGTGGTGTGACCCCGGGAGTACCCTCAACCTCTCGCCAATCCGTCACCCACGGTTGAAGGCAAGTGTATTGGAATGGGTTGGGTGTTGTTTGATTGCTATACTTGTTTAGGTGCAATATGATTACATGACATGCTAACTTACCATGATTGATGTTTGCCTATGACATGATGAACCTATTTACATATTGGTTATGAATTCGTTGTATTAAATGTTTATGCAAATCTTTACATGTTCATGTCATATGTGCATTCATAATGGAAGAGATGTCCCATTCTGATGCGGGCCTCTGTATTCACATGTAGTGAACACGAAAGACCTACCTCGTAGTCCCATCCACGGTTGTGTATGGGAGCGAGTCAGTAAGAGTAGGCACCCTCCATCTAAGGGATGGAAGGGGAAAGAGGGTGCACGCCGACGGGTGTGCACTCGGCAATACCGGTATGTGCTTCGAGGAGACATGTGCATTGCATTGCATTACATATATGTTGATGTTAATGATGTGGGTACAATGAGATTATGACATGGTTATGATGATGAATATAAAATTATGCCATGAGTATGATGTTAAGTATGAGATGTAGTGATGTTAGCATTGAAAGCTGTTTCTCTTTGTCCCATTGCAATATGCTTGCTGAGTGATGAACTCACGCTTGTGTTTATGATGTTTTAGGTAACTTGCAACCGGCATGCGGGAAATGGGTTTAGCTGACATAGCTCCATACATTAGACAGTTTTTATCATTTGGAGTTATGATAGTAAGATTAGTGCGATGAAACTTGGAGTATGGTTCGATTGTGTGCTTGATTTCATCATTTGCTTCGTTATAGTTTGTGGAGTGGTTGGATTCAGTATTTTTGACTTAAGATGTTGCTATATCGACTGTTATTGCTGTTTTAGATGTCTTTTATTATGATATATCTTGCCATGGTATTGATATTGCTTCAAATCATGGAAAAACAAAGGAGATGCTGTCGAAATTTTTGGTTTTAGCATTTACGTCCTTGCTGTAATTTATCTTTATTTATAGTATTTAGATGCTGCTTCTATCATGTTTGGTAACATCCAGGGCATACTAGATGCCGGGGTGTTACAGTTGGTATCAGAGCGGGCATTAGGTCCTTGGAACATGTATTTTAGTGTCAAAATTTAGGTTCAATTAAAATGTGATGTGGGATAACTTAGAAACATGGCTTGGGTTATACTTAAAATTTTGCCATAGGATAGCAACATTAAAACTTGCATAAGTGGAATAATTGAGTTAAAATTTTACACATTTGGTTGCACAATAAGATGGAGTTTTGGTTCATCATTGCATTGCGTATGATTATTTCATGGAGACTATGTATATGATGATGTTTGATTTTTTGCTCTTGTTTACATTGATGATGTGCTTATGATTATGTGATTGTATGGTTGTCTGACTGTAGAAGCCATGCCGAAGGGTAGAGGCCGTGGTCGTGGAGGCCAGGGTTGAGGTTCTCAGGGAGTTGCTGAGTCTGTAGCCGAGGGAAGCGTTTCGCTCAATGCTCATAGGCCAGGGTCGATATTCATATTTTGTTGAAATTTGGTTGGAGTTTATATTTTCGATGATTTAACGAGGGATCTATGTTTTGTAGGTATTCTTCGGAACGGTTAGCTCGTACATCCGTCGGGATATTTAATCTTTAGGAGAGCTTCATAAAGGTTAGTTCGGAATGGTCATGAAGCTTAGTATTTTGTTATTACGTTAGTAGTATAATTAGCACAACGTTAGTGTCATTTCTAGTGCGCGAAACGACGGTATTTGTATAATCAGATGGACAAAAAATAATGGTAATTGCATACTGAGTAGTACACAAATGGGCAAGACAATTTGTAAAAAAATATTGTGTATTTGGTGCGATGGTAGTGCGATCAGTAGTATAATGGTAAAAGTGCATGCAATGAACATTTAAGTATAATTAGCTGTAAATGAAATATCGAGGTATAGAGTAGATAATGGATCCATACTATTCAAATTTTAGCGTAGTATTAGTATAATATTGTAGAACTAGTAGTACGTTTGAATGATAGTGTTGGTACTATTACTGTTGTAATGGTATGTTAATTCTTGAAATCTTATTCGGCATGTAGTTGGAGGATCTTATTTATTGTTCACATTTTAGACGAGTTTAGTGGAAGGATTTGGTACAATTGTAGCGCATTGGTAGTATAATAGTAACAGTACATTAGTCGTAAAATGACGCGATAGCCATATTTATGGGGGAAAAAAATCATATTTAGTACAAGTTTTAACTCGTATTTACAAGATGATACAACAGTTTCGCGTATTTACAAAAAATACTAGTCATCTCCGGTTCACCAAAAACCAGCCAAGCATGACCGGTTCCCCATGAAGCGGCCAAGCCATAACCGGTTCCCTGTTAACCGACCAAGCCATGTGTGGTTCACCAAGAACCGGTCATGGCATTTTTTTTTTGCTTTTTTCTGATTTTGGAAACCGAGTTGATTGAAATGCAAATAATTTTCTCTATACAACTCCAAATTCAACGAGATAACTTTCTAAATTAGTGTAAAATAATTTAGATTATGAATCTGCAAAAATATTTTAGTTTTGATTATTGTGCAGCAAACGATGTCCAGGTCACGTGTAACACCCCCAATTTCGGTCTTTTGGTCAAAAGCTAATTTAAATTAACTAAATTCAAAATTTGGTTTTGCTTTGGTGTTCTAATTAACCTGGCATCCTAGTAATTTTGAAATTGGAGTTCAATCCTTCATCGTGCGCAAAGTCGAAATTTTAAATTCCGGTCCCTGCTCGAAATTCCACCCGAGTTCCAAAATCCTCCAAAAATCCTGAAACCTATTGCAATAGGTTCCAAATATTCTAAAATGATTTTGGGAATTTTTTCAAGATTTGTAGAATCGCTTTGGTTTTTTATCTCTCGCGCCCTTTCTTCATATTCAATTTATTCGTTCCGGAATTATCTAAATTCCAAAATTCATCCCAAATCAGTGAAACCAATTTTATTGGGTTCCAAATATTTCCTAGTATTTTTAGAAATTTTTCCGAAATTTTTAGACCCTTTTTGCTATTTTATCTTGCGCGCCATTGTTTTACACTATTCAAATTCTAACCAACGGGAAGCTGACATGTGGTGGTACTGTTCATCTTCTTCCACCTACGATTTCAATTACAGAGAGCTCGTTTCTCTCCTGTTAATGGCCATGATCTCAAACCTTCATAATTCCTCCATTTATCCACCAAATTGAGTGATTTCGGTTGCGTTAGAAAGGTGTGGTCGTAAGGATTCCTTTCCCCACCATTAATCGTTCCAAATCCCACCGGAAACGACTTCATTAAGCAAAAATCGAAATTCACTTAATTGTCCATAACTCGGCCATTACTTCATGAAATGGCGAGCTTCCACCTCTCAAATCTTCGTCTCGGCGTCCTCCTTCCCGTGCTCACACCCTCCCACTGCCTCTCTACTCCAATCGTCCGGGAACTCAAAGAAACAGACGCCGGTTGTCCTCCATCAACATCGTTGCGGCAACTTTTGATCCGGTGAGGCGATTGCAATTCCATTCACATCACTGTGTGCGCGTCGTCGCCACGATCAAAAGCCCTCAACCAATTTCAGTTTTCGTTGCAGGACGGCGACAAATTTTGTGGTTGAAGTTTCCGATTGGAGCACCATTCGCATTGATTTCTCGCAAATCGTTCATCCCCTTCGAAATCCGGCAACACCGTTAGGTTCGTACCGTCGCGTTCTATGTGGTGTTCACTTTCTTTTTGTGATTCCATTCTCCAAAAAAAATTTATTCGTTTGTGCACGTCGCCGGTTCAGCCACCGTGCGCCGCCTCCGACGATTCTCCGGCCGAGCCGCTGTGCGCCTCACCCACCCCATGCCCGGCCGCACCTCACCCCGCTCTCGGCCACCATTGGCCGCCATTGCCGGCCTCAGCGTCTTGGCGCTTGCGCCGCCGAAGCCACAGGCGCGCTTCCGGTCATAACTCTGATGAGCGTTTCCCAGCGATCCGCTGGTCCGATTGTCCTATAAATTGAACCCCAGAATCCTCCCCTCATTCCCGACACAACCCAATTGTAATTTCTCCAATCCAACATACGGATCTCCTTGTAGAAGCCGTTCTTTCCGAAATTCGGCGTACTTTCGGCGTACTTTCGGCGAGCTCTCCCAGTCACTCCCGACCTCCGTTCGGCCTCATATTTTTACTGGCGCTCCCTCTTAGTGTCCTCTACCTCCAGTAAAATCAGATTTTTAAATTGATTGCCGGAGCCCCGCCGGCAACCATTTCTTCTCCTAGTCCGACGGGAGGTTCAAAAGGCTCGTTCTCTTTTGTCGTAACTCCGATTCGAGTAATTCAAATTCCTAAATTCATATAAAATCACCCTCTATCTGCCATTTTTTTTTAATAATTTTTACATTTTATTTATTTTATTTTATTTATTTGTCGCTCCATTTTGCGCGTAGCCCAAGAATTCGCCGAAGCCGTCGACGCCTTCACCGAACCCAGGACGTTGATACTCTTGCTGCGATCGAAGGCAAGTCTCTTTGACGCATGTTGATCCCATGATTTATAAATATTTTACAAATTGCATTGCTACTTATATAAAAAGATTATGTTAGCGTTAGGCGGTTAGTTATACCGATTGCTTATACCTCCTTGATATTGTTACCCATGATCCTTTGTCGCCCTAGCACAGTAATCTATCATAATAAATACTTTTTGGTAAATATTGTTTGATTAGGAGATTAATTCTTTAGATGACATTTTGAATGGATTAGATAGTATGGAATGTGAATTGGAGTTAGAACTCAACTTGATGGGAGTTAAATGAATGTTAGTGTTAAGGGGGAATGTTTTTGTAAAATTTCTATATGAATGGTGATAATCGAAATATTGAGGAGTTGGATTGTGATAGCAGTGCGCAATATAATTAGTATGGACTGGGGGAATATTGGATGATGTATGATATTAAGAATAATATTCGGTAAATTAAATAAATAATATTGAGAATCATACTAGGTGGTTTAGTAGATGATTTTGTGAAATATTCTTAGCAGATGAATATTGATCGCCGTATGAATGATCATTTGGATATAGACTCAAATTTGAGTAGAGTTTCTTTGAACATTAGTGTTTGTGGGAAATTGTGTAAGCTGGATACATTGGGTTGATTAAGAAAAAGGAGTATCAAAGAAGGTTTGGAGTTAGAACATATTGTGAGTGAAGTTAATTGGATTATTAGTGCTTGTTAGGAGAACTTATTCAGGGGTTGATCAAGAAATGGATGATTATTGCAATATGGTCTCACGATAACCATTTATGTGGAATTCTGAATAATGCAGAATATGTGTGATTTATTTAGTCAATTTGGTATCATTGTTTATAGAAACCATTATAGTTGATGAATTAATGAAATCTTGTTTTTACGGAATCTTTCTTGAAAGATGCTCGGGGATGAGGTTATGAATTATTCTTTGAGAATTAAGTAAATTGCAAGATTAATCAACGTATGGATGATGGATAATCAGTAGTGTGACTTATATTTTGAGGAAACTATTTCATATACGATAATGTTAGTAGCTTAGCATGATTTTGGAGTCATGATGGCCATGATATAGACTCTACTTGTTGTAGTACTAAATTGGGCTAGATTATCTAATGCCATGATAATAAAGGGGGGATCCTGGTGACTTCATGAATTTTGGAGGTTACAGAATTGATTATAATAATTTTTATCAACACTGAGAATTGAAGACTATTAAATAAGTTGTTGGTGGACTAGAATAGTTCGGTAGAAATGCTTAGACTTGCAAATTCGATCAAACACCTATGGGCGGGAATTTCTTATAATTCTTGAAAACTTGTATTGAAAATTATAGGCAAAAAGTATTACCGTTGGTTTATAAAATAAAATGATTTAGACTTGGGCGGAATTGTTTGTCTGGCGGGTATGGATAGAGCACTGATCTTGGTTTGTGCAAGTACCGCCCAAAGTCAATTAAGGACTAACGCTTATGATTGTCCATTCTAAGCACAACAATACAACCACATGTCAAAGTGGGCACGACCTGGCTAAATAATTTGTATAGACCTAGCTTTGACTTCTCTAGATGGTTGACTGTGAGTGCCGGATAGAGGTAAAACTATTTTTCTCACACGGCGCAAGAGGGGGCTTCTGTACTGGGTGGATAGAACCCTAACAACGGTGAAACCTCAGCGGGTGGAGTCGGGCAAGGTAGATGCATTGTAAAGGCCTTGTCATGTCCTCCTATGTTGTGATGCTTCTGAAGCTCAATGATTTCTATATAAGGGAGGGGGTAATCATGCATTAATTGTTTTTAGGGATGATGAGGATGATAAAGAGGTAGTGCCCGGTATACCATGGGGAGTACTTGATGAAGCTATGGGTACTAGTGAACAACTTGAACTTTGGAGGACTGCAAGAGTGAGAGAGCTTCATGATGATGATTTCCTATCCGAAGAAGAGGAGGGCAATGAGGAGGAAGAGGTGGCTGTTGAGTTCGAGGATGACGAAGATGAAGTCTTGCCATGAAAGCTCTATCATTTAGAGGATTGATCATTTCATGATCCTTGGCTCATTTATCATATTCCATCTTTCATGTGTGTCTTTCACTCTGTTGTGGAACTTAGTTATGTGTTTGAATATGTTTTGTGTCTATATTATATGTGGAACTTAGTTTTGTGACTATGTTATGTGTGAGTGTGAGACTTAGTTTTATGACTATGTTATGTGTACAGTGTGAGACTTAGTTTTGTGGCTATTATGTGTTGGACTATGTTTTGTGACTATATTCCATCTTTCGTGTGCGTCTTTCACTCTTTTGTAGAACTTAGTTATGTGTCTTTCGTTGTATCCTGACATTTTTTTATTTCAACCTAGGCGGGCTAGGCGCTAGGCAATGGGCCTCCGCTCGCCTACCGCTTAGTGCTTTTTTAAACATTGGGGATTTCACAACCATGGGGTCTTTAAAGGATGAGATTTATTCAAATTAAATCTTTCCAATACCTTCTAGGTACAAATAGACCGGCATACAAAAATTCCTTTTAGGAAATGCTCAAGCTGCAGTCCTAACCAAATTTGGTTTTACCCAAATCTTTCATCTCAAACTCTGTCGTAAGGTAAGCACGTGCTTCCTTTATTTCCTCTGTGGTTCCGATGACATTTAGATCATCGATATATATTGAGATGACAATCCATTCTGGGATTCTTTTTATAAGCACGCAGGGACAATATTCGTACAGTGACAATATTCCTTCTTCAAGAGGAACTCACTAAGTTGGTTGTATCACATTCTCCCCGACTATTTAATCCATATAGTGATTTCTTCAGTGTGACGCTATACATGTTGCGATTTTAATATTTGGAATTGTAACTCCTTCAGGGATTCATATAAATATCTATATCTAGTGACTCATATAAATATGTGGTTACTACGTCCATCAACTGCATTGATAATTTTAAGCTTGTTGCCATTATTATTAAATTTTGGAACGTTATTCCACTCAATACAAGAGAATAGGTTTCATCATAATCGATGTCGGGTCTCTGCGTGAACCCTTGTGCTACAAGTCTCTCTTTATATCTTACTTCCTGGATATTTTTATTTCTCTTCATGATGAAAAGTACATTTAATCCTACAGGGAACACTTTAGGAGAAGTTTGGTCAACGGGACCAAAAACTTTCCTCTTTATTAAGCGAGCGCTTCCTTAATTGCTTCTTTTCATTTTACCCTATATGATCGCTTCTGGCATTCTGCCATAGGCTTTAGTTCTGGATCTAGATTTTTGAAATTTTAGCAATTTCATTGGCAAAATATGTCAACAACTGTAGCCTTTCTTTTATACAATTCTCCCGCATCACTTCAGCGGTATCTCTACGTTAATTTCTTCCAGATCCTCATGATTTCCGACAATATGAAGTCTTGGTGTTCCGACTTCCAGCGTTGGATTGTGCACACAAATATACGCCAGGGTTATCATTTTCAAGAAGGATCACTCCAGAGTTGTTACCACCTCCAAGATGGCTCACTTCGGGGATTTTCTCAACACCAGGTTTTTTCCACTATCATGGGTAGTGTTCTCATTTATTCGGTTCTCTATTTCTGTGGACATCTCTGTGGAATTGAATCCCATGCACCTGAAGGCCTCCCCCTCATATTATCATGAGGGTCAAGAGTGGGTTCAATATCCTTTTAGGATATTTTCACTCTTTTAGGTGCATATACTATAGGTATATGAGATCTTTCCACTCCCTTACGATTAGTGAAGGTATTTGGCAGATTATTAGCTTATTTATCACAGATTTATTACCCCATGAACTTCAAATTTGGTCTCTTTAGTAGTATGGATCTAAGGACTCGGTATTCTTTAATGTGGTACTTATCTCCCCCTAATGCCGAAAAATATCCATAGTACAATTAGCGTACAGAACCTTGTACAAATCCCCTGTCATAGGCTTTAGATCTTTAAATATTTGACGGAGATTCATAACCTACAAAGATCCCCAACTTCTGGTGAGGTCCCATGATGGTACGCTGTGATGGAGAGATTGTAACACCCCGGCATTTAATATGCCTGAATGCTACCAAACAAAAGCTAAACAACATCTAAATACCACATTTAAACATAAATTCCAGCAAAGGCGCACATGAACTAACACCATATCAATATCATGGCAAGATATGTCATAGCACACGACATCTAAAACATCAACATAAATGGATATATCATCAAATTACGCCAATAAAAGCATGCTCAACCACTTCATAAGCTATAACGAAGCAAATAAGGAATCACAAGCATGCTAAATTAAACCATACATTAAGTTTATGGCACAACTCTTAATATCATGTCTCCAAGTGATTAATTATGGATTATGATGGTGGAGCTATGTGTAGAAGTGTAGCTAGACCCCTTTTTCCCGCATGCCGATCTCAAAGTACCTAAAAACAACATAAAGCACAAGCGTGAGTTCGAAAACTCAGCAAGCATATTGTAATGGACAACAAGATCATTTACAAGACAATAATACCTTACATCACATATAGCATCTCATACTTGAGCACATAACAACATCATCATCATTAAATATGTATTGCAATGCAATGCAATGCAATGTTATGCTCATATCTCCTTGGAAACTCATACCGGTATGGTTGAGTACACACCCGTCGGTGTGCACCCTTTTCCCCCCTTCCATCCCGAAGATGGAGGGTGCCTACTCCTCGCTTCCATTCACCACGTGGATGGAATCACGATATAGGTCTTACTCAATGGCGTTCCGGACTAGTCATAACTTTCTCACCGACCTTGCCGGACTAGTTATGACTTTCTCACCGCCCTCGCCCTATCTCATGTCATGCATGCAACTATGCCAATTATCATATTTCACATGTACATAAACATATGGCATCTCATCATGACAAATATTACACATGGCATCGAATCATGATAAGTATAGACACATAGCATCATATCATGATAATCATACTCAATATATCATTGGAAAACAGCAAGCAAGGCAAGTGATCATAGCAAGTATTCAATCTTTCATCCAATATCAACAAGCAACCTACAATCCGCTATACATTACAACACACTTGCCTCAACCACGTGCAACGGATTGGCGGGAAGTAGAAGGCACTCCCGGGGTCACACCTCCTGCACAGGGGTATCACACAATCACAATCATAACCACAAAACAATGCATGAAACCCCAACTAACCCGACATTGCTCCCTACTCGCAAAACCTAAAACAGAGGTTCTGTCCCGTCGGGACAGCAGCCTTGCAAAAGGCATAACTTGAGTTCTGGGACACCAAATCAATTAAACGAGTACACCATCGCGAAGCTTAGGAAATTTTCTACCTTTTTCTAGTTATACGGAAAGACTGATTCGGACTCTAAAATTGTTTAATCTACAGATTACTACGATCTGTTCCAATCGCGTCACAGATTTTAACACGCTCGGTAAAACGGCCATAACTTTCAAACGGCTGATCGGATTTTAACGTGCTTTATGTCCACGGAAAGATAATTAAATTATCTACAACTTCTTTTAAGCCCGTATGGACAGATTCGAATTCTAAATCGACGAAAACTCGAACCCTAGCCCGACTGCTCAATCTGCCCAAAAACAGAAACGTGGGAACGTCTAGATCTAACCCAAAGAACTCCAATCCAGCACCACCAATTGACCTAAAAACTTGATAATCACCCTAAGAACAGTACCTAGATCAATTCCAAGGATCCCCATGATCATACCTTTGCCCAACGAACGAATCTCCAATAGATCTCCTCGCGGATCGCTCCTCGCTCCTCGCTCCTCGCTCCTCGCTCCAACGGATGGATCCACAAGGTGCAGAGGTGTGGAGACCACCCTAGGGCAGCAAGGGGGTGGAGGAGAGGTGGTGGAGAGGTGGGGAGCAATGGGGCAAAGGGGGAGGTGGAGGCGCACAAGAGGGAGAGGGGGTGGCGGCTAGGGCTTAGGAGGGGGAGGGAGAGGTGGGGGCGCCCAAGGGCAGGGGGAGCACGTCCAAAAGGCTGGTGGGGAGCCCTTTTACCAGCCCCCACACCCAATCCTAGTCCGTTACGGAGACCTACTCCATCCCACCAAAGCCCACCAAGGCCCAAACTCCCCCCGGGAAGGCCCAAAACCCCGGAAACGTCCCGGAAAAGCTATTAACCTCCATATCCTATAGTTTTAACCTTAATTCCACATCTCATAATGTTATTAACCTTATCATGCACGTTAAATAAGGTTACGACACTCCGTGGTGTCAACCGTAGAATTTTGTTCGGTTGTTACTGTTCTTGCGGGTTTTAAGAACTTTTGGGCCTTTTGTAGCGTTGTGACACCACGGAGTGTCGTAACCTTATTTAACGTGCATGATAAGGTTAATAACATTATGAGATGTGGAATTAAGGTTAAAACTATAGGATATGGAGGTTAATAGCTTTTCCTGGCGTTCCTGGCCGCTTCCTGGTTTTGGGCCTTCCCGGGGGGAGTTTGGGCCTTGGTGGGCTTTGGTGGGATGGAGTAGGTCTCCGTAACGGACTAGGATTGGGTGTGGGGGCTGGTAAAAGGGCTCCTCACCAGCCTTTTGGACGTGCTCCCCCTGCCCTTGGGCGCCCCCACCTCTCCCTCCCCCTCCTAAGCCCTAGCCGCCACCCCCTCTCCCTCTCCCTCTTGTGCGCCTCCACCTCCCCCTTTGCCCCATTGCTCCCCACCTCTCCACCACCTCTCCTCCACCCCCTTGCTGCCCTAGGGTGGTCTCCACACCTCTGCACCTTGTGGATCCATCCGTTGGAGCGAGGAGCGAGGAGCGTGGAGCGTGGAGCGAGGAGCGATCCGCGAGGAGATCTATTGGAGATTCGTTCGTTGGGCAAAGGTATGATCATGGGGATCCTTGGAATTGATCTAGGTACTGTTCTTAGGGTGATTATCAAGTTTTTAGGTCAATTGGTGGTGCTGGATTGGAGTTCTTTGGGTTAGATCTAGACGTTGCCACGTTTCTGTTTTTGGGCAGATTGAGCAGTCGGGCTAGGGTTCGAGTTTTCGTCGATTTAGAATCTGAATCTGTCCGTACGGGCTTAAAAGAAGTTGTATATAATTTAATTATCTTTCCGTGGACATAAAGCACGTTAAAATCCGATCAGCCGTTTGAAAGTTATGGTCGTTTTACCGAGCGTGTTAAAATCTGTGACGCGATTGGAACAGATCGTAGTAATCTGTAGATTAAACAATTTTAGAATCTGAATCAGTCTTTCCGTATAACTAGAAAAAGGTAGAAAATTTCCTAAGCTTCGCGATGGTGTACTCGTTTAATTGATTTGGTGTCCCAGAACTCAAGTTATGCCTTTTGCAAGGCTGCTGTCCCGACGGGACAGAACCTCTGTTTTAGGTTTTGCGAGTAGGGAGCAATGTCGGGTTAGTTGGGGGTTTGCGTACTGTTTTGTGGTTATGATTGTGATTGTGTGATACCCCTGTGCAGGAGGTGTGACCCCGGGAGTGCCTTCTACTTCCCGCCAATCCGTTGCACGTGGTTGAGGCAAGTGTGTTGTAATGTATAGCGGATTGTAGGTTGCTTGTTGATATTGGATGAAAGATTGAATACTTGCTATGATCACTTGCCTTGCTTGCTGTTTTCCAATGATATATTGAGTATGATTATCATGATATGATGCTATGTGTCTATACTTATCATGATTCGATGCCATGTGTAATATTTGTCATGATGAGATGCCATATGTTTATGTACATGTGCAATATGATAATTGGCATAGTTGCATGCATGACATGAGATAGGGCGAGGACGGTGAGAAAGTCATAACTAGTCCGGCAAGGTCGGTGAGAAAGTTATGACTAGTCCGGAACACCATTGAGTAAGACTTACATCGTGATTCCATCCACGTGGTGAATGGAAGCGAGGAGTAGGCACCCTCCATCTTCGGGATGGAAGGGGGGAAAAGGGTGCACACCGACGGGTGTGTACTCAACCATACCGGTATGAGTTTCCAAGGAGATATGAGCATAACATTGCATTGCATTGCATTGCAATACATATTTAATGATGATGATGTTGTTATGTGCTCAAGTATGAGATGCTATATGTGATGTAAGGTATTATTGTCTTGTAAATGATCTTGTTGTCCATTACAATATGCTTGCTGAGTTTTCGAACTCACGCTTGTGTTTTATGTTGTTTTTAGGTACTTTGAGATCGGCATGCGGGAAAAAGGGGTCTAGCTACACTTCTACACGTAGCTCCACCATCATAGTCCATAATTAATCACTTGGAGACATGATATTAAGAGTTGTGCCATAAACTTAATGTAGGGTTTAATTTAGCATGCTTGTGATTCCTTATTTGCTTGGTTATAGCTTATGAAGTGGTTGAGAATGCTTTTATTGGCGTAATTTGATGATATATCCATTTATGTTGATGTTTTATTTGTCGTGTGCTATGACATATCTTGCCATGATATTGATATTGTGTTAGTTCATGTTAAAACAAAGGAGATGCTGCCGAAATCTCGGTTTTTAGCATGTGCGCCTTTGCTGGAATTTATGTTTAATTGTGGTATTTAGATGTTGTTTAGCTTATGTTTGGTAGCATTCAGGCATATTAAATGCCGGGGTGTTACAGAGATTGACATGCATACAGTACAACCAAATTTTTGCAGATGGAAAATACTTAATTCTTTTTCACGCTCGTCTTAGTTGGTCTTAGTTGAATTAATATCGCAGTGTACAGCACTGCGTGGCCTCAACAACTGGTGGGTCTATTATTCTGCAAGATTGGCCAAGCAATATTTTTTTAATTTAATGACTCTGCAAGGCCATTTTCAATGTGGACAAGAGGTACAAAATGCTCTACATTAATTACTAGAGCCATACAAAATGCTTTTGAGGAAAACTCGCTAGCATTGTTCATTCAAATAGACTTGATCCTTTCTTCTGGAAATAAGGCTCTTAACAATTTGGGTAATTAATTTTTGGCAGAAGCATAGTTCCTAGTAGATAAAAAACATATGTAGGACCATCTAGTAGAAGCATCTATCAGTAACATAATATATTTGAAAGGGCTCAACAGGTGATGAATGGGTCCACAGATATTACCTTGAATTTTCTCCAGGAAATTCAATGATTCTTTCTAACTTTTAAGTAAGAAAATTTAACTATGAGCTTTCTTATAGCATAAACAGGGCCTAAGAAATCTTTAGGTTTAGGAAAGTCTTTTATGCTATGGCCAGCAGAATTAATTTTTCTTCTCATAATATTCAACTCAGGATAACCTAGTCAATCTGCCAAATCTTAAATATTTATGGGTTTTCGTCGCAACACAAACTTTAGCTTTTATATGTGCATAGTATAACCCGGAGGGAGTTTTTCAACCACACATTTATTACACCCATTAATCTTAGTCATGAATAGGTATTCTGTACCATCCGCTTTCTCTCACTGCATATGGAATTCATTCAGACCAATGTCATTAAAACTTAAGTGAGTACGACTAGACTCAAGGTATAATATGGCATGCTTCCAGTGTCAATTATAAGAGTATCGCTTCTGACGATAGTCATAATATTTTCAAATCACTTAGTGTGGTATAACTATTTTTTGGGTAGATTTCTTCCTCCGCCATTGGATTATACTTTGTTCTATATTAAAAGTATGAGTTAATAATCAGACAATTGTTACATCAAGAACAAATTGTAGAATATATAACACACATGTAACACCCCGGCATCTAATATGCCCGAATGCTACCAAACATAGACTAAACAACATCTAAATACCACAAATAAAGATAAATTACAGCAAAGGTGTAAATGCTAAAACCGAAAATTTTAGCAGCATCTCCTTTGTTTTTCCATGGTACGGAGCATCAACAATAATATCACAAGATATAACACAATAGGAAGCATCTAAACAACGATAACCGTTGACATAGCAGCAATTTAAGTCTAGCTTATCAAATTAAGCCATACTATGATTTAAAACGAAGTAATGGATGTAACTAAGCACACAAGTAAGGCATACTCCAAGTTCTCAACGCATTAACTTATAATCACAACTACGAATGGCAAAAATTGTGTAAGTCTTAAAGAGCGAAACTTTGTGAAGATGTGCCACTAAGCCCCTTTCCCGCATGCCGGTTTCATTGCACCTAAAAACAATATAAAACACAAGCGTGAGTTCATCACTCAGCAAAGTGTATTGCAATGATACAAAAACAATAACAACTCACATACATACTTAATGCGATTCACATATCATGAGAATCAACTCATGAACTTCACTTATGCTCTCACATAACATCATCATAAACATCTTCATATGCATCTCATAGAACATCATAATCATCTCATAAACCACATCATTCATGCAATGCAATGCAATGCAATGCCATGCACATATCTCTTTGAAGCACATACCGGTATTGCCGAGTGCACACCCGTCGGCGTGCACCCCCTTTCCCCTTCCATCCCGTAGATGGAGGGTGCCTACTCTTACTGACTCGCTCCCATGCGCAACCGTGGATGTGACTACGAGGTAGGTCTTTCGTGTTCACTACGTGTGAACATAGAGGCCCGCATCAGCATGGGACGCCTCTTCCATTATGAATGCACATATGACATAAACATGTAAAGATTGGCATAAACATTTATACAACGAAATCATGATCAATATGAAATCATGTTCATCATATCATAGGCAAACATCAATCATGGCATCATATCATAAAACATGTGTAAACCATCTCATATTCAAACATTACGGCTCACTAAGCCGCAACCAGTACAATACACTTGCCTTAACCTCGGGCGATGGATTGGCGAGAGGATGAGGGCACTCCCGGGGTCACACCACCTGCACATACATACCACACACTCAAAACGTGCCCCCAAAACTGTACGCAAAAGCTCGTCTACCCCGACTTCACAAACTACTCCCAAAATCGAAAAACAGAGAATCTGTCCCGCCCGGACAGCAGACTTCAAACTATCATAACTTTAGTTCTAGGACTCCAAATCGATTAAACGAGTACATCATCGCGAAGCTTAGGAAATTTCCTAGCTTTTTCTAAGTATTGGGAAAAGCTGATTCGGATTCTAAAGTTGTCTAATCTACAAAACACTACGTTCTGTCCTAACTACGTCACAGATTTGAACACGTTCGGTAAATCGAGCATAACTTTCAAACGGCTGGGCGGAATTGGACGTTCTTTATATCCACTGAAAGGTATTGAAGTTACATACAACTTTATCAACAGGCGGCCAACCAAATTCCGAATCTAAGGTCGCGAAAACTCAAACCCTAGGTTAACTGCACAATTTGCCCGAAGCAGAGAACGTGGCAAACTCTAGTTTTCATCTAATCTACCCAATCACAGCACCATTATGATCTAAAAGCATCCAAATACCCTCTAGCACAGCACCTAGACCATCCCCAAGGATTCTCCTAGCCATACCTTCGCCCGACGAACGATGAACAAATGAATCTCCTCCCGGTTCACGCGATCTCCCTCCTCGCTCCAAATCCACCGGATCTCCTCGTCGCAGAGCGCTTCAATGGTGAAAACAGCGGGTTGGCAAGGTGAGGGGCTCCCCTAGGACAGCAACGAAGGTGGAGAGGGGAGCGGAGGGGTGGTGGCGCCATGGGGGAAGATGGAGAGGAAGGGGAAGGGTGGAGACGCATGGGGGGCTAGGGGGTGGCGGCTAGGGTTGGGAAAGGGAGTGGGGGGCGCACCAAGGGGTGGGGGGCCAGATTTGGCTGCCCAAAAGTCCCCCCTTGGGCCAAAACCCTTCCACCGAAGGCCCAACTCAACCCCTAAGGCCCAAAGTCCCCCGGAGAGGCCAAAACACCCGAAAACGGCCCCAAAACACGCTATAAAGTCGTACCAAAATGCCGAATTCTAAAATGTCATATTCTGAGGTGTCACAACACATAGAACAATTAATCAAATATCTAGTAAATAAGCATTTATTCAATTTTGAATGTTAATTGCTCAACAGGAGTGTAGACTAAATTTTCATTCAGGAACTTGGGCCAAACTGATGAGGAGACTTATAAGGAATATGTGACATCGACTAGCAAAGTGAAGGAATACTTAGGAGACTAATCCAGGTCTCCATCTAAGCCGTAGGTGTCCTCCTGGAACTCCCCGAACTTAATAATTTCAAGAATCATATCACCACACTTCTCAGCGTCCATGTCAACAATAAGTTGAACAGTGAAGTTATAGCTCAACATTATTTCCCCGGGTCTTATTGATTTTTTAGTGGTTTCATATAAAGGTCTACCATAAACTTCGGGATGCAATAGTTGGACGACCAATGGCCAGTACATCTATACCTAAAACAAGGCTATTCAGGGTTTGCAGCCTTATTAGCTGAGTCTTGCTTCTATAAGACCCTTGGCCCTTTAACTTTACTTTTCACTATAAATTCCCTATTCCCTTATATGATCTAACATTATTCCATTTATCCCCTTTATTCATTTGGCCCTTTCTACAGCCATGGCTATTGCTAGCTTACTGAGCATTTGCATGTGCTTCAGGCATTGCATGACTCCCATTGGGAAGTATGTGATGATTCTTCACCTGGAGTTCATCACGCTTTTCTGCTTCTAACAAAATACATATAACCTCGAAGTACTTCTGGTAGTTGGCATGATTATACTATTACAGCAGAATCCTCATATTGGGGTGGAGGGCGCGTAATATTTTGTTGATTATTTTAGCATTAGTAACTTTCTAGTTACATAATGTTAGTTCAGTGACAAGCTTGTGCACGGCAAAGTTATATGTTGCCACAGCCTTTAAAATCCTGAGAGCGCGGGAGGATCCATTCATGTTGTACTTCTGGCAACAGGATGGCTCTTTGCTAGTTATATATTTTTCCCTTTAGGGAATTCAAAAATACTAGCTGGTCCTCTTCCATCAAAATATACGACATTTAGGTCCTAATGAAAGTAGTGCCTCAGAAAGTGCAAAACCGTACGCCTATCGGTTTTGGGAAGAGTAAAGGTACTAGCTTCAAGCTAGGAAAATAGTAGCTCTAAAGGATGAAGTTATCATATTTGTCTTAGTATTTATTGCCTAGGTAAGGTAATTCTTACTATTCAAGGCAGGCTCGATAAATTCACTTTATGCTATATCCAACATATCCTATTTCTATTCTATTTATGCAAATGACTTTTACTACTGGTAAAATCATTATATTGCATGCTCACTCTTCAATCAGTAAATCTTAGTCTATATCTATTCAATAGATAATTATCTAAACTTTTCCAAAATTTAGTTTTTTGCTAATTACTTAAGCAATTTTTAGAATTACTAAATAGAAAAAAATAAATTTTAGCACAAAATTATGCTAGGAGAATAAATTCATAGACACAAGGCTCCGAAAATTCTATCTGGAATTTTTTAGAATTTTTCAAGCATTTTCATGATTTTCAATTGATTACCAAAATTTTTTGGAATTGCTTAACAACAGAAAAATAAATTCCAATACACATAAAACATAGAATGATAGGAAAAATGTGTCATTCACAAATTTTAGAATTTCCCAGCAATTTTCAAAAATTTTCTTATAATAGCTAAGCAATTTTTAGGATTACTTGAATAACAGAAAAAATTAATTTAGCACATATTAAATATGGCAAAAAGTTTAAAAAAAATAAACCCAGTGTATGAAACTTCCAATATGTGCTAAATAATAATTTTTCAAAATCTTTGGATGTCCATCAACCTAAAAATCTAATTTTTAGGATTTAATACCAATTTTCTAAATTTATTTACTGATTTCTGAAATTACTGAAAAATAAGGGGGGGGGCAAAAGGGTAAATTCCCCTTTTGATTGATTTTTCCTTTGTTATCTTTTTCGAAAAAAATCAAAAGGGTCGATGGCCTGTGGGCCGCATGGGTGGGCTTCTGGCCTATCTACTCGTGGCCCACGGGGAGGAGGGCCATAAGGTCACCCGACCGCCCTAGACACCACTTGCCTTTTCTCCTGAGGAGCGATGCATGGCGGGGTGGCGTTGTAGGCGCAAATGGCGTGGTCAGTGGGGCTGATGGCTCTTCGACAGCGTCGGGCCGCTCAGGAAGATGCGGCGGCAGCTGGCGACGCGAAGCACAAAGGCCGACACGGCAGGGCGAGCGAACAGCATGTTGGGCGTAGATCCATTGGCACACGAGCAGATCAGCACAGAGGGGCTCACTTGGCGGCGGCATCGGGCACTCCTCTTGGCAAGGGGCAGGGTCGGGCCTCAACCGGTGCTTTGGGCGAACGAGCACGGTGGTGGCAGAGCAGCGCTGTTGTGCATTGGGCCCAGGGAGCCGCGGAGCTAGGACAGTCAGCGACGACGAGTAGCACGAAGGTCGGAGGCTGGCCGGTGGCTCACCCAATCGTCTTGACAACGTGTGGGGCTGGTGGGGCAGCACTCTTCAGGGGCTTAGCGACTTGTTGGCCCAGAGTGCCTTCGAGCCGACTCAGCTTCAGGCTAACGTGCGGTTAGCAGGCGCAGTTGGGCGCATGGTCGCTAGGCGGCAGCGACGCCACCCGTCGCGAGCACGAAGGCCAACTGATGGCCTGCCAGCCATGACGCACTTCTTTCTTCCCCTGTCTGGTGACATAACATAGACAACAAAAGAGTCCAGCGTAGTGTGCCATAGCCCGCAGGCAACCGACTGGAAGTAAGAACGTGCCCCTAAGCGTTAGCATCATCGAAATCTGCCCGGTGAAAGTCTTCGGGCAGTGCCTCATCCTCACCTGCAACAAGTGGACAATCCGATTGAGTACAAAGAGTGTACTCGCACAATAATATATACGAAATGCTGAATTCTAGCTACATGTGGTTGCTACAACCAAAGGAAGGCAAAAGGGTATCTTTAGCATAAAGCAATATTTGGAATGAAAACATAGGCATGTATAGATTGAAATTTACCATTTGGTAAACATTTGCAAAATCTAATACATAGTGTAACATCATCATGAACATAACCATCACATAATCATTTCATGCCTTCAAGCATTCTTCGAACCACGAGTCCAACGCTCATGTTCACATACACACACGAGTACTTCAATACTCATGTCATTTTCCACATCCATCCTATTCTTACCAAGTCCTTAAAACTCGCCTGGCGGCTAACAACATCAATCAATCGTCCTTGACCATGGACGCGGCTATTCGAAAAGTTTAATCTCTGCAGAGGTACGACTTTACCCACACGACACGCCACACTCGTAAGCCAAGCTATGAGCACAATTTCTTTGATGTGTTGGCCGAGGTGAACATGACAAATCCATTTTCCAATATGCATGATAGTGCATTTAAACCACCCAGGTGACTGTGACCGTTGATCCCGCGTGCTCAGTGCTCTGTGTGTGTGGACCAAGGAGTACACCCGTTGTTAGACATCCCCAACTCTCACAAAGTTTGAGGGATCCTGAGGACGTTCCTTGACACTCTAATGGGCTCAAGGAACTCCGACGGACATTCCTTGACACTCCAATGAGCTCAAGGAATCCCGAGTGCATATGGTTTGAACACCCCTAGTCATACACAAGTACTTGGTTAAGCTGGTCCCATAAACAGCGTGTGGCTCGCACGATAGTTACTTGATGAGACGGTATCAGGATTTAACCCTTAAGGTCCTTAACCAACATTGCTACACATTAACCACAATGGAACCATCATCATCATACTCATTTTGATCATTGCGACCGATGGATTAAGTCCATCTATCGCGGTTTCTAACGATGTTCTAAGCATGGCTAAGCAAATCGTACGAACCCATACATAATAATAAACCAACCACCTAGGGCGACAATGGTACACGAAAGGAACATGGTAAGAGGATAACATGTCAACGAGGTAATAACTAAGAATTCTATCCCAACATAGACATAATTGAAATTAGGCATTGCAATTTGAAAAATATCTTCAAAGCATAATTTCAATTAGTAGGAGCAATCATGTTCAAGGAGTAAAATAGTGCCTTGCTGCTCGTTCTTGATATCGTAAGCGTAGTCGTAATCGGGAGTGTCCTCCGAAGCGTCAACACCTATCGAGAGGATTCAATCCAAATAACTCAAGTCAAGAACACAAACAAAACAATAAATCATGATTGAAATATGCACAATCATGCATGAAATGCACATGATTTTAGATTAATAGTCATAATATGAATATACGACTTGACTTTGTGACGTTTGGACTTGTGTGTCAAAAGTTATCACTAAAACAATATCGTTTGGGTGGGGGTCAACAATACTACAACTTGTTAAAGATCCTATGATAGGTCCTCATATATGCAACCCATGTCTTGTTTTTCTATTGGAAATGATAGAGGACGATCCTATGAAAGCATAGGAATTGGTTTCACCCAATTTGAACTTACGATGCAAAAGTTATGGTCATTTGAAGTTGGTTCAGTCGGAAGTTCCGAACTTAGTATCAGAAGTTCCGATCCAGACTTAGAAAATTTTTTGTTGGAATTCACAAAGGTGCTTCTCTGGACACATCGGAAGTTCCAATCCGACATCGGAACTTTCGATCCAGACTTAGAAAATTTTTCCCGTTAGAATACATGAAAGGTGCTTCTCTGGAAACTTCGGAAGTTCCGATGTGAACATCAGATGTTCTGATATGTGTAAATTTCCAGCGTAGACAGGGTTAGGATTTAAATATTTTCTGGAGTTTTAGCCACATCGGATGTTCCGATTTGGGGCCGGAAGTTCCAATGTGAGCCAAACTGTGCAGTCTAACATGACTTGTGTCCAAGTCTTTGAATGGCTACCACACATTGTGCTCCCACACTTCAAGAAAATGAAGTAGGATAGAACTTTACCACTACAAAGATGTCCTTGCACTCGGTGGAAGGTTGGTTTGATGAAGAGATCAAGAATGATGCCGTGAAGGGGATCTTCGGTGTTCTTTTCGGTATCAACGCCTCCTCCTTGCTCCCGGGGACAATGCCTTCTCCTCTTGAGCTTGTAGCGACTTCAACCCCTCCTCTTCAAGCTATCAAACTAACTTACACGACCCGATCGTCGACGAGGAGATGATTTTTCATGGAAAGAAAGATGGACGAGTGTTAAGTGACAAAAATTTCAGAAAAAGGAAGGTAAAGGAGGGATTAGAACTCACTCAAAACTTGGTACATTAAGAATCCATTTGGATGGAATTTAAGCTTCGGATGAGAGAAATCCAATGGTATAGCATGCACAAGGTCAATCTCAATTTTTGGAGAGATTTTTGGGGGAGAATGGAGGAGGGTTGGGAGTGTGTTCTTGCTCTCCCTCTCCTTTGTTGCAAAAATTCTGGTTGGGGAGGAGCAAATTAGGTGTCTTGGAGGAGAAAAAGAGGTGGAAAACTCTTATATATGGTTGCCACTTCATCCCTTACATGTGGGGCAAGGTCCCACATGTCATTTGGTGGCTGAAAAGTGAGTAAAGTAAGAAAAGGAAAAGTTGGAATGTGCAATTTTAAGCATGGGGATGGCAGAAAATGGGGGCAAAGGGGAGGAGAAACCAATGTGGAGAAACCTTTATATATGTGCCAACTTTCTCCCTTACATGTGGGCCAAGGTCCCACATGTCATAGAGTGGGTGGGGGAGTTGGTAGAGGTGAATAAAGTGAGAAAAGTAAGTGGTTAGGTGCAGCCCACTCTCTTTCTCTTGCTAGCATGGTCCACATGTCATGGCCTAAGGGCAAGAGAAAGGTTGGTGTAATTGGAAATGATTTTTAAGATTTAATGAAATTAACCTCCCTTCAAATTAATGATTGATCACTTGTAAAATTTTAAACAAGTGAAGGTTTCATTGCAAATATGAATGAGTATGATATGCATGACTTAATAACTTACGGAATTTTGAGATATTTGGGACTACATTAAAATACTTTTGGCCACTATTAATATTGAAATAAAATCCAAGAGTTAATCTAATAGCAGCTAGTAACCAAGCATATAAATTCTTCTGAATTGCAAAAATTTTAAAATCCACTGAAACTTTAGAAAATCTCATTTTATTTATTTAAATATAATTTTATCACAACTACCCTTTCTGGGCTGTTACATTGCACTCGCATCGGTGGTCGGGCCCGATGCCTTGTGTCGGCGTACTAGCCAACAGGCACCTCCGAAACGGGTGCTTATGAGGTTCAAACGGGGGGGGGGGGCTTTCGAGGCAATCGCCGGAGGAAGAAAGACTGGAGTGTCGGGGAAGCTTGGAAGAATGGGGACGCTAGGGTTTACCCAGGTTCGGGCCCTCCGAAGAGTAACAGCCCTAGTCCTACCTTTTCTTTGTGATTGCTTGTGTTGTGTGGTATCAACTGGAATCCTAACATCAAAGAGTCGAACCCCTTCTCCCATGCACCCGGCCCCCTTTTATACTTGGGCTCGGGGACACATGGGAGGCTTACACAGCAAGCTATACTCATTACACTGCCAGGGCGCATTCAATGCGCCCGTCACTGTCCTTACATCCCATTTAATGCCTGCCGCAGCCATCACACCCCTGCCTGGGGCCCCACGCCCACCAACCCCGCCCGTTCCGTCAGAGGGAGGAGTGCTGCTGTGATGTCATCCGTAATTAATACGGGCCTGGGGAAGGCGCACCGCCATACTGTAGCATCCACGCCTTGCATTTAATGCGCACGCTTCGCATTAAATGTCCTTGATCCTGGTACTGCAGCCTTGGGGGTGGCGCGCCAGTGGAGTGGCCTGTACGCCACCTGTCCACTGTGCGACCACCTTATCGGCGCCAGTGGTGTGGCTCAGACGCCACCTGCCCACCGGCGACCACCTTATCAGGCGCCGATGGCGTGGCTCGACGCCACCGCCCACTGGCGACCACCTGCTGGCGCCAGTTGGCGTGGCTCGACGCCACCTGTCCACTGGGCAACCACCTTACTGAGCGCCCAGTGGTGTGGCCTGATCGCCACCTGTCCACTGGGCGACCACCTTATTGGGCGCCCAGTGGCGTGGCCTGATCGTTGCCTGTCCACTAGGCGACCACCTTACTGGGCGCCCAGTGGCGTGGCCTGATCGCCACCTATCCACTGGGCGACCACCTTGCGACCCCACTGCTCGCCGCGGCGGTGGGTCTCGGACGCGCCCTGCCCGCCTGGCGACCGTGTTAACTGCGGGGGAGCGGGTACCCTGGTTTAGAATATGCTGACACCTTGGATTCCGCGCTGGATTCGACGGCCAGGCCCGATGCCTCGCCTCCTGCGAATGGCCCCGGCGGCCACTACTCGAACACGCCACGCGTCAAGGCGCCGGCGACACCGGCCGAGCTCGCCCCACTCGAAGAAGACAGGCGGCCACGACGCGATCTTCGGGTCCTATGCACCTGAGGCTGTACCTAATCGGCAGTGGTGGCTAGGGTTTGGAAAACCCTAGTCGCCGGTATTAATTGGAGCCGAATGGGCCCATGGGCCTAGTGGGCCACACAACCCATTAGACCATCCCAGCCCATGGACTTTATCAAAAAAAACAAAGAAAAGGAAAATAAAACAGGATTTTAGGTTTTGCCCCTAAGTTTTTCAGTAGTTTCTGAAACTGATTAATAATTCTGAAAATTGCCGATAAATGCTAGAAACTAGATTTCTTGATATGTGGACATTCAAAAAATTTAAATTTTTTTTATTTAGCACATATTGGAAGTTCCATGCCATGGGTTTATTTTCTAGCCTTATTCCTTGTTTATTATGTGCTAAAATTAATTTTTGATTTGTTCAAGTAATTATGAAAATTGCTTAAATATTAACATAAAATTATGAAAATTGCTAGAAAATTCTAGAAAATTATGAGGACACATTGATTATGTTAAGTCTCTAATTTCATTTTTCCTTTGCATTATTTCATACTTTACGTTCAGCAATTTATTTTTTCTATTGTTAAAGTAATTCTGAAAATTACTTGATATTTAACAAAAAATTATGAAAAATATTATAAAAAATCTAGAAAATTTTAGATAGCATATTTTTGAGCATCATGTCTCTGGATTAATGTTCTTAGCATCATTCCATATGGAATTTATGTTGGAATTTGTTTTTTTTGTTATTAAGTGATGTTGGAAAATTGCTAAACAATTAACAAAAAAATTGTGAAAATGCTAGGAAAATTGTCGGAAATTTTAATAGTTATCTTCTGAATAGATATTGAACAAATTTTACTGATTCAATAATATGCATGCAATATAATATTTTACCAGTAGTAAATTCTATATTGCTTGCAAACATGATATGTCTAACATCGCAAAAAGGGAGTTTGATGTGCTTGCCTTGATGGTTGCAATTGTCTCACTTGGGCAATGGATGCCAAAATTAACCTAACAACTAGAGCACTTTGAGTTGCTATTGCTCAGTCTGAAGCTGGGCACTGCTTTGCATTTTCTAAGGCACCATCTCCATCCGGACCTGAAGGCTAAATACTTGATAGTGGAGGACCAACTGGTATTGTGGACTTCCCTAAAGGAACATTACAACTAGCAAAGATCCATGCTATTGCCAGAACCACAGTGCGAATGGACCCTCCTACACTTTCAGGACTTCAAATCTGTGGTAACATATAATTCTGCAATGCACAAACTTGTCATAAAATTAAGATTTTGTAATCTAAAAGTTACTGATGCTGAGATGATCGATAAAACCTTGTACACCTTCCACCCTAACATGGTGATACTGTAGCAACAGTACCATCACGCAAAGTACCAGAAGTACTCTGAACTTATTAGTGTTCTACTAGAAGCAGAAAAACATGATGAACTACTGATGAAGAATCATCATGCAATTTCCAATGGAAAGTCAAGCATTGTCTGAGCACATGCTAACGTTCAGCAAGCTAGTAATAGCCAAGGCCGCGAAAAGAGCCAAATGCATAAGGGGAATAAATTGAAAATTGGCAGAAACCAAAATGGAAAGGGAAAATCCCAGTATAAAGGTAAAGGAAAGGGTACAAGATGTAATATCCCAGATGAACTTTAGAGAGAATGCAATATTTTAGATGAACTTTATAGGAAGAAATCTGTTTTTTGGAGGGATTTCTTCTGGTTTGGGCCAGTAGGGGTCCCACTGGCCAGGTGTTGGGCCTAAACGGGGCTTTCCACCCCCCCAAACCCTAGCCTCCCCCATTTCCCCCCTAGACCCCGTGGCCCCCTTAGCCCCCTTGTGCCCCTCCTCTCCTCCATGGCAGCAGCCACCTCTCCTTCCTCCTTCCTCCTAGCGCCTCCTTTCGGCATGCTTGTCGATTGTCGATCTCCGGGAAGGTAAGAGTCTTAAGGGTACCTATGTGGGGTTTTGAGACTGTGTTTAGGAGGGATTTGTGACACTACGGTAAGGTGTGACATTATAAAATGTGAAATTAGAGAATAAAACCTTACGGCTTGAGGTTTACTCGCGTTTTTGGGCCTTATGAAGTGATGTGACACCACGGAGTGTCGTAACCTTATAAATGGTGCATGATGAGGTCAAAAACAATATGACATATGAAATTAAGGTTAAAACCATGCGGTATGAGGTTTAATTGCGTTTCCGGGAGTTTGGGCCTTTCCGGGGGAGTTTGGGCCTAGGGGAAAGGGTCATGGGCCTTGGTGGGGGAGAGTTTGAGTCCTTTTAGGAGTAGGAGACCTGGTTGGGGGGCCTCCCCATGCCCTTTATGCGCCCACCCCTACTGGTTGTGCGCCCCCACCTCCTCCTCCTTTGCCCTAGCCGCCTCACCTTCCCACTCCTTAGCCGTGCGCCCCCACCACCCCTTTGCCCCTTTGCTCCCCACCTCTACATAACCTCTCCTCCACCCCTTGATGCCCTAGGCTAGCCTCTCCACCCCTGCACCTCGGAGATCCGTCCATTGGAGCGAGGAGCGAGGAGCGATCCGGGAGAAGATCTATTGGGTTTTCGTGCGTCGGGCGAAGGTATGGCCATGGGACTCCTTGGGGTTGGGCTAGGTACTGTTATAAGTATCAATATCATGTTTTTAGATCAATTGGTGGTGCTGGAATTGAGTAGATTGGATTAGATCTAGAAGTTGCCACGTTCTCTGTTTTGGACAGCATGAGCAGTCGACCTAGGGTTTAGTGTTTCGCCAATTTAGAGTCCGTATTTGGTCGTCCGCCTGTTGAATAAGTTGTAGATAATTTCCATATCTTTCTGTGGGTATAAAGAATGCCCAATTCCGATCAGCCGTTTGAAAGTTATGGCTGTTTTACCAACCGTGTTAAAATCTGTGACGTGATTGGAACAGATCACGGTATTCTGTAGATTAAACCACTTTAGAGTCCGAATCAGTCTTTCCTTATACTTAGAAAAAGTTGGGAAATTTCCTAAGCTACGCGAGGATGTAGTCGTTTAATTGATTCGGAGTCCCAGAACTCAAGTTATGCCTTTTGGAAGGCTGCTGTCCCGACGGGACAAAACCTCTGTTTTTAGGTGTTGCGAGTAGTTGGCAATGTCGGGGTAGATGAGGGTTTGCGTACTGTTTTGTGGACATGATTGTGAGTGTGTGGTACCTATGTGCAGGTGGTGTGACCCCGGGAGTGCCTTCTACTTCCCGCCAATCCGTTGCTCGTGGTTGAGGCAAGTGTATTGTAATGGATAGCGATTTGTAGGTTGCTTGTTGAGAATAGATGAAATTGATTATATGATATGATCACTTGCCATGCTTTAATGATTGCCAATGATATGATGAGCATGTTTATTGTGTTATGATGCCATGTGTTAATGTACAAGTTAAATATGATGTTGGCATAATTGCATACATGGCATGTTACATGGCCCGGGCGGTGAGAAAGTCATAACTAGTCCGGGGAAGGTCGGTGAGCAAGTTATGACTATTCCGGAGAGCCAATGAGTAAGTCCTACATCGTGATTCCATTCACCGCGGTGAACGGAAGCGAGGAGTAGGCACTCTCCATCTTCGGGATGGAAGGGGGGAGAGGGTGCACACCGACGGGTGTGTACTCAACCATACCGGTATGAGTTTCCAAGGAGATATGAGCATCGCATCGCATCGCATTGCATACATAATGATGATGATAATGATTTGTGATCATGAATGAGATGGTATACATGATGTGAGTTGTTGTAGCCATGTAATTGTTTATGTTTGTACCATTGCAATATGCTTGCTGAGTTTTGAACTCACGCTTGTGTTTTCTTGTTGTTTTAGGTACCATGAGACCGGCATGCGGGGAAGGGAAATAGTCACACTTCCACACGTACCTCACTCATTTGTTTCCACAAGTCACTCAATTAGTTTTTGATAATAAACTGCGTGTGATGGTTATTGCTTTAAGGTTTAGCTTTGCTATATGAGAGTCTTTTGGTTCGTTTGACTCTTGGAGACATTAAATGCTTGCGAGTGGACTTATTTTGTCGTTAAGCCTTTAATTATTGCTATTTTAGTTGTCTCTCATATTGCCTTATATTGCTATACTGTTGTTGCTCCTTCAAATCATGTTAAAACAAAGGAGATGTTGCCGAAATCTCGGGTTTTAGCATTTACTCCTTTGCTGTAATTTACCTTAATTCATGGTATTTAGATGTTGTTTAGCTTATGTTTGGTAGCATTCAGGCATATTAAATGCCGGGGTGTTACTGTTGGTATTAGAGCGGGCTGTAGGTCCTTGGAATGTGTATTTTTAGTGTCATACCTTAGGTTACAACTAAAATGTGATGTGTGATAACTTAGAAACATGGCTTAGGTTTTAACTAAAATTTTGTCATAGGATAGCAACATTAAAACTTGCAAAAGTGGTATAACTAATCTAAAATTTGACACACATGGATGCACAGTAGGAAAGGGTATGGGTATCGTTCCTTTATGCTTAAATGTTGTATTTAAGATTTGATGTTGAATGCTTCATTTGATAATGAGATAAATGATTGAATTGTTCTTGTTGTGATAAAGTGGGGTTTTGGTGCCGAAGGGTTTTGGCCACCTCTCTTATTTCATAGTAAGGGTGAGGTTTGACGGTGTGGCCGGTTAGCGCCACCACCGAAGAACTATTAACCCCTGTACAGGAGAAGAGTGCTTATCCTTTCTGTCATAGATCGGGTAGTTTACTGGAGTCAAATAGAAGAGTTTGGTGGTGGATTCCTTCGTATGATCTTTACCGTTCTGACGGTCGGTTTTGGGTGTTTTTCTTGATTTTTGTAATTGAAATCAAAAGAAAAGTGTTTGGAATTGGATGTTTCGCGGAGAGTCCCTACGGTGTTTCTTGGTTTTGTCTTCCTTGGGTGAAGACGAAGAAGAGGAATTTAGCATTGTGCCTTTTTTAGTCGCCTTTTGGCTTTGACACCGGTTTTGTTGGTTGCCTTGCAAAGAAAAGTATAGTTTTGGTTCTTGTGTGTCTTACTCTGAGTTTAAAAGAAGTTATTGAAGGGTGTGCAAAAAGTTAAGTTCTGTCGATTTATGTTTTGTGCCTTTGTCCGCAAAGGTTTATTTGATCGCTTGGTTCCCTCCTGTGGGAGTCTTTGAGATTTAAAAGGGTTTTGGAGAATTCCTTTGCATGACCAAGTTTGGGTTTGTCTCATTGCAATTTTGAGAGTCATGTTTCCTTATGAATTTGGGATGAGTTTTAAAACTAAAATGCTGCAAACAAAGTAAGTAGTCTTTTGACTGAAATCGTTTGTCCCTAGTAAGAATTGTTGTTTAGCATGTTATGTAGTAGGTAACAATGTGGTTTATGGAATGACGTGTTGCTAAGTTAAATTTTGAGTTGAATCAATTCAATGTGTTATCATCTCTAGCTTAAGAATAAATAGATTACTAGTGTAGTAGTTTACTCTGTAGTGAGAATGATTAAATGGGTTAATGTACATGCTTAGAATCTGTTGCCTTGCTTTAAAAGTGCTTATGATCCTTGTTAATGTTTAAAGTTTTAAACCTTGAGGCATAGTTAAAAACATTAAGATGATGTAGACTGCTGTTATTGTTACAGAAACCTTGCAGGTTGTTTAAAGATGTTCTAATCTAATGGATTAATAGAGAAATTTAATCGTGTTGCCTAGTGACTTTAATTTGGAAGTTGATTAAAGTTGTTATTTATGTTGTTGCGACCTACTAGTATATTTGGAAGTATGCAGTTGTGTCTCTACAATGCTGGTATTGATATCAATTGAGAAAACATAAGACTTATTGTTAATAATGTTGTTAAGGGCAGTGTTAATGCTAGCACTCAATCTATTTTTAAATAGTTGGAGTATGTTGTGTGGTGGTAATTTTGTTATAACCGATGTATAGGGTAGCTAAAGGTAATGTTGTTGATTGATGATTATGCAAATTATTGATATTGACGACTTAGTAGTGGTGGTAATTGCTTAGATTAATTGTTGAAAAATCCCTGTTAAAAATGGAGGTTATTGTAACATGTTGTGATGGAGTGGACCATGGATAATTAACATGATGTAAGATTTTAATCTTAATGAATGCATATCTTAGAATTCTATTTACGAATTTTATCTTGTAGAGATATTACTTATTTGTTGAAGTCATTTTACTGATTGAACAAGTTTCAATTGTCAAGATTTTGACGTATGGATAGTATAAAATTTATAGGTTGACCATGCTCAAGTAGCTGTTGAAGTACTATGTTTGAAATATAGAATATGTTGTTATATGATTTGGTAATCCGTGGGGATCATGTCGAAGTAGTCTTGGTTGGGTGCCTTTGTGATAAGCATCTTAAACCTTAATTAAAAGTGTTGGGAATGGTAACTAGAGAAAGAAATCGTTATGTAAACTTTGTTAAATCCGGTTGGACTCTCTTGATGAGTAAATAGTGATTTTTGAATGCTTAAATGGTAAGTGTAGTGGAATACAAGTTATGGTGGGATTCATGCTGAGCTGGTGTTTAAAACCCTTTCAACTGGTGTGGTTGTTTGCCATTTTGGTTGAATGCCTTCGGTCAAGGTATTCCTTGTGTTGTGTTTCTGAGTTTCCCTAAAACCCGTAGCTATTGGTGCCAATATTTGATTTGGCTATTTTGTTTAATTTGTGTGATGAGTATGGATTTACACCCAAAAGTTTTTGAGTGGATCGCACTCCTTCGCATTCACTCTGAATTATCTTTGGAATAAGTTTTAACTGAAGCAGATGGACATAGTGGGTTGTGTTGGAAACTCTTGAGATTTTATTTGTAACTCTTTTTGACTGGAGTTGGATTTATTTGTATAACGTGTGTGGTGTTTGCAAGTGCTCCAAAAGGTGGTTTTTATGGATGTTTCATCGGGAATGTTGTTAGCAAAGTGTTCTCTTTTGGGATATGAGTTTCCCTTTCTTTTGAGAAAATATGTGGCGGTTGTTTGTATTGATGTTTGACTTTGGAGTCGATGTTCTTTTCCAAAATGTTAATTTTGGTTAAAATGCGATGTTTTGCAAGTTTAGTTTTCAAATTGACGTGACTTCCTTTACGATGTGGTGTTCCTATTAATGGTGTTGCCGTCATAGTTTATATGAATTTCGCAGCCATCGATGTTAATTGTGTTTCAATCATGTGATACCGAGGAAGAAGTCTTTTGGTGGATGACTATTCGGTATTGTTGTTACATGAAGAATGAATGATGAAAAGGAAGCATGGCATTGTTTATAGATGTTTAATGATGAAAAAGTCAGTGAGCCAGGTCGGTGAGAAAGTCATACATGGATATATGACTAATCCGGAGTGCTCTTGAAAAGTGTGCATGCATGTCATAAATCGAGATTTCTATTTCTGTCTGGTATGAAAAGAAAACAATGAAGAATTTCTGGTATGTTAGTTGTGGTGTAGGACATTTGTGTTTCCTTCGCGTCTTGACGTAGGAAATTAAAATGGGTACTCCTTGGTTGTTGCCAAATTCTTTCCGAAGTGGCTTTTAGCGCTTTTGGGGTTCGAGTGGTTGTGTGTGGATCAATTTGGGGTTCATGGTTTATGGTTGTGTTCACCCAATGCAAACCTTCTTGGAGAATCGGGTCGTTGATGTGTTCCATGGTAGGGTTGGTTAAACTATTAGTGGACCACTTGGTGGTTGCAAGTAATTGCTTTATCCTTTCGAAGTGTATTGGATCTTTTGTCGCCGATCTCTGAGCGAGTTGTGTCGACCGATGTGGATTGCTCGGTTGACAGTGTTTTTGCGGGTTTTAAGGACCCTGGTTATAAAGTAGGTTTTTCCTTCAGTGGTAACGGTGGGTGTTGGCCTAGTTGTAAAAGATCAATCTTTTGCAAGTTTTTTTTTACCTCGTTTGTTCCAGTAGTTTATAGTCTTGGAGTGATGTGTCCCGCTTGGTTCGCGTCGTCTTGCTTATGACGAACCACAGTAGGGAGATCGAGGTGTGAAAACACTTTTGCTCGCGAGAGCTGAAGGAGGATCAAGAGTCGGAGTTAGAGGTTGGTACCGTGTTTCTTCTGGAGAGTAGCGTTGCGTTGGTCAAAGGGATCGGGCACTCTAGTGCCAAGGAATGTATGAAATGGGAAGCGTGAGACCGTTTCTTTTGTGGTCTGTTTGAGGATTTATCCTATCGCTTGGGTCGTGCTGAGACCATGTGTGAGTACTTTGTGTTTCGATGTTGAGTAAAGTTCTCGTAAGTTTTAATTGTGAGCTATCGTTAGAGCTGTTGGTCTTCGAACCTAGGCGTCCTATCATCGAGTCTCGATCAGTGTAAATTCCAGTGGTTTTATTTAGGGAAGCGACCTGGGAGTTGAAGTCTCGCGGGGGCGAGCTTTACCCAAAGCTTTTTTCTTCAGGTTTGAACCACGAAGTTTAGATCTCTGTGGGTTGTTGGTTTGGCGGAGTGGCATGTCTTCGATTCGGGGTCGAATCCTGTTGAAGGGGGGTAGAATGTGACACTACGGTATGGTGTGACATTGTAAAATGTGAAATTAGAGAATAAAACCTTACGGCTTGAGGTTTACTCGCGTTTTTGGGCCTTATGAAGTGATGTGACACCACGGAGTGTCGTAACCTTATAAATGGTGCATGATGAGGTCAAAAACAATATGACATATGAAATTAAGGTTAAAACCATGCGGTATGAGGTTTAATTGCGTTTCCGGGCCGTTTCCGAGAGTTTGGGCCTTTCCAGGGGAGTTTGGGCCTAGGGGAAAGGGTCGTGGGCCTTGGTGGGGGAGAGTTTGAGTCCTTTAGGACAAGGAGACCTGGTTGGGGGGCCTCCCCATGCCATTTATGCACCCACCCCTGCTAGTTGTGCGCCCCCACCTCCTCCTCCTTTGCCCTAGCCGCCTCACCCTCCCACTCCTTGGCCGTGCGCCCCCACCACCCCTTTGCCCCTTTGCTCCCGACCTCTCCACCACCTCTCCTCCACCCCTTGCTGCCCTAGGGTAGCCTCTCCACCCCTGCACCTCGGAGATCCGTCCATTGGAGTGAGGAGCGAGGAGCGATCCGGGAGAAGATCTATTGGGTTTTCGTGCGTCGGGCGAAGGTATGGCCATGGGACTCCTTGGGGTTGGGCTAGGTACTGTTATAAGGATCAATATCATGTTTTAGATCAATTGGTGATGCTGGAATTGAGTAGATTGGATTAGATCTAAAAGTTGCCACGTTCTCTGTTTTGGACAGCATGAGCAATCTTTTCGCCAATTTAGAGTCCATATTTGGTCGTCCGCCTGTTGAAGAAGTTGTAGATAATTTCAATATATTTCTGTGGGTATAAAGAACGTCCAATTCCGATCAGCCGTTTGAAAGTTATGGCTGTTTTACCGAGCGTGTTAAAATCTGTGACGTGATTGGAACAGATCACGGTATTCTGTAGATTAAACCACTTTAGGTTCCGAATCAGTCTTTCCTTATACTTAGAAAAAGTTGGGAAAGTTCCTAAGCTATGCGAGGATGTAGTCGTTTAATTGATTCGGAGTTACAGAACTCAAGTTATGCCTTTTGGAAGGCTGCTGTCCCGACGGGACAGAACCTCTATTTTTGGGTGTTGCGAGTAGTTGGCAATGTCGGGGTAGATGAGGGTTTGCGTACTGTTTTGTGGACATGATTGTGAGTGTGTGGTACCTATGTGCAGGTGGTGTGACCCCGGGAGTGCCTTCTACTTCCCGCCAATCCGTTGCTCGTGGTTGAGGCAAGTGTATTGTAATGGATAGCGATTTGTAGGTTGCTTGTTGAGAATAGATGAAATTGATTATATGATATGATCACTTGCCATGCTTTAATGATTGCCAATGATATGATGAGCATGTTTATTATGTTATGATGCCATGTGTTAATGTACAAGTTAAATATGATATTGGCATAATTGCATACATGGCATGTTACATGGCCCGGGCGGTGAGAAAGTCATAACTAGTCCGGGGAAGGTCGGTGAGCAAGTTATGACTATTCCGGAGAGCCAATGAGTAAGTCCTACATCGTGATTCCATTCACCGCGGTGAACGGAAGCGAGGAGTAGGCACCCTCCATCTTCGGGATGGAAGGGGGGAGAGGGTGCACACCGACGGGTGTGTACTCAACCATACCGGTATGAGTTTCCAAGGAGATATGAGCATCGCATCGCATCGCATTGCATACATAATGATGATGATAATGATTTGTGATCATGAATGAGATGATATACATGATGTGAGTTGTTGTAGCCTTGTAATTGTTTATGTTTGTACCATTGCAATATGCTTGCTGAGTTTTGAACTCACGCTTGTGTTTTCTTGTTGTTTTAGGTACCATGAGACCGGCATGCGGGGAAGGGAAATAGTCACACTTCCGCACGTACCTCACTCATTTGTTTCCACAAGTCATTCAATTAGTTTTTGATAATAAACTGCGTGTGATGGTTATTGCTTTAAGGTTTAGCTTTGCTATATGAGAGTCTTTTGGTTCGTTTGACTCTTGGAGACATTAAATGCTTGCGAGTGGACTTATTTTGTCGTTAAGCCTTTAATTATTGCTGTTTTAGTTGTCTCTCATATTGCCTTATATTGCTATACTGTTGTTGCTCCTTCAAATCATGTTAAAACAAAGGAGATGCTGCCGAAATCTCGGGTTTTAGCATTTACTCCTTTGCTGTAATTTACCTTAATTCATGGTATTTTGATGTTGTTTAGCTTATGTTTGGTAGCATTCTGGCATATTAAATGCCGGGGTGTTACAGGATTATATGAGTTTTTTTTGTTTTAGAGTTGGGGAATAAAGTTGTTTAGGTGAAATTAATCTTGTTACTATTTTATGTGTGTTGGGACAAATTTGTTCGCATTGTTAGAACGCGATTTAGAGAATTTTAGATTTTTTTTTAGGGGACGACTGTTGTGAAAATTGTAGATCTTTGTCTTATTTTTATTTAGTGACCAAGATCACAAAGTTTGGTTTAGCCATTCAGAAGCTATGGCTGTTTTACCACAAGCTGTCCAGATTCTATCGCGGCTAATAGCTCTTGCGATATTTGTCCTTTTAGTGCTAGCTAGAGGCTGAATCAAATTTTCTGAGTACCTAGGAAAAGTTGGAAAATTTCCTGTAGATTCTAAAAATATCCATTTGCTTAATTTGGAGTTGAATATAATTAGTTATGAATTTTTGAATTGTGCTATCCAGAATTGGATCTCGGTTGGAAGATCAGACTTTGGGTACTTTTGTATCTGAAGTTCAGATAGCATTTTGGGGCCCTTTTGGTCAATTCCAGAAGGGTTGGATGTTGTAAAAAACATAGATTATTGTCTTAAGTTTCATTAGAGATCAAGAGCACAAAATTTGGCTAAGTGGATAAAAAATTATGATCTGTGGAAGTCGACTGTGCACAATCTGTTGGCTGGTGGATTCAGTCTCGTTATTTTGCTGAATAGTGTTGTTTAGAGATCGAATTAAATTTTCTCAATAACTAGAGAAAGTTAGACAATTTTTTGTAGTTTTCAAAAATATCCTAAATTTCTTTATTTGGAGTTGTATAAAAATAGTTACGAAATTATGAAGGCTGTTGTCCAGATTGTGGACAGATCGATTTTCTGGGTTGATTATGAGGGATTTAGTGTAGTCATTAAAATTGATGGGTAATTAGAACTTTGTTGGTAATCTTGTATAGTTTTTATTCAGTTGTTGGGTTCCTAGTTTTGGGCTATGGGATTGAAATTTATGGTGTTTGTACCCTTAGGACAACAAGGGTCGTGGGGTTGCCGAGAGTGCTAACGAATTCCAGAAATAGCGCATAGTTGCGATGTTGTTATCGTTTTTGGTGTATGTGCTTTAGTACAATATTTTTTTAAGTGTGTATGCACTTTATTTCAGGTGTTGTGACTCCAGGAGTGGCTTCAACCTCGCGCCACTCAGCTACTCATGGGTAAAGGCAAGAGCATTGTACATGGTGATGTTAGGGTGGTTCCATGTTGGAATCACTATTGCTATCTATCTATTCTAAATGGGTGCTATGTCTCGGTTCCTTGTGGTTTATGCTTGTTTATCATTAGGAGGATGCCCATGTTAATGCTTATAATGATGCTAATGTTGGAAAAAATGCAACTTGAAATTTTTTCATGTCATTTTGTATATGTGCATTCATGATGGAAGAGGTGACCCGTGTGAGCCTCTATGCTTAGACGTAGTGAGCATGAAAGTCCTACCTCATAGTCCCATCCACAGGGATGGATGGGAGTGAGACAGTAAGAGTAGACCCCACTACAGGATGGAAGGGAATGAGAGGGTGCACACCGATGGGTGTGCACTCAGCTATACCGGTATACACTATGAAATGTGCATTATGAGCATGCATGACGCATTGCATAAATGAAGAGAAGTAAATGGTAAATGGATATGTTCATTTTTCATGTATGGTTACAAGATATGATTTACAATGCCATGATATGCTTATGTGTTGTTTTCATAGTATTATGCACTTTGCTAAGTTTTGGACTCATGCTTGTTTATTTAAATATTTTTTTAGGTACCTTGAGATCGACATTTGGGAAGGAAATGTAGAATCATCTTTGCACGTGACATCACTCAATTTAGACAACCACATAATTAAGCTTGATGTAGAGTGGTCAGAGTTATTGATTATACCTTGCTTATGTCTAGTTAATTATAGTATGGAGTTTATGGTTGTATTATTGATTATGCTTTGTTGAGTATATCTCGTAAGTTTTATGTGGTTATGGCTTATGTTCTTGGCTAGGTCATGATAAACCTTGTTGTTGAAATTTACGGTTTTGAGTCTCTACTTTGAGGTCATATTGTTAATTTTCTTATTCTTACCTAACCATTTATGTTCTAAATATTGTGTAGGTATAAATTACAATTGTTTTATGTTGCTAAAATTTATTCTAAGTGGTTAGTGTACTTGCTGAAATTTTCTTATTAAATATACTTATTAGATATAATTGTTTGTTGTGCTGACATTCAGGGCACGTGTTGCGCCGGGGTGTTACACAAGAACCTTCCAAAAGCAAGGTCCAGCCAATAAGACTGTTAACCCTCCTCAGCCATGCTTTAGGTGTGGATGCGTCGGCCATTGGTCACGTACATGTCGTACCCCCAAAGCATTTGGTGGAACTTTACATGAAATCCACTGGAACATTCCAAAAGAATCAAGAAAAGAAAGTTGAGGCACATTTCACCACTCTACCAGATGTTGAGCAAGAAGGTGAAAATAAACGACAATGTCCCTAATCCTACGGCCGAGTTCAAAGAGAGCCTTCTCGGATATGGGAACTCGCCCATGGATGAAGATGATCTTCTTGGTGCCAAACTTGAGGAATTTCATAAGAATATCGATGTTCCCTAGGAAGAGGAACATGATTTATGTGGAGACCTACAGTAGTCTCTATGTACCTCTTTTTAGATTATTAAATTGATGTCATGTTTCCTTAGTCGAGTCTCCTTAAGAGTCTCATTTTATCAGTTTAGTATTTATGTTCCTGCATGAATATTTGTCTACGCTCCTGTTGACCGATTATAAGTTGTAATTCAATAAAGTGTCATTTCTCATAATATTTGCTCATTTATGTTATGCTTGTTCTATATTTTCAATATGTTCATGTTGCAACAATTGAATTCATTGAGTTTATTCCTTTAATATAGAAAAATCATATAACCCAATGGCGAAGGAGGAAATCTATCTTGTAAACAGTTACATCACAAATACTATTCTTAGGGAGACTACATATTTTCATACTTTGAATAAGAAAGCTGGAAATATTATGACCATCACCAGAAGCGATGCACTCATTGTTGGCATTGGAAGTGCCATTATAGTTTTCCCTATGGACACTCGTATAATACTTGAGAATGCCCTATTATACCCTAAGTCCATTCGTACTCTGTTAAGTTTTAAAGACATTTGTCTTAATGGTTTTCACATGGAGACTAACAACAAGGATGGTACTGAATACCTTCTCATGACTAAGTTAAATGAGTGCAATAAATGTGTGGTTGAAAAACTTCTTTCCTTCTACTCTAGGTTATATTATATATATATATATATATATATATATATAAACTTAAAGTTTATGTTGCGGATGAAAACCATCCTTAAAGACTCGTAAATTTTTAAGGTTTGGCATGATAGACTAGGTCATCCTGGGTTGAATATGATGAGAAGAATTATTAATAATTCTGCAAGCTATAGTATAAAAACTATAAACTTTCCTAAACCTAAAGATTTTGTGTGCCATGCTTGTGCCACAGAAAAACTTATAGTTAGACCCTCTTACCTAAAGGTTAGGGACGAACTCTTGAATTTCCTGGAAAGAATTCAGGGTGATATCTGTGGACCTATTTAGCTCCTATCGGGCCCTTTCAGATATTTTATGATACTAATAGATGTTTCTACTAGATGGTCCCATATATGTCTCTTATTGACTAGGAACCATACATTTAAAAAATTAATTGTCCAAGTAATTATGTTAAGAGCCTCCTTTTTAGAAGAAAGGATCAAGTCTATTCGAATGGACAATGCTGGTGAGTTTAGCTCAAAAGCATTTAATGATTATTATATAGCTCTGGGTATTATTGTAGAACAATATGTACCCCTTGTCCACACTCAAAATGGCCTTACAGAATCATTAATTAAAAGAATAAAACTTATTGCTAGGCTACTTTTGTAGAATTGTAGGCTAACCACCCGCTGTTGGGGCCACGCAGTGTTGCACACTGCATTAATTCAACTTAGACCAATTGCATATCATGAAATTTTCCCTTTGCAGATAGTGCGTGGAAAAGAATCAAGTATTTTTTTTATGCAAAAATTTGGATATGATGTATATGTGCTATTCTCTCCACCATAGCGTACAACTATAGGCCCTCACCAGAAGTTGGGGATCTATGTAGGTTTGAATCTCCATCAATAATTAAATATCTTGAGCCTATGACAGGAAATCTGTACACAGCTAGGTACACTTATTGTATTTTTGATGAGGTCAATTTTTTGGTATTAGAGAGAGATAAGTATCACATTAAAGAATGCTGGAAAATTGATTAGAATGTCACTAGCATTTAGTCCTCAGATCCACTCACTAAAGAAACCGAACTTGAAGTTCGAAGAATAATAAATCTACAACAAATAGCTAATAATCTGTCATATGCCTTCACTAATCATAAGGGAGTGGCAAAATCTCATATACCTGCAGTAATTGCATCTAAAAGAGTGGAAATATCCCGGAAAGATATTCAACCCACTATTGCCCCTCATGATAAAAAGTGGGGGAGGCCTTTAGGTGCACAGAACTCAATTCCGCGGAGACGTCCGTAGAAATAGATGACCAACCAAATGAGATCACTACCTGTGATAGTGGAAGAAGCTCAACCTGATGTTGAGAAAATCCCTGAAGTAAGTCATCCTAGAGATGGTAATGTCCCTGAATTGACCCATTTTGAAGATGATAATCCTAGCGTACTTTTGTGCACACAATCTAACACTAGGAAGTCGGAATATCCAGACTCCATCGTTATGGGAAATCACGATGAGCTGAAGGAAATAAATGAAGAGATATTCGCTAAGTATGTGGATTCAGGAGAACTATATAAAAGAAAGGCTACAATTGTTGATATTTATTTTGCCTCTAAAATTACTAAAACACTTGAACTGGATTCATAACTAAAATCCATGGCAAAGTGCTAGAAGCACACAGATTGGGTCAAATAGAAATAAGCAATTGAGGCAGAATTACGCTCACTTAATATGAAGAAAGTTTTTTGTCCTATTGACCGAACACCTTCTAAAGTGCTCCCTGTAAGATCAAAATGGGTTTTCATCCGGAAGAGAAATGAAAACAACCAGGTGGTAAGATATAAAGCGAAGCTTGTAGCACAAGGGTTCACGCAAAGTCCCGGCATCGATTATGATGAAACATATTCTCCTGTAATGAGTGGAATAACATTCTGATATTTAATATCAATGGTAGCAAGCTTAAATTTAACAATGCAGCTGATGGATGTAGTGACAGCATATTTATATGAGTCACTGGATACGAATATTTACATGAGAGTCCCTAAAGGAGTCAAAGTTTCAGATCCTAATAATCGCAACATGTATAGCGTCAAACTGTAGAGATCGCTGTACGGATTAAAACAGTCGGGAAGGATGTGGTATAACTGTCTTAGTGAATCCTCCTGAAAAAGGGATATTCAAATAATGAAGATTGTCTCTATGTGTTCATAAAGAAATCCCAGAATGGATTCTGTATCATCTCGGTATATGTCAATGATCTGAATATCATAGGAACCACATAGGAGATAAAGGGAGTTTGAGATGAAGGACTTCGGTAAATTCAAATTTTGGTTAGGCTTGCAGCTTGAGTATTTCACAGAAAAAATTTTTGTACACCAGTCTGCTTATACCCAGAAGGTATTGGAACAATTTAATATGGATAAATATTATCTTCTGAAAACCTCCATGGTTGTAAGATTCCTTGAAGTGGATAAAGACCCATTTATACCAATGATGAAAAATGGGGAATTCTTAGGACCTAAAGTCCCATATTTAAGTGCTATTAGTGCACTTATGTATCTTGCAATTTGCATAATGCCTGATATTGCATTCACAGTAAATTTGCTAGCAAGACACAGTGCAGCCCCAACCAGAAGACATTGAGCCGGTGTCGACTTTACTTAGATACCTCCAAGGTACTCAAGATTTTGGTTTGTTTTACCAAAAGAACCAAGACTTACCCATGGCGGGATATACGGATGCTAGCTATCTGTCTGATCCCCATAGTACCAAATCTCAGACTGATTTCGTGTTTCTTTACAATGGTTCAGCCATTTCTTGGCGATCTTTTAAGCGGACCTTAGTAGCTACTTCTACCAACCCCTCAGAGATTATATCTTTATATGAAGCCTCACGTAAGTGTGTTTGGCTAAAACGTGTAATTAACCATATCTAAAAGTCATGTGGTCTTAATACCATCAATACCCCTACCATTACCTTTATCTATGAAGATAATGCTGCTTGTGTTGCACAAATGCAAATGAGTTATGTAAAGACCAATATTACGAAGCATATTGCCCCTAAAATTTTCCTCACGAACTCCAGAAGAATGTTGAGGTAAAAATAATGCAAAATAAGTCATGTGAAAATCTAGCAGATTTATTTACAAAATTTTTACCATAGTCCACTTTTCAAAGATGCATTAATTGTATTGGAATGAGGCGACTTAGAGATTTGCGGTGTTCAAGGGGAGTAAATCTTTGAACTATAACCCCTTTTTGCATGATCCTGAAGATCATATTTTATCTATACTACTATTAAAAGTACGAGTTAACAGGTTCATACACTAAATCTACATCATCCAACAAGGGAGATCCAATGGCTGAAATTATGAGTTGGATCCTTCCCCGAATTTATTCCTTGCGCATAGAAAAGCATGCAGCGCATGCAGCACTTGACTCATGCAGTAATTAGCGCATGCATTAATTACCTCAAGTAATTAGCGCTGGTGAGCATGCAGTACTTGGCCAATGCAGTAATTAGCGCATGCATTAATTACCTCATGAGTAATTAGCGCTGGTGACGAGGAGACTCCAAATTTAAGCTCATGAGTTATTAGCCCTACATAATTAGGGGTTTTGCCTCTCTTTGATCTTTGCGAAAAAGATTATGCGCATACATTGATTACCTCATGAGCAATCTGTTGTTCATCCGTTTGTTTATACAATTTTGGATCACTTTTCATGGCGTGTATCAATCTGTTGGTCATACGTTGCAAGGCACAGGCACCTTACTAGTATCTTGAAGATTATGAGTTGTGTCCTTTTTCCTTTAGTGAGTTTTCCTGAAGTTTCTCACACAAAGGTTTTTAATAAAGCAACTAGTGTAACACAGAGTGTAAGTGTAATGTACTCTTTTCTCCACTCTTTTTTCACACTTAGTTTAGGAAAGAGTTTTTAATGAGACATGTGCATTACGCAGTATTCGTCCAAGGGGAGTGTTATGATATAGATAGAATCTATGTCCTAGTATGAAAGGACTCTATCCATTGGTGGACCAATTCGAATAGATTTTTAATTGTTTTTCTTCTGTATATTGGACATTATCTTGTAAAGAAAAATCAATCTAATAAAAAGAAAGATTCTCTTTTTTATTATGTGCACTTTTACTTATACATCTACTTTGTTCATGTATTCCTATAGACATAATGTTGACTGGTACAGATAAACGACTACGTTTTATAATAAATTAATTAAGTACGAGAACTCGCAAGCAGTAGCGGTAGTACTCCCTCCAGTTTGATAATAGATGTCATTTTGGATATTGACACGGTCTTCAAAACACAACTTTGACCGCTAATTTTTATTATAATATATTTATAAAACCCAATAAAATTATAATATTATAAAAGTACTTCTCGAGACAAATCTACACGTATAATTTTCATATATCCAATTTAAATATTTAAAAATATATCGATAGTCATAGTTTTAGAAGTTTGACTATCACTATGTTCAAAATGACATCTATTATCAAACTGGAGGGAGTAGTATCTCTACTATTCTAAAGCAGCACTTGGTGGCAGTGGTCTGTTCTTCCCACGTCATTAATTGCCGTTTAATTGCCCTGCTTAATTGTCCTACTTAATTGCCCTACTTAATTGCCCTATGCAAGAAACGAAGCGTTGCTTTAATTAGCTAGCTTTCGCAAGAAACGAAGCGTTAAAGATAGATGTTTGATCTTGTGAAATAATTTTTTTTATTTTTTAATCTTTATTTTTCGTTATCAATTTTGTTTTTCGTAGCAATGCACGGACATGTAACTAGTATTAGATTAATGTGTCAGTTAAACAAATCGCGCACGTTGTCCTCGCTTGAGAGAGTGGCCAGCCTGCGCGTGCGGCTGGCAAGGCGGGCCCGCGAGTGCCCCCACGTTTTCCGCCTGGTCATTACGCGGACACGGAGACCGGAACCTGAGCGGGTCCCACCTCTCAGCGTTATCCACTCGAGCCTATATGGAGGCTCAAGTGAGTGAGTGACCTCCTGGAGCGAGCCTAAACTATAGATTCGAACGAGAAGAACAGAGGGAGAAGGGGGCGAGAGACGAAGCAGAGGAGGGAGCCGAGACATGGACGCGGAAATGGGCGACAGCTTCGCTTACTACTGGGAGACGCAGCGCTACCTCGAGTCCGAGGAGCTCGTCGACAGGTAAGTGCGTGCGTTCGTGCGGAGTCGCCGGCGGCGGCGATCGAGTTTGATCGGTCGGTCGCCATTGTTTTGGGGTTGGCACTTGGCAGGATGGTTAACCGGGGAGTTGGGTGCCATTTGTTGCAGCATGTACCCGGCGACCGAGGACGCCATGTCCTACTACGACTCCAGCTCGCCGGACGGCTCCCACTCGCCCTCGGCGCCGGAGGGGGCGGCCTCCAATGCCGGGGCCGGAGTGGGGCTGGCAGGTGCGGCGGGGACGAGCAAGAACATCCTCATGGAACGCGACCGTCGCCTCAAGCTCAACGAGAAGCTCTACGCGCTCCGCAGCATCGTGCCCAACATCACCAAGGTGAGTAGAGTCAACCCGGCTGCTGGCATTGCTGGAATCGAGCAGCGTTTCGATCACCGGAGAGACAACGGACTTAACGGCGAATGCGTGCGCCTCGTTGCTTGCAGTTGGACAAGGCGTCGATCATCAAGGACGCGATCGAGTACATCCAGCAGCTGCAAGCGCAGGAGCGGCAGATGCTGGCGGAGGTGTCCGTGCTCGAGTCCGCCGCCGCTGCGACCGATGGCGCGGAGGAGTACGACGAAGATGGCGGCCACGGGCTCCTTCAGGCCCCGTCACCGGCGCAGCAACGGAAAAAGGTGAAGCGGGCGCTGTCGGTGTCGTCCATCAACGACGCGCTGCTCGCGGTGACCTCACCGCCCGTGGAGGTCCTGGAGCTGCGCGTGTCCGAGGTTGGCGACAAGGTGCTGGTGGTGAGCATGACGTGCAGCAAGCGCCGCGACGCCATGGCCAAGGTGTGCCGCGTGCTCGAGGAGCTCCGTCTCAGAGTCATCACCGCCAACATCACGTCCGTCTCCGACTGTCTCATGCACACTCTCTTTGTCGAGGTGCGTCCATTCTGTCATCGTCGCCAACAATTCTTATTCTTCTCTTAATTCGATTCGATTGCTCTGTTTCTGCTTTCCGTTTCTGTTTCCACTGTTGCTCTTGGCGAGCTGACGTCACATGGGCCAGCTGACGTCACGGGAGTAGCTTTTTGGTGGTTCGACCCAAGGATTTGGCTTTTACGATGGCAAGTTCTGTAGTTAGAGCCTCACAGTAGACTTTTACTTTCCGCTTTCAGGTACACCCCCCTATTCCATTTGCGGCGTTCGAGCAGGACCAGCGCCACGCAAAGCACAAATCTCAAAGATATCCAGAAAATCCTTCTTCCCTTTTTGGTATTTTCTTTTTTTTTTTGGTCCTATTTATTTGGACTTTTATCTAAATAAACTTATAACCTTTTATCTAGATTTTCTCAAAAGCCATAAAACTCGTATAACTAAAAGCCAGAAACCAAAAATATGTTTTTTTCGCTTATAAAGAATTTATTTTAGACTAATGCTACTAAAACTAGGCAAAATTATTCATCTCTGTCACGTATAAAAACCGATAGCTTTTAAGTTATTTAAGTCTCAAAACTGATTTTAAACTATAAACCAAAAAATCGATGCTTAAAAATTTCCCATCTCTAGTCCAGATGCCGCCTGGTTTGAAGCGATTGCTGTTGCGTAGCGTGGTGCTAAATAAACTCGAGTTCCTCAGCGCAAGACCCGGGGGGACATGGATGGATCTGCACGTGCTTCAGGTGCAGAATTGATGGAGAGAAACGGAGGCAGTGGAGGAAGCCCTGCCCACCTCGCGTCACATCACGTGCCCGGGGGGAGGAGTGGAAAGATGATTGGCGCGTGCCGAGGGCACTAGAAAGATGCTCCTGTCCTGTCTCTGTTTCTATGATCATACTTTTAATGGAGGAATCGATGGGAAAAATTATTAGTATTAGACTATCTTCAGCAGCTTTTCTTCAGTCTCTAAATCCTTTCACGAAGAGATCCCAAGTGCTCCAACGGATTCCCTTCGCGATTCCCGTCGGACGAAAAATGGAGAGAGAATCGGTCTACAAAGGGATTCTCTCTCCAATCCCTTTCCAAATTCATTCGAGTGGAAGCTGCTGGAGATGGTAGGAAATAAAGGGAATGAATATAGGGAAGGGAATGGAATAAAGGGAAATTGATGGAGATAGTATTACCTACCACTAGTACGCGTGAGATGGAGTTTTATGGAATATACGAAAAATGTGATTTACTTGACGTTCGCAATACGCTAGTATGAGATTATTGACTTAGTCGAATTACTTTATTATTATTATTATTATTACAGATAGATCACATGGAATTACTTTTTTTATCATTATTACAGGTAGATCACATGGACTGCATCCAAATGAAGGAGATGATCACGTCTGCGTTCTCCCAGCTTGATGCCACAGGAAGCCCCAAGAGTTCGATGAGCTATTAATTAGGAGGATAATTACGTAGCGCTATATGCTTGTTAGACACCTATTTCACCTCACATAGTCTGCCATTCGTATGGCGTATCTCGTCTATGCCCTATTTGTTGCCCCGTTTTTGCAACACCCCATTTTTTATGCGGATCGAGGTGATTGTTTTTTACTACGAGGCTGCAGTTCAAGGGCAAAAAAAAAAAAAAAAAATCAGACTAGAGTATGTTTGGACTTTGGACCTCATGTAACCGATCTTCTGTTCTTTCGACAGGAAAACGGTGACAGCCTCCTACTGCGGTGTATTAATTATAAATACTATTTACAAAGAGAACAAGAAACACAAAGAGATTTTAAAGACTCTAGCCACTTAATTACAACAGATCTAAGCTCTATGTTGGGATAGTGCTCGGATTGAATCATGTTACATAAGAGATAAATTAGAAAAGTTAGAGATAAAGTTTGATTTTATTAAGGTTGTAATCCTCGTTATAAATAAAGGGTGTGTGATCTAATAGGACACACATAATTTCAATCTATATGGTATCAGAGCTTTACCTTTGATCCGATCCGATTTGTCGATCTCCTGTTCATTGTCATCGTCGCTTAGCTCCATAGCTCTTGAACTGCTGTCACCTGCTTGGGAGCCACGCTGTTGCTAGCTGTTTGGGAGCCACGTCACCACCGCTCGCTCGGGGGACACCACCTGTAATATCCCAAAATTACAAAAAAAAATAGAGATGATGAACTTGTGTGAGAGAGAGGAGGTAGAGAGAGCATGAAAGGTGAGAGGGGAAGGAGGGATAGAGACTGACATGTGGGTTCAATTTGTAAGATCTAAGGGCACTAGTGGATATTCGTAAAAGAAATATCTCTCCAATTTAGCGGGATGTTATATTTTTATGGCGGAGTGTCCACTAGCAAAGAGCTACCAAAGTTTAATGTCTTTCAACAAAAGCATGAAAAGATAATATCGTAAAGCAAATACCACAAATTTAGAGTGTCATGTATCAAAATTTTGCTTTAAAAAAAATTTGCCGTCCGGTGGATAGCATTCAAACATGTTTGAAGAGGAAAACTATCTATTCGTGCTTTTGGGTTTTGATCAAAACCATTTTTTTTAAGAGTGATACATTTCCCAGAAGGAGTAGTTCTTCCGCTCTCTTATAAAAAAAAATGTTGAAAACAACAGAAAATCGTAAAGCACACTATGATTACGAGTGGATGGTTCGAAATCAGGGCCGCAATTTGCTTTAGTAGAATTCACTTTTCGTTCAAAAAAAAAAAAATCGTAAAGCGCACTTCTTTCGCCCATCTTTAGATCAATTTCTTTCAGTTCACTAATTCAGCTCCTTAAGTCGTTTGTTCTAGTTAGTTTTGCATTTCTTGTAATGACATTAGCTGGATGACGTCACCGAGTTAACTTGCAGTGACATAATCTGTTTGATGAATGGACCGATTGTCCACTCGCGTTCTGCCTTCCTTAGTCAGCCGTTCAGACTCATAATTCAATCTATGGCTCCGTCTTCGGGAGAATGATAGCCGGTGCGCAAATTCTATAGACATTGTATTGGGGCCAGCAAGAATGCAAACTGGACCTGTTTTGAGCCCTAAGGCCTCAGCTCGGCCCGGCCTAGTCCCAGCAAAAAGCCCATCCTAAGGCCTAAAACATTTATATGTGTTGTCATTTTAATGAAAATAACATTTATTTGAGAAACACTGCAACAGATAGGACTGTTGTTGAGCTTAGAGAAGTACAATAGCAAAGTCTACTACAACCTAATAGTAAGCTAAAAGCCAATTTGCACAATAACTGTCTCTATATGTTGTCTCTCGATATTATACAATAAATATTTGTTCGCGCGAAAAACGTGAAGGGGGTTTTAGGCCTCGAACACACAAGACAAACACCGGGTTTGCAGAGCGTGCCAGTCGATTTGACCTGAAATCGACAAGGTAGAATTTGTAATTCGATCAAAGCCAATAAACAAAGATCTATCGGCTTTTCGCTAGTCGGCAAAAAACCGATTAGGAGATAACTAGATCAACCAGTTACAGTTGATCCGGATATAAGGTAAAATCGGCTTCGGGAAGGCGATGCGCAACAAAACGAAGCAAATCAAACCTGGGTGAAATCGGCCAAAATCAACAATCGGCGATGCGCAGCTATGTTGATTCCGTCGACTTGCAGAGAAATCTATGAAGCTAAAGCAATGTAAAAGAAAAGGCTGTAAAAAGTAGGTGTTGTTGGAATTGATTGATTTCTTTGCTTGGCGTCCACCCCCTTTTATAACACGCCTAGCCGATTCGAGTCGCACATGGATACGGTGTGTTTACCCGTATCGGCCTCTTATCCAATTTCCTTTCCTTTTTTAGAAACGGATTCCTTTTCCGAGTCGTTTACCGATTCCTTTCTGTACGAATACTTCTTTTCTATTTTTAGACCGATTTCAATACATGCCGAATTTTGGTGCAAACATATGCCCCCCTGTTTTTGGAAAATAACTTGTTATTTTCCAAAAAGAATATATCGGCTTTTCATTCGTATCGGCTTTTATGGGAGAATCCTTTTTTGGGAACCACCCCATTAACCGCGCCGTAAAAATCTCGGTGCGCTTTAAATGCTCAACTGATCCCGCCTGCTCGCCTTCTTTCATCGCGGTATAAATATGGGGTCCCCCGCGGTCATTTTCACGCTTTCAAGCTCTCGGTTTACACATCATCGGCTCTTCGTCATCTTTTCTCTTGTTCTTTCAAAATCGGCTGAAATGGACCCCTCTCAGGTATTCATTCCGATTCCTCAAAGTTCAAATCAATTCTACTTAGGACCGATCGGTAGCATGTCGGCAGACACGCTTATTAATACCGAGATCCCTAGACTCCCTTATCTACCGGGTATAATATCTCTGAGTGGGGAAAAAGTTTTAGGGCCTGGCCCACTAGCCTTAAAGGATGGAGATCTTGGTTTATCAGGGTATCGGCTCAGAAGAGGGTAGAATGGGAGAGGATGGGTATAGCCGAGTCTTTATCTTTGAGTCTAGCCGACCACGGCTAATGAGCCCTTGGTAGCTGCAGATGCTACTTTTGGTCAGATTCCTTGAATGCCTTTTTATTCCCGTCCGGCCCAATCGGCCCTACTCTGCTCGATGTAGCCCAACTGTGCTGTCTTAGGCCAGATGGGGATCAGCTATCGGCCTTTAGTGGAAAACCTTCTTTCAAACTAATCCGCAAGAAAGGCGAGGGCTGGCACAAATATATCCAGAATAATAATAGAGTCACCGGTCCGGTATCGGCTGAAGAGCATACCGCTTTTCTCAACCTTTGGTTAGACCGATACCTCTTCTGCGGTGCTTCTCTTGGCCCCACTCAAACCTTTCAGCTAGTAGCGGAGCGTCTAGTAGAGGGGCATCGGCTTTCCCTTGGTAAGATGTTCCTAGGGGCGGTATACCAAATGATGTATGTGATTCGTAGCCGACTTTTTTCTGGTTTCGCCAAACACGTTGTTGGCAACATAGGGGGCCCTCTGTGGTTTATTCAAACATGGCTTTATTGCATGTTTAGTAGATCCATTTTATCCGATCCTTCGGGGAGTTCTACTTTTCCTCGGGAGGACAACCTGGAGCATGTTGTCCCACAGTATAGAGCCAGCCGATCCTATGGCGAGCGGTTTATTATGTCTTCGGCTGAGGAACTAAAAATGGACTCAGTCGGCTTTCATAAATACCTCAATTTCTTCCTCTCTCTAGATAGGACTTCCTTCGGCCAGCAAGATTTTTTCCCATATACTGATTTAGCCGATTGTCCTTACCCATCATTCCTTCACCTTGATGTCGATAGTTCTTCAATGCCCCAATCTACCTTAGATTTGTACAAAATCTTCCTCACCCCTTGCATCATTCACGTCGGCTTAAATACCCGCAATCGGACATTTCAGCCATCTTATGAGTTCTACCACCCTTCGGTTTACGCTCGTCAACTGGGTTTTGGGCAAACTATCCCATCTTTTCCTCTGCTATCTTGTGTCGAGCCCCGAGCTCGGGTAACCAACAAGCTGTCACGAGGTTATTCTCAAGTAGCCGATGGATTGCAAATTCTCTCGACACCAAATTTTGTTCTTAATTCCCGCCACACCGTGCATTCTCGCAGATGGTGGACAAGAATATCGGAGGTCAGACTCATGGACGAGGCTCGTCGGCCATAATTCACTTATTTCTTCCCGACTTTCTTGAGCCGACGGTAGTATCTCGATTCCAAAGACGAGTTCGGGTTATAGCAATTCTTCAAGAGTCGTAGAGGTACCGTCGCCTTGTATCCTTCTGCTTTTATATTGGTTATCGACTTTTACTAAAATGCCTCGATCTCTTTAGGTTGGTACGGTGTCGGTGAGCAAACAAATGATCCCCACGCTTCAAAGCAAAGGCAAATGACGCCCAGGTCAATCTGTCGGCACTACGGGTATACTTCGTGCAACTTGGATATCCAAGGTCCATCTCTATCGGACTTATTCGCCAAATACGCTTCAAGTAAGCTACTCTTGCATTAGTCGTTATATCCCTTGTTTTGATAATCGCTAACCTGAAGTCGCTGCAGAGAGGAGGAAGAAATCTGCCAGGCGCTCGCCCAGACCCGCGAGGCGGCAACCCGATGGCTCTCCGGAGCACTCGGCTACTGATGTAAGTTTTATTCTTTGCTTACATTACTTTTACGCTTATCTTGCATTGCTGATTTTATTCTCTATCCCTAGCAATCTCCGTCGGTGCAAGTAGCGGAGGTTTTAGCCGATCTCCAAAGTGTCAAATCGGCTCTCTCTCCAACACCGCCGGCCAGATCGCTTCGACGATCGATAGTCCTGATCATGACCCCAAAGCGTCATCAACCGATCTGGCCGATTCTTTGGGATTCACTCTGGACGAGCTTGATGATCCGGAGATTGTGGCTACCGACGATTATCCAGCCGATATCCAGTGCATCATAGCTGCTTCCGCGCCAGCATCGGCCGTCGTTACTGCCCAGCCGGGTATGCAAGAACGACTTAATCGTCTTCTGGATGAAGTGATGCAACCAGAGGCGGCCCTTTTGGCTAATACGCAACCACTGAGGGATGCCATGGCGGCCATGCAAGCCGATCTCCCTCCTGCCGCCATGAATGCACTGCTAGAGGTCTGCCACTTGGACGCCGCTTTACTGGATGTGGAATCACCAAGCCGAGAGCCGAACAGAGGAAGGCCCAACAAGCTGACCAAGAGATTTTGGACAAACTTATATCTGATGCCAAATCTCGAAAGAGCACATTTGACCAAGGTGCAGCTATACTTAAAACGACTAAGAGCAGGGCCCATGAGCTGGAATCGACCAAGGCCAAACTTGAAGAACAGCTGGCTCTTGTTACAAAAGAACTTGCGGAATGTCACCAAGATCACCGACTCAACGTTTTCACCGCCGCCCGTCCAGAGGCGGCAAATTGGCGAAGTTTTCGCCCAAGTCAAGAACCAATCGGCCAAGATAATCCCAGTCCCGGGTGATGCAGTAGCCGATCAACAATTGATAGACAGCGTTCAAACTACCATCGGTAGGGCAGCGGCGGCACTATCGGCTTTGGGAGCCCACTGCCAGTTCAGGGCTTCACTAATCTGTTGAATAGAGCATCATCCTTTTATGAACTGATTTGCTGTACTGGCTCTGTAGCCGATTTTTGTAAACAATGTTTTAATCCGTGACTGTCTGTTTAACTGATTTGGTTGACTATGACCAACTTTATATATATGTCTTTGTAGTTGATCCTGATGTCTTTCTCCCGGTCAGGACCCGACCCATATGCTTGGGTGATATGCCTTCAGATATTTTCCATTGATTGCTTTAGGTAGGATGAACCCACCTAAGGACTCCAATATGTACGAATTTCCGTCAATCAGCCGATTGATCTTGTAAGGTCCTTCCCATGTCGGAGACCATTTGCCAAATCGATTATCCTTAGATCCGATCGGCAACACGGTTTTCCATACCAAATCGTCTTGGTTGAATGATTTTAAAATCACCCTCTTATTATACGTCCTGGCAACCCTCTCTTTATTTCTTTTAAGCCGATCTAGTGTGATCAGCCTTAGCTCAACCAAATCATCCAGATTGTCGAACATTGCCTGTTTGTATTCATCGGCTGATACCTTATCTTGCTCATATAGCCTTACTGAGCCGATGTTGATTTCCACGGGTAAAACGGCTTCTTGTCCATATACCAACTGAAAAGGCGACAATTTAGTTGATCCGTGCTGAGATAGCCGATAAGCCCATAAAGCTTCTGATAGTATTGAGTGCCATTTCCTTGGTTCTTCCTCAATTCTTCTTTTTATTAGTTTTATCAATGTCTTGTTCGACGACTCGGCTTGTCCATTGGCCTGAGCGTAATAAGGGGAGGAGTTGAGTAATTTTATCCCAAGACTTTCTGCAAAACCTTTGAACTCGTTGGACATGAACACGGTCCCTTGATCAGTAGTTATTATGCAGGAATTCCAAACCGATGGACGATGTGTTCATTTACAAACGCGATTAGCTCTTTGCTAGTAACCTTCTTGAGTGGCACAAATTTCAACCCATTTTGAGAAATAATCTGTGGTCGCAAGGATAAATTTATGTCCTTTCTTTGGATGATGGAAATATTTGGCCGATTATGTCTATACCCCATCCTCTAAATGGCCATGGCTTGATGATCGGATGCAAAGCCGATGCTGGTACTGACTGTATGTTACCAAACTTTTAGCACGTTTGGCACCCTTTATAGTATTTGAAGCAGTCTTCCAACATCGTCGGCCAAAAATATCCTGTTCGCCTTAGTACCCATTTCATCTTATGGGCCGATTGATGTGATCCACAAATGCCTTCATGGACTTCTCCCATGGCTACTTTGGCTTCCTCGGTTCCCAGACATCTTAACAACAAACCTTCCATAGTCCGAAAGTACAATACATCTTCTAGTAGAACATATTTGAGTGCTTTGCGCCTGACCTTTCGCTCAGTCGGCTTGGCTGGATCTGACAAATAATCCCTTATCTCTGTTCTCCAGTCGACAGGGTGAACACATAAAATCGGCCAAACGTTTAGCTCGATTGGTCCCTGTCGGCTTTCAATCTTGTACCCTGATGCACATTGTGCCAATCGGTTTGCTTTATTATTAGCTTCTCTGGGGATATGTTCTATGGAAAATGTAGTGAACATCTCGATGATCTGGAGGCATTGATGTAAGTACCGAGTTAGCGCATCGTCGTTGCATCGGTATTCCCCTTTGACTTGCTGTACGATTAACATCGAGTCTCCAAAAGCTTCAACGTCTTTTACCCCGATGCTATCTAACAATTGTAGGCCCCTTAGTAATGCCTCGTATTCTGCTTGGTTATTTGAACATTGGCTATTTAACCGATACATGAAGTCATACTCCTGCTTCCTAGGTGAAACTAATATCACACCGATGCCTTCGCCTTCTTGGCGCATGCACTCCATCAAAATACAAATTGCCAAGGAGTTACACTAGTTGTTCCTACTAATGTTTCACTCCCTGTGATAAAATCGGCCACAGCTTGTCCTTTCACGGATTTAGCCGACTCATAGGATAACTCAAACTCTGTTAGGGCGTATGCCCATTTACCAAGCCGACCCCGCAGGATGGGCGCCGATAACATGTATTTAACCACATCGGTTTTGCATATTATAACGCATTTGGAAGCCAACATATAATGTCTTAACTTGGTGCAAGCAAAATATAATGATAAGCATAATTTTTCTACTAGGGGATACCTGGTTTCTGCATCTAGAAGACGTCGTCTTAAGTAATATATTGCTCGTTCTTTCCCATCTTCTTCTTGTGTTAAAACTGCTCCAATTGAATCACCTTCACCGATAGATATAGTCTAAAAGGTATCACCGTGTCTCGGTGCGGTCAATCTTGGTGGACTCATCGTGATAACCTTTTATGTCGTCGAAGGCTTTTTGCTGATCGGCTTCCCATTTGAACTCTTGGTCATTTTTAATTTTCAGCAGCTGTGTGAAGGCCTGAATTCGTCCTGACAAGTTTGAGATAAAACGTCGCAAGTAGTTGATTTTCCCAATCAACACCGCAACTCCTTTTACTTGTCGTTGGTTTAGTATCGGCTATGGCTTTTACTTTAGTTTGGTCTACTTCAATCCCTCCTTCATGCACCGTAAACCCAAGAAATTGTCCAAAGATACTCGAAAGCACATTTGAGAGGGTTCATTTTTAACCCATGTAACCTTGTGCTTTCGAACATTTTTTCCAGATCGGCTAAATGTTGCCGCCTTCTTTGGATTTTACCACTACGTCGTCAATGTATATTTCCACAAGATTGCCGATCAAATCATGGAAAATATGGTTCATAGTACGTTGATAAGTAGCACCGGCATTTTAAACCGAAGGTCATAACTTTCCATTCATATAGCCCTAAAGCTCCTGACATCCGAAAGCCGTCTTGGGTATATCGGCTTCGCCATGAATATCTGATTGTATCCGGCGTTCCGTCCAAAAAGCTTATTATTTTGTTCCCAGATGCAGATCGATAAGCATATCGGCTATAGGCATCGGTACTCGCCCTTTGGTGTAGCTTTGTTTAAATCTCTAAAATCGACACATACCCTAAGTTTGCCGCTTTTCTTCTTCACAGGGACGATGTTTGAGACCCACTCAACAGATCGGCAAGGCCGGATAAACTTTGCCTCCAGAATCGCCCTACTTCTTCCTTTATGGCGCCATACAACGAGGATTAAACCGCCTAGGTACTGTTTGAATGGTCGATACCCAGGTTTTATGGGCAGCCGATGTTCGACTAGTCAGCCGGCTTAAACCTGGCATTTCGTGAATACTCCCATGCAAAGCAATCCTTGTATTTCTTGAGTATTTCGACCAACTTTGCTTTATAACTGGGTTCTAACTTAGCACTTACAAACGCGTTGGTCTTTATTATCACCTTCCCCAATATCAATCTCTTCGAGCAAATCGGCGAAGTAAATCCTAACCCTTTTCTTTCTTCTTCAAAATCCTCAACAGCCTTCTTCAGATTCGCTTGCCGATAGCTCCTGCCCTTTTCCGTAGCTTTGAGAGTGTCTTGTACTCCATCTTCTTACTACTTCGCCTGTCCGATCAAAGCGTGTTGGGTTTGACGATCGGCTTGAATCCTCGACTTCTCTACGCAGATAAAATCGCAATTGTCCAAGGCTTTTCCTGATATACACTCGGCTTCTTCGTGTGGCCAATTGGTATCGGGGCTAGCCATGGCGATGTGAGCCGATGTGTCGGCATGCGACTTCTCTTGTATCATCGTTCCCTTGCACCAATTTTTGGTGCATAGTTGATGGTATACAGAATTGGCATGGATCCGATCCCGCCCAAGGAGCACGCCGTAATTGCCTTTGGCTTCAATCACAAAAATGCAATCGGCAAAGTTTTATTACCGATCACGCTTCGACACCATCACGCCTTTAGCTTCGTTGGATCTCCGTGAAGTCATTTAGCACCATATTGGTCTTGATCAAGTCTTCATCGGCTTTACCCAACTTTCTGAAAGTACTTAACGGCATTAGATTGACTGTCGCCCCGCCATCGACCAACATACGAGATATCGGTCGGCCATTAATATACCCTTTTAGATATAATGGTTTCAGATGCCGACGCATGTCTTGTGGCTTTTCGAACACAGCGTCTGGTGCTCCGAGACATAACTGGGCGAACACTTCTTCAGCCGATTCCTCGGTTTTGAACTCGGCAGGTAGAGCGAATACCATGTTTATATCCATTGGTGGTGTATCATCCCGGATCATCGGAGAACCGGATTCAATCGATTGGTCTGAATCACTATCGATTTGTTCCTTTTTTCTCCACTCCTTTTTCAAAATTGGTACCGGTCTTAATTTGTTGAACATCCGATCCTCTCGCTCTCCTTTTCGCCTCCCTTTCTTCTTGTGTTTTCAATCGCTGAAGCCTTCTGCGTTGTGATTTGCTAAGACCGGAGGGCACCACCTAGGTTTAGGTTCTATCGGCTTTCGTATCTTTCGGCTAAATTGCTCATCTCATTTGTCGGATTCCATTCTACCCGTGTTAGCCGATAGTTCTTGATTTTGGGAGGACTCGCCTTGCTCGATGTTGACAACCTTCTATGGATCGGCCATCGCTTCATATCTGGATGATCAGATATCGGTCTAGACAACCTATCTTTTACAGACCGGTTTGGCCGATATGCAGCTGAGTGTTGCATAGGACAAGACACTACTGTTGGTAAGGTCATCCCTTTCTCCCAGCAAAACTGCCAAAAGGGACATTGTCGATGTTTCTCTTCCTCAGTAGCTGGCCGACATGACATATCTGGCCGCCAACGCTCGTCCCTCTTTTGCCTTAGTTGATGCAAGTTCTGGCGGCGTTGAGGGTCACACCTTCGACTTACCCTTTCATACGTCCCCAGGAGTTGTGAGAAGGTCGGCTTTGGTTTGAAATCGGTTTTTCTTGGAGCCCTCTCACTGATACCATTTACCGACCTCCAAGTCCCCTCTTAGTTTTACTGCTTCGAGTTCTGTCCATTCCTATCGGCTTCTATTTGTATAGAACCGATAGTGATCTCAGACTGCCTCGCCTCGCGATACAACTCCCTTAATCGGCTTATCTTCTTCCGAGGCCTCCTTTTCGTGAACATTGAACCATGTTGACTTGAAAAGGGCTCATATCTATCTGCATAGCCGATTCTTCCGCAAATTTTAGCCTGCCATCGGCGATGGCCGATTGAATCTGTTGTCGAAAAATATTGCAATCGTTAGTATTATGGGAGAATGAATGATGCCATTTGCAATACCTTCGCTTTTAATCTCCTCGGCCGATGGTATGATGTGCCCTTCTGGTAACCTTATGAGTTTTTCTTGTAGTAATAAATCAAATATCTTGTCACACTTTGACACATCATACGAGTACTTGACTTCCGCCTTATTCTTTGTCGGCTTAAGTAGAGAGCATACGAGTGGCTTTTTAGAACCTTTGGCCCACTCGGCTATGTTCACCTCTGCTTCGTCCTCAGAGGTATCGCTCGAATTGTATTCTATCATGTTTATTTTGGCCTTTTCGTTGCTGTTTGGTTTAAATCTATCTTTAAACCCTTTGATTTCTCGTGATACCGGCTCTCATGTGCCGATCTGCGATGGAGTAGGTGGCCTAGGTCGGGGAACTCTTGGCCTGATAACTTTTCTTTTAATGGAGGGATTAACCCTTGGAACGCTAGGTCGGCCAATTGATCGTCGGGTAATGTTACACTGTAGCATCTATTCCGTACGCCCCGAAATCTCTTGATATAATCGAGACCGATTCGGCCAGATTGGCTGATCAACTAAGATCGTAAATCCTAAGCTCCATAGTTCCCGAAAAGAAGTACTCATGGAATCGGCTTTCTAAATCGCTCCATATATGAACTGAATTAGGTGGTAGATTTGTGAACCAAGTGAATGCAAAGGCCGATAATGATAAAGGAAACAATCTAATTTTTAACCCATCGGATCGCGTCGCCTCCCACATTGAGCCATGAACCGTCCGATATGCTCAATTGTGGTAATGTAATCATCACCGAGAATTTAGCAAAGTCCGTATCCTAAAGTTGTGGGGGTATGGCATTCGGTCTATGTAATCGGATACGGCTTCCTATAGCCGATTACCCTTCCTCTGGTCGTAAGCCAAACTATTCTCTCAAAACATTGGCGATTTGTTACGCCCAATTAACATTGTCGGCTTGTGGTGCAGTAGGACATTGCCAATTCTCATTCGTGCTTCGCCTCGAAAGTGCAAACTCGGTCTTTGTCCGAATCGCACCTCAGGAGGCCTTGGCACTGTGTCATAATCACGATTAAAACCTACTGCATCGGGTATGGGTGCGTATGGCACTACTCTATATGGCGCTTGTTTCATGGTTGTGGCTCCCCGTGACAGCGGAACCTGTCCTGTTTCGATCGGCTGATAGGCCGATATCCCGATGCTATTGGAGGGTCCATCTGATTGATTTGATGCGCTTATTTTGGCCCCATCCGTGTGCCCATGGTAGTGTGTGAATCCATCTCTCTGTATGCTTGGTTTCAAAACAGTAGGTTGAGTCGGCATCATAATAGGTGCATGAGCCGACACGTTTACTGTGTTGGTGTTGGGCGTTATGGAATATACTGGGTACGTAGGGATGGTTTGTGGTGGATCTAGCAGGCTTCCAGACGCAGCTAATTCCTGGGCAATCGTTTTCACACTATTTTCTATCATCGGCTTTAATGTGGATACTAGAGCCGATGACTGGTTAATCAATGCGTGATGGACAGATTGCTCGATCATACTTGATAAATCAGCTTGAGCGGGTGCGTATCGGCTTACCGATTCAGATGTTGAATCTCCGATAGGATTGATGCTTGGGAGTGCAATCTTTTGAGTAACGCCACGGCGTGTTTTCTGGAAGCATCGTAGCATCATTTCCTCCAGAGCTGCCTTTCGATCTTCGATTTCTTTCCGTTGCTCAGGGGTTAAATCGGCCATCTGAGGCGCGATTATGGCATCGGTGTTGATATCGGCGGTGACTGCGGGCTTGTCGGTTGACGACATTCTTTTTGGGTCCCACCGGGCGTGCCAAAATATGTTCGCGCGAAAAACGTGAAGGGGGTTTTAGGCCTCGAACACACAAGACAAACACCGGGTTTGCAGAGCGTGCCAGTCGATTTGACCTGAAATCGACAAGGTAGAATTTGTAATTCGATCAAAGCCGATAAACAAAGATCTATCGGCTTTTCGCTAGTCGGCAAAAAACCGATTAGGAGATAACTAGATCAACCAGTTACAGTTGATCCGGATATAAGGTAAAATCGGCTTCGGGAAGGCGATGCGCAACAAAACGAAGCAAATCAAACCTGGGTGAAATCGGCCAAAATCAACAATCGGCGATGCGCAGCTATGTTGATTCCGTCGACTTGCAGAGAAATCTATGAAGCTAAAGCAATGTAAAAGAAAAGGCTGTAAAAAGTAGGTGTTGTTGGAATTGATTGATTTCTTTGCTTGGCGTCCACCCCCTTTTATAACACGCCTGGCCGATTCGAGTCGCACATGGATACGGTGTGTTTACCCGTATCGGCCTCTTATCCAATTTCCTTTCCTTTTTTAGAAACGGATTCCTTTTCCGAGTCGTTTACCGATTCCTTTCCGTATGAATACTTCTTTTCTATTTTTAGACCGATTTCAATACATGCCGAATTTTGGTGCAAACAATATTGTCTCTAGATGTTATGCAATAACTATCTCTTCTCTCTTGTACATAAATAATCTATCTATATTTTCGTGCAAAGTTGGCTACTAAATAAGAGCTACCTACCTGAGTAGTGCTTCTATACTTTCCCTCCTAATACAAGTTGCACAAATCTTGTAGCAAGTGAAGGGGTAAGTAATCACCATATACTCTTCATTTATGCTTTAATAGTTATGCAACTTTTAAAAAGAAGAGCATAGAAGCACCTCTCAACCTTTATTCCGTCTTCTCTTATATCACTCTTCTACACAGGACAAAGTTGACACGTACAGACTAATAGCAAGCTGAGGTGGCTTTATCATACTTGCTCTTATATGTGAAGCCTATCTCTTATATGGAACTAGAGGTGGGCGTCGTGCCGTGCCGTGCCGGCCCGGCTCAGGCCCATCATGCTTCGAGCCGGAACCGTGCCGTGCCACGATAGCCCATCGTGCCCACCGTGCCAGGCCGTACCGGCCCAACTCGCCTTTGGCGAGCCCAAGCCCAGCCCATTTGCGCTTCGTGCCTGTTTCGTGCCATGCCGGCCCAAACCCGACCCATTTTCACTATTGTGATAAGCAAAAAAATAAAACACATCACTACTACTAAACTACCTATTTTAATTACATAAGAGACTAATCACATCAATAAAATGTCAAACATAAATGCAATACTTGAAGATGTCCTCAATCAACAATATCTGCTAACTTTTAGGTCTTAATCCGTGATTTCGTGCCCGATCGTGCCGTGCTGGCACGGGCCCAGCCCAAACGATCGTACCGGGTCGTGCCGCCCATTGTGCCCAGTTCTCAGGCCCGGCATGCCCCGTACTACACTTGCGTGCCGACCCGGCCCAGCACGGAATCATGCCAGGCTTTGCACCGAACCATCCTGTTGTGCTTCGGGTCGACCCAAAAGAGCCCAATCCAAGTGCCCACCTCTTTACGGAACTAAGACTAGATTGTCCAAAGAACAGGCCAATGCAAAATTGTACAATCATTACAGTTCCATTGCACATGGAGCGCAAACTTTGTTGCGATACGAATCCATCAGATTTGATTTTTATTCCTATGCCAACCGGTCCGGCTCGAGCTACATGCACTAGGTAGGTAACATCTGTTTGATCGGGTTTGCTAATTCTCATTTGACCGAATTTTTTTTTTTGTCTCCGAGTCATCTAAATTACAGTGCTGAGTAATATATAATTTTATTACCACTCTACTGTAATTTTCTAGTTTATTTGTTTTTATATTCGTAGGATTCACCTAGGTTTACTTTATTTTTTGTCTAGGTTAGAACTGTTTCTGTTTTTGTATTTTGTAGGGATTCACCTAGGTTTATTTTATTTTTGTCTAAATTAGGAACTTTTTATTATGATTTTGCATTATTTTATATCTGACTGAGGTTAAGATAATACGAGACAACTTACCCATACACATCCTCATTCACGCTTATTCTTCGTCCATCATGGTAAACCATCCGGTTGCATGTATCTTTGCGGGACCAATCTGGGAAAAAACATTTGGTGGAGCCGGTATGCAAATCTCTTCTCGTGTATATCTGACGTTGATTGATGCCACGTGGATACCCCTGCAATCCAATGTTGTTCTCAATCCCAGTTGTTGGATGGCTCGGCTCCCAGGCCAAGGCGATGGACGCGGCTTGGCTCCCAGGCACAGAGCGCATGGCGATCCTGCGAGCGTTGGATTGCAGGGGTATTCATGGGGCATCAATCAGCGTCAGGTATGCACAAAAAAAGGTTTGCATACCAGCTCTACCGAATTTTTTTCCCAATCCAGCCCCAAACACGTGCGGGACAAGTCTCGGACAGTCCGACTCTCGGTTGCTTTCTTTCTCGAGTGGCGATAGCAAGTTACTCCCTTGTTCATTTTTATACGGTGTATTTTAATTTTATATAAAAACAAAGGTTATATTAAAATTAAAAAAATATAAGAGAAAATAACTTAGATGTATCTGTTTAATTATCTTAAAAGATGAAAGATATATTTTATGTGGTCGATAATAAATAAATTTATATGTTACAAGAGAATAAATAAAAATATAAAAGAAAAAAATTTATTAAATTTACATATAAATTTTATGTGTGAATAAGATTATTTAAAAGTGAATGAGGGAGTATTCAGCTCGTGATGTACGTACCCGTAGCAATAGAAGTTAACGTACGCGACGTGTGGCCGTGTGAACGCGTGGCGGAAAGTGATTGGCACGTGCCGACAAATCGATTAAAAATGCTTTAACTGCGAAATTTTTTTAATAATACAATTTTTATTTAAAATTTCAAAAATATACGTCGGGAAAAAAAATTACAGAAATATATACCTGTCGCGCGTTGGTTGGGTGATATAAGCATATCGCCGAACCAACCGGCGACAGTAGGTTGTTGGAGTCTCTATCGCTTGATGAACGACAACAATATAAAAACCGCTCGATGAACGGGCAACATTATAAAAACCGGCTGATAAACAGGCGACAGGGCGTGTGCGGGCTTCTGTCGCCCGTTGATCGGGCGACAGAGAGCGATAATAAAAAAATGCCGAGCATCGCTGTGCTCATTTGAGCCAACCGAGATTCTAAACAGAGAAAAAGAAAAGGCCAGTAGTGAAAGAAAAAGAGAAGGATGGAGGAGAGAGAAAAAAAAGATGAGAACGGATTGCGCGACGAGTTTCAGGTAATTGTTCATTGTTTAATTTTTGTAGCTGTAAATTATGGTAGAGTAGAAATAATTTTAGATCTAACTACATTTAGAGATTACGGATAGATCTAGCGAATGTAGATGTTTTATACCGATACAAGTACGTCTATATATATATATATTTATATTTATTTATTTATTTCTTAGGAATGTAGTTGGATAGATTTAGCTAATGTAGTTAGATGTAGGTAGAGTAGAAATTATTTGTAGGGAATGTAGTTAGAGTAGAAATTATTTCATTGTTTATTTTTTTTAGCAATAAATTATGGTTGAGTAGAAATAATTTTAGATCTAACTCATTTAGAGGTTATGGACAGATCTAGCGAATATAGATGTTTTATACCGATACAAGTACGTCCGCATATATTTATGGAAATGTAGTTAGAGTAAAAATTATTTTGTATTTTTAACTTTTTTAGCATTAAATTTTGGTTGAATAGAAATAATTTTAGATCTAACTAAATTTAGAGGTTACGGATAGATCTAGTGAATGTAGATGTTTTATACCGATACAAGTATATTCATATATATTCATTTCTTAGGAATGTAGTTGGATAGATCTAGCGAATGTAGTTAGATGTAGGTAGATATATATTCTTAGGAATGTAATTATATTTTCTACAGATAGATCTATATTTTTGTAGCATATAGATATAGTTATGTTAAGTGTTATAGTATTTTTTACGGAAAGTAATTAATTCGTGTATGAATGAATGGATTCAAAGATATGGCAGAACGAGTTCCATTTAGAATCTGTTATGGAGAAGAAGTTGTAGAGTTGTAATGTATGGTTTGGAGGATGCGGATCTAATTAACTTCCAGTATGTGGACATAAGTTTGAGTAGGGTCGAAGAGCGCACATTTTCTTCTTTGTTGAAGTGGTTGTATTATACTTTTCGAATGGAACAAGAGAAGTGCCAGCTGAAGGTATTTTGCCTATGTAGTATGCAAAACGATCCAATTTATTAGGAGCTAGTTGAGCTGAAGGAAACCGTATCGTGGAGATCTTGTGTAGATCTGTAATTTTGTAAATATGTATGTGTATTACTTTTTAGGAAAGTAGTATTATAGATATGGTTGAGAACGGATCTGATAGATTAAGACCAATTTGGACAAATGTAAAGAACGGTAAGAATAATGCAGACAATTTTGAAACTATATGTGGTATAGTTTGAACATTGAAATGATGTATAAATATATGAAAATTGGCAATATAGTTGTAAAAATTTTGAAAATTATTAGCGATGTTTGTCAAAGAGTATGAAAATGGAAAATTAAATTTATAAATATTTGCAGCATGTCTTTGTTGTGAAAATTTTAGAAAAAAATGACGCCTATAGTAAGAAAAAATTCAAAATAATTAGAAAAAATGCAAAAATAAATAAATAAATAAATACATAATATATTATTTTAAACACAAATAAAAGATGAATAGTGGTGGTGTGATTATGATTTGCTCCATATATTTATTCAATATTACGTGGGCTTTAGTTACTATTGGTATGCGTAACAGGGAGAAATAGGAAAATAAATTTGGCAGATGCATTATTATTGTAGTATAGAGCAGTTCTTTTGTGATACATATGCCTAGTAGTGCGATTTACTTTAGAATTCATTAGGTTTATTTAAGTTTTTAAATCACAATTTTCGAAAGCGTCGCGGCAAGGTCCCAAAAAAGCTATAGCTATCGCAAAAGCTATCATCCATCGCATTTTTAGTATTTAAAAATTAAAAAAATATATGTATATGATATAAGTCACCTAGCTTCAAACAAATTATAAAACCATAGTGCCTTAGAAGGTATTAATATTTTTATAATCAGAATATGATTCAAATCTAGAATCAAGAGACATGCTTATACATGTCAAAGACCATAACTGATAACTATATCATAATATTCTTAATAATAAGTACTTAATCACTAAGAAGTATGAATGATATATTATTGAAAAAGAGTGATATAATGTCTTTTACTAGGTTTTCTCATAGTTCAAGTTTATAAAAGATGCATTTGGGTCTTCAGTAATGTTGGATTTTAAAATGGGCACAATGTTTTAGCCTTTAGGTACCTATGTAGGATAGTGAGCTATTTCTAATTATAGCACTTCTAGCTAATATAGCGAAACACTAGTACAGGCTTCGCATTTGGGTAAAAAAAAAAGCTATAGCTACCTATTTATAACACTACCTTATTACGTATTTGCTTAAGGGAATGAGATTACGTCGTGTACATAATAACAATTCGAGGAAATGCTTGACATGTATGGCCGAGCAAGTACATTTTAAAATACACTATGGAGAAGGGATTTCACATATGGGTGCAGAAAAGGTACAACTAGATTATTTTTCAAGTGTGATGCCTAGCCTTTTATTTACAGAAGAGCATCCATGGGGCATCGTTATGAGATTGTTGTATCACATGTTCTTGTTGGACAATGTGTTGCATGATCTGATGTTGCACGGTGTTGGCACTCGTGTACATCAGTGCGCGTATTGGGAGTTAGTGAAATTAAATAGCTCAAAGTCGTGGAACTCGTACGTACGATTGGCGAAGGAGTAGAGATGGCCTCTAGTTTTGTTGGCATTAGTATTTCAGAAAGTCACTTCTGGCCATGTGATGCAAGAGGACTCCATTGTTATGAAGCCGAAGAAGCTAGCGAGTCAAGACACAATCATACATGCTTATTGAGCCAAGATGTGGGAAGGAGGACAAGTCAATGGAAGCCAGTGAAGTACATCTTGCCATGTCGGTGATAGAAATAAGGACACCTTGAATTTTAATTAAATCTAAGAATAAATCATGAATAACATCTGATAGATGATTGATAACAAATACTAAGAGCATACCCTAGATGCATATGGAAGTAGTAGATTAGAAATAAACAGTAGAAACATCATAGCGAGTACATACTGTTCGTGTAATACTCCGGATCTTTCTCAAGATTTTGGAAATTTTTCCCGTTAGGTGTGTGGGTCCCGCTTACCGGCAGTCTCAGAGGTGGGTAGAACTGTGTGTGAGTTTCAGGGATTATAATTTGGTGTGTGGGAGACTCTTCTGTTCTTTTTATCCCCCCCACCCGAGTGGCTTTAGTCCCTCAGCCCGCCACTACCTCCCTGAACGCCCCTGGCTCCCCAGCCCGAGCGGCCGACGCCGCCCCCTTGCTCGCCCCGGCCGTGCGCCGCCTCCCCCAGCACCCGGCCGCCTTCCCCCGAGCGCTTCCCTCCTCGGCGACGCCGTGCCCTGGCTCCCGAGAGCCGCCGCTTCCTTGGCCGCTCTCCCGGCCAGCATCGTCGCGCCGCCCTGCTCCCTGCTCCTCCTCCCCGAGGCCGCCGCCTCCCGTGGCTCCCCCAGCTCGGCGTCGCCGCCTCCCGTGGATTCCTCCTGCTCATCCCTGAGGTCGCCGCGTCGCCCCCTGTCGACTGCCTCCTTGGACGAGCTCTTCTTAGAGGGTAAGTGCAGGTACCTTCTCTGATCTGTGATGTGTTGAACGGATGATGGGGTGTGCATTTCTTGATGGCCTAGATTGATATTTGTGTAACATGGTCGATGATGAATACTCACACTGGAATTACACTTCCACAATATGTGATGTGTTGAACGGATGATGGAGTGTGCATTTCTTGATGGCCTAGATTGATATTTGCATAACATGGTCGATGATGAATACTCACACTGGAATTACACTGCCACAATCTGTGATGTGTTCGGATGATTAAATGAATTGTGTTTACAATTGAGTTATAGGGGGATGGATGAGCTTAGTGCATGATAAATTGATCCTAGGCTATGCTTTGATTATCTAGAATATCTAATGATGGAATACTGACAATGACTTCAGTATTGATGGATTTACATGGTAGATATTAAACTGATACCTTGTCTTGTGGGTGGACCATTTCTTTTTTTGGTCTGTGATGATCTTAAATGGCTAATTGTGGCATGTTGTCAGTGTCCTTGATATAGATTAATTACATGGTAAGTGATGATTTCGGTGCCATGGATTGCTTATTAGTTTGGCTATATACTTACGAATCATGATCTGAATACTTGCATTGGGAAGGTTGAATGTCTTGATGTGGGAATTTTTGAAGCAATTCCTGCTAGTCGTAGTTGAGGGTGTTGTGCTCGGCTAGTAGAGGCCGAGTTAAAGTGTTTAAATCGTCGAATGTTTTGATTGCATAAAAAAATTGAGTTGGATTTCTTGTGAAAGGAATTAGTTGGTCCAATTGAGGAAATTTAGAGCGGGGTTAAGCAAATGAGCGAAAGTATTATTTCTTTTATTTGCTTGAACCGTGTTATGCATTGTTTTGAGAGGAATGCATTTATTTATATTGCAGGAGTATTTTTTCAGGAGTGGCTTCGACTTTATGCCACTCCACTCTTCTTCGCTAAGAGAGGCAAGTGTATCCATGGTACGATGCTAGGATTTTGATTCCTGTTAATCATTATAAATATGTTTATGTTGAAATGAATGACATGATCTGCGTTGCCTCGTATGAGTAAATTAGAAATGTCAAATGATTATGCATGTAAAGTTATTTTATGCTATTGGTTGAGTGATGATGATGATTATATTCATGTTCGTGCTGATCAAAAAGAGTGCATTTTGTGATTTATGCATGTTAAATTGCATTTGTGCATTCATAATGGAAGAGGCGACCCATTCTGATGCGGGCCTCTGTATTCACACGTAGTGAACACGAAAGTCCTACCTCGTAGTCCCATTCATTGAGATGGATGGGAGCGAGACAATAAGAGTAGGCACCTTCCACGGGGTGGAAGGGAACATGAGGGTGCACACCGACGGGTGTGCACTCGGCACTACCGGTACGTGCATCGAAAAGAGTATCCATGTCGCATTGCATCCTAACTATGATTTTGAGTTAATGGAAAGGTGTAGAGTTGGGATGGAGTCGCAGACTCATCCAAAGAGAATCAATGAGGTATGTGTAGAAAATAAGCAATGAGATGAAAGAGGTGCTTGGTTGGATATCTTAAGTTGCTTTATGTTGTTATCATATCAATTGCTGTCTTTTTCTGCTGAGTGGATGTCCTAGTTTTAGGAGAGGTGCTACCGAAATTTTTGTGATTTCGACAACCTTCTAACCTGTTTAAGTGGTCTTGTGGTTGTTCATTAGTGTCTTCTGCTGGGTTTTTGGTTTGTTGGTGTAACATTCAGGGCACGTGGGGTGCTGGGGTGTGACAGTTCGTGTGTAGAAGAAATAGTAGCCGTCGCAGTACGTACAACGTTAAAGATGAGAGTGCGCTGATGCCGAACATGACATTGAGTAGTAGGGCCCGAATGTGGAGGAAGATGAGCCGTGATGAAGATTTTGGAGCAGTCACGCCAAGCGCTTCCCAAAAACTTGATTCGCCCTCCCTGGGTGCAAGAACTCAAGGACGAATGGTTCCGGAGGCCTGCTCTCCCGTTCGCTGGTGCACGCCGGCGTTCGAAATGGAGTAGACTAGGAGACAGCACATCGAGAGAACTTGCAAAAACTCTACTTTATCCCGGTCACAGCGGTGCAGTAAATATAGAACCATAACTGAATGTTACTGCAGCCGAGCATTACTCGAAGACGTGCTACCGAGCATTACTCCACTGAGCAACTGAGCACCGAGCATCAAGCACCGAGCAACCGAGCATTACTCGACCGAGTAACCGAGCACTGCCGAGCATTGCTCGAAGACAGTACCGGGCATTATCTCATATTGCAACCGCGATGATCCCAAGTAGCAAAAAGAATAGACTGCAAAAGGAGGCTGTGCCTGCGCAAGGCCCTGGACCAGATTTCGGCGGACCATTCACACAGGTGCCGCGCGCCCGCGCCGCCCTGTCCCGGCGCGTGCCCATGCCCATGCCCGAGCCTGGCCAGGCGAGGTAAGCGAGCACGCGCGTGTGTGTTCTCTCTTCCTCTCTCCCACATAGCTCTACCATGGTGGATCATACTCCACTATTTAAGTTAGTGTTCACCACTTTAGACTAGCAATGTGGGACAATTGTTAGTACACATACATCCTCATGAGATGGGCCTTTTAGATTTTCTAGGATTATTCTCTCAATTAAATGGGCTTTGGTCCAAATAATCCAACAGTCAGAGGTGCACGAACCGATGGGCATTGCAGTCAAAGGAGGAACATATTAAAGCGTTGATGAAACGAATAGAGACCGAGGACTGTGACTACGAGGCATTATATGGTGATGTAGGTTGTGATGATGGGTAGGTTGGATGTAAGGAGGGTAATCCTCGGGAGTGGAGTGAGTACCAATTCAACAAGCTGGTAGTCAACGAGGGTGGAGGTGTTATTTGGGACTCACACGAATGAGGTGCAACAAGGAGCGATGTATAAAAGTAAGTGGTTGTGTGTATTGCCATTTGTACTGTAGGCATACGAGTACCAGTTCGACAAGCTTGTAGTGCAGTTCATTCGGTCTATATCTTGCCATTTGTACTGTAGGCAGTAGGCAATATTGCACTGCAATGAACGCAGCACGCCTTGTAGCTGTATTTTCTTCATTAAGAATAGAAAAATCCACTAGTTTTCTCAGTGAATTGACAACTCTCACCAGCTTTCATTAGTGAATTGACAACTCCCATCAGCTTTCCTCAATGAATTGACATCTCACATCAATTTTTCTTATTAACTTGACATCTCCCACAAGCTTTGCTCAGTGACTTGACAAGTCCTGCCACCTTTTCTTTATGCATTGACTGCTAACACCACTATTACAGAACAAACGTAGCTATGGTTGTTTCTAACTTTTTAAAATGGCTGTTAGCGAAAAGGGATACCTAGTTTCTGTACCGGTGATGCCGAGGTATTCTCTAGACCTTGCAATCTAGAGGGCAAAACCCTTGTCTCAGTTAAAATACACGGTCCACTTAATTTGTTGAAGTCATCAATTAGTAGCCCTTTCATATCTTTCATCCGATTGCCCCCTCTTCCTGTTATTTCCCCCTGCACCTCTTTCCGTGACTTCAGCGGGCTGACGTCAAGGAATCCGATGTAGATAACATTTTCGAAAAGCTCGAAGTTGCCGCGTGTCTGTTCTTACCCTTATTTGTTGCAACAGAGGCAAAAGTTCAATTAGGTCAGGATTCCTTTCCTTTTCTTTGGGTCATCCGCTCGTGGTGCCTTGTTGAACCTTGGCCACATCTTGTTTACCGTGCTCTTGTAATTTTCCGCGTGGAAGATTTGCTGCTTGATGATTTCTCCATGAGTAGACATCATGGATTTGCTGTAGCTGGGCACTTGTGCACAAACCCCTGCGAGGTTAAGATTGACCCTCTAATTAAGGCCATATTTCGAACTCAATTCTTGCTAAACTGAGCTGCTTTCTATGAAAATTTTAATGGTCCGAAGCAGATCCGAAATTGACGGTTTCCTGACACTTCAGTCCCTGCTACTCGTACCCTGATGTGACGTGCAATCGCTTGTTACGCCTGCATCGGATCCTGTCTGTCTCAAGCAAAGTGGTCTCCTGTGGTTGGCAAGGACAGCTATGTACTGCCCGCAAACTGTTCGACCCGATTTCTTTTGACTGCCTGGGCATCGTCCACTGTGCGTTACGAAGCGAAAGGTCACGAATTCCTAAGGTCCGATGGAGTGATGAGTGATGGTACCACCGTGCGGGCGACAGTGCTACGTGGTGACCGTCCGTTGGAAGATCCACTTAGCCATTGCCTTCGCCAGTGGGGAACGGGAAAACGACGTGCACGTTCGCACGCGCCTTAGAAGCGCGGCCATCTTCTTAGGATAAAACGAAGTGTGCACGAGGCATGTACAGTGATAGTTCCTCTTTAAGATCAAACGGTTCCATCGGGCTGAGCACGACTGTACCTGTGATAGCATCTGCTGTGTACTAGAAATATCAATGAATCTCATTCTTGCGATTGCTCAGGATCCCTCGAACTAAATAAAAGAATGAGTAGATATGTTCCTAAATAAACAAAAAAAAATCCAAAGGTTATAGTTGGATAAGGATTGCCCTATCGAAATTTTTTACCACCAATTGAAATTTTCGGAGTTTCAACCGGGGATTTGAAGCTTGCCAATTGGATTCAAAACTGTCAACCCAAATTATATTAAAAAAATCAATCTCCCAACTCGAATTTCAAAAGTTTTAACTAGTATTTTATGAGGGCTTGCAATTCGTGAGGGTGGGATCACAATCACAATACGATAAAAAGATCAGGATCCATGAGACTGCGAGAGCGATGGGGAAAAAGTGATCGCGGGGTGTGAGGAGTAAGTGTCTTGGAATGCCGGAGAAGGGGTATGACTGTAGAGTACCTAACTAATGTATATACAGGACAGAACTTTTATGCACTCTTCTAATAAAATTGTATAAATCTTGAAATAAATTAAAAAGTAAGTAATCATTATCTTCCTTCGTTCATATTTTAATATTTGTACAATTAAAAAAAGCACATAAGTACCTCCTTACTTATGAAGAGGCAATCCTTGTTGCTACGCGAATCCGACGGCTAAGATGATATACTAGTGCATCCAGCGGTTTGCGTTTGTGTCCCTGAATAGGCTAAGCAAATTTGTTTACTTAATAACTAGTTCTTAAAGCGGTTACCAGCTTACCATAGTGCATTCCTATTTTAAGATTTATCGGGAATGGTAGTAATCTAATCCACTAAATGGCTCAACCTTAGTTATTAACTAACTATAAGAAACAAATCTAATAGGGTATGCCGACGCCAAGTTTGCAACATTGCTACAACACCACACCAAGTACAATGTATGTTTTGTTTTTCCTCCTGTGTTAACCACCTACTTAGCTGCAAGGTGTGACCCACGGTTAAATAACAATGTCATTCATCGCCACCTATACTCTCTATCCCTCCATTCATCTTTTTGTTACTTGGAACTATGTACCAAGTAGTGTTCATAAAATCGACGAAAATCACTAGAAAATTATAATTATCGACTGTATCAAGCCGGCTCGATATCTAAAATCGATCAGCAAACCGTTTAATTAAAAAAAAAAATCAAAAATTCATAAAAAAGTTTATGCGACGCAAATATCACAATTATCGAGGAAATATCGTGATTATTGGTGAATATCGAGCGAAATCGCTCAAAAAATCGACCGCCGAAGAAGTTCACTTGGTCGAAGCAAATATCACAATTATCGAGACAAATATTACGAAACCGGTTGATTTTACTTCCTTTTTTTTTTGAATTTTTTCCCAAAAAGGTTGATTTCATAACCTTCTGTTTCTAGATGATTTTCAACGATTTTTTTGCGATAATCGAAAATTGCAAACCATTCGAAAATCGTGATTTCAATTTTATGAACCTGGTACCAAGACAAGTACCGATTCCAGCATATACATACATACACACACACACACACACACACTCACTTATCATCGTCTGACCATTATGGATAGAGGTGGGCGTTGTGCTGGCCCGGTCCGGCACTGCCCATCGTGCTTCATGTCTGAATCATGTTGGACTACGACGGTCTATTTGCGCTTCGTGCCATACCAACCCAGGCCCAATCCATTTGCACTATTACGATGAGGGAAAAGGAGCCGAAGACGTACAGAGTAGAGGCAATGGACAAAAATAATGAGGGAAAAGAACTAAATTTTATTCATTTTTAACAGATTCAAAGTGACATTGCACTGCTTGTGTGCTTACATGATGCTCTTTAGTACAAAGACCTGTACATTGTAAGAAGATGCTCTCCCTCACCCATCTCTCTTAGCTCTCTCTCCCTTTCTCTCGCCCGTCTCTCTCAATTCTCTCCCGCCCGTTGCTCACTCTCTCAGCTCTCCCTCTGTCTCTTCCGTCTCTCTTAATCTCACCCGCCTGTCTCTCTCACACTCTCTCCCCCATCTCATTCTCTCTCTCAATCTCTCTCAGTGATGAGTGAGCGAGGCGGTGAGAGGAGTGGAGAGAGTGAGGAGCACCGTCGCCAGAGGGGGGAGACGACCGAGAAGTGCGGAAGAGCTAGTCATGGTGCCGACTAAGGGGGGGGAGAGAGAGAGAGAGAGTGTGTGTGGGATTGAGCCAGAGAGAGTGACATAGAAAGTCAGAGAGGATGAGCAATGGTCAGAGATGAGTGAGATAGAGAGTCAAAAATGTAGGTGGCCAGTATGTCCCTTTCTTGCAAACTTCTTTAGTACTTAGTAAGCCGGGTAACTTTGGAGATCCCATTTTTTTTACATTTACCGTTGTCCCCAGACTTCACTCTTTTAACACTTGTCTACTTTGGAAATAGTCAGGCAGGTCCTTTGTAGGACCCTAGATCTGCTATCCAGAATCCCCTGTATATTTCTATACTAGTCCCAGATCAATGCTAGTACACACAGTTCACAGTGATAAATCATAACCGAAAAGAATGAAATAATGATAAATACTGAGTACTGGTAGAAAGGCCACTTATTACAATACGAGGTCACATGACCATAAGTTTTATAGCAGTGGAAACAAGAAACAAAAAGTAAAGCCAAATAAACTCCACAGGCAGACAATTGGCGAAACATGAGCCTAGCTTCCAGGATTTTCTTCATCGAACTCCTCATCGTAGAACTCACCATCTTCCACAGCATCTTGGAAAGTTTCTGATGATTAAGTTGAGTGTAGCATATGAGTATAAACGTACTTAGCAAGTTTGGTAAAGATGCACTATGCAGGGCTTTCCAAAGATGGCTTAATATGGTTCTTTTGCTCAAAGCCAATTTTTAACAAACATTACTAGTATTAATTTTGATAAAGCAGTTTTAACAATTATTTGTACAATTGAAATTATTTATAACTCTATCGAAGGTTCTAGTCACAAACACTAGTATACAGGCTCTAAGCGCACATTTTAAAAGATCATGATTAACCATCAAAATGACTCCATCCATCTTGATTCAAAACAGGTTCCAACCACTAGACTGGCTCATGCTGCCAAGAACACATCCGAGAGTTCTTATCACTCACAAATCCCAAAACAATAGTTTTGAAAACAAAAACAAAGTCTACCAATATGAAATCATTCTTTTCCCACCTTTGACCGTAGGCACGGCTATTCGAATAGTTTTACATGCTGTAGAGGTTGTACACTTTACCCACACGAGATATTTCACTTTTAGTAACGGCCATAACACGCTTCCTGAGGCGTGCGACAAAGTGAATATCACAAGGCCTTTACAATGTAATAAACTAACTTGACTCTACCCACTAAGGTTTCAGCACTAAAGGGTTCCATCCACCCAGTCAGAAGCCCCCTCTTGCGCCGTGTGAGAAAAACAAACTTACCTCCATCCGGCACCCACATTCCACCATCAGGCTAGTCTAAGTTAGATTATTACAAATTATTTAACTAGGTCGTATCCATTTAGACATGTGGTTGTACTGTTGTACTTAGAATGGATAATCATAAGCGTCAGTCCTTAACTGACTTGGGCAGTACTTGCACATACAAAGACTAGTGCTCCATCCGCACCTGCCAAACAAACCAATACGCCCAAGTACAAATCATTTTTATTTTATTTTTATTTTGCAAACATAACAGCATACATATTGCCATAACTTTTCAAATTCATATTTTACGACAATTTCAATATAATCCATCCATAGGTATTTGACCAACTTCGCAATTAAGCCCATCTAAAGCACTAAACAATATATATCATAACATAATATTATTATGATATATCACAACAACCTAGGGTTACAAACAAGCAGGGATTTCAATGTCAAGGTAGTAATAGCAAATTGGATTAACTACTAACCTAATTTAACATCATGTTTTATTTAAATAGCAATGCAAGTTGTACACATTTTATAAAAGCAGTTATAAACCATACGATCAACATGCGTCAAGGAGACTTGCCTTCGTTGATGAGATGAGAAGTGTCGCTCTGTTAGGCTGCACTTTCTTCGGCTACGACAGTAGCTTCTTTGACTACGCGCAAAATGGAGCAACAAATAAATAAAAGAAAATAAATAAAATCTAAAAATTATAAAACTGCTACTAGCAGCTAGAGGATGATTTTATATGAATTTAGAAATTTGAATGGGTTGATTTTGAGTTCCGAAATAGGAGAATGGGCCTTTCGATGTTTGACTGAAAAGAAAATCCAGAAAAAAAAAGAAATCGCACTGCAGCATCGCTACATTGCTTCGTTCTCCTCTGTAATAGAGAGTAGGAGCTCAAGGGAAAATGGCCATGGTGCGGGGAGGAAGGGCCAGGGGGGCAGGCAGGCTGGTCGGCGGCAGCGGTCTCGTCGGTGCTAGCGGCTGAGTGGCGGTGGCCAGAGAAAAAAACAAACCGGCTAAAAAGACAACTTCGAACCTTTGCCAAATTCGATGAAACGAAGGTGAGGAAGCACAAGGGGATTAGATTGATGTGTTAGCGATGAGGAGCGGCAGCCGATGCTCATTTTTATAAGGCAAGAGGAGGACTGGAGAGGGTGTATTGATGGAAGAAACGGCATAGTGTTTTTGCCGGATTTAAGGGCGAATTATGGGGGATTTAATCGGGAATTAACTATGAAACGTTGAGGGTGCGACGAGGATTTCGAATATTATTTTTCCCAAATTTTTGTTGCGAGAATCGTGGAGATTTTGAAGCTCTTGCTTTGGCAACAATGGAGGAGAGAGAAACGTGCCCTTTTGTGTTCATTCGGGCGAAGGTTGAAGAGGCTATTGTAGCTCTAACCGATGGACCCTTCATTAGAGAATTTGAATAGTGTTTCGAAGAAAAGCGCTTAAGGTAAAATAGCAAAAAGGCTCTAAAAATCTTGAAAAAATTATCAAAAATACTATGGAATATTTGGAACCTAATAAAATTGGTTTTAGAATTTTTCAAGTTTTTTTAATTTTTCTGTACAAATTCTTTTAATACAACGGGAAATTGCAAAAAGACTTTATAAAATCCAAATCTTTGAATTAATTAATTTAAATTACTTTTTGGGAAAAGAACCAAAAATGGGAATGTTACAAACCTACCCCCTTAGAGAGAATCTCGACCCCGAGATTCGAATGGAGAAGGAAAAAGATCGGGAAACCCGTCTCTATGTTCCTCTTCTCACTCCCAGGTTACTTCCTTATCAGAATGATTGCTCCACTAAGCCTTGCAAAACTTGATCACTCGGCTTCTAGTTCAACGCTCTACTTCATCCAAGATTCTGACTGGAAACTCTAGATACGAGAGATCCTCCTTTAATGCCCTCTGTTCAAATGGTATGTGTTCTTCTTGCACTCGAAGGCATTTCTTCAACTAAGAAACATGGAAGACATTATGCACATCTGACAATTGCGAAGGGAGTTCTAACTTATAGGCAACTTCGCCTCTTCTGGCTACCACTGGAAAATGGACTGATGTAGCGATGTGCTAACTTCCCATTGACTCTGAAATGACGCATTCCCTTAAGGGGTGAAACCTTCAAATACAAATGATCCCTAGGTGCAAAACTTAAATCCCGGCGATGATTATCAGCATAACTTTTCTGCCTTGACTGGGCGGTTTTTAGATTCTCACGAATCATTCTGACTTGCTCTTCTACTTCCTCCAGAATGTTAGGTCCAATTATTTATCCACCCTTTGTCTCTTTCCAATATAACGGTGTTCATTATTTTCTTCCGTAAAGAGCTTCAAAAGGTGACATTTTTAAACTTGACTGATAACTGTTGTTGTAGGAGAATTCCGCATACGGCAAATTCTTATCCCAAGAGGCACTATACGTCAATGCACAAGCTCTCAACATATCTTCTAGAATTTGATTTATCCTTTTTGTTTGACTATCTGTCTAAGGATGGTAAGCAGTACTGAAGTTCAGATTTATGCCCAATACTTCATGCAATTTCTGCCAAAACCTCGAGGTAAACTGGGATCCTCGATCTGGCATGATCTTCTTTGGCACTCTATGCAAACACACAATTTTAGCCATGTATAACTCTGCAAGTTTATCACCAGAATAAGTTATCTTCACAGGAATAAAATGTGCGACCTTTGTCAATCTGTCCACAATGAACCAAATAGAATCATATCCAGACCTAGTTCTAGGGAGTCCAGTAATGAAATCCATTCCAATTTCTTCTCATTTCCAAACAGGAATCTGCAAGGGTTGTAACAATCCAGCTTGTCTCTAATGTTCTGCTTTTACTAACTGATAAACATCACAACGAGCCATGAATTCAACGACTTCTCTTTTCATATTTGACCACCAATATTTTTCTTTTAAATCCAAGTACATTTTTGTACTTCCTGGATAAATAGAATAAACAGAATTATGGGCCTCTTTTAAAATCAAATCCTTGATTTCTTTTTTGGTTAGGAACTACAATTCTTTTTCCAAACCAAATAGTACCTTTCTCATCCTCAGAAAATCCAAAATATTTTCCTTTCTTTAGATCACTCTTTATGTCTGCAACACCACTGTCATCCTTTTGAGCTTCTCTAATATGATCCTCCAAGGTTGAATGCACTTCCAAATTAAAAATGCAACCTTCATTTACCAATTCAAGATTGAGGCGTTGGAATTCTTCATGAAGTACTAGCTGACTTTCCTGAACCATAACATTGTTGCAATAACTTTTCCTGCTCAAAGCATCTGCAACAACGTTAGCTTTTCTTGGGTGATAATGAATACCGACGTCATAATCTTTAATTAATTCCAACCATCTTCTCTACCTTAAATTGAGATCTGACTGAGTGAAAATGTACTTCAAACTCTTATGATCCATATAGATCTCACATTGAAAAATCCAGAAAAATTCGGAAAAATTCCAAGAAATTAATAGATGACTATGCAATTTGAATGGGGAAACATCTAGAGGACATATAGAGGTACTCAAGATTGCAAGGAATCAAAGAATAGTGCACCGGAGATGATGAATTTGACGACGAACGGCGGTTCGGCCGGAAGGGTTCAACTCCAAAATTCGTCGCCCAAACTTGATGAAACCTAAAATTGATGGCGGGGTTATGAGCACGGCAACCATACGAACATGAGGAAACAACCGGAATTCCAAATGGCTCACCGGAGAAGAAGATATGACAATGAAACCGAAGAACATTAAAAACGGCGTTCCTCGTTGGTTTTTGCATTCTCCCGGACGAATGAGTTGGAGATGCAAAAGAAGGGTGCTACCACCGGGAAGAGGGCTCTAATACGAAGATTTGATAGGTGGATGCACGTCGTTTGGAGTTGAAACGGCCGAGCAATTGCAATTTGAATGCATTTCAATTTTTGGTAGATTAAATAGTTCCCGCGCGGGAATTAGGGCTGAAGATCATGGGGGGATGGAAAGGTTTCGTCGCTGCGAATCCAATGGATCCGGCCGTTCACGATTTGGAGCATTGATGGAGGAGTTATGAGTGATTGATTGGGAGTAGCCAAGTATGGAAAGAGGAGAAGCTTCCTCTGGAAGAACACCATCGGGAGGTTGAAGATGACACTGTAGCTTGCCACGTGGCGCCTTCCGGTTGGCCGGGAATTACGTGAATGCAACGCCCTAGAGAAAAATTAGCAAAAATGGTCTAAAAATTCCGGAAAATTCCTAGAACCATTAGGGAATATTTGGAACCCAATAAAATTGGTTTTGCGGAATTTGGATGAAATTTGTAGTTTAGAATATTCTAGGGCGAATATCGGGCATTTAACGAAAGCCGCGCGAGATAAAACACCAGAGGGCTTCCAAAAATCTTGGGAAAATTCCCAAAATGTTTTTAGAATATTTGAAACCTAATGCAATAGGTTTCGGGACTTTTGGAACATTTTCGAACTTAGGTGGAATTTCGGGTACTGACGGGAATCCGTAAATTTGATTTTTCGGGCGAGGAAGTATTGAATTCCGATTTTGGACGGATAAGGATGCCAGGTTAAATTAAACACCAAGAAAACTCCAATTTTTGAATTTAATTAATTTAAATTAAATTTTGGCAGCAGACCGAAATTGAGGATGTTACAGCCTGGCTGTCCAAGGGCAGCCCTGAACCCCTGATAAGCCTTAGTTGAGGTCTTTGAATGCTCCTCAGCACGGCGCACGGACTTGCGCGCTGTCCTCCTAAGCAACGGGCCACAACGACGCTTGACCCGTGAGGCGTCTTGAGTCAACCCACGTGGTGGAAGGTCCTCCTGGACTGGGGCTGGTAGGGGTGCCTGCTGTGCCTCCTGCACAGGGACTGGTAAAGGAGGCATGGCTGCCTGCTGTGCTTCCTTCATTTTAGAAATCTCAAACCAGGCTGTTACGAGCTGAAGCTCATAAGATATGTGGATATAGGCCTCATCGTGCGCTCGGATGAGTGAACCCATATGCACAATAGTGGGGTCGGACTCCACCTCCAAACTCCTGAACTGGTTGTACCTCCTCCCCCTCCTGAAGATAGTGAAAAAGACGGTACAGAGTGTCATCTAGCTAGTCACAGTATATCTCTCCCAGGTGAATAAGAGCCTGTCTAGCAAAATCCTGCATAGCATCACCAAGCTTCTGCCGCTCCATCATGAAGTAGTGAGGGCAGTAGTGAGGACGATCATCCTCCTAGTGACCCTTATAGAAAATGAGCAGCCTCACCCTCCACATGTTCATGCCATAGTTGATCACGAAAATGCAACAGTACTCTGGTCGACGGGTGTACCTAGCTCCTGAAGCATCAAAGACAACTCCTCGCAGAAAACTCCCTCCTTCTCGGTAAACGAGGTATAGAAAGGCATCTACAAATTTTGAAACAAGACAAGGCCAGTAAAATATTTTAAATAGAAGATAAAACAATAACAAGATGCTAAGATAGAAAAGACAGAAGCAAAGGAACTTAGAAGTTCAGATATATATTTTTATAAAAATAATCATCCTTAAGATTTTGCCATTCTAACTAGGTCACATCCTACAGTCATCATAGCTCTGATACCACCCTGTAGGATCCCAGATCGGCAATCCGGAATCCCCTGTGTATTTCTGTACTAGTCTCATATCAACTCCGGTACACATAGTTCATAGTGATGAATCATAACCAAAAAGAACGAAATAAAGATAAATACTGAGTACCGAACGAAAGGCTACTTATTACAATACGAGGTCACATGACCTTAAGTTTTATAACAGCGAAAACAAGAAACAAAAAGTAAAGCCAAATAAACTCCACAGGCAGACAACTGGGGAAACACGCACCTAGCTTCTAGGATTTCCTTCATCAAACTCCTCATCGTAGAACTCACCATCTTCCATAGCATCTTGGAAAGTTTCTGATAATTAAGTTGAGAATAGCATATGAGTACAAATGTACTCAGCAAGTCTGGTAAAGTTGCATTATGCAGGTCTTTTCAAAGATGGCTTAATATGGTTCTTTTGCTCAAAGCCAAATTTTAACAAACATTACTAGTATTATTTTTACAAAGCAGTTTTAACAATTATTTGTACAATTGAAATTATTTATAACTCCAGCGAAGGTTTTAGCCACCAAAACTAGTATGCAGGCTCTAACCGCATATTTTAAAAGATCATGATTAACCACCAAAATGACTCCATCCGTCTTGATTCAAAGCAAGTTCCAACCACCTGACTGGCTCAAGCTGCCAGGAACACATCCGAGAGTTCTAACGACTCACAGATCCCAAAACAATAGTTTTGAAAACAAAAACAAAGTCTACCAATATAAAAGCATTATTTGCCCACCCTTGACCGTAGGCATGGCTATTCGAATAGTTTTACACTCTATAAATGTTGTACACTTTACCTACAAGAGATATTTCACTTTTAGTGTCGGCCATAACATGCTTCCTTAGGCATGTGACAAAGTGAATATCACAAGGCCTTTACAATGCAATAACCTAACTCGACTCTACTCGCTAAGGTTTCACCGCTGAAGGGTTCCATCCACCCAATCAGAAGCCCCCTCTTGCGCCGTGTGGGAAAAACAAACTTGCCTCTATCCGGCACCCACATTCCACCATCAGACGAGTCTAAATTAGATTATTACAATTATTTAGCTAGTTTGTACCCATTTAGATATGTGGTTGTACTGTTCTACTTAGATGGTCCTTAACTAACTTGGGCGGTACTTACACATACAAAGACTTGTGCTCCATCCGCACCCGCCAAACAAACCAATCCACCCAAGTATAAATTATTTTTATTTTGCAAATACATCAGCATACATATTGCCATAACTTTTCAAATTGATATTTTACGACAATTTCAATGTAACCCATCCATAGGTATTTGACCAGCTTCGCAATTAAGCCCATCTAAAGCACTAAACAATATATATCATAACATAATATTATTATGATATATCACAATAACCTAGGGTTACAAACAAGCAGGGTTTTCAATATCAAGGTGGTAATAGCAAATTGGATTAACTACCAACCTAATTTAACATCATCTTTTATTTAAATCGTAATGCAAGTTGTAAACATTTTATAAAAGCAGATATAAATTATAGGATCAACATGCATCAAGGAGACTTGCCTTCATTGATGACAAGAGAAGCGTCGCTCTGTTGGACTGCACTTTCTTCGACGATGACAATAGCTTCTTTGACTACGCGCTAAACGAAGCAACAAATAAATAAAAGAAAATAAATAAAATCTAAAAATTATAAAGTTAGTACTAGCATCTATAGGATGATTTTATATGAATTTAGAAATTTAAATAGGTTTATTCCGAGTTCAAATGTAGGAGAACGGGCCTTTCAAAGTTTGACCAGAAAAAAAAATCCAGAAAAAACGAAATCGCACTGTAGCATCACTACAGTGCTTCGTTCTCCTCTGTAATAGAGAGTAGGGGCTCTAGGGAAAATGGCCATGGCGTGGGGAGGAAGGGCCAGGGGGCAGGCAGGCCGGTCGGCGGTGGTGCGGCGCGGCGGCTCGGGCGCCAGCAACGGCCGAGGAAGAAGGGGCGGCCGAGTGGTGGTGGCCAGAGAAAAAGAAATAATCCGGTTAAAAAGACAACTTCGAACATTTGCCAAATCTGGTGAAATGAAGGTAAGGAAGCACAAGGGGATTAGATGGATGGTTTAGCGACGAGGAGGGGCACCAGATGCTCATTTTTATAGGGCAAGAGGAGGGCCGAAGAGGGTGTATTGATGGAGGCAGCGGCAAAGCGTTTTTGCGGGATTTAAGGGAGAATCATGGGGGATTTAATCGGGAATTAACTGTGGAACGTTGAGGATGCGACGAGGATTTCTAATATTATTTTTCCCAAATTTTTGGTGCGAGAATTGTGGAGATTTTGAAGCTCTTGCTTTGGCAACAATAGGGGAGAGAGAAACGTACCCTTTTGTATTCATTCGGCCGAAGGTTGAAGAGGCTACTGTAGCTTTTATAGGTGGACCCCTTATTAGAGAATCTGAATAGTGTTAGGAAGAAAAGCGCCTAAAGTAAAATAGCAAAATGGCTCTAAAAATCTTGAAAAAATTCTCAAAAATATTTTGGAATATTTCAAACCTAATAAAATTGGTTTAAGAATATTCTAATTTTTTTAATTTTTCTACAGAAATTCTTTTAATACAACAGAAAATTGCAAAAAGGCTTTATAAAATCCAAATCTTTGAATTAATTAATTTAAATTACTTTTTGGTAAAAGAACAAAAAATGGCAATGTTACATCCTTGTCTCTGTCTCCAAGTGTGTGACTAGAGAGTCGGAAGGGTAGCAACCCAAGGGAGGTGATACCTCTGCTTTCTCCCTTTTTTTCCTTTGCATCTTTTCACTACTACAGAATGACACATTACTATCGCTTTATCTGTGTCGGTTCTAAACTTTTGACTAAAAAACCGATTGTGATAAGTATATTCCATTTGGAAATCTTGGTAACGGGTTATCACAATCGGTTCTGAGAGGGAACCGATTGTGATACGATAATAATCCCAATCGGTTCTAGATAAGAATCGATTGTGATAATCATTTTGTTATCACAATCGGTTTTTATCTAGAACTGATTGTAATGAGTAGGTATTATCACAATCGGTTTTGGGAAGAAACCGATTGTCCTGAGCACAGGGGTTATCACAATCAGTTCTTTTCCAGAACCGATTGTAATGAGAAGGTATTATCATAATCGGTTTTGGGAAGAAACCGATTGTGATGAGCACAGGGGTTATCACAATCAGTTCTTTTCCAGAACCGATTGTGATGATTTTTATATCAATAGCCAATAGGGCAACAGAATGCCCCAGTTCCATTAGGTGAAACCAAGAACAGTTCAACAGAAACATAGTTTTTGTGAGATCCTCCACTCACACATTTCCCCTTCAAGGAACAAGAAAAAAACAAACTCCAACACAGACCGCTCTGCTAGAATCCCAACACAGACCTCATCTACCCTTCATTCATGCTTTAATATTTGTGCAACTTGTTTTTTCGGACGATGAACAGTACCGCTTTGCTAGAATCCCAACTCGCGATTCAACTCTCAGACAATTTATATAGACACATGTAGTGATGCAAATTATATATAACATTATAGTAGCATGCATGCAGCAGATAATAATAATATATATACCATTCCACACATTATACTTTTTTTATCAATAGGACATCAAACATTTGATGCCCCAGTTCCATTCAATGAAACTGAGAATAGTTATAACATTTTGGCAGAATTACAGAGCATCAAAACATCAAAACACCCAGACCACAAAGGACAACTTACATAGCATCAGGATCTCCCAGCTCTATACCATCAGCAAAAAAAAAAAACGAACTAAAGCATAGTTCTCTCCAAAATCAACCATTGCTCACCAGACAACGGCTGCCCCCAGCTTACAGTAGAAAGAAACAATCCACACAAAACATAACAGAGACTCAAATAGACACATCGCTGATCAATCTTGCTTTCAATGTCGTCCAAGAACTTGTCGATGCACTTGAGGAAACCACCGGTTGTAATCTGACCACCATGTAGTAACCATGCCCATGTATGCATTCAGGTTGTTTCCTTCAGAAGAAGAATCAGTGTTTTACCTTGAGGCTTGTTATTGCAGTTGCATTTTGACTTGGAACAACAGAACATTAGAAAGATACAATCCACAAAAATATAAAAGAGACTCAAAATAGATCAGAAGGCAAATTAATAGGCTTCATCTGCACTCCAACAACCCTCTAGTTTTTGTTCTCCATCAAGTCTTCCACACATTATACTTCATTACAATATATAACGACATCCATTGTTTATAATTATTAAACATATTAACGGATTGCATTACAGCTAATATATTAAATTTACCACTCGCGGCTCTCGCCCGAGGGTAAAGAGTCACCCGAGTCGCCAGAGTCGGTGTCGCTGGAGTCATCGTCGCTGGAGACTACGTGGAGTAGTGGTGGTTCATCCTCCGATGATGAACCAGATCTAGACGAGGCGCCGGTCCCCATGGTGACCGGCGCGTAGTACTCCTCCTCCTCCTCCTCCTCCTTCTCCTCCTCCTCCTCCTCCTCGTCGTCATCGTCCTCCTCCTCCTCCTCGTCGTCGTCGTCTTAATCGTCATCTCTGGGGCGCTTCCTGCTGGCTTTGGAGGCGCCCGGATGGGGTGAGGCGCCAGGAGGGACGTCGGGAGACAGGTGGGGCGCCAGCGCCACGCCGGAGTGAGGCGCCGGAGGCTGAGGCGGTGCTGCTGGCGGCGGTGAGGACATTGGAGGATGGAAGTCGTACGGTGACTCCACGGAGGAGTCAGACCTTGCCGGAGAAGGAGGCGCTGCCATTGCTGCGGTCGAAAGGAGAAGTCAGACATTGCAGAGAAGAAAGGAGCTATATGAAAGAGAAGAAAGGAGCTATATGAAAGAGAAGAAAGGAGCTATATGAAAGAGAAGAAAGGAGCCATTGCTGCCATTGCCAGAGGAGTCAGACCTTGCAGAGAAGAAAGGAGCTATATGGAAGAGTACTACCGATGATCAGGAGCTATATGAAAGGAGCTATATGGAACGCGATCGATCACATTGGTAGCTATGTTTGAACGGTCAAATTGGCGGGGAAGATGAGGGGGTGGATTAATATCCGTGTCGGTTCATATCTAGAACCGACTGTGATGACTTATGTTATTGCAGTCGGTTCTTTTTGAGAACCGACACCGATACATTATCTGTGTCGATTCTATAAAGAAACCGACAGTGTTGAGGATCCAAATTATCACAGTCGGTTTTACATATAAGCGACGATGATAACTAATTAATCACAATCGGTTCTTCTATAGAACCGATTGTGATGAGGTTCGCTAGGTTTCATGTATATATGTACCGTCTGGACTCGGGATGAACTTATTAACTCTCGTCGAGTTGGTTCGCTAGGCGATTTCTCTATTTTCCTGCCTAGCTTACTTGTGGCTTTATTCAAAAGGTGGGCCCCATTCCTTCGAATCCCTTCAATTTTGTATTAACGTACATTATTCGATTTTGATTTGGTGTCATTAGCAGAGTGTATGGTTGAGAAATTAGATCGTGGAGGAGATCAGTGCGTTGAAGGTTAAAGTTAATTGAAACCCTAGCTAGCTTGATTAGGAGCTAGATTTCCCCTCGTTTGTGGTTTTCCTCGAAAGGTGACCAGCATTAATTCTTATAAATCCCTTCAATATTGCAGTAGGACTTAAATTAATTTTTTTATTTGGTGAATGTGTACATTACATGTCATAATTGTTTCAATATAATTAATATGATCAATGATATAGTAGTTAATTAGGCTGCGTAACCTATGCGTCTCCCGTTCGAGGGTGCTTGTTTATAAGTATGCTAAAATGGCATATTTATAAATAAGCAGTCTCGAATTGTCCACATTTTTTGGACAGTTCGAGGATATGTGGCTCGGGCAAGTTCCTAAGCTGTTGTACAAACTCTAGAGAAAGTTTCGGCAGCATCTCCCTGGCCAGTGTTCTCCGAATACACATCCTCTTGACATGTTGTCGATACGTGTATTTGGAGAACAGCGGGGAGATGCTGCCGAAATTTTCTCTAAAGTTTGTACAACATCTTAGGATGCATTTCCCCTCGTCGTTCTTCGACGTCATGGTCCACCTCGTTGTTCACCTTGTTAGAGAGATTAAGATTTGTGGACCCGCATTCCTGCGTTACATGTATCTGTTCGAGAGGTACATGGGTATATTAAAGTCATACGTGAGGAATAGGTTAAAGCCTGAGGGTAGTAGTATTGAAGGTTATGGGACTGAAGAGGTTATTGAGTTCTGCGTGGACTATCTAGGTAAAAGACAACCGATTGGTGTTCCTATATCTCGTCATGAGGGCAGACTTGGTGGCAAAGGAACCATTGGGTCAAATCTAATGAGCCCACAATTTGATATGTACTGTAAAGCGCATTTCACAGTCTTGCAACACAGTGAAGTTCATCCATACATCCTACAAAGACAAGTTGATATTACGGGAAGAGAATCCACTTATGGATGAGCTTTCCATCACACGAGAACACAACGATCGATTCCTCACATGGTTCAAAGAAAAGGTGAAGGTCTTCGTTAGTACCGAGGATGTCAAATGGTTGGCTGACGGACCAAGATTTAATATACAGACATGGCAAGGTTACGATATTAATGGCTACACATTTTATACTGAAAGTCAAGATGCAAAGAGTACAAAGGTAAAAGCAGTGGTGTGAGCATAAATGCTTTGTCCGATGATCACTCAATTAGAGGATCCTCAATCGCAATGAATCACATTACGGGATGATCGAAGAAATATGGGAGCTTGACTATGGAATATACCAAGTTCCATTGTTCCGATGTAAGTGGGTGAGACTTCCTCACGGAGTTAAGGTCGACAAGACAGGTTTTACAATTGTTGATCTGAATAGACTGGCCTACAGAGATGAACCGTTCGTCCTCGCAAAGCAAGCAACTCAAGTTTTCTACATGCGTGATCCGGCCAATCCGAGGTTGCACGTCGTACTTCATGGCAAGAGGAGGATTGTTGGAGTTGAAAATGTCGTAGATGAAGAAGAGTACAACCAATTTGATGAAACACCTCCGTTTGCAGATGGGGCATGTCTTAGCGGTGACGACGGCACACATGGAACACATTACATGCGTGTAGATCATCAAGAAGGGTTGTATTGTAAATAAATTAAGTTGTAAGAATTCCCTGTATAATGTAGCATTTTGTAGAATATATATGTCAAATGGATCTTATAGTATAGCAAATTTGAAAAAGATTTGACTTTTCGACTCTTTTGAATGAAGACTCTGTTTTAAAAAAATTAGAAATTGGATCATAGTCATCACAATCGGTTCGTTTAGGAAACCGACACAGATAGTATATATTGCGATCGGTTTTTTTATAGAACCGACACAGATAGTGAACATATTGCGATCGGTTGTTTGAAAGAACCGACACAGATAGTAAATATTGCGATCGGTCTCTTTGGTTAACCGACCGTGATAAAACCCTAGAGCATTTTCATTTCGGCGCGCACACTCAGTTCATTTCGGCGCGCACTGATTTCATTTCAATTCATTCCACAACCCTAGCTCGACCACCTCCCCCACCGGCTCCTCCCCCCCGGCGCCTCCCCCATCGGCGGGTACCCCGTGGGCGCCTCCCCCTCCGGCTCCTCCCCCATCGGCGGGTACCCCGTGGGCGCCTCCCCCTCCAGCTCCTCCCCCACCGGCTCCTCCCCCTCCGGCGCCTCCCCCTCCGGCTCCTCCCCCCCATCGGCGCCTCCCCCATCGGCTCCCCCTCCGGCGCCCCCCCTCTAGCTCCTCCCCCCCATCGGCGCGTCCCCCATCGGCTCCTCCCCCATTGCCGACTCGGTTCGGCGCACTGTAAGAACTATCAGATTGTGGGCTGTAATTGGTTGTAAATAGCTCGATGATGATTGCTTGAAATTGAGGCTTGATTAATCTGATCATTAAAGGAACTTGCTAGACCTAGATAAGCACTGCTCTTAGCTGACAATTTGGTGGCACTTGCTCTTAATGCATTGTTCTAGGAGTCGAGCTTGATCTTTGTGCTTATTCCTTTATGCTCTTAGTGACAATTTGGTGGCACTTGCTCTTAATGCATTGTGGTAGGGTTAGAGCGATTGCTATATTCATTCTCGTGCTATCTTTGTACTTGTTGTTTTACTGTGCTAGAGCGATCTTTGTTCTAGGGTTGTAATCCTGAAATTTTCAGATGTAATAGCCGGTGATATATTGGCCATCTAGAAGTTGGACGGCTAATTAATTTAGCAACCCTTCTATAGCAATCTGAGAGCAATCCACCTCGGCTAATTAATTTAGCAACCCTTCTATAGTAATATGTGCAGATTATATTCTCATTGCAATTTGAAACTTGTAACACATGCTATATTATCGCACTTTATTATCGAGTTTAGTTGCGTAACCTATTCGTCTCCCGTTCGAGGGTGCTTGTTTATAAGTACGCTAAAATGGCATAATTATAAATAAGCGATCTCAATTGTCCACGTTTTTGGATAGTTCGAGGATATGTGGCTCGGGCAAGTTCCTAAGCTGTTGTACAAACTCTAGAGAAAGTTTCGGCAGCATCTCCCTGGTGTTCTTCGAATACACACCCTCTTGACCTGTTGTCGAGACGTGTATTTGGAGAACAGCGGGGAGATGCTGCCGAAATTTTCTCTAGAGTTGTACAACAGCTTAGGAACTTGCTCGAACCACATATCCTCGAATGGGATTAGGACCTAACCTAATTAGAGATTAGGAGTCATCGTTGGTACGTACGTACTTAGTCGGTCTACAGATAGACATGTGAATTGCTTTCTATTATGTGAAATATAATCATGTCAGAAATTTGAATTGCTTTCTCTCATGAAGTTTAGGTTTGACATATACGTACTTACTTCGAAATGTCGCAAAGAGAGAGCACCGGCTCAACGCCAGAGAGAGAAGAAGGTCCTGCTACCCCATCGAGGAAGGTTAGAAAGGGCAGAGGACCGAATAAAGGAGCCACAGGGAGAACGCCGCAAGTGCTCCACTTCAATGCCACAGGGGTTTGCACGGGTCCTAGCAAGTTTAAGGGGCGCTACTCCTCTTTTCTCGGCCAATTGGTGAGGGAGTGAGTGCCGATCACAATTAAGGACTGGAGGAAGGAAGTAAGCGACGAGCAGAAGAACCGACTGTGGGACGAAGTTAAGGAAAAATGGATTATACCAGAGGAAGATGAAATCAATGCAAGACGGTACGCCTTGAAGAGAATGGGTGTGGCTTTGAGGCATTTCAGGGTGACCATGCATGCCGAGTTCGTGTTGAAAAACCGTACTCCCTTCCAAAGGTATCCATTTGTTACTCCCGAGGTTTGGGAGGAGTTCGCAAGGATGAGGAATACGCCCGAGGTGGAGGAGCTGAGAGAGAAGAATATCGCTATACAGAGGCGTAACACACACGCGCACCACCTCGGTTCCGGTGGGTATGTAGGGAAGAAGGCAGAGTGGGTGCGACTAGCGGAGGAGTGTGCAACCTCTGGGACAATGTGAGGGAGCCGCCCAGATCGTCCTCGAGTTGTTGGATGAACGGTTGTTCCCGTCGGATTTAGATCCTAGCAACAAATCACCGAAGGTGATCCTGATGCTATTACCCAAGCCCAATGGAGACCACCCTATGAACGTCCAATGACTCGACAACAACCCCGGTATTCCCCCGGTATGCGATCCGAAACTTGCCCAGGATCCCCACATACCGGTTCCCAAGTCATATCACAACAGTTCCCACAAAGGGGCATCGAACCCAAACTCACCACCAGAGACGCACGAACGCGGAAGCAACAAAACACACACGGCACACGGAAGCCCAAAGACGACCAAACAAAACAGGAAGCGAAGAGCCGACAGGTTCCAATACAGAAATAAAAGTGCAACAGTTTACAAAAGTAAAGCCGACTATCCTATACAACAAAAGTAAAACACCCCGGAAGTGTCATGCCCTGAACACTTCCGGGCGCACGCGCGCGACGGCCTCTACTCGGTGCCCCGCCCGGTCACCGATAGGCAGTAGGGGCAGAACTCACACCCCTCTGGATCCTCACCTGCAAAACCACAAAGCAGAAGCCTGAGTACGGAAGGTACTCGCAAGTCTTACCCGTGGTCCATATATGACCGACTCCAAAGGACATGCATTTGGATGTAGCAAGAACCAGGCTGAAGGTAAAAGTGCAGAAAGCTTAACATTTGTTATATTAATTACCTAACTACTCAATTCACAATTAAGCAGTTGTAACGGCGCCTACTTCTGAACGTGAAGTTGCAATCATTAATTCACAACAATTAATCTCAACACCAAGTTATGTGGGCTCAAGCTCGACGGCGAACCTCGGTTCAAGTTCTTACTACGTGACTGTGCGATGAAAGAGCTTGCTCATATCCGAGAGCGCGGCAATTCGAATCGCTTTATTAACCCTGCAGGGAAGCATTGATCGCACGACACTTACCACAAGGGCCTAGTGTCAACCCCCTCCCAATCATACCCAATCGCTGAAGCGTCCTCCTGCGGTCCGAAAACCTAGCACCCCCTCGAGCTGCCCCAAGCCCGGCTTGGCGCTCGAGAGTCGGCCTAAGCCTCGCCCTCAACCACGTCCAACCACAGGAAGTTACGGTCCATCGATTCCGTATGAGAGAAAGAGTGGCTTACCGTACCATAATCGGGCATGCGACCAACCGGGGTGTGCTCAATCAAAGGGCAACCATCGAATCGGTCCTTAATCGACTCAGACGGGAACTACCACATCGGGTCTCCTTACCCAATGTCCCAACCTTCCCGCCCGGTCTCCAACTTAACCTTTCCTTACATAACCGTACCCATTTCATTTCATCATAAGTAATGTAATTGATCTCAAGCGGTGGACCAACCACCACTTGGCCCACCCCGACCTCTAAGCAATTCTAAGCAGTGACTCATTTAATACCCATACTAGTTCCAACGGAAGTGTTCACAAATCCAAGGGACGAATGTGCAGCAATTAGGATCTAACCCTAACCCAATTCAATTCCTAATGCAGACTTATTTCACCAATTAAGCAGTTTATTCTCAAAAATACAATTAATACAGGTTCAAGATGCATAGGTGCTTGCCTTGTTCTTCTGCTGGTGGATCGACAGCGATTTGCCCCTCGGCAACTCCCTCAACCACGGCCACGTCAGTCGCCGCGGGATCGTTCTCTACACGAGTACAATGCATAATTAAAATGCATGCAATGCATTTGAATGAAGTACAACTGAAAAACCCCGAAGAAATAACGCAACCGGACAACTCGACTCAACCGGACAGACCAGCCTAACCCGGACAGTCCGGGTATTTGATCCGGACTCTCCGGCCCATTCGGTCCGGATACTCCGGGCAGGGCGGACACTCCGGACGGGGTGTCCGGACACTCCGAACCTGGCGAGTTTCACCCAATAACTCGACGGATCGAGGTGCCGCCAAGTCCAACGGCATCACGGGGACCCGATCTATGACTTTCCTACACGTGGTCGAGCCTGAAGCTCCTAACTAGCTTACTCCACGAGAAAAGACACTAATCTATAGAACCTCTAACCAACCCTAATCAACCCTTGGATCGGCATTACTACTACCCGACCAACCACACTAGCACCCACATTCATCAATCCAAGCCCCACACTAACCCTAGGATCACTACAACCAAAAACCCTAAGGCTCAAGATCCAACTCCGAAACTTCAAATCTAAACCTAAGCTCTAACTCCCACCATTGATGACCCTAGAACCCAAGAATCCCACGGATCAACCCCCAAGAGAGAGACCTACCTCCAAGGAAGATGGAGGAGAAGCAATGCCGGGAGGAGGAAGGAGGATGCCGGCGTGAGGACGAGCTAGAGGACGCCGGGGAGGAGCCACAGAGGTCGCCGGCCGGTGGGCTCGCCGGAGTGGAGCTAGGGGGTGGTGGGGAGAAGCACCAAGAAGTGTGGAAGGCTAGGAGGTATGAGGAGGAGTGGTGGGGAGGCTAAGAAAACAAGTGTTTATAGCCCCACCCCGAACATACCGGACACTCCGGACATTAACCCGGAGACTCCGGGTTGGGGTCCTCGGTGGAATCAACCCGGATACTCCGGATCTCTAACCCGGACACTCCGGGTTGGGGTGTTCGGTCAGCCCAATCCGGATACTCCGGACACTTATCCGGACATTCCGGGTTGGATCCGAACACTCCGGATGCTGATCCGGATACTCCGGATGCTCCAGAATTTTTGAAAGTTTGGGGCCTTGACAAATCCTTCCCCCTTAAGGGAATCTCGCCCCGAGATTCAGAAACGAGCACCTACTCGAAACAAATACCCGCAACGGAACCTCTAAGTGACAAACGGGCAGCACCTACATGGAATTGAAGAACTCGGGATACTCGGTCTTTAGGCGGTCTTCGGGCTCCCAAGTGGCTTCATCTTCAGTGTGATTGCTCCATTGAATCTTGTAGAATTTGAGTGTTCTTCGCCGAGTCTTACGCTCCGCTTCTTCTAAAACCCGAATCGGATGCTCTCGATAGGATAGATCCGGTTCAGGCGCAACCCCGAGGTCATCCACTTCAAGTGACTCAAAAGGAGTATGGAGACACTTCTTCAACTGGGAGATATGGAAGACATTGTGGACCATCTCGAGCGACGGAGGAAGCTCTAGCTGATATGCAACCTGACCCCGCTTCTCAAGGACTCGGAACGGTCCGATGTATCGAGGTGCCAGTTTCCCTTTGATTCCAAACCGACGAGTGCCTCGAAGAGGAGATACCTTTAGATAGACGAAGTCGCCAATATCGAAGGAGAGGGGTCTCCTACGGCCAGTCGGCATAGCTCTTCTGTCAGCGATCGTGCTACCCTCGTGTTCTCCCGAATGGTGCTCACTTTTTCTTCTCGCTTCCATGACTAGTTCAGGCCCGAGGAATGAACGCTCGCCACTCTCGGACCAGTTCAAAGGTGCCCGACAGCTACGACCATAGAGTGCTTCGAATGGAGACATCTTGATGCTGGTTTGGTAGCTGTTGTTGTACGCAAACTCGGCGTACGGGAGACACTCTTCCCACTTCTTCCCGTAGGACAAGATACAAGCCCTCAACATATCTTCGAGGATCTGATTGACCCTCTCGGTCTGACCGTCAGTCTGAGGGTGGTATGCTGAACTGTAGAGCAGTTTCGTGCCCAAGGCCTCATGCAGGCTTCTCCAGAATTGAGAAGTGAACTGAGAACCTCTGTCTGAAACTATCCGCTTGGGCACTCCATGCAGACTTACGATCCGGGAGATATACAAGTCCGCATACTTCTTAACTCGATACTTGGTGCAAACGGCCAAGAAGTGCGCAGACTTCGTCAGTCGATCGATGATTACCCAAATCGAGTCATGGCCTGAGGAAGTGGTCGGCAGGCCGGTAATGAAATCCATGGCGACATCCTCCCACTTCCAAACTGGAATAGGGAGAGGCTGAAGGGTACCGGCTGGCTTGAGGTGTTCGGCCTTCACCCGCTTGCAGACGTCGCATTCCGACACATAGCGAGCGACTTCGCGCTTCATGCGAGTCCACCAAAACTGCCGCCTCAGGTCTTGATACATCTTGTTGCTGCCCGGGTGAATGGTAAGCAAGGAGTTATGCGCCTCATCGAGAATCCTTCACTTCAACTCCTGGTCATCAGGGACAACTATGCGGTCGCCAAACCACAAGGTTCCCTGATCATCTAGGCGAAACTCAGCAGCTTGCCCCAAATTCACTTTATCCCGGATTTGGGTAACTTCTTCATCCTTTGTCTGTGCCTCTCGAATTTGATCGAGCAATGTAGATCTCAACTCGAGATTAGCTATGAATCCCTGCTCGCCCATCTCCAAGCCGAGTCTCTGGAATTCGGCACAGAGGGAAGCACTCGGGGACTGGAGAGTAAGGCAGTTGCATTGAGCCTTGCGACTCAACGCGTCAGCTACCACATTCGCCTTCCCCGGGTGGTAATGCACCTCCAGACTGTAATCTTTGATCAGCTCAAGCCATCTCCGCTGCCTCATGTTCAGATCTGCCTGGGTGAAGATGTACTTGAGACTTTTATGACCAGTATAAATATTGCACTTGTTCCCAAAGAGATAGTGGCGCCAGATCTTCAAGGCATGCACCACTGCTGCAAGCTCCAAATCGTGGTGGGGTAGTGCTCCTCATGATGCTTCAACTGCCGAGATGCGTAGGCAACGACTCGGCCTTCTTGCATAAGCACACAACCAAGCCCAATGCCTGACGCATCGCAATACACATCGAAAGGACTGTGGATATCCGGCTGAGTGAGGACAGGAGCCGTAGTCAGACATTGCTTTAGCGTCTGAAAGGCGCTCCCACAGTCCACTGACCATCGGAATTCAACCCCCTTCTTGAGCAGCTCAGTCATTGGCTTCGCAATCTTTGAGAAATCTTGGATGAAACGGCGATAATACCCAGCCAGTCCAAGAAAACTGCGGATGTCCGTGACAGTCTTGGGCTGCTCCCATTTGAGTACATCCTGTACCTTGCTCGGGTCAACTGCCACGCCTCGCTCAGAAAGGACGTGTCCCAAGAATGACACTTCCTTCAGCCAGAACTCGCATTTGCTGAACTTTGCATACAGGCGATGCTCCCGAAGTCTTCCGAGAACAACACGAAGGTGCCTGGCATGATCTTCCTCGCTGGCCGAATAGATGAGGATGTCATCAATGAAGATGACGACAAAGGAATCCAGCTCCTCCATGAAGATGGAGTTCATGAGGTACATGAAGTATGCCGGCGCGTTCGTCAGACCGAACGACATGACGGTGTACTCTTACAGCCCATATCGAGTGGAGAAGGCTGTCTTCGGGATGTCTTCGGCCCGGATCTTAATCTGATGGTACCCAAGCCTCAAGTCAATCTTAGAGAATACCCGCGCACCAGCAAGCTGATCGAACAGGATATCAATCCGAGGCAGAGGGTACTTGTTCTTGATAGTAACAGCATTCAAGGGACGGTAATCCACACAGAGGCGCAGAGAACCATCCTTCTTGGTCACAAACAGAGCCGAACAGCCCCAAGGTGAGGAGCTCGGGCGAATGAAACCCTTGTCCATCAACCCTTTCAGCTGGGTCTTCAGCTCAGCCAATTCATTTGGCGGCATCCGGTACGGCCGCTTGGACACTGGAGCAGTCCCTGGCTGAAGCTCAACGACGAACTCAATGTCCCGATCAGGTGGCATTCCCGGTAATTCCGCTGGGAACACATCGGGAAACTCAGACACCACGGGAATCGAGTCCAGCTCTTCGACTTCTATCCCATTCAGTGAACATAAGGTGGCCTTGTTCTTATTAAGAAGTGGAGTGAGTCGGCCGCCCTTCGGATTCTGGAGTGACAGGGTACGACTACAGCAATCCAAAACAGCCTGCTGTCGTGTCAGCCAACTCATCCCTAGGATGACATCTATCCCCCGAAGGTCTAGAAGCAGTAAGCTGACAGTGAACGGAATCCCCTGAATCTGAACTACTGCCTTCTGAACCATCTGCCTAACCGTAATCTTCGACCCTGGTGCCTCAATCAGAAAAGAGGTGACACTGCTACTGACCCTCATCCGATGCTGCTCCGCAAACCCTGTGCGAATAAAGGAATGGGAAGCCCCCGAATCAAACAATACCCTAGCCTCATGCCCTTCAACAAGGAACGTACCAGCTAGCACGGCGGAGCCCTCAGGAACCGCCTCGGCGTCGACGAAGGTGACGCTGCCTCGGCTCGACGTAGGCAACGGCGGTGGTGCCGTCGCGCCCTGAAGCCGTGGAGCGCCGGCGATCTGCCTGGCGTGGGAATGGGCGATCCGGATGAAGTGGCCCGCGACGCCCGCAATTGTAGCACGGACCGACCGGAACCCGCCGCTCTGCTGCCGCGGCGTAGTGGTGGTCGTGGGTCGGGTAGCGGCAACCGATGATCGGCTGCCGCGATCGACAGAGACGGCAGCGCAGACGGCCTCGGTGGCGATACGACCGCCTGAGCTCCGCGGCGTAGCCGCCGCCATCGAGTACGGCGTCGCCCGCTTCCTCTTCTTCTCCTCCTGATGAGCCCGCATCTTGAGCTCAATGGTGATCGCGCGGCTCACCAGGTCATTGTAGTCGGCGAAGTCGCAGACGGACAGCTTATCCTGCATCTTCGCTGTCAGCCCACTCACAAACCGACCCTGCTTCTTCTGGTCGGTGTCGACCTCTTCTGGGGCGTACTGCGCTAGGTAGTTGAACTCCTGCGAGTAGTCAACCACCGACTTGCCGAGCTGTCGGAGGGTGAGAAACTGCTGCTTCTTCATGTCCATGAGGCCCTTCGGGATGTGGTACTCCCGAAACGCCTTACGGAACTCAACCTGTAAATCGGTGCCGGCAGTCGCATCACCCTCAAATTGGCCCACCAAGCACCGGGCAGGCCCTGGAGCCGCTGCGCCGCGAAGTGGGCCTTCGAGCTCCCCACGATCGATAAGAGCAAACTTACGCTCTATCGTGCGCGACCAATCGTCGGCCTCCAACGGATCGGCGGCCGTGAGAAGACCAGGTGGCTGCGTGTGCGTGAAGTCGAGATAGCCGTGGGCCGACCCGCCCATCACCGCGGCCACCTGCTGGACCCGATCCTGGACCCGACATCTCCAGGATCCGATTTGTCGTCTCCTGGTGCTGCTCGGTCCGCCGCAGAATATCCAAAGACGTTGGGAGGCGGCGGAACAGCACCTCTCATTTGTCGCTCCGCACCTCCATCACCCCCAGAAGTGGAAGCCCCGCGGGTCCGCATTCTGTCATCAAACAGAGTCAGGCGGCAAAGGTTAGGACCCCCACGGGGAAGACAAGCCCTAAACGCAGAAAAACCCCGAACTAACTCCCACATTCGATCGGCAGCACTTCAAGACTGGGTCCCACAAGTCTGCCACACCCAGAACACAACTTTGATGCAAGGCAGCATGACACATGCACGGCATGAGATGAGATGACATGCACGACTTCCAACGCAACTCACACTCACCACTAATACGCACAGGGCGGGGACAAATATTACTTTCTAGCTAATGCATTAATGACAATCCTAAGCAATCTCCTAACTGGTCGTCGAGTTGGGGTCCGTCTTTGTGCGCCTTGCTCTGATACCAACCTGTGAGGGAGCCGCCCAGATCGTCCTCGAGTTGTTGGATGAACGGTTGTTCCCGTCGGATTTGGATCCTAGCAACAAATCACCGGAGGTGATCCTGATGCTATTACCCAAGCCCAATGGAGACCACCCTACGAACGTCCAATGACTCGACAACAACCCCGGTATTCCCCCGGTATGCGATCCGAAACTTGCCCAGGATCCCCACATACCGGTTCCCAAGTCATATCACAACAGTTCCCACAAAGGGGCATCGAACCCAAACTCACCACCAGAGACGCACGAACGCGGAAGCAACAAAACACACACGGCACACGGAAGCCCAAAGACGACCAAACAAAACAGGAAGCGAAGAGCCGACAGGTTCCAATACAGAAATAAAAGTGCAACAGTTTACAAAAGTAAAGCCGACTATCCTATACAACAAAAGTAAAACACCCCGGAAGTGTCATGCCCTGAACACTTCCGGGCGCACGCGCGCGACGGCCTCTACTCGGTGCCCCGCCCGGTCACCGATAAGCGTGAGGCGAACTCACACCCCTCTGGATCCTCACCTGCAAAACCACAAAGCAGAAGCCTGAGTACGGAAGGTACTCGCAAGTCTTACCCGTGGTCCATATATGACCAACTCCAAAGGACATGCATTTGGATGTAGCATGAACCAGGCTGAAGGTAAAAGTGCAGAAAGCTTAACATTTGTTATATTAATTACCTAACTACTCAATTCACAATTAAGCAGTTGTAACGGCGCCTACTTCTGAACGTGAAGTTGCAATCATTAATTCACAACAATTAATCTCAACACCAAGTTATGTGGGCTCAAGCTCGACGGCGAACCTCGGTTCAAGTTCTTACTACGTGACTGTGCGATGAAAGAGCTTGCTCATATCCGAGAGCGCGGCAATTCGAATCGCTTTATTAACCCTGCAGGGAAGCATTGATCGCACGACACTTACCACAAGGGCCTAGTGTCAACCCCCTCCCAATCATACCCAATCGCTGAAGCGTCCTCCTGCGGTCCGAAAACCTAGCACCCCCTCGAGCTGCCCCAAGCCCGGCTTGGCGCTCGAGAGTCGGCCTAAGCCTCGCCCTCAACCACGTCCAACCACAGGAAGTTACGGTCCATCGATTCCGTATGAGAGAAAGAGTGGCTTACCGTACCATAATCGGGCATGCGACCAACCGGGGTGTGCTCAATCAAAGGGCAACCATCGAATCGGTCCTTAATCGACTCAGATGGGAACTACCACATCGGGTCTCCTTACCCAATGTCCCAACCTTCCCGCCCGGTCTCCAACTTAACCTTTCCTTACATAACCGTACCCATTTCATTTCATCATAAGTAATGTAATTGATCTCAAGCGGTGGACCAACCACCACTTGGCCCACCCCGACCTCTAAGCAATTCTAAGCGTTGACTCATTTAATACCCATACTAGTTCCAACGGAAGTGTTCACAAATCCAAGGGACGAATGTGCAGCAATTAGGATCTAACCCTAACCCAATTCAATTCCTAATGCAGACTTATTTCACCAATTAAGCAGTTTATTCTCAAAAATACAATTAATACAGGTTCAAGATGCATAGGTGCTTGCCTTGTTCTTCTGCTGGTGGATCGACAGCGATTTGCCCCTCGGCAACTCCCTCAACCACGGCCACATCAGTCGCCGCGGGATCGTTCTCTACACGAGTACAATGCATAATTAAAATGCATGCAATGCATTTGAATGAAGTACAACTGAAAAACCCCGAAGAAATAACGCAACCGGACAACTCGACTCAACCGGACAGACCAGCCTAACCCGGACAGTCCGGGTATTTGATCCGGACTCTCCGGCCCATTCGGTCCGGATACTCCGGGCAGGGCGGACACTCCGGACGGGGTGTCCGGACACTCCGAACCTGGCGAGTTTCACCCAATAACTCGACGGATCGAGGTGCCGCCAAGTCCAACGGCATCACGGGGACCCGATCTATGACTTTCCTACACGTGGTCGAGCCGGAGAAGCTCCTAACTAGCTTACTCCACGAGAAAAGACACCAATCTATAGAACCTCTAACCAACCCTAATCAACCCATGGATCGGCATTACTACTACCCGACCAACCACACTAGCACCCACATTCAACAATCCAAGCCCCACACTAACCCTAGGATCACTACAACCAAAAACCCTAAGGCTCAAGATCCAACTCCTAAACTTCAAATCTAAACCTAAGCTCTAACTCCCACCATTGATGACCCTAGAACCCAAGAATCCAACGGATCAACCCCCAAGAGAGAGACCTACCTCCAAGGAAGATGGAGGAGAAGCAATGCCGGGAGGAGGAAGGAGGATGCCGGCGTGAGGACGAGCTAGAGGACGCCGGGGAGGAGCCACGGAGGTCGCCGGCCGGTGGGCTCGCCAGAGTGGAGCTAGGGGGTGGTGGGGAGAAGCACCAAGAAGTGTGGAAGGCTAGGAGGTATGAGGAGGAGTGGTGGGGAGGCTAAGAAAACAAGTGTTTATAGCCCCACCCCGAACATACCCACGAGTACAATGCATAATTAAAATGCATGCAATGCATTTGAATGAAGTACAACTGAAAAACCCCGAAGAAATAACGCAACCGGACAACTCGACTCAACCGGACAGACCAGCCTAACCCGGACAGTCCGGGTATTTGATCCGGACTCTCCGACCCATTCGGTCCGGATACTCCGGGCAGGGCGGACACTCCGGACGGGGTGTCCGGACACTCCGAACCTGGCGAGTTTCACCCAATAACTCGACGGATCGAGGTGCCGCCAAGTCCAACGGCATCACGGGGACCCGATCTATGACTTTCCTACACGTGGTCGAGCCGGAGAAGCTCCTAACTAGCTTACTCCACGAGAAAAGACACTAATCTATAGAACCTCTAACCAACCCTAATCAACCCTTGGATCGGCATTACTACTACCCGACCAACCACACTAGCACCCACATTCATCAATCCAAGCCCCACACTAACCCTAGGATCACTACAACCAAAAACCCTAAGGCTCAAGATCCAACTCCGAAACTTCAAATCTAAACCTAAGCTCTAACTCCCACCATTGATGACCCTAGAACCCAAGAATCCCACGGATCAACCCCCAAGAGAGAGACCTACCTCCAAGGAAGATGGAGGAGAAGCAATGCTGGGAGGAGGAAGGAGGATGCCGGCGTGAGGACGAGCTAGAGGACGCCGGGGAGGAGCCACGGAGGTCGCCGGCCGGTGGGCTCGCCGGAGTGGAGCTAGGGGGTGGTGGGGAGAAGCACCAAGAAGTGTGGAAGGCTAGGAGGTATGAGGAGGAGTGGTGGGGAGGCTAAGAAAACAAGTGTTTATAGCCCCACCCCGAACATACCGGACACTCCGGACATTAACCCGGAGACTCCGGGTTGGGGTCCTCGGTGGAATCAACCCGGATACTCCGGATCTCTAACCCAGACACTCCGGGTTGGGGTGTTCGGTCAGCCCAATCCGGATACTCCGGACACTTATCCGGACATTCCGGGTTGGATCCGGATACTCCGGATGCTCCAGAATTTTTGAAAGTTTGGGGCCTTGACAGACAACGATGCCTTACTCCCACATATGCGAGGAGCGGGCACGCGACTGGGTATTAGCGAGGACGAAGAAAACCTCTGACGGTCAGATTGTCATTCCAAACCCCGCGACTTCACAGATCGTCATGACCATCGTAAGATATCTAACATAGTACATTGCATATTATATTCCCATTGTATTTTAGCAATAATTTATATTTGCGACCTGCAGGAGGAGGTAAGCCTGCAGAAAGAGCAAGGAGCATTTGAAAGCCAAGGGTCAAGGGACATCCTGTGTTCGGCAATCGGGAAGCCCGATCATAAGGGTCAGTGCTTGCGCAGTGCGAGGTATCTGAACAGGTCCTTCTTTGTAGAGGAGAGCGCTTCCAGTGCCAGGGCAAGATCATGGGAAGCACGTGAGGCGCGGATTAGGGCGCAGATGAAGGAGGAGTTAAAGGCTGAGATGATGGCGATGTTCTCCCAGAATCATATTCCTCAACCATCGCCTATGCTACGCCCTAGCAGCTGCGCTTCCAATAAGGAACTGTGCATTCCACACCTCAAGGTAATAACCGTTTCAGACCAAAAGGTACATGAGTAAGCTTAACAAAGATTATGATGAAGATGCTGATCACTTCTTGCAGGGTCCTGCCAAGTGCCAGCTAGTCCTGATCGACGACGGAATACACATTGAGGCTGCGCGCGGGGTTGCATTTCCAAGCAAGGAGGATGACACGGTGCATGGTATACATTTGGGGATGGGCTACATGAGGGTGCAGGTGGACTATGTCCACGATGTTTACATGTCTCATGCCCTGGAGTTCCCCCCGAACGAAGATATCACCACTCTCGGGCAAGCACGGATGTCGTTCATCAAGTGGCCCGCGACGGGTGTCGTAGTGCAAGCACCTCCTCCTGCTGCTGCTATTGCTACCACTACCGCTGCTATCACTGGTACTACGGCCGCCATCGCTGCTCTGCTATCGCTATCGCTATCGCTGCTACTACTATCGCTAGTATCGTATCAAGCATCGTCGCACTCGCTCCTCGCTACTATTGTTGATGCACTGCTCCTGTTATCGCTCATCGCTGGTACTCTGCTGCTGCTCACGCTCTGCTATCTTGCTGCTGCTGCTCCTGCTCCTGCTACTATTCCTGCTGTTGCTGCTGCTGCTGCTCCTCCTACTACTGCTGCTCCTGCTCCTACTGCACATGCTCCTGCCCCTGCTACACAACCTGCACCTACGCCTGCAGCTGCACCTCCTGCACCTACACCTGCAGCTACAAATGCTGGTGCGCAGGTGGTGCGCAAAAGGACTTCTACCACGCTGACAAAAGATACAAAGCAGAGTTCAGAGAGTCCCTCCGTGAAGAAGGCAAAGTTTTCAGAGGGCACAGAGCACCCTGATGATCACAAGCGGTACATACATGGAAAGCCCTTTCTCCCAAGCCAAGAATTGAATTCTTTGGGCTTGTTCACTCGCCACCTACATGGATGGTACATCGATAGGTCACATGAGTCCGAGCCTCGCCACGATTTCATAGTGAAGTATCGAGCGGGCCAATTCCACCGCAAGGAGGATGGGACCTTCCCAGTCAGTTTTGAGGATCTGTACTTTATGTACAGCTTGAAAGCCGTCGATATTTCTACCATATGATCCTGGACGCTGTGAGTCTCGCACCATACTCAATCAGATGACTATTTACTGATTTTGTATTATATTTTTTAACAATTGACATGAATTGCAGGATCATGAGGCAGCGAGCCTTGACGGGTCGACACCCTGTCGGGTTTGTCGACCCCGAGATGGCGTCTGCGACCATGGCTAAGTATCAATAGGAGTTCCTTGCAGGATACATCAAGCAGGCATTGCATGACGAGGCAAAAAAGGACTTCATTCTCTTCCCATACCACCAGGAGTATGTACTACTATACAATTCAATTACATGTACACACTTCAACCATGTATTAACTTATTCTCTTGCATTGTGTACCGTTTAATAAGGTCTACACGTTGAACTCACTCGAAAATAGACCGATGGACTATGCGATCGAGCCTGTTTTGCAGAAGTAAGTACATTCCTCTAACCTAACACTTTACATATTGAACTACGTTAGGTATTTTTAACCTCAGTGGCATCTCTCCAATGTATAGGGCTTTCATGTCTTACGTTGCTGAACGTGTCCGACACAATGATAAACAAGGCACCAAACTCGAGTGGAAGCGCTTCAAGGTACAAGTGTCTATCATAGGATTTTTTCTGACACCTATTTTTAATTCGTCTCCTAATTTAAGTTTCTTTGTTCACAGTGTTATCAACAAGGGTGCGATGATCTGTGTGGCTTTTACGTGATGCATCACATGCTGATTTTGGTTCGTCGCTCACATCTTTTCCCTAAGGTATAGAGCAGATTATTTGCACTACTGTCTATGTGATATTTGTTTACAAGCATAATACTATCAGCATGTTACAATACCAATTTAAGACTTAAATATATTAGTGCACTACTATCTATTTTGTAGGACCTTGATATCATTCGGAAGAGCCTAACCAACGCTGATCTCAAGAAATTACGAGACCATTTATGCCAGTGGTACTGGACAGAAGTTATAACGGATGATGGTAGATATAGAGACCATTCAAGCAAATACTAGTCCATAAAGTGTAAACAAAATTTATCTGAATGTGAATGTGATACATTACAGTTGTAAACAATATTAATTTGAATGTAATGTGTGTAGATTGTGATGTATATGTTACGTGATATTGTGGATTGTGATGAATGTGTCATATTGTCAATGCGAGGCCATTTTGGACAATGGACAAGAACATCATCACAATCGGTTCTTTGTTGGAACCGATTGGGATAGGTACGATATCTGTCGGTTCTTCTTTGGAACCGATTGGGATATTTTTAGTATCGCAATCGGTTTGCATAAAGAACCGATTTTGATAATATTCTTATCCCCATCGGTTTCAATAAAAAAACCGATTGTGATAATGTAATAATTTGAATCGGTTCTAAAAACGAACCGATTGTGATATTATACTTATCCCCATCGGTTTCAACAAAAAACCGATTATGATAATGTAATCATTTGTATCGGTTCTAAAAAAGAACCGATTGTGATATTATACTTATCGCAATCGGTTCTAAGAGGAAACCGATTGTGATAAGTGTAATATCACAGTCGGTTCCTAAAAAAGAACCGAAGCGATGATAATGTATTATTAGTGTCGGTTAAAAACCGACTGTGATATATCTACCTTATCACTGTCGTTGGACTTTGTATCGCCACCAAAACCGACTGTGATGATCAAAAAGAACCGATTGTGATGTACGGATCTGTAGTAGTGTTTCCTCTTGTTTTCCACCTGTTCCCCCCCCATTTCCCCATATTTTTCTTCTCCTTTTCCCCTCTTTTTTCCTTTCCCCCTTCTTTTTCCCCTTTCCCCCAGCTGACGCCCTTGGTTTTCCCGTCATCACGTGTGCCTACCTCCTCGGCTTCTCCCCTCCCCACCATCGCCTCCCCTCGCCAGCGACCCTGTCGCCTGCCCTCCCCTCGCCTTCCTCACCAGCTCGCCCCACCTCTACCCCGCTACGGCAGCAGCCACCTCCCTCCACTGTTCCATTCCTTCTCTTCATCACCCGCATGGACCAATCATTTGCGCAGTGCGCCATGTCCGAAGAGGACAACGACCAACCCCCCACCTCGACGCTGCCCGAACAGGTGCTGGATAGCGTCCTCGTGATGGTGCCCCAGTTCCTTGACATGCCGCTCGACCGCGGGGCCGCCTCCCTCGTCTGTCGTTCCTGCTAATGCGCGAACTCCGTCACCCCCGCTGACATCGCCGTTCGCAACATCCTCGCCGTCCCCCACCTTTCCGCGCACCACATCCTACTCAAGGGCTGCTCCCACTTCGCTGACTTTAACCTCCTATCCCCTCATCAAACGCATCACCGTCACCGACTCCGACCTCGAGCTCCTCAGACGGCACAGGGGGAGGCGGTGGACGGGTCAAGATGCGGCCACGGACGGCGATGGGCGCGGCTGCCATGGACGGTTGTGGGCGGGCGCGGCCACGGACGGCTACGCGGACACAGTCACAGACAGCAACGGGGCACGGCCATAGCGACATAGGTGGCCACGGAAGGCAACACGGTGGAGACGAGGCACGACAACAGCACAGGTACCACCTCCCTGTTGTGGATCCGCGGCAGTGCCCCGTGCCGGCGTGCTACTGTGCCTACTCTGTGCCGTGCTGGCACGAACCCGGCGCAAATGGTCGTGCCACCTATCGTGCCCAGTTCCTGAGTTTGGCATGTCCCGAGCAACAGTACCGTACCAGCATGTCACAACCCACTTCATGCCAGATAGGGCCTTGGACCGGGTCATACCCACTGTGCCTCGGATCGGCCCAAAAAAATCTGACGGGATGCCCACCACTAATTTATGGATGCTCTCAGTGAGCCTTATGTACGCCTAAAGCCCGACGTACCATCAGATAATCTAACATGCATCGGACCAAATAACCCCTCACCCTCGTGGGAACACAGCATCACGCTCGAACAAAACTGAGAAACACATAAAAGATGCCGCTGCCACACATATGGCCTGAAAGTTGAAACGAGTGGACAAATCAAGAGCCAAGTTTGCTGGACCCAAACGATAATAGGAATGGGACAGGAACCCACAACCGTTGAAGAAACAGAAGAGCAATTACGAGGGGAATGAACATTGAACAGGACAGAGAGGGTGCCAACTGCTCAGTGCCAGCCAATAGGGTGGTCCCACATGTGGGCCCCACCTCATTTGCCTGCATTTCCCTTCCTGTCTGTATGTAACACCCTAGGCTGTTAATGGAAAGGCTCACTTAGCACATGTGGAGTAGTGGTAAGATTAGTAGTCCCATATTACTTGTCTAAAGTCAGTTCTAGTAGTATATAATACGTTCTAAATATATTAATTCTGGATTAACTCTTTTATATACAAAGTGAAGACGAAAATATAAGCAGCGTGCTATATATGTGCTGGTTTGCCCCATGGGTGGACTGGGCATTCGTCACATTTAAGGCTAGGGTGTTACAGATGGTATCAAAACATCAACCTTCACTGCACGGACGTGTGTGGGATAGGAGCACATGCTATGCCCACAACGTGTATGGGCATGTTACATATAGTATCAGAGCATCAATCTTTGTTGTATATGCACGTGTGGATAGTGGCACGTACTATACCACAACACGTTTGGACGTGTTACAGATGATATTAGAACATGAACCTTCGCCGCACTGGCACTTGTGGGGCATGGCTGTTGTGGGCGTATGACATATACGCCGACACTGGACACACGAACACATACTAAAGGGTGGTTCTAGATATCTATCGTATATGCGGTGTGCTATAGATGTCAGCCCTTAAGGAAGTGAATGTAATACCTCGGCCTGAAAATATGAAGATCTATGTGTGGTCCATGCCAATTTGCTATGTGTATATAAGTCTATTCCATAAGTGAGTTAGGCATTCAGCGGATTTTAGAATAGAGTGTTACGCCGTCCCTCCAGTCCACTAACTCGTCGTCACACAGACGTACACGTCCATCTACTACTGCTGCAGTGCTAAACAAATAATGGCTTGGCTTAGCTTTGCCTTAACGGCTTAACGCTATCCACACAATTGATCGATCCCATTATTCCATGTTTCCTTCCATTTAAAGCCTCTGCGTGGCGACTAGCAGTAGCAAAGTGAGCAAGTACTTGTAAGTAAACCCAAAACACACACACTAGAAACAAACCCAAGAACAGTACAGTGAGGGGGGAGAGAGAGAGGGAGGGGGAGAGAGAGAGTGAGGGAGAGCCAATCTGGTTCCAATGGAGGCAGACATGGGTGTGAGCTACGATTACTGCTGGCCGACGCCTCACTTCTTCGAGCCCCCCGAGCTCGCCGTTGTCGACAGGTAATTGAGCCAGCATGCAGTTCCACTAGCTAGAACGCACGCGCCACTCTGCTTCTTCCTAATCGGGAAACAGTTGGTGGCGTGTGCCGTGTGCGTCCCTGTAATTGTTCCTTCTTTGATCGAGCTGAGCTCGTCGTCCAAGATGATCGGCGTCTAATCGATCGCTTGATTATGTATTGCCTGATGGATTGTTGTAGCATGTACGTGCCCAGCGAGGACTCGCTGCCTGGCTTGTACTATTGCTACGAGGACTCGGGCTCGCCGCACGGCGCCAACTCGTGCTCGGCGGCGACGGCGACGAGCAAGAACATAATCATGGAGAGGGACCGGCGCAAGAGGCTCAACGAGAAGCTCTACGCCCTCCGCGGCGTCGTGCCCAACATCACCAAGGTGAGCCCGTCAACCGGCAAATTCAGTACGACAAGGAACATCCAAATTGATATGATGATTTGGTTTTGTATGTGGTCCTAAGATGGACAAGGCGTCCATCATTCGGGACGCGATCGCGTACATCGAGCAACTGCAGGAGCAGGAGCGGCAGTTGCTCGTCGAGATACCCGGCCTCGAGTCCGCCACCGGCGCCGTCAAGACGGAGAACGTCGTCTCGGCCGGCGGGGCAGAGGAGGACGGCGTGGCCTTTCCGCAGAGAAAGAAGATTAGGAGGGCACCCTCTGTTCCCTCCATCGACAATGGCTTCTACACCACCACCTCGCCCCCTCTCGAAATCCTCGAGGTAATTAAGGGCACGCACTTGCCAGTTACTTACTTACCGTAGTCGATAGATAGTTAGCGAACTGAGTTTTGGTTCTCCCTCGATAATAAATATAAGCTCTATAATTTAAATGATTTTATTTAAAAAATATAAAATTTGCATGTAGATTTAATAAGTTTTTTTCTACTATACTACTATTTAGTCTCTCTCAATTATATGTATTTCTTCATTACTATCGACACAAAGTATTATCTCTTATTTTTCAAAATAATTAAGAGAGGTATGTAAGTTATTTTCTCTTTTTGTCTTTCTCAATTTTATCGTAACTTTAAACCTTATGTAAAATCACATTACGTCTTATATTTATCAACGGGGAGAGTATTTGTTAACTTATTTGACCGATAGGATAAGTAGCTACACCGACGAAGAACTTACAGTCTAGTAATTAACCGCGTGATAACGGCACACGCAGGTAAAGGTATCGGAGGTAGGGGAGAAGGTGACGGTGGTGAGCGTGAGGTGCGGCAAGGCGAGGGACGCCATGGCCAAGGTGTGCCGCGTGCTCGAGTCGCTGCGCCTCAAGGTCATCACGGCCAGCGTCGCCTCCGTCGCCGGGAGCATCGTCCACACCATGTTCGTCGAGGTAAACAATTAACCAGCCATGCATCGATATCACAATCGCCTTTGCCGCCTCTAATCGCTCGATCCGGCCACCGCTGCCTCCGGTGTCCTCGGGTGATGTCACCGAGATGACGTCACGCCGGTGACGCACGTAAGGCAGATCCCGGGGTTGACTTTTACCGGGAAAGTTGCTGCTCACGATTTTATACGCTTTGGTTACCAGGCGCACGCGATGTTACATTTGTCTTGTCATTTTGGGAGTGGTCGGCGGTGGAATGACCTGTTGGAAGACTTTGAAACTCTTGACGGTTTTCAGTCTTCTCTCGCACTACCCTACCACCTGTTCATTCTACGGCCGGCTGCTCTGCTTTTCTGCTTTTGCTTTTATTGTTGGTTGATTTGTTGACAAGCGCACCAAAGATCGGATCATCCGACTGTTTTGCTAAGCGACTTGCTTCAAACTTTTTGCAGTTAATTAAGACCCTGTTTGGTACGGTTCCAAATTCTTGATAGAAATGTTTCAGGTAGGATTTCGTGAATTGGGTGGAACGGGATTAAGACCCATCTAGCCACATAGTGGAAAAAGAAAAAATGATCCGAAGAGAATCGTTCCGAGCCTTAGCCCGGTTGGTTGGATTTCTCTTAGAATCTAGTAGAAATGGCTTGGTTCCAAATTGCCAAACGGAACCAAAGCCTAACTAGGTTTTCACCGGAGCTATTTTCAACCAAGCTTCCATGTAGGGATGGGCCGAGCTAGCTTGGGTCTGAGATTTGAGGCCTTCAGAGAAGTTAATTAGATCGTGCCTCAATAAGACTATTATGAACCTAGGTCCACCTGCACCAACAATCATAACAGTTCCTTAAGTGCTGTTTGGTTGCCTTCTTAGTTCAGCCAGGCTGTATGAGCTCAGCCAGGCTGGTGGGAGTCAAGCTGAGTAGATGCAATGAGATGTTGTTTGGTTGGTCGTATGAGGTTAGACATGCTGCACAGAGATGGTGTTTGGTTGGCTGTACTGGAATGGAAATGTGATAGAAAAATTCAAGAGAGAGGTGAAACAAATTTAAAAAATACTAGAAAATTAATAATTTCACAAACGAAAATAAAAATTTTTAAAATATATTCTAGAAAATCAATAATTTGAAAAACTAAAATTTTAATCTTTTGAAATTTATATAGCAAGTGTGGTCTAGTTTTGTTCGAAAAAATGTCAGGAACACATAGATGAAATCAGTTCGTTGATCGGATATGTTAATCAGAAAATATAGCAAAATTTTAGATGAAAATCGAATTGAAAACATTGACATCATGCTGATGTCAGCGTGCATGCAGCATGACCAGAGCCTGGCTATGCTCATATGGCCGATTTCCACGTTTTTTTGCATGCATTCAAGCAACCAAACACACACTTAATGATTCGTGATCTTACAACAAATTTTTTTATTTTATTTTTACATTTTCGAAAATGGTAGAGAGAGAGATATGGTAGGGTACGTAAGCTGTGCATTTATGGTACAACATGCGTGCTTGTTTGTATAGTTCAGTACTTGAGTATGTGTGCGGTTTCAAAATTCAAACGCAACAGTGCTTAAATTTTCTCTCTATATATATTTCCTAAATCGAGCAGAAACCAAAAAAGATCAAATTACCTGCACTAATGTTGATGCATATGTACGGCTGTGATAGTAGAAAGCATCTACACTCGAGTGTAGCTCGGTATTTTAGGGTAATTCTGGTCGTGTAGAAATTGAATAACGCAAACGTGCCGCAATATTTACTACTTACTAGCGCCTCCCCCTTTGAATATATATAAAATTATGTTTTTCTTGTTATTCCGTATAAGTTATACTAATCACTAGATCACTACAGAATTATATAGTGGTGTAAACTAATCACTAAATCTTCCATAAAATTATATTCATACAAATGTAACTGTACGTCGTAAACAAATGCGGATATACCATAGTTTTCTTGATATATAACGTAGTTATTTCGGAGACCAATAATCAAAGTTATTTGTCCCTCAAAGACAATATCGAACTAGTTTAGTTAGTAAACATGCGGAACCTACATTGTCCAATTGAATTAGGATTAGTGTTCAAAAAATTAGGGTGTATGCATGAAATGGAGTTAATGTACGTAGCAATTAGCCTTGGATGTTTTCAATGTATGCAAATACATGGTGTAGGGGAAAGGATCAACTTTCAGTTGCATCCCTCCGATCTTATGAATAGATGGTTTGTGTAACTTAAACTTGAGTTCGTGTTTTTTATTTCATAATAGTATATATAGATAAACGGCGGATCGTAACATCTCATTGATCATTCTAGCTAGATGTTAAGTACTAAGATGTAGTTTTTTTTTACGATTTATTAGGTGTATGTAGCCATGTAGGGAATTACTTTTTCACATAATATTTTTTTAAAAAAATTTACAGAAATAATATGCCGAATCAAAATATTGCAAAGATACCCATCTGTCGTCACTTGAATTAGCGACAGGGCGACAGAGACTCTGTCCCCATTTCAATTGGCGACAGAGACTCTGTCACCATTTCAATAGCCCTCTGTAACCGTCCGTTTGAATTGGCGACAGGTCTCTGTTGCCATTTCAATTGGCGACAGAGACGTGTCACCAATTCAAATAGCGATAGGCACGTAGTTTTGTAATTTTTTAATTTGGCAAATTATTTCTATAAATTATTTGTAAAAATATATTATTTTTTAAAAAAATTCGTTATGTAGGTGTAGAAATTCCTTGTGTCATTGTGAGGGCAACGTTAGCGGCTGAAAACTTCACGTACGTGGCGGACTGGCGTGACCGTACAAAAATGCCACGTGACCGCCTGTGGGGAATTGGAAAAAGATTGGCACGTGAAGGCACGCACCCGAATTGAAAAACGATTTAATTAGATTATAAATGGTGTCACTCTCATGCATCTACACGAATCACACGTCATTGAAATTCGAATACATCAGGCTTAACACAGACGACGAATCGTAGCTCTTTCACAACACGATGGGGGCAGGTGCGTACTTTCATTTTCCCGCTAAGAATGAGATGCAGATTTTGTAACATTATATATACGAGAGGTCACAGGGTTGGACTTCTCAGTGGGTGAGATTGAAATTGTAGGGTTCCAGGCTCCTCCAGCTAGTTAGCTGCCGTCTATTCTTCTCTGACGGAATTTGTTCCTTTCCAGACAGATGGTATGAGTGGTGCTCAGATGAAGGAGACAGTAGATGCTGCTCTCGCCAAGCTTGATGAGACCAGAAGCTCACACAAGTCCATGAGCTTAATTAACTAGGAAGATTGTTGCCAGCTTCGCATCTCAACCACCTGCGTTTCATCATTTTCGTTGCTTTATGGGAGGAAAGGACTATGTCGGCTCACTTTAATGTTATGTATTTGTTTTCCAATAATAGTGCAACCATTGTAATTATGCATGGGGCCCAGGAAATAGACGCGCAGACTTGATGTAATTAAGCATGTATATATATCCAAATTTCCGCAATAATCAATGGCATTGGGAAAGGCTAGCTAGCAAAGATTTTACAGTGGTAAATTACATCACTACTACAGATTTGATCTTTCATACCGGCACATCAGTACCGGTCATGTATGAACCAGGACTGATATTTACAGCAGTCCTGGCTCAACGGTCTACAGGTTCGGGGGGGGGGGTCATCAGTACCGGTTTGAAATACCAACCGGTGCTGATGTGAGATCATCAGTACCGGTTGGTTACACCAACCCGTACTAAGCAGCCCCGGAGCAGAGCAGGCTGCTTAGTACCGGTACTGATTATCGATCTTCAGTACCTGTTGGTTACATGAACCGGTACTAAGCAGCCTGCTCTGCTCCGGGGCTGCTTAGTACGGTTTGGTGTAACCAACCGGTACTGATGATCTCACATCAGCACCGGTTGGTATTCAACTGACACAGTCTCCCGCGCGTCGCCTTGATCCCACGCGACGGCTCTTCGTGTTCATCCTGTTCTCTTCATGTTCTGATCCTGACGATCTATAAAAAGAGACAGGGTGAGATGGAGAAACTGCATTGATAGACACCGGTGAGACTGTCTTCGCAATCTCAATCCTTCATGGCAGAGTCTGTGTCTCCCGCCAGCGGATCTGCCGACTCCTCCGACTCTGAACCATTGTCCCCGGTGCCGCTTCAATCCCAGGCGCCTCCCGCCGCCACCAACAAAAGAAAGCGCGCCGCCGCCGCCGACGACGACAATAAGGAGGAGGAGGAGGAGGAGGACGAGCAGGAGGAGGAGGAGGAGGAGAACGTCACCGTCATCCGCTGGGGGAGCACATCCTCCTCCTCCGAGGACGACATTCACCCCGCCGCCACTGCCGCCGACGATGACAGCGGCAGCCCTCCGGATAGCCCCTCGTGGAGTGAAGACGACGAGTACTTTAGGCTGTGAACCGCGAAATAAACTTTTTAATTATGTAATGTTATCCATCCACTATGTAATGTCATTATATATTTGAGCATTTTAACGGTGGACAATATTAAATATTAGCTGTTCATTCTATTTGATGAGCATACGCATGGCTGTTATTCTGATTATTTCAATTGATCGATGATTACTCTGTCTCAACTCGAAGAGGCATTCGTTTGGATGAACATACGCCTCGATCATCAGTAGGGCTCGGGGGTGGTCAGTACCGGTTGAAGGTACCAACCGGTACTGATAGTTGCACATCAGTATCGGTTTGTATGCCAAACCGGTACTATCTAGTAGCACAACGGCTACAGCTGCAGCTGCTGGCCTGTGGGGATATCAGTACCGGTTCAAGTAACCTACCGTCACTAATGGTCTAACATCAGTGACGGTTGGTACGTTGAACCGGTACTGATGTCAGACCAATTTAAACTTATTCGTCCTCCCGCTCACTGCCAGAGCAAGAACAGTTCATCGCACGAGAAAGAATAGGAGCTTTGGCCAAGAGCTTCAAGGGAGGGGAGGTGCTGCCAAAATTTTATATTTTTGGTCATTTTACTCGCAACCAAGGTAACTAAGGTTAGTAACATCATTCCTCACTACATTTGGTCTTAAATGGAGCCTCTTCTTTGCTTGAATCAAGCATGAAGAAATTTTGATTATTTTTCCCCATAATCGATGAAAGATTATGAATGTAAAGATCTAGCTCGATCTTTTCAAGTAGGATACAAAAACTTGTTGTGTAAGCTTAGAATTTGCTTGTATTATAATATAGCTCGCATTTAAGGTGTGGATCTAGCTCAAATTTACGTTTTAGTTTCATCGATCGATGAAGGATGGGGTTTGGTTGCATGTAGTTGGGGAAATTAAGAATGGTGCATGAAAACCATGGAGTTTGAGATCTTCAAATGGCAATAGTTATATGAAAAAGAAGAAATTTAATTTCATTTACGAATTAAAATAATATCAGAAATATAAATGGCTTTATAGAAAATAACCGCCAAGTCCTACATAATGTATATGGATCGACGATGGATGTACATTGACCGACGCTCCCCGGAGTTCTTGCAAGATTTGCAAGCTTTTCTTCGTGCGGCCGATGCTCACATGAAGTCAGGCTACATATGTTGTCCTACATAGCTTGTTCTTGCAAGGTTTGCAAGCTTTTCTTCGTGTGTCGATTACATTGATGATCTGAATCCGATTGGCGTCCTTGTATCACGCCATGAGGGGAGGCTACGAGGAAAAGAGACTCTAGGGAGGAAAGAATTCTTTAGCGACGATCTACTTTCATTTAAACAAGCACATTTCACAGTTTTGAAACAAGCAACTATAGTGGCTCAGTATATCCATGATCATGAGATGATTATGCGCGACCAATACCCAAAGAAGTCAGAAAAGTGGATCGCACTAGAGCAAATGGACCGTTTTGGCGGTTGGTTACAAAATCAGCTGATAGGCAACCAGATAGACAATGAACAATTCAGACTCTTGGCTCGGGGACCATCCACTACAATCATATCATTCCATGGGTATGAGATAAATGGGTACATATTTTACATGACTGCCCAGGATAGCAAGAGCACCAACCAAAACAGCGGCGTTTGTATAGATGCCTTCGACAAAAAATGGAAAGATGGACACCTACTATGGTTGCATAGAGGAGATCTGGGAGCTCGAGTATGGACCTTTGAAAGTCCCTCTGTTTTGGTGCCAATGGGTCAAATTGACAGCTGTTGAGATTGACGAGTACGGTATGACAACCGTGAACCTCAAGCAAGTGGCCTATAGGTACGAACCATTCGTGCTCGCCAATGATGTGGCACAGGTATTCTATGTGATGGACATGAATAGCAAGCTGAAAAAGCAGAAGGACAAGCATCCTAAAAGCAAGAAGCAGAAGGTGGAGACTATTAGCAGCGAACAACCAAGGCGCCATGTGGTTCTTCCAGGAAAAAGAAAGATTGTCGGAGTTGAGGATGTCACAGATGAAGAAGAGTACAATCAATTTGATGAGCTACCTCCTTTTATGGTGGACATAGACATAAGTGTCTTGAATGATATAGAAGAATCTCCATATGTACGACACGATCATGACGAAGGATCACTTGTAAAAACAAAGTATGTTAGCAAATAAGTCCAACCGTGTTGTATAAACTCGTATACGAATTATGAATATGGGTTATTACACTAATCTCTCTCTCTCTCTAGCTGATATAAACTTGTGTATCGTCCAGCTGGTACTGATAATAGATTATCAGTATCGGTTGGAGGTTCCAATCGGTACTGATAATAGACCATCAGTACCGGCTGGATGTTCCAACCGGTACTGAAGGGCATATTAATACCGGTTCCCCCAACCGGTACTGATGCCCATTGGGCATCAGTCTCGGATGGCTGGTACCGGTTCAAAAACCGGTATTGATGGGGCTTATGAACCGGTAGTGACGGCGAGATCTGTCGTAGTGCATCATAGCATGGATATATAAGAGCTTCTTTGGAACACATGAATCTAAAAACCACATGATAACAAAAAAAAACGCAGGATTGTAATTAATGTCATGATTTGTTGAATTCTACATGAAATAGAAACACATGAATTGTTCAAAAGGGCTGTTTGGATGCCTCACGGGAATTTGGAACTCATGTTTGGTTTCCTCCAAAATTTGTAGGAACTCTCGAAGGAAATTTTAACATGAGGTTGGAGCTCATGTTTGGTTTCCTCCAAAATTTGTAGGAAAAATTCCCATCCCACAAATTTCCTTTTATGCAATACTTTGAACCAAACATCATGCATAGGAATTGTATCTAGCTTTGGAATTAAATCGGAAATCCTCCATTTTCCCTCAAAAATCCTTTGTTCTAAAGAGGGCCTAAGTTGATATCCTCACCACATAGATGTTTCCTAATAAAGTTAAGTACGTATAAACCATGAATGGCCCTTAAAAACACAGGAAGAGGAATCAAAATCTTGTGTTAACCAGGAAAACCACTCTGCTTTTGTAACACCCCAAAATTTTACTTGTCCTAAATTCATGTGTGATTTGGCACTTTGGTGAATTTTTGGAATTTTCTGGAATTTATTTGGATTTAATTGGAATTTATTTGAATTTATTCCATTTTGAAATAATTAAAGAATTTAATTTTGCAAATAAAATTTTGTTGGAAATATTTTATTCGAGTCCAAAATGATCCAAAGTATTTTCCAGAATTTTTCTGGAATTTTTCTGAGTCATTTGCTATTTTTAATGAATTAAATGAATTACTGGGAATTATTTTAAATATTAAATCGCTGGAAATTCAAACTCGGGTCAAGTACTGTTCATCCGACCGAGTCGGAACCCGAGTCGGACTCGAGTCCGACCCGAGCCACGTGACTCGACCGAACCCACTCCTAACCCTAATCAATCCCAACCGTTGGATCAAGATCCAACGGCTGAGATCCGCCCGTACCGGTTCGAGCCGTATCCGGCCCGGATCCGATCGCGCCGTGCGATCGTGGCCGTTGATCGCGCCACGTGGACGGCTGAGAGTCGTCGTCTTCGCCGAGACCGAGCCGGACTCCGCCGCCGCGCCCGCCGCCGTGTAGGATTAGGTTTCCGTCTAGGGCACGAACGCCGAGGCTATTTAAAGCGTGAGACGTCCCCCGAGGTTGCCCTCATCCTTGCGCACCCGTTCCCCCGAGCCATCTCGCCTGAGCCGCCGCCGTTGAGCCGCAATCGCCGCCGGAGTTGTCTCTTCCTCCGCCGAGGTTTGCGCCGCTCGTCGTCCGTCGTCTTCCGCCGAGAAGGAGCTCGGATCTCGATCCCCGCGACGAGACGCACCTGGCTAAGGAAGGATTCATCTCGCCGAGAAGCCCCGTAGCGCCGCGCCCTTGGTCATCGTTCCGTCTCGGTGCCCAGGCCTCGCCGCGCCATCGCCGGACTCGCGAAGCTGTGGACCGTCGAGATCCAGACGGACGGTTGAGGTGAGTTCACGAGTTATAAACCGGAGTAGATCTGGACCGTTGGATCAAGATCCAACGGTTCACAATCGCCACGTGCTGTAGCAGTGCGATTATAGGATTAGATCTGGACCGTCCGATCTAAATCGAAGCGCCCACGATCAACGAGTAGTTTCAACGCGTGTTAACCCTGGATCTAATCCGCGCCGCTGAATTTCAAATCAGCGGTCGTGATTGCGCCACGTGTCGGGAAGTTGGACCGACGCGGTCGGGCCGCCGCCCAGCGCTGGCGTGTAGACGCCGACACGCCGCCCGCGCGTGTCGAGGCCCGCATGTCGATGGTCGACCCGCCAAGCGCCGACGTCACCCATGACGTCACAGTGGGTCCCACTGTCGCCACGGTGAGCCCGGCCGTCGACGCCAATGACGCGTCACCCGAGAGGGCCCACATGTCGGGCCTCACGTGGAGTCGTGGGACCGAGTCCACGGTGGACCCGAGCCGAGCGTGGACCAAGTCCATGGACCGGTGACGTCCACCGCCCAATCGAGGCTGCCACGTGTCCTTCTTTGACGCAATAATTAATTTCCGAAAAAGAAAATGATTTATTAATTCGAAATATTGATTCAAATTTAGATTCAAACTTCAAACGCTTATAACTTTTGCGTTTCAACTCCGATTTGAGTGATTCAAATTTCTAAATTTGTATAAAATTCAGATCTACTCAAATATGAATTTTATTTAATTTTTGGACTAAAGTTTTTCTCTGTAATATTATTTAATTGATTATTTAAACTTTAATAAATCATAACTTTTGCGTTTTAACTCCAAATTTGATTTATTCCAGTTTCTAAAAATCCAGAAAATTATGTTCTCTCTGTTTATGGATTTTATTTGGAGTTTTGGGATGTTTTTGCCTAGTGTTTATTTGTGTATTTGCTATTTGCACGCTTTACGAGTAGACGTTGAAGTGCCGGAAGGATTCGAGGGAGAAGTGTTGACTCAGATCCAACTCAAGACCAAGAGCAAGTACTTTTTGAAGGCAAGTTGTGCTTTGACCATATTGATCCTATTTCGAAATCTATTTTGATTTAAACTATTGCATGCTAGTTCAATTAGAAAGATACTTTGTTTAAACTTGGGGGTTAGATAAATACCAATTTGCTATATGACACCTTGATTACTTAAGTATGTGCCATGACCCTTTGTCACCCTAGTTGTGGTTTACTAGTTGGACATTATTAAATTGCCAACATGGGTTTAGATCGTTGTAGTATCTTTGCTTAGACACACTTTCGTGCTCATGACATGATTTTGGATAATCAAATGCTAATATTGACTTAATGATATATTGAACCTGTTTTGGAAAAGTATCATGTGATGTTGATGGCACGTGGTGCATGGTAATCAACTGGGGTTTGATAAACGGTTTTCGGCCAGGGGCATGTGGCAAGAGTAATCAGGTGGGCCGATTGTGGCGTTGGGAATGTTGATTTGGTTCTTCGGGTAGTCTTGCCCTGGTCACTCTAAGGACTTAACCTTGCAAGCCTTTGAACTGGGTCATACTTGCAACCACATGGGTGGAATGGGACGGCCCTAGTTGATTAAGTCGCTAAGGACTCACTTGTGGAGCCTCAGGTGTCAATTACACCGTTTGTGTGATTGTGCGGGGAGCGTATCGTGGCTGTGGCCGGATACCCATCTAACGGTGTGTTGGTCCCATACTTCGCCTTGGCTAAGGGAAGGGATGGTGTAGAGCATGAACCTGAGAGGACCACCTGTGTTGTTTGAGGCTTCCAAAGGCTTTGTTACGAACTTCGCCTTTGTGGTGTTTGACTGTATCTTGTGGGTAAAGTGCATAACCTCTGCAGAGTGTAGAATCTATTTGAATAGCCGAGTCCACGGTACTGGACAATGCTCGGGAATTACAGTCAAGGGTTAGACTTTCTGAAAATAACTTGGATTTGAAAAGGTGGGTTGGTTTAGTAATGAAGTTGACGGAAATGTGGTTTAGGATGGGGAAAAATGTTTATTAAATTTCTTGAGAAGTTATTTATGCTTTACTTATTTCTACTGCTTTCGAATCTACTTTTATTACTTGTCAACAGCTGTTTACTGCAAATATACCTTGAGCTATTCCTTTGTACCAAGCCATGCATATAGTATATTAGCTTGCATTCTGTGCATGACTTGCTGAGTACCAAGTACTCACCCTTGCCTCAACACAATACCGCAGTTGAAGAGGAGATTACGCCGGTTCGGAGGAGGATTTCCAAGAAGACCCGTCTACTTAGGGATGCGAGCCCGATCGATTTACTGTGGTATCTTTGGATGGCGCCACGGGTTATTTGATTTTCATTTCTTTGTTATTTCTCTTTTAATAAGTTTCGCCTCGCGAGGCATATATTTGTAACTTGGCCATAAGGTCGAGTAACCCTTTGATTATTTAAATAAAGTACTTTGATAGTATCGTTTGGTATGATTGTGATATATACCGATGTTAAGACTGTGTGCACTAGCGCGTTCCTGGACTAGTGCTGAATACACAGAGGGTCCGGATTTGCAAATTCGGGGTCCCGACAGCTTTGTAGTTGAACTAATAATAACAATACTCCATTGGCTTGAATAGATAAATAGAGTTAATTTGTTGCTTCAAATAGTTGTTAGGTGCTATTTTTTTAAAAAAAAATTGGTGATATAGGAGAAAAAAGTCCAAAAGTATTAAACATCTATATCCGTAGAGCATCAAGTCACAAATGGAAATTTAAACCTTCCGTTGTTATACAAGATACATATTCGACTTTTGAATGGGTAAAATTGATATTTTTTTTAAAAAAAAGTTAGGGTCCTGACTTCCAATGAACTGGGTTTCAAGATTCTTAGTGAGAAAGGCAAACAATAATTAATTAGCGGTAGAACAAGATAGAATACGAATCAGATAGTGGTGAAACCTCATTCATATTCATATTTTGTAAATGAAAACGAACATGAACTTGAATCGAATATCTAATCAATTCGGTCGGATCTGAATACCCTGATAACTTATATAATATGAAGATATTAATGACACAGTATCCTCGTTCAATCACTCTAACACCTCAGCACATCCAAGTGCCCAGAATGTCATCTTCACCATTTCTCTCTCTAAATTTAAACCACTTTACTAAGAATATTGGTAACAATTCCCTAACGATAACTTCTCAAAATAAAATATGATGATAAATAGGGACCAAATAACAATGATGTAACACCCCGGCATCTAGCATGCCTGAGTGCTACCAAACATAAGCTAAACAACATCTAAATACCATAAATTAAGATAAATTACAGCAAAGGAGTAAATGCTAGAACCGAAAATTTCGGTAGCATCTCCTTTGTTTTTCCATGAATTGAAGCAACAACAATATGATCACAGGATATAGTATAAAGAATGACATCTAAATCATCAATAATAAAGGTTCTAGCAGCAGTATAAGCCTAGAATGAAGATTCCAACCATTTCATGAGCCAAACGAAGTAAATGAGGAAACTAAGCACACAAATTAACCATCACAATTAAAGGAAGGAACATGTCATTGTTTATATGTGTGATGCTAAGTGATGACATGTGACTAGCTCCCTTTCCCGCATGCCGGTTTCATGGTACCTAAGAAAAACAACATAAACACAAGCGTGAGTTCATCACTTAGCAAGTATATTGCAATGGAACAAGAAAATACATTCTAATACCTTCATCACCACTTTTCACATACGACATCATACACATCTCATATTCATAGCGTAAGCATATCATTGACATCATCATATATCATCATCATATAACATCCTCATATAATGCAATGCAATGCGATGCACATATCTCCTAGAAACCCATACCGGTATGGTTGAGTACACACCCGTCGGTGTGCACCCTCTCCCCCCTTCCATCCCGAAGATGGAGGGTGCCTACTCCTCGCTTCCATACACCGCGGTGGATGGAATCACGATGTAGGACTTACTCATTGGCTCTCCGGAATAGTCATAACTTTCTCACCGACCTTCCCCGGACTAGTTATGATTTTCTCACCGCCTGGGCCATGTATCATGCTATGTATGCAAACATGCCAACATCATAAATAACTTGTACATTAACACATGGCATCATAACATAATGTCGGTGTTTCGTGCACTGGCAAGTAAATTTGTATAGGTAAAAAGGGGGGGGCGCTCCCTCTCCTCGAACGGTCTGACCCAAGAGAGCCCGAGAAGTATACTGGTTCGGGCCGAACGTCCCTACTCCAGTTCGTGCGTTATGCATTGTATTGATTCTTCGTTTCCTTTTCGTGTCTGTGAGTTTACATGCCTCGCCCCTCTTCGTTCGCCCCTACCTCCTCTTATATGGTCGAGGAGATGGGTTACACTGTCGATCGGGTAAAAAAAAGAAAGGAAAAGGCTACCCCTAGGGACCCTATAATCGTATGGAGATGTACCCCCGCGGCGGACTGATGGAGCCTGTCGCCGACCCCTGCCGTCCTGTCGCCGCAGCCGCGGCGTCGATCGAAGTAAATGCGAGCGTCGGGAACTCGTGCTGCCGAGCCGTCGTCTTTATTGCCAGCATTCAATGCGCACGATATGTGATAAATGCTGTCGCCCTTTTTGTGACATGAAGACCCGGCCACGATCTTTGGGCCGTGGCCGCGTCGGGGTCGGCCCATTCGTCGTTCCGGGCCGCTGGGAGTACCCATGGTACGGGTACTCGTCAGTAGCCCCCGAGCCCCCGGGCGGGTCGGAGAGAGGCCCGGGGGTTTTTTGCTCCCGCGCCGCGGTGCGTCCTTCTTGTCTAAATCTTCGACCGGGTGCGTGCGAGCGCACCCGGTGGGTGTAGCCCCTGAGCTGGTCGGAGAGCAGGTCGGGGGATTGCAGTCGTCCGATCAGACTGGCTGGTTGGTATCCGGGATGCCCGTTGCCACCGACCGTGTTGGTCGGTATCGTCGACCGGGTGCGCGCGAGCGCACCCGGTGGGTGTAGCCCCCGAGCCCCCGAGCTGGTCGGAGAGCAGGTCGGGGGGTTACGGTCGTCCGGTCAGACTGACTGGCCGGTGCTCGGGATGCCCGTTGCCGCCGACCGTGTTGGTCGGTATCGTCGACCGGGTGCGCGCGAGCGCACCCGGTGGGTGTAGCCCCCGAGTCCCCGAGCTGGTCGGAGAGCAGGTCGGGGGGTTACAGTCGTCCGATCAGATTGACTGGCTAGTGCTCGGGATGCCTGCGGTGATGGGGTCTGACCGATCGGAACTTGGCTCGCTTGTATTAGGCCGGAGCGGGCAGGTTGCTTCGACTCGCTTTGTGCCGGAGCTGGGCGAATTTGTGCGGCTCGTTTTATGCTGGAGCTGGGCGAATTGACGTCCGACCCGAGACCTCGTCTGGCGAGTTTGTCCTTTGGTCGGAGAGGTTGCCGTCTGTTCCATGCGTACGCCCCGTCAGCAGGTGTGGGACCTGGAGGGGGTGAGAGACGCGTGCTTGCCTACGTTGGCTCGAGCACCGTTCTCGCGGAGTTGCTAACGGGTAGTCCGAGCGGAACCTGGAGACCCCCCCGAGAGGGGGCCTCCTAGCGGACGATCCCGGCGTGGGTGTCCGACCCCTCTGAGGGGCGATCCACGAAACACCTTCCCTTATTCGATCCCGTGTCGGACCCCGGGTCGTCCGCCGACCCGGGGCGCAGCTGGCTGCCGCCCGTCGTCGGGTTCCGCGGGAGAGCGTGAGGCATGGTCTCGGACACGAGTTAAGGCGATTAGGCCATTCGCTGACCCAACTAGAGGCCCGCTGGGGGCTTGCCTTGTCCTCGCCCCTCACTCGCTTTCTGTTGGGGCGGTATCGGATCCGCTTGGCGGACCAGGCTTCCGCGGCTTCCAGTGTTTAGACCGGGCCTCGGGCGCGAGCTGTCGGGCTCCTGGTGACCCTGAGGCTTCAGCGGCCCAGCGGGCCTTCGTCGATTTTCATCGCGTCTCTGGCCCGACCTGAAGGTGGAGACCGAGAGGGTGCTGGGGGTGTCGCTCGAGGCGACGCCCGCTCTTCTCTGCGGTCTCTGACAGCAGTTAATGCGTAGTGGGGGATTTGGTAATTGGTGTACTTACGGCGGCGCGGAGGGGGGACGAGACACGCGCGGGGCGAAGTGGTTGCCTTGACTCTTCTGCCCGTCTTCCGCCGGTTTGGCCCTTAAAAAAAAGGGACGGAGAGAGAGAGAAGGTTCTGGCGATGCCATTCGCTTTTGCTGCCATTTCCCTCTGCTTTTGTTTGTGACGGAAAAGAGAGAGAGAGAGAGAGTTTTCCTGCTGCTCCCTTGTCGCTGCCGCCGCCTTCATCTCCGACGATGTGGCCGGAGTGCTCCACCCGATCCTCCCGCGTGGCTGGCCTGGAGAAGAAAGGCTTCCTCGCGCCGCGGGACGTCTCTGGGTGGCGGATCCCGACGGTGGGGGCAGTTCCTGAGCCACGCGACGACGAGATCGTGGCGCTCGCCTGGTTTTATGAGCGCGGGTTCGGCCTCCCCCTCCATGAGTTCGTCCGGGGACTTCTCTTCTTCTACGGGGTGGAGGTGCATCAGCTCAACCCAAATGGCGTGCTTCACATTGCGGTGTTCACGACACTGTGCGAGGCGTTCCTCGGCATCGGGCCGCATTGGGCGCTGTGGAGGTACTTCTTCTCCAATCGGTTGCTGAAGGAAAAGGGGACGAGCCATGGGGCATCCTTCGGGGGCGCGACGTTGCAGTTGCGCCCTAATCGGGCGTCGGAGTATATTGATGTTGAGCTGCCCAAGTCCAACCGGGGCTGGCATTCCGAATGGTTCTATGTCCGGAATGTGGGGAACAGCGCCCCTCGTTTCTCTGGCCAGCTTCCCGAGAGCAAAGAGTGCTGGACTTGGGGGCCTGAACGGAGGGACAAGCGCAAGGTGCAGCTGATCGTTGATCAGATCAAGGTCTTGAAGGAGCGTGGCTTGACCGGCGAGGCTGTCGTGCGCGCGTTCATGGAGAGGCGCGTGCAACCCCTCGCGGACAGGGTGCACCCTATGTTCGAGTACTCGGGGCCATCCGACCCCATGAGGATGGCGGAACCCGAGCTCCCTCGGTCGGAGGTTGACGCCCGGGTGTTCTCCGTCTTGGCCGGGGGCGCGTCCGTGGCGGTGGCTCGGGCTCCCGGGCCTCTAATGGCGGGTCGTCGTTCCGACCTGGTAGGTTCAGTGATTCCCCTGCCCGGTCCCCTTTTTCTTCCTCCGGCCGTTCCGACCGACTTTCTTATTCTTCGCAGGGTCTCGGCGGGATGATCTCTCGGCCGGACTTACCGGGGGATAAAGAGCGGAGGGCCCAGGCTCGGGTGATCAAGGAATCGCACGACGCCGCTCGCAGGGAGAAGACGAAAGCGGCCGAGTCAAAGAAAAGGCGGCGGGAGATGAGGCGGTCCCGCGGGGAGGACGTCTCCGATACGATCGAAGTCGAGTCGTGCGACTCGGGGTCGTCCCAGAGCTCTGGAGGCGAGGGGGGCGGCGGTCAGCCCCTCGCGTCCGACACCGAGCCGAATGTTGGAGGCGGCGCGGTCGGGGATGGTGGCGATGTTGCTGCCACCGAGTCTCCAGCGGAGGCAGAGCTGGACCCCTGGGGAAAACGGGAGGCCGAAACGCCCCCACCGGGGTAACCGGCGAAGAGGAGGAAAACACGGTGCAGGCGCTCGACGTGGTAGGTGCCCTTTGCTCGTTGGCTTCCAAGTCCTCAGGCCTTAAGACCGTGCTCACGATCACTTGTTGCGTCGTCGTGTGCAGGAGTGCTACGGGGGCGGTCGCGCATCCAGTAGCGTCCTTGCGGCAGTTGGAGTTGCCGCCACCACCGCCACCGATGAGCGTTCCGCCGGTCGAGGCGGAGCAGCCAAGGGCTGCGGTGCTCCCTACCGGGGCGGAGGGCGCCGAGTCAGTGGCAATGGCGGTGGCGGGTACCGCAGCATCGGGGTCGGTAACCGAGCGATTGGCAGAGCCGCCGGACGTCCCGTTGGTCGAGGCGGAGGAGGAGCCGTCGGTCGCGCCGGGGTGCGAGGAGGAGACCGCTGCTGGAGTTGAGTTGGATCCGTTTCCGAAAGAAGGAGTGGATGCGGAAGGGCTCCCACTACCTCCGCCGGGGATTCCTCCCCCGGGCGCGATCCTGGTGCCGGGGCCTGTCGCATCGTCGATCCCAGGGCCCTCCCTTCCTCCCGAAGCTGTCGAGGAAAAGAGGGTAGAGACGGCAGTCGGGGTAGCATGGGGGGAGACGCCCGAGGACCCGACGCCAGCGGCCGAGGCGTCCGCTCGTGTCCCTATCCCGCCGTTGGTCCTGACGGGTTCACTGCCGGTAGTTCTGGACGACGAGGCGGAGGGAGATGATTGGGTCACGCTCGGCGAGACCAGCCAGCGCGTTGTGGCCGAAGCGGACCGGGCCCGAGAGGCACTGTCGGCCACGCTCCAGACCTTCAGTTAGAAGCTGAGGGCCATCTCCGGGGATGCTCGCCGGGAGGTCGCGGTAAGCAGCTTGCACTGTCTTTTTCGTCGATCGGATTGCGGGCTGATGGGTAATCTCATCTACAGAGCCTGAAGTTCCGATCGCTGTTCAAGTCCGGGTACATCCGGTTTCAGAACCAGCGGGGGTCGACCGCCTGGCTGGAGTGCAGCCGACTGCGCTCTGAGCTGTCGGATGCCCAGAGGGCCTTAGATCATGAGCAGGCCGAGACGAAGAGGGCCCGCCAGGAAAGTACAGACGCCGAGGGAGCTCTGCTCGAGGAGCACCAAGCGAAGTAGGCCTTGGACAAGAGGGTGTCCGAGCTTGAGTCTCTCCTGGCGGAGGCGGTCCGGGCGACGGAGGATACCGAGTCGAGTGCTTCCCGCCTTGGCGAGGAGCTTGAGGCGGCTCGGAAGCTCGCTCAGGACAGGGCTATCGAGCGCGATGCTGCTTTGGAGCAGGCCAAGTGCAACCGAGCGGCTCAGACACGGGCCGATGAGGACCTCCGTGCCACGCTTGATTCCGTGTCGGGTAAGTGCTTTAGCTCTGGTGTTCTGTATCTTGACCTTCAGGTCGCCTCACCGTGCCCTCCCGATGCTGTTGATTTTGCGCAGAGATGCAGAAGAACCTGGGGAGCGCCACGGAGGCGCGGAAAGTGGCGGAGGAGGCGCGTGATAAGGCGGTCGCGGCACGTGACGAAGCCATCACGGCACGCGATGTGGCCCTGTCCTCGTAGCAGCTGTCGGAGGCGGAGCGATCGGCCGACGGCTTCTACGAGCGGTCGGTCGAGAGATCCGCGACCGGTCTTTGGGTCGGGGCGTCAACCAGGCCCGAAGCTGGGCGAGTGCCTGGCTGCGTGCGAAACGCGTGGAGGCTTGGTGGCGGTGGCGCCGCCAGGGGCTTCTTCGGCGCTGGTCTGCACGCTCTCCTTCTACGAAGGTATCGACCTTGATACTGTTAGTAGCGGGATCGCCGCGAACCGGTCTGAAGAAGAGGTCGACGCCCTCGAGCTCCGGGTCGAGCCGTATGCCAGGGCGATTGCCGACCAGATCTCTTCGACCGACGTCCTCCATCAGGAATAGGAAGGAAGGAGCTTTATTCAGTTTATATTTCAATCTGTAATGCACTGAGCTGTGTTGTTTAAAAGGCTTGGCCGGGTAGATCGGTTAAGATTTCGTACTTTGCTCGTTTTTCACGCTCTTATGTTGTGATGAACACTTGCCGACCGTAGTCTTAGGGACCGTGGGGGTCGAGCGTAGGCCGGTGTGTTCGTCACGCTTTTACCAAGCGGAAAAAAAGGGACCGGGCGCCCAGGAGCGAGGCGTTTGCTAGCGCGATTGCGGGGAGGAGTGTTCCTGACCAATCACGGGTCGCTCCGCTTGGGTACTTCCTTCTTCCGCGAAGTGCTACTTTGGCAACCATAGCCGCTGGGGCGTAGGCCGTAGTCCTTCGGGTCGAGAGGGTTGCCGTGCGGGAGAACCCGGCGGTTGGTCGGGTTACCGACCTGTAAGGTTATGTGAGCCAGAGGCCCCCGAGCGGTGCGTGGGGGTTAGGCTGTCACCGCCACGCAGCGCTTTGAAGGACTTGCAAAGAGAGCAAAAGAAAGGACGTTACTTAACTTCTGCAGGCGGGCTTGGACGCGGTCTTGGTGTAGGCGCGGGGCTCGATGAGGCGCGCTGGTCCCGGGATGCGTTGTTATCAGAGCCAGACGTCAGCGACGCATCGACTCCTAGGCCTTCAACGTTGGAAAGGTACGGGCGCGGTAAATGCTGGGGGCTAGCGCCACCAGCACGTTGCTTCGAGCGGTCCCGGGTTGCTTATAAATAGGCGGGCGAGGCGTGCGGTGTCTTCACCCTCCGGTTTGAAGGCTTGGCACTCGCATATCTCTCATGGCCGCCTCGCCCTCCCGACCCTGCTCCAAAGATGCGACCTCGCCGGGTGGCGAGATTGACTGGGAGGCCCTTGAGAGGGAGGCAGAGGAAGAGGAGCTGGAGCGGCTGGCAGGCGGTTTCATAGTCGCGGCCCCGTCAGACGATGAGGTCTATTGGGAGTTGCTCCAACGGGAGGCGGAGGAGGAGGACCGAGAGCCGCCGGCTGCGGGTGCCGGTCTCAGCGCTCTTTTAGAGGGGAGGCCTCCGCAGCAGCCGGAGCAGACGGGGGATCCAGACGCCACTCCTCCTCGTGCCCCATCTCCTTCGGGGAGCCTTGAGTCCACCGCGACGTCGAGGCCGGCCTCGATCGTGCTGCCGATCGGCCTGATCGAGCTGCCGTTCTCTTCCTCGATAGAGGGCCCCCCGTGGCGGGCCCCGGGGCCTCCCGGGAACCATAGAGGTCGCACAGGGTGGGGGGCGCAGCCAGCCTCGACGACGCGTGGAGTTCAGGCAGGTCCGGTGCGTCGAGGTAGGCCGGAGCCTGTCTTGCCGCAGCGTCCCAGGCGCTTTGCGGCAAAAATTGTGCGGGAAGTCCAGGGCCGCGCTTGAAGAATATGGGTGACAGAGGGTTCCAACAAACAGTAGTAGAACTTAGTCAGTTTTCTGCTTTGAGCGAATGTAAAAAGTGTCTTTATGAATAAAGAAAGATGCTTTATTTTCCCGTAAGTCTGGCGTTGTTTTCGCTATTTTTTGGTTTTTAAGTGATGAACGTGCTGGGATCGTCGTCTTCGGGACCGTAGGGGTCGTTCGAGAGTCGATCAGCACGTGGGTGTTTTCCTAAAAATAGGCGAAAGGCAGCACGAAGACTCAACGCGATCGTTTGCATTCACCCTCCGCGCGTTGGGTAAGTTTCCGACCGACTTTAGGTGGTTTCACCTAGGTGCCTTCTTCCCTCGCAAGATGTCACTTCGCAACCATAACCGCCGGGGTGTAGGTCGTGGCACTTTGGTCGGGGAAGAACGAGCGACCGTTCGGGAGGACTTAGAGGTCGGTCGGGCGACCGACCCGCGCGGACAAGGGTACTTTAAAAAGGACTAGGCGTAGGCCCGCTCAAAAAACGTCAGGCCTTTCGAATCAAGCGATCGAAAAAAGTTGAGAGTTTTTTAAGAGTAAAAAAGGAGAATTAAGGGTAAAATCATTTTAGCTTTTCGATATTCCAGGCGTTGATCAAAACGTTGCCATCTGGATCCTTGAGTCGATAAGTACCAGGTCGGAGGACTTCTACTACAGTGAAGGGTCCTTCCCAAGGAGGGGAGAGCTTGTGCTTGTCTTTGCTAGACTGAACCTGGCGCAGGACCAGGTCGCCTATGCTGAACGCTCGATCCCGAATCCTGCGGCTGTGGTAGCGTCGCAGCATTTGCTGGTACTTGGCCGAACGCAAGGTGGCGACGTCACGTGCCTCATCAAGTTGATCGAGGGCGTCTTGTTGAGACTCGAGCCCTCGAGCTTCGTCGAAGGCTTGGAGTCTCGGGGCGCCGTACTCCAAGTCGGTCAGCAAAATGGCTTCGGCGCTGAATGCCAAGAAAAATGGCGTAAACCCGGTCGACCGGGTCAGTGTGGTCCGCAGGCTCCAAAGTACGGGGGGCAGCTCGGCCGCCCACCGTCCGGCGTACCTCTTCAGTCGACTGAAGATCTGTGGCTTTAGCCCTTGGAGGATCATTCCGTTCGCGCGTTCGACTTGGCCATTGCTTCGTGGGTGGGCAACGGCTGCCCAGTCGACGCGGATGTTGAAGCTGTCGCAGAAGTTGAGGAACTCTTTCCCTGTGAACTACGTCCCGTTATCAGTGATAATGGAGTTTGGGACTCCAAATCGGTAGACGATGTCGTGGAAGAAGTTCGCTGCTTGTCCCGAAGTGATGGTGGCGACTGGTTTGGCTTCTATCCACTTGGTGAACTTGTCCATCGCGACCAGCAAGTGGGTTAAGCCCCCGGGCGCTTTTTTGAATGGCCCGACCAGGTCGAGTCCCCAAACGGCGAAAGGCCATGTGATAGGAATCGTCTAGAGGGCTTGCGCCGGGAGATGCATCTGTCGAGTGAAGAATTGGCACCCTTCGCACGACCGGACGATCTGCTCGGAGTCGGCCACGGCGGTCGTCCAGTAGAAACCCTACCGGAAAGCTTTTTCGACCAGGTTTCGCGAGCCGGCGTGGTGGCCGCAGATTCCGCCGTGGATGTCGTGGAGGAGCTGTTTCCCCTGGTCGGCCGGAATGCACTTCTGGAGGATCCCGGAGGGGCTCCGTTTGTAGAGGTCCTCGCCAACCAGTACAAAGGACTTTGCCCGTCGAGCGAGGCGTCGGGCCTCGGTTTGATCGGTGGGGAGTGATCCGTCGATCAATCGGTCGACAAAGGGTTTTCTCCAGTCGGCGTCGGCCATCAGGACGTCGTGGCCTGACTCGCACAGCTCGGCCTCCGGTTGCTGGTCGGTTGGAGGAGTCGCTGGGAGATCGGGCCGAACGGATGCCTGGCGCAGGTCGAGGACGAATATCCCCGGCGGGATTGGCCCTCTACTGGAGGCAAGGTTGGCCAGGTGGTCGGCTTCACTGTTATTTCGTCTGTAGCTGTGATGAAGTTCGAATCCTTTGAACCTCTCCTCTAGCTTGCGTACTTCTCGGCAGTAGGCCGCCATCCGGCCGTCACGAGGCTCTGCAGCCTTCATGACCTGGTCGACGACCAGTTTTGAGTCACCGTGAACGTACAGACGCTGATCTCCGAGGTCGGCAGCGATCCGGAGACCACTGACGAGAGCTTCGTACTCGGCGACATTGTTAGTGGCGTCGAAAAGCAGCCGGATGGCGTACTGGAGCTTGTTTCCGAGTGAGGAAACGATAACGACCCCGGCTCTGGCTCCGTTCTTGGTGAAGGAACCGTCGAAGTACATTGTCCAATATTCGGGGTCTTCGAGCCGAGGTGGAGCCTGGGCTTCGGTCCATTCGGCGACGAAGTAGGCCAAAGCCTGTGACTTAATCGCAGTTCGGGGGATGTATGATATGTCGTGACCGTTGAGCTCAAGTGCCCACTTGACGATCCTCCCGGAGGCCTCGCGGTTGTGGACGATCTCGCCGAGTGGTGACGAGGTCACCACGGAGACGTGATGTTGGTTGAAGTAGTGCACCAGCTTCCTCTTCGTGATGAGCACCGCATAGAGCATCTTCTGGACTTGCGGGTATCGGGCCTTGGACTCGGAGAGTACTTCGCTGATGAAGTAGATCGGCCGCTGGATCTTGAGGACACGTCCGTCCTCTGCTCGCTCCACAACGAGTGCCGTGCTGACGACCTGGGTCGTGGCGGCAATGTAGAGGAGCAGCGGCTCCTCGGGCGTCGGTGCAACCAGCACAGGAGGGGAGGTCAGGAGTGCCTTCAGCTGACTGAGGGCCTCCTGTGCTTCTTGCTTCCAGCTGAATCACAACCCACTATGTCCATCTGCTTCCTTTAAAATTAATTCCAAAGATAATTCAGTGCGAACGCGAAGGGGCGCGATCCACTCAAAGACTTTTGGGTGTAAATCCATACTCATAGTGCAAACTAAACAAGTTAGCCAAATCCAAAGGTTGGCATTAATCACTACGAGTTTTAGGGAAACTCTGAAACACAACAGAAGAAACACTTCGACAAAAAGTATTCAACCAAAATAGCAACCAACCAAACCAGTCCAAAAGGTTTTAGACACAGGCTCAGGATGAAAGCCACCATATCTAGTATTCCACTATACTTACCATTTAAGCATTCAATATACACTATTTACTCATCGAGAAGCCTCAATATAATTCAACCAAAAGCTACATAACCAATTCTTTCTCTAGTTACCTTTCCCCACATTTATAAATACAGTTTATGATGATTAACAAAACGTCTTCCATTCTATACTACCTCATCATGATCCCCACAGACAACACATCATATATCAATGTATTCTATATTTCAAACATAGTACTTCAACATATACTTAAGCATGATCAACGTATCAATTTTATACCATCCATACATCAACATCTTGACAATTAAAACTTGTTCAATCAATAAAATGACTTCAACCAATAAGTATTATCTCTACAAGATAAAATTAAGTAACAGGATTCTAAGACATGCATTCATTAAGGTTAAAATCTTGCATCATGATTGTTATCCAATGTTCATCCCATCACAACATGAACTCGACATAATTCCACAGTTTTACACTTTTCTCTATTGGATCAATGGTTTCCAACAATTAGCAACCCTACCAAGTCATCAATAACAACAAATGGGCATAAACATCAACCATCAACATTACTTTTGGCTACCCTATACATAGGTGATAACAAAATTACCACCACACAACATACTAGTAGGTTGCAACAACGTAAATAGCAATTCTAATCAACTTCCAAATTAAAGTCGCTAGTCAACACGATTAAATTTTCTCTATTAATCCGTTAGATTAGAACATCTTTAAACAACCAGCAAAGTTTCTTTAACAATAACCGCAGTCTACCTCATCTTAATGTTCTAACCATGCATCAGGGTTTAAAACCTTAAACATTATCGGAGGTCATAAACACTTTTAAAGAAAAGCAACAGATTATAAGCATGTACATTAACACATTTAATCATCCCCACTACGGGGTACTCTACATCACTAGAGGTTCATTTAATCTTAAGCTAAAGGTAACAATTACACTTAATTGATTCAACTCGCAAATTAACTAAGGAGTACATCATTTCTATAAACCACATTGTTACATACTACATAACATGCTAAACAACAATTTCCACTTTTAATAAATAATTTCAGTCAAACGAATACTTACTTTATTTGCAGCATTTTTTTTCTTTTAATACTCAACCAAAACTCACAAAGAAGCTTGACTCTCAAATTTGCAATAGGACATGACTCCAAAACACATTTCAATCTTAAAGACTCCCACCGGAGGGAACCAAGCGATCAAGTAAACCTTTACGAACAAAGGCACAAAACATAAATCGACACAACTTAACTTTTTACACACGCTTCAATAACTTCTTTTAAACTCAGAGCAATACACACAAGAACCAAAAGCTATACCTTTCTTTGCAAGGCAACCAACTAAACAGGTGTCAAAGTCAAAAAGGCGACCAAAGACGCACAACACAAAACTCCCCTTCTTTGTCTTCACCCAAAGAAGACAAAACCAAGAAACACCGAAGGCACACTCCGCGAAAATCCAAATTCCAAACACTTTCTTCTGATTTCAATCAACTAAAACCAAGAAAACCAACCAAGACCGACCTTCAGAATGATAAAGAACATCCGAAGGAATCTACCACCAATCTCTTCTATTTGACTCCAGTCAACTACCCGATCCACGACAGAAAGGGTAAGCACTCCTCCTACAGGGGTTAATAATTCTTCGGTGATGGCGTTAACCGACCACACCATCAAACCACACCCTTACTATGAACAAAAAGAGGTGACCAGAAATACTTGACAACACAACCCCACTTCCTCACAAATGAAGCAACTCAATCAAATCCATCATAAATATAGCATTATACAACATCAAAAGTAGCATTCAACATCAAAGCTTAGATACAATATTTAAACGGAAAGCAACAGTACCCATACCCTTTCCTACTGTGCATCCATGTGTGTCAGATTTTAAATTAGTGATTCCACTTACACAAGTTTTAATGTTGCTATCCTATGACAAAATTTTAGTTAAAACCTAGGCCATGTTTCTAAGTTATTCCACATCACATTTTAGTTGTATCCTATAGTATGACACTAAAAATACACATTCCAAGGACCTACAGCCCGCTCTGATACCAACTGTAACACCCCATAAATCTAAACTGTTGTACAAGAACAGATCGATAGCATTTCCCCCAAAACAGGATAGTACGGAAGCAATTCGAATAGGAATAATATCACGACATCAAAACTAGAGACAACGAGTCTAATTCAACCAGGTATTAACCATAAATAAAACACATCTATAAAGGGACAACCATAAACGAGAACAAGTTTAAAGGGAACAACAATAGGTCTAAATGAAATAAAATTGCATCCAACTAATGAATTATTTAAAACACTAGATCATGTGAGTCGTGATGACAACAGAAAATTTATTGTGTTGCTACCCCACCCTTCATGCTTACGACTCACGTGCGCTACACGAAAACATCAAAAGCGACAAGTAGTGAGATTGGGTAATCTCAGCAAGTGGAACAACTAATACAAATAAAACATCCAACATATATCTATCATTCCACATTCCTCATATACAATACCACATCAAAGAGTCCACATTCCTCATATACAATACCACATCAAAGAGTCAACACCACTTCAAGAAATGCATATGATTGATGCACATGCTTATGCCATGTTCCTCCTCACCGTGCCCTTTCTCGTGAACACACGGTGTTGTACTCGTCTGATCGCGCCTTGCGCTAGCGTCAACAAACTTTCAATGCATGATTATGCAGTTAATGCTTCATGCATGAATTCATTCATAACTCCTCCCACTGAGTCCACATGTTTGCATATCATCATATAGCATGGATAGAAAACAAATATCATAGAGATGAAATTTTTAGACAATTCATCCGGTAAACAACATCCTTCTTCACCTTACCTCAAAGCAAGTGATTAAACCATGTATGATTGCTGTAATTGGAGTTTATAATGAAGGCGAAGCAAACAACAATGTATAGCTTAACAATACAACTACTTTCACTTGCCTTTACCGACGTGGACGATGAACCTAGTTACACCCAGCAGTGGCACCACCTGAACAAACATTATTTCAGTACATAGCGACATCACAATTCATCACACAATTCAAACACACGCTTCCTACTCCCCGTTCCCATTTAAACGCCAAAAACCCCGATCTGTCCGAATCGAACAGCAGCACCCTCTCTTCCCAATTTCGTATCTTTTTTGTACTGTTCATAAAAATACAAAAAAATTACAGTAGCTATATATTGATGAGATCTACAACTTTCATGAAGGTCACAAATTTCAATTCCCCTGTTAAATATGCCTAAACAACCGTCCAACACATTGGACGAAATCTGTTTCCAGATTCTGTTCGTCATCTTCCAACAGCGATAACTCTCAGACCGACGCCCCAAAAATTCTGAAAAAATTACAGAAGCTAGGTCTCTACGTTATCTACAACTTTCTAGTTATAGGTTTTTGCAGAAGAAATCATCTATGCCACGTAAAACGCAAAACAATCCGCGCTGCACAATCTTCCCTTCCAAAAATAGCACCACGTGAACATCTACCCTTCTCCCCCATCAAGATCCATCCAAACCACTCACCACCAGATCTAATACACTCCTAATCCCTAGGTAGAACAGGGGTAAAATATTGGGAATTTTACCTTGAGTTCCCCCTTGCGAACCCACGAAGAACGCGCGACGATCCCCGTAACGGAAATCTGTTCGTCCTCCTCGCCTCCACGGATCCTCTTCTCGTTTTCTCCTTCGCGTTTCGCGGTGGATCTTGAGCCACCACGCAGGGGAGGAAGAGGAGGGGGTGTGGCTGCTAGGTGGGAGGAAGGGAGGCGCCTTAAGGTTTGGGGGGAGGGGGCGCCACTTAAAGGGGGAGGTGGGCCGGCCCACCTAGGCATGGGGAGGAGAGGGGGAAAAAGGAATTCCCGGCCCAGGCCCAGGTTGCCTCAGCCCAGCGGAAACTAGCCCAAAACTCCAATTTTTAATATTAAATTGCCGCATAATCTTCAATTATTTCATTCCCCGACAAAACCCTCTTTCTTTCCGGAACAACCAAGAAAGAAAACCCTAGGATCGCTCTCAAATTCTAGGGCATCACACATAGATGAACGCCCCAAAGACGTCGGTGTCGCGAATGTCGGGGAGCTCGTTACATTGCTGGGAGAAGCACCAGATGTAATCCCGGAGGTTCTCGCCTGGCTGCTGCTTGCAGCTCTTCAGGTCCCAGGAGTTCCTGGGGCGCTTGTAGGTGCCCTGGAAGTTGCCCACGAAGTGGTGCTTGAGGTCATCCCAGTTCCTGATGATGTTGGCGGGGAGGTACTCGAGCCATGCTCGAGCCGAGTCCGCCAAGTAGATGGGGAGGTATTGGATGACGAAAAGGTCATCAGTCGCTCCCCCTGCCTGGCATGCGAGCCGGTAATCCTCTAGCCATACACCGGGGTTAGTGGCCCCCGTGTATTTGGCTATGTTGATGGGCGCTCGGAACCTGGCAGGGAATTTTGCACTGCGGATCCCCTGGCAGAACGCCCGTGGCCTGGGGCCATCGGGGCTCAGGCTGTGGTCACGGCGTGGACCCATGTCTGCGACGTGCAAATGGGCTGGGTCGACCATTGTCCTTCTTCGCGCCTGGAGGGTGGCGCGAACGTCGCGGTCGTTTCCCAGGCGCTGGTGTACCGGGGAGCGTGAGGCCTGGGGAAATAAGGAGGACGACGCCGCCCTCGTTGCGCTCCGGTGACCTTGAGAGGCGCCGTGGCGCGGGTGGCCTGAAGAGGCACCCGAGCGCTGCGACCCGGAGCCTTGCGCGTGCTGTGCGGCCGCACGTTCCACCAGTTCCCGGAGGTTCTGGTGGGTCGCTTTGGCCGCTGGATCGTCTGGCTCGGGGATGCCGCGGAGCAACATTGCCGCTGCGGTGATGTTCTGGCTGGCGTGGGGGAAAAGCGTCGGACCTTTCGTCTCTTCGCGGTGGCGCTGGACTGACGTCTTGTGGTAGCGCGCCGCCAGTCTTGGGTAGAGTCCCGGGCTGTTGCTGCTCCAGGTCAGCCTGGAGCTTATCGAGCTCGGCTTTTTGGGCCTCCAGCTCGTCGCGCCGCCGCTGGAGATCGGCGCGGCGATCCTGGTGGTCTTCTTCGGCGCGCTGGAGGAGAGTTTTTGGCATGGCGGGGGTCGCAGGGGGATCATTCGCGCCTACCGCGGTGTGGGAACCGCGATAGCGCAGTCTGTTCCTGTCTCTCCCCTCGTTGTTACCGGAGTCGTGGTTGGAGGAGTTCTCCGAGGGGTCGTCGACGGGGACTGGTAAGTGGCCGACCATTGCTACGAAGCGCGGAGCCGCTGGGGGCGTTGTCGCCGCTGGCTGAGGCTTCCACGCGCCGTGCGAGGCGGCAGAGCTTTTGGCGCTCTCCGGCGTTGTGGCCCGTGTGGGGACGTCGAGCCGGAGTCCGTCAAAAGTGTCGGTGACTGCACCAAGGTCCGCGGGGGACGCCTGGCTATGGAGGGCGGTGGAGGCAAACGCGAGCCGTCCCGCCGTGGTGGTGACGAAGTCGAGGGAGCCGAAACGGACCGAAAACTCTGACATGATCGTGTCGTGGTGAGCGGAGAAAATAAAACCGTCGAGGAAGCTTGGTGGGAAAACGATGGTGACGAACGCCCAAGGCCCCTACCTGGCGCGCCAACTGTCGGTGTTTCGTGCACCGGCAAGTAAATTTGTATAGGTAAAAAGGGGGGCGCTCCCTCTCCTCGAACGGTCTGACCCAAGAGAGCCCGAGAAGTATACTGGTTCGGGCCGAACGTCCCTACTCCAGTTCGTGCATTATGGATTGTATTGATTCTTCGTTTCCTTTTCGTGTCTGTGAGTTTACATGCCTCCCCCCTCTTCGTTCGCCCCTACCTCCTCTTATATGGTCGAGGAGATGGGTTACACTGTTGATCGGGTAAAAAAAAGAAAGGAAAAGGCTACCCCTAGGGACCCTATAATCGTCCGGAGATGTACCCCCGCGGATCGATGGAGCCTCGCCGCCGACCCTCGCCCTGTCGCGGCCGCATGCCGCGCGTCGATCAAGTAAATGCGAAGGCTGAACTCGCACTGCCAAGCCGTCATCTTTATTGCCAGCATTCAATGCGCACGATATGTGATAAATGCTGTCGCCCTTTTTGTGACGTGAAGACCCGGCCACGATCTTTGGGCCGTGGCCGCGTCGGGGTCGGCCCATTCGTCGTTCCGGGCCGCTGGGAGTACCCATGGTACGGGTACTCATCACATAATAAGCATATTCATTATATCAATGGCTATCATTAAAGCATGGCATGTGAACATATCAAATATTCAATTTCAATCTCAACCAATCTAGCAAACTACAACCCGCTACCCATTCCAATACACTTGCCTCAACCACGGGCGACGGATTGGCGAGAAGTAGAGGGCACCCCCGGGGTCACACCACCTGCACAAAGGCACCACACACTCAAAATCATGCCCACAAAACAATACGCAAACACTCTTCTACCCCGACTTCGCAAACTACTCGCACAACCCAAAACAGAGGTTCTGTCCCATCGGGACAGCAGACTTGCAACGAGCATAACTCGGGTTCTAAGACTCTGAATCGATTAAACGAGTACATCCCCGCATATCTTTGGAAATTTCCTATATTTTTCTAAGTATACGGGAAAACTGATTCGAACTCTAAAGTGGTTTAATCTACAGAATACCGTGATCTGTTCCAATCACGTCACAGTTTTTAACATGTTCGGTAAAACGAGCATAACTTTCAAACGGCTAGGCAGAATTGGACATTCTTTATACCCACTGAAAGGTATTGAAATTACCTACAACTTCTTCAACAGGAGGCCGACCAAATTCCGACTCTAAATTGGCGAAAACCCAAACCCTAGGTCGACTGCTCAATCTGCCCGAAACAGAGAACGTGGCAACTCTAGTTTTCTCCCAAATCTACCCATGGACAGCACCACCACTTGATCTAAAAACATGAAATTGACCTCTAGAGCAGCACCTAGATCAACCCCAAAGATCACCCAATCCATACCTCTTCCCGACGAACGAAAATTGACGAAATCCTTCCTCCCGGGCTCCCCGATCGTCCTCCTCGTGCTGGAATCGCCGGATCTCCTCGTCGCGGGGCTTCCCGTTGGAGGGGACAACGAGGATTGCGCGGAGAGGGAGCTCCTCTATGCAGCAAGGGAGGTGGAGAGGGGAGGAGAAGGGTGGGGCGCAAGGGGTGGCGGCTATAGGGGTGGAGGCAAGGAGAGGGGAGGTGGGGCGGCTAGGGCACCAAGGTGGGGGCGCAAGGCAGGTTTGGGGGCGCAAGTCAGTCCCACTTGCTGCCCTCCTCCCCCTCATGGGCCAAGAAATTCCACTTTTGGCCCACATGGGTTCCCCCCAAGGCCCAACTAGCCCGGGAAAGGCCCAAACTCCCGAAAACTGCCCAGAAACGCAATTAAACTCCATAGCGTAAAGTTTTTAACCTCTGAATTCATATTTTATAAAGTTTTGACATCCCGTAGTGTCATAAATGATTAGGATAAAATTGCACAATAATAAACTTGAAACCTCGAACCCAAGAATGCTCAAGACCACACGTTCGAGAACGCTCGGGACCACGAATCCGAGAATGATCTTACCTTTGGCAATGACAATAAATATTAAACAGTAACCAAGATAAATTAAGTAATTCAACCTTGTCCAGCCAAAACTTGTGACTAATGATGTTCCACACAACTTTCAAAACTCTCTAAATGGCCCATTAATTAGCAAACTTTCATATAAACAAATCAACTCACTATGGTTAGCTAGGGAAAACTAGGTATGATCACTAAATCAATGGTGTTGCATAATGTGATGCGTATGTATAAGACCCATGTGTCCTCTTTCATGCGGGGGCCTCAAGTCCATCATCTTTCATACAGTGACCTCATCTTCGCTCCCGTGGAGTGACTACTGTAATAGGTCTTTCTCTTCGTACTCCCCACACAAAGTATACCATAGATACCCATTAACCATTATCCATCATCATGTAATCATTAAGTAACCAATAGAAAATCATCATGTAATCATCAAAAAACCATCATAAAATCATTATGTAATCGTCAAGTAACCATCATAAAATCATTATGTAATCACTAGGTAACCATCATCATTTAGAAAACATCATTAACATAGTAATCACATGGACAAGGTAAACATATCATAAACATGAAGCGTCAAAGTAACAAAACGTCTACCGTTTTATCATGTACTTGCCTTTTTAACCATGTGGAGCAGTTTGATGTGCAGTCGACACCAACTCCAAAGTCACTTCCACTCCTATAGTAGATACATAATTTCCACAAGGTGCCACAACGTACAATACATAAAGATCAAACAAAATAATATCGGTCCTACGCGTAACTCTAGGCGTAAATATTCCCTCTATCGAACAACTCCCCTTTGATATCCCAGTGATCGAACAACAATAACTTTTAGCTAAGGAATCCAAAAATAGTAAACTATATGAGTTTTGGAAACTACAAAAAAGTTCCTACAATTATGTAGTTGGCCAAAGATCCTGATTAACCCATTTAAACCTCATTTTAACCTTTAAAACTGTTTGGTTGCATTACTGGATAGTAGACATAATAATTTCATATATTTTTTATACAGAACCAAAAGTAGCAAACCATACAACTTCTAAAATCTATAGAAAATTATCTAGCTTTCTTGAGTTATGAGCACAATTTAATACTGCCAGCTTTTTAGAATAAAAAGAATATTAACATAACAGTGATCAACTGGGAGCAAACTCTGGACAATCACCTTTCCAAAACAATAACTTTTAAACCGCTCAACCAAATTCACTATTCTTGCACACTATAGATACCATAAGAAATTATCTACATTACTCATAATTATAAAAAACACTAATGTGGCCATCTACTATGTTTAATATATAAATTACCTCGACACTACCCAATCACGATGGTTCACTGGACAATAAGCTTACCAATATCACATATTTTAATCTATCCAGCCAAATTAAGTCTTTAAGTACTTCGTTGAGTGGTCATAAAATTATCTACAAATCTCTAGTCATTGTACAAGCCTAACTCAATCATCTTCAAGGCCTAAATCATCCAAAACCGCGACAGCACCTTACTAGCGATGATCTGTCAAACAACAGACTTTCAAAGGTTATAACTTGAAATCTATCCAATGGATTGTAGTGATAGTTATCTTGTTTGGAAAGAAAATAAAGTTATATTCGACTCTTTAGTACACCATTTTTCCTTATTCTACCCCCAAAATCCTTGAAAATCAATTAGATCTAAACTGCGGAACGAGAAAAAAAACCCCAACAACCCTAAACAAGAATTGTCATGATCCATGATGCTAATTACACCCTAATTACCAAACTAATCCGCATAAAATTTCATCTACAGGAAACGGTGATGGTAGGGTAGAGTTACCCAAGCTTGGATGAAGATCTAATTAGGGAAACACGGGAACTCTTCTCTTCTTTCTCTATCTTTCCCTTGCTTCCCCTCTATACCTCCTGAAACAGCTGTGGTGCAGCTCTAGGAAAAAGAGTGCAAAGCCCTAGAAGAGGTTCATCACCTTGAGTAAAGGTGGTGGCTACCCTTAGGGAGAGAGATGCAACCCTAGGAGAAAACCAACCCTTGGGGAAAACTGAGTCTCACTACCTATTTATACGCTAAGGCTCTAGTGGACCAACCACCACTACATAAATGCCTATATAAGATGCATTATCTATCTATGTTAAATCTAATCATAGTTGGTTTTGCTAGCATGACTGTCAAAGTTAAAGGATATGCTAAGATTCGTCTGTGATAAGCTGATATCATAGACGATTCATCCCATGAACTATGTGTGATACTTCATAGACGGTTTGTAGGTTGAATCGTATATGATATTAGCTTATCATAGATGATTCTTACCAAGAACCGTCTATGACAACTATCTATACTAATATAAAAGGGAAGTTCATCCTCCCCCTTCAACCATGCCCCGCTGCCTCCCCCTCACCCCCGCTTCCTCCCCCTCGCCCACGACACCCTTCACCTCGCCCTTGTTGCACTACCCCTCTGCCTCCCCTACGCCTGAGCCATCTCCCCAAACTATTGCCTAAGCCCTCGCCCTTGCCCAAGGTGAAGGCCTTCCTCGCTGTGGTCACCGGCATGGCGGTGCTCATCTTCATCCGCTTCATCATCCACGACTACGACAACCTCTTCATCGCGGCCGAGGCCATTTACGCACTTGGCATCAGCATGCTCATCTACAAGCGTTGTTTCATTTCCTTTCTCTGTCCTTGACTTCTTTTCTATTCCACACCTCGAAGTACATGGTGGATTGATTCGACTGTGGTGGTGAATTGGCTCGGCTGTGGTGGTGGATTGGCTCAGCATTTGTGTGCTCATCTACAAGCGCTAGTTCACTTCCCTCCTCCACCCTTGACTTTTTTTCCGTTCCACACCTTGAGGTACGTGGTGAATTGATTCGGCTGTAGTGGTGGGTGGTCATTCGAGGCCTGTCGTTCTTGCTCGACAATGTCATCTCCTTTAGCTAAGAGATGAATATGTGGTTCTATGTAGTTTTAGTTGCATCTCGAGCCACTTGATGAATTGCCTCACTCGGTGGTTGTGGCTTCTCCGAAACACTTGCCGTTTGCACTGACAGTTAGTCGGTGTGTTATGAGTATTCCCAACCTTTTGTCATTTTAATCTGATTGTGGTTGCAAAGGGGCTAGATAATTGAATATTTTAGGGAGAGTGGCTTTGTTCTATGAAGATTGGGCTATAGAGAGACAATTTGTGAGAACACTTTTCAGCTTTCACAATCTGCTATATACTTTGTTGTTTATATAGGTCAATTGCTTAGTTGAATTTCATTAATGGCTCATATAAATGTTCATGTTGCTTGCTATCATTTCTGGTTACATTGTTGTTCTATTGTCGGCAATAATTGTTGTCATATAAATGTTCATGCCTACTGTCATTTCTGAGTGACCCTGCCCCTAGTGGTGAGGATGTCTTTTAATTAAGGTGGCCCAATATTTGAGAACAATTTCTATATCAACTTGAGCAAGCATTGCTAGTTGTATACCACTGTTTCTATATCAACGAGCACTACTACACAACAGGCAATCCTTGCCGTCAGATCACTGCCGGTTGGGCTAGAGCCATCAGTGATAAAATATCACTGCCGATTCATAAGAACCGCTACCAAGGAAACGCATCACTACCGGTTTGGATAACCAATCGGTAGTGATAACACACTATCACTGCCGGTTTATACCCAAACCCGGTAGTGACGTATCACTGCCGGTTGTAAGTAGAATCGGTAGTGATACTGCAACTTTTACTGCCGGGTGTGTTCTTTAACCGACAGTGATATGTATTTTCCCGCACATCTGAATTTTCCTACGCAATTTGACCTTATGACTGCCGATTCTGCGCAGAGCCGGCAGTGATAAAGTATTTATATGGGTGCTCCAAAATTTAACTAAGTGTCCAATTTTACCATGACTTGGGTGCTCTAAAATTTAACTAAGTATCCAATTTTACCATGACTTGGGTCCTCCAAAATTTAGAGCACCCAAGTCATATTAAATTTGAAGTATAAGAATACTAACATTAGTGTTCGGGTGCTTTGTGAGGTTAAGGGGAGAGGGACGCGTTATATTTTCAAATGTGATCATACCAACACTACGTTACTAGATCATATAAGAAATCTGAAGTTAAGCGTGCTTGGGTGAGAGTAGTACTGGGATGGGTGACCTCTCGGGAAGTGCTTGTTGCATTAAAATTGGCAACAAAACTCATTACTTAAGCGTGCTTAGGCGAGACTAGTACTAACTAGGATGGGTGAGGGTGAACTCCTGAGGAAATCTCTTTGTTTTGTGTTAAAACTGTCAGAACAGTGCTTAATTATCACTGCCGGTTCCAGAGCGAGCCGGCAGAGATATCTATCATCACTGCCGGTTCCAGAGCCGGCAGTGATAATCCCGAGTATCACTGCCGACCAATCACTACCGGCTCGCATAACCGGCAGTGATGGCGTTTTGGACCCGGCAGTGATGGACTATTCTGTAGTAGTGGAGGAGGCCCAGTCGCTATCATTGGCAGGTGGGAGAGATGGTCGTTACGGTGAAGAAGGCTAATAGAAGATACAGAAGATTGCAATTGTGTAGAGTGAGGTAACTTCCATCCAGGTGATCCATTAACAAAGACAACACTTTTTAGCTTTTTGTTACACTTTATTTTTGTTCCTAGTAAACCTACTACAATATTTCAAAGAAAAGTGTATCATATTAGTAGTATGATTTATAGCCATAGCACAAAGTTAATTACCTCCATGCATCTGTGAGAACAAATGTTGATGGATTCTAAGGCAAAATCCAATTTCATCCATAGTTCATCCAAAAAGATGTCATGCTCTAATTTATCTTTTACTTTATCCTCACCTCCAAATAAGAATACCATAGGTAACTTATTTTCACTCTAGTCTTATGGAGGAACATGATCATTTTGATAGCTCTATTCATCAAATATAGAGTGGATGAAATAGAGAACCATCAAAATGATTCTGATTCTGCACAAGACCAGAATGAAAATAGGCTACCTATAGTATTCTCATTCGGGGTATGAGCATGAAGTGGAAGATAAATCAGAGAATGATAACTTTCAGGACGAACTGTGAATGGAATTGGATTTTGCCTGGAATCCATCAATATTTGTTCTCACAAATGCGAGGAGGTATTTAACTTTCTGCTATGCCTGTAAATCATTTCATTGATATGATAATAGACTAACAAGATGATACAAACCGTCTGTAAAAACCTATTATCACAGATGGCTCTCGATACAATCCATCTGTGATAGCCTATTATCACAGACGGTTCTTATAAAGAACCGTTTGTGATAGCTATTATTATAGATGGTTTGTATCAAGAACCATTTATGATAGGTGTTTTACAGATGGTTCAGAAACAGTACGTAATACGCTGTTATTATCACTGACATATGCTTATAAACCGTTTGAAAAGCCGCTGTGATACCTTTTCTATAGTAGTGAGCCCAACAGGCCTTCCCACCTCTTATTATTATTATTATTATTATTATTATTATTATTATTATTATTATTATTTATTTCGAAATAATCTGGCCATCTGGCCCATCAATTTCTAGTACACACTACTTCCCGCTGTGAGCTCCAAATCGAGCACACAGTTAGTCGATTTTGACCATCTTGACGAGCCCCACACATATATAATTTTGAATTCTCAAACTAAGCTATGGACTTAAGTTTTAAACTTCAAATTTGAATTTAAATTAAATTTCAAATTGAAAATTCCGTCCAAATTAAACTTGAGGCATTACAATCACACTGAATCATTCTAAATGTTTTTCAGATCGGATCAATATCTAAAATAATAACTATTTATAACTGAAATGAGCACCATAGAATTTGTTCTTTTCAGGACAGAAGGAATGGGTGGTGCTCCGACGCAGGAGACGGTACTCTCGCTCAGCTTGATCTCACGAGAAGCTCACTGAGGTCCACGAGTCACTAGGAAGATTGTTGCAAGCTGTTCGCGCCAAAAACGTGAAGGGGGTTTTAGGCCTCGAACACACAAGACAAACACCGGGTTTGCAGAGCGTGCCAGTCGATTTGACCTGAAATCGACAAGGTAGAATTTGTAATTTGACCGAAGCCGATAAACAAGGATCTATCGGCTTTTCGCTAGTCGGCAAGAACCGATTAGGAGATAACTAGATCAACCGATTCTGATTGATCCGGATACAAGGTAAAAATCGGCCGGGAAGGCGATGCGCAACAAAACGGCTAAATCAAACCTGGGTGAAATCGGCTAAAATCAACAATCGGCGATGCGCAACTATGTTGATTCCGTCGACTTACAGAGAGATCTATGAGGCTAAAACAATGTAAAAGAAAAGCTTGTAAAAAGTAGGTGTGTTGTTGGATTTGATTGTTTCTTGCCGCCTGGCACCCACCTCCTTTTATAACATGCCTGGCCGATCCGAGTTGTACACGGATACGGTGCGTTTATCCGTATCGGCCTATTATCTGATTTCCTTCCCTTTTTAGAAACGGATTCCTTTTCCGATTCGTTTGATGATTTCTTTCCATGCGAACGCTTCCTTTCCGTCTCGGGCTGATTTCAATACACATCGAATTCCGATGCAAACACATACAATTGCTTTTATCCGATTCAAACCCATTTTGCCATGTACCGAATTTTGGCGCAAACATATGCCCCCCCAATTTTTGGAAAGAACTTGATACTTTTCAAAAATTGCAATCGGCTTGTAGTCGAAAATTCTTGGTAACTTCCCATTAAATGGCGCCGTAATAATCTCAGTGCGTTTTTAATGCAGCAACTGCTCCCGCCCGCTCGCCTTCTTTCATCGCGGTATAAATATGGGGTCCCCCCACGGTCATTTTCACGCTTTCAAGCTCTCGGATCAGGCACCATCGGCTTTGATCATCCTCTCTTTGTCCTTTCAAAATCGGTGACATGGACCCTCACGTATTCATTCCGATTCCTCAAAGTTCCAATCAATTCTACTTAGGACCGATAGGTAGTATGTCGGCAGACACAGTCATCAATACCGAGATCCCTAGACTCCCTTTATCGGCTGCTGGATACAATATTTCTGAATGGGGAAAAAGTTTTAGGGCATGGCCTACTAGCCTGAAAGGATGGAGATCTTGGTTCATTAGGGTATCGGCTCAAAAGAGGGTAGAATGGGAGAGGATGGGTATAGCCGAGTCTCTATCTTTGAGTCTAGCCGACCCTGAAGCCAATGAACCCTTGGTAGCTGCGGCATGTTATTTTTGGTCGGATTCTTTCAATGCTTTTTTATTCCCATCCGGCCCAATCGGCCCCACGCTGCTAGATGTGACCCAACTGTGCTGCCTTAGGCCAGACGGGGATCAGTTATCGGCTTTCAGTGGAAAACCCTCTTTTAAATTAATCCGCAAAAAAGGCGAAGGTTGGCATAAATACATCCAAAATAACAATAGGGTCACTGGTCCAGTATCGGCTGAAGAGCATGTTGCTTTCCTTAATCTTTGGTTAGACCGATATCTTTTCTGTGGTGCTTCCCTTGGCCCTACCCAAACCTTTCAGTTAGTAGCGGAACGCTCATCGAGGGTCATCGGCTTTCCCTTGGCAAGATGTTCCTAGGGCGATATTTCAAATGATGTATGTGATCCGTAGCCGACTTTTTCCGGCTTTGCCAAACACGCCGTTGGTAATATAGGAGGTCCTCTTTGGTTCATTCAAACATGGCTTCATTGCATGTTTAGCCGATCTATTCTATCCGAACCCTCCGAGCTCAACTTTCCCTCGGGAGGATTACCCCGAGCATGTCGCTCCACAATATAGAGCTAGCCGATCCTATGGCGAGAGGTTTATCATGTCTTCGGCGGAGAGTTAAAAATGGACTCGATCGGCTTGCACAAATACCTCGCTTTCTTCCTTTCCTTAGATAGGGCTTCCTTCGCCAACAAGACTTTTTCCAATATACCGATGTAGCCGATTGTCCATACCCAACATTCCTTCACCTTGATTCTGATAGCTCCTTGATGCCCCAATCTACCTTAGATTTGTACAAAATCATCCTCACTCCTTGTATCTTAAATGTCGGCTTGAACACCCGCAACCGAACATTTCAGCCATCTTATGAGTTTTACCACCCTTCGGTTTACGCCACAATTAGGCTTTGGGCAAACCATTCCATCTTTCAACCTATTATCTTGTGTCGAGCCCCGAGCCCGAGTGACCAACAGTGATGCTGCATACGTCATCATTGAAGTAGCCGATGGTTTGCAAATCCTCTCAACGCCACATTTTGTCCTTAATTCCCGTCGGTCGGCTGCGTTCTCGCAGTGGTGGACTAGAATATCAGAAGCCATACTAATGGACAGGACTCCGTCGGCTATAATTCATTTATTCCTTCCCGATTTTCATGAGCCGACGGTAGTTTTCCGGTCCACTCAAGCTCGGGTTATAAGCGACTCTTCGAGTCGTAGAGGTACCGTGGTTTTTATATCCCTTCGCTTTCACCACCGCCGGCTTTTATTTAGAATACCTTTGATCTTTCCAGTCGGCCACGGTCTTTGGTGAGCCATCAACCGATCCCCATGTTTCTGCCAGTAGTAGCCGACAACGACGTCCAGGTCAGTCTGTTGGCACCACTGGGTATACTTCAGGAAACTTGGATATTCAAGCTCCATCCTTAACGGACTTGACTCGCCAAATACGCTTCAAGAAGTTTCTTTTGTGTCGACTATCATGTTATTGACGTAGTTAAGGTTTTAACTTGAGTCGACTTGAGAGGAGGAAGAAATCGCCAGCGTTCACCTGCACCGTGAGGCGACAATCCGATGGCTCTCCGGAGCACTCACCATCGATGTAAGTTTTGTAGTCATCGTGAGTTTGTGTAGTCATTTCCTTTATGTCTGTCTTGTGATGTCGACTTGCTTTTGTTCTTTAGCAATCTCCATCAAGATCTGAGATAGCGGGGTTATAGCCGATCCCCAAGGTGCTACATCGGCTGTCCCTCTCCATCGCTCTCTCTACCACCGGCCGTTGCTCAATACCGATCGAGATCCCCGATCCGACCCCAAGGTGCCATCGACCGATCTAGCCGATCCGCTTGGCTTTTCCTTGACGAATCGACGACCGGAAGTCATGGCTACCGACGACTATCCGGTGACATTCAGCAGATCATAGCAGCTTCTGCGCCAAAGATCACCGCCGTTCTTGCCACCTGGTATGCAAGAGCGACTTGATCGTCTTTTGGGCGAGGTGATGCAACCAGAGGCGCTCACGCCAATACGCAACCATTGAGGAATGCTATGGCGGCCATGCAAGCCGATCTCCCTCTCGCCGCCATGAATGCACTTTGCTAGAGGTCCGCCACACGGACGATCGCTTACTGGACGTGGAGTTAGCCAAAACAAGAATCGAGCAGAGGAAAGCCCAGCAAGCCGATCAACGGCTCTTGGACAAGCTCATAGCGGATGCCAAACATCGGAAGAGCGTATTTGATCAAGGTGCCGCCAGACTCAAATCGGCTAAAAGCAGAGCTCAAGAACTTGAGTCAACCAAAGCTAAGCTTGAAGAACAATTGGCATTGGTCACAAAAGAACTTGCAGACTGCCAGATTGGCATTTCAGACTCTACATCTTCGCTGGCCGTTCAGAGACGGGAGATTGGCGAGGTTTTTGCACAAGTTAAAATTCAATCGGCCAAACTAGTTCCAGTTCCGGGTGATGCAGTGGCCGACCAACAACTTGTAGATAGTGTCCAAGCTACCATTGGCAAGGCGGCAGCGGCACTATCGGCTTTGGGAGCCCATTTGCCCGGATCAGGACTACATTAAACTTTAATTCATCGGTATCATGTGTGTGGTCAATCTTTTTTGTAATATTGCCTTAACCTTGGGATGACGCTCACGAAAACTTGCTTGATCGGCTATGTAACCGATTTTTGTAAACTGTTTAATCTGGATGGATGTTCAATTGACTCGGTCGGCTTTATGGCCGATTTTATGTGCTGTAATTGACCGTTTTCCTTCCTGTGGTCAGGACCCGACCCATATGCTTGGGTAATACGCCTTTAGATATTTTCCATTGATCGCTTTAGGTAGGACGAATCCATCTAAAGACTCCAGTATATACGAATTTCCGTCAATTGACCGATTGATCTTATAGGGCCCTTCCCACGTTGGAGACCATTTGCCGAATCGGTTATCTTTAGACCCAATTGGCAACACAGTTTTCCATACTAAATCGGCTTGATTGAATGATTTAAAAATCACTTTTTTATTGTACGACCTGGCAACCCTCTCTTTGTTCCTTTTAAGCCGATCTAATGTGATCAGCCTTTGTTCAGCCAAATCATCTAGATTGTCCAAAGATCGCTGCTTGTATTCATCGGTGATACCTTATCTTGCTCGTAGCCTTATTGAGCCGATGTTGATTTCAACAGTAAAGCGGCTTCTTGTCCGTGATACCAACCGAAAAGGTGACAATTTGGTTGATCCGCGTCTTTGAGATAGCCGATAAGCCCATAAAGCTTCGATAGTATCGAATGCCATTTCCTTGGTTCTTCCTCAATTCTTCTTTTTATTAGCTTTATCAACGCTTTGTTCGACGATTCGGCTGTCCGTTGGCCTGAGCGTAGTAAGGGAGGAGTTGAGCAATTTTATCCCAAGACTTTCCGCAAACCCTTTGAACTCGTTGGACATGAACACGCACCACGATCGGTAGTGATCGCTTGTGGAATCCCAAACCGATGGATGATGTGTTCATTTACGAAATCGATTAGTTCCCTGCTAGTAACCTTCTTGAGTGGTACAGCCTCAACCCACTTTGAGAAATAACTGTAGGTCATGAGGATGAACTTATGTCCTTTGTCGGATGACGGAAATATCCGGCCGATTATGTCTATACCCCATCCTCTAAATGGCCATGGCTTGATGATTGGATGTAAAACCGATGTCGGTGTCGATCAGATGTTACCAAACTTTTGACATGTTTGGCACCCTTTATAATATTTGAAGCAGTCTTCTAACATCGTCGGCCAAAAATATCCAGTTCGTCTCAGTATCCATTTCATCTTATGAGCCGATTGATGTGACCCACAAATGCCTTCATGAACTTCACCCATCGCCACTTTGGCTTCCTCGCCTCCAGGCATCTTAATAATAAACCTTCCATAGTCGTAAAGTACAATACGTCTTCTAGTAGAACGTATTTGAGTGCTTTGCGCCTGACCTTTTGTTCGGTCGGCTTGGTTGGATCTGACAAATAATCCCTTATCTCTGTTCTCCGATGGCAGGGTGAACACATAAAACCGGCCAAACGTTTAGCTCGATTGGTCCTTGTCGGCTTTCCACCTTGTACCCTGATGCACATTGTGCCAATCGGTTTGCTTTATCATTAGCTTCTCTGGGGATATGTTCTATGGAAAATGTAGTGAACATCTCGATGATCTGGAGGCATTGATGCAAGTACTGGTTTAGTGCATCATCATTGCATCGGTATTCTCCTCGACTTCTTTGTACAATTAACATCGAATCTCCAAAAGCTTGGACGTCTCTCACTCCGATGCTCTCTAACAATTGTAGACCCCTTAGTAATGCTTCGTATTCTGCTTGATTATTTGAACATCGGCTATTTAGCCGATACATGAAGTCATACTCCTGCTTTCTAGGTGAAACTAATATCACGCCAATGCCTTCGCCTTCTTGGCAAACAGACTCCATCAAAATACAATTGCCAAGGAGTTATACTAGTTGTTCCTACTAATGTTTCACTCCCCGTGATAAAATCGGCCACAGCTTGCCCTTTCACAGATTTAGCCGATTCATAGGATAACTCAAACTCTGTTAAGGCATATGCCCATTTACCAAGCCGACCCCGCAGGATGGGCGCCGATAATATGTATTTAACTACATCGGTTTTGCATATTATAACGCAGTTGGAAGCCAAAGATATAATGTCTTAACTTGGTGCAAGCAAAGTATAATGACAAGCATAACTTTTCTACTAAAGGATACCTGGTTTCGTATCTAGAAGACGCCGGCTTAAGTAATATATTGCTCGTTCCTTCCTATCGGTTTCTTGTGTTAAAATCGCTCCAATCGAATCACCTTCACCGATATATATAGTCTAAAAGGTATACCGTGTTTTGGCGCGGCCAATACTGGTGGACTCATCAGATAACCTTTTATGTCGTCGAAGGCCCTTTGCTGATCGGCTTCCCACTTAAACTCTTGGTTATCTTTAATTTTCAGCAGCGGTGTGAAGGCCCGAATTCGTCCTGACAAGTTTGAGATAAAACGTCGCAAGTAATTGATTTTCCCGATCAACACCTGCAGCTCCTTTTACTTGTCGGTGGTTTAGTATCGGCTATGGCTTTCACTTTGGCTGGGTTTACTTCAATCCCTCCTTCATGCACCGTGAACCCAAGAAATTGTCCAGCCGATACGCCGAAAGCACATTTGAGAGGGTTCATTTTTAACCCATGTAACCTTGTACTTTCGAACATTTTTCCCAGATCGGCTAAATGTTGCCGCCTTCTTTGGACTTTACCACTACGTCGTCGATGTATATTTCCACAAGATTGCCGATCAAATCATGGAAAATATGGTTCATAGCACGCTGATAAGTAGCACCGGCATTTTTTAAACCGAAGGTCATAACTTTCCATTCATATAGCCCTAAAGCCCCTGACATCCAAAGCCGCTTTTGGGTATATCGGCTTCGCCATGAATATCTGATTGTATCCGGCGTTCCGTCCAAAAACTTATGATTTTATTCCCGGATGCAGCATCGATAAGCATATCGGCTATGGGCATCGGTACTCGCCTTTGGCGTAGCTTTGTTCAAATCTCTAAAATCGACACATACCCTAAGTTTGCCGTTTTCTTCTTCACAGGGACGATGTTTGAGACCCACTCAACAGATCGGCATGGCCGGATAAACTTCGCCTCTAGCAATCGCCCTACTTCCTCCTTTATAGCGTCATACAACGTAGGGTTTAACCCCCTAGGGCTCTGTTTGAACGGCCGATATCCCGGGTTTATAGGTAGCCGATGTTAAACTAGTCGCCGGCTTAAACCTGGCATTTCATAATACTCCCACGCAAAGCAATCCTTATATTCCTTGAGTATTTCGACCAACTTTGCTTTATAACCGGTTCTAGTTTGGCACTCACAAACGTTGGTCTTTTGTTATCACCTTCCCAATATCAATCTCTTCGAGCAAATCGTGAAGTAAATCCTAACCCTTTTCTTTCTTCTTCAAAATCCTCGACGGCTTCCTCGTATTCTTCTTGCCGATAGCTTCTTGCCCTTTCCTGCAACTTTGCTAGTGTCTTGTGCTCCATCTTCTTACTACTTCGCCTGTCCGATCAAACGTGTTAGGTTTAACGCCGATCGGCTTGAATCCTGACTTCTCGACGCAGATAAAATCGCAATTGTCCAAGGCTTTCCCGATATACATTCGGCTTCTTCGTGTGGCCAATTGGTGTCGTGGCTAGCCATGGCGATATGAGCCGATGTGTCGGCGATGCGACTTCAATCAGATCATCGTTCCACCGCACCAATTTTTGGTGCATAGTTGATGGTATACAAGAATTGGCATGGATCGATCCGCCGAGGAGCACGCTGTAATTACCTTTGGCTTCAATCACAAAAATGCAATCGGCAAAGTTTTATTACCGATCGCCGGATTCGACACCATTACGCCTTTAGCCTCGGTCGGGTCTCCGTGAAGTCATTTAGCACCATATTGGTTTTGATCAAGTCTTCATCGGCTTTACCTGATTTTCGAAAGTACTTAACGGCATTAGATTAATCGTTGTTCTCGCCATCGACCAACATACGAGATATCGGTCGGCCATTAATATATCCTTTCGTATATAATGGTTTCAGATGCCGATGCATGTCTTGTGGCTTTTCGAACACAGCACCTGGTGCTCCGAGGCATAATCGGGCGAACACTTCTTCACCGATTCTTCGGTTTTGAACTCGGCAGTAGAGCGAATACCATGTTTATATCCATTGGTGGTGTATCATCCTCGATCATCGGAGAACCGGACTCAATCGATTGTTCAATCACTATCGATCTGTTCCTTCTTTCTCCACTCTTTTTTCAAAACTGGTATCGGTCTTAACTTGTTGAACATCCGATCCCTCTCGCTTTCCTTGTCGGCCTCCCTTTCTTCTTGTGTTTTCAATCGCTGAAGCCTTCGGCGTTGTGACTTGCTGAGACCTGGAGGGCACCACCTAGGTTTAGGTTCTATCGGCCAGATCTTTCCAGCTAAATTGCTCATCTCGCTGTCAGATTCCATTCTTCCTGTGTTAGCCGATAGTTCCTGCTTTTGGGAGGACTCGCCTTGCTCTGTTGACAACCTTTCATGGATCGGCCTACTGCTTCTCATATCTGGATAATTGTATATCGGCCTAGACAACCTATCTTTTACAGATCGGTTTGGCCGATATGCATTTAGTGTTGCATAGGACAAGATACCATCATGTTGGTAAGGTCATCCCTCTCTCCCAGCAAAACTGCCAAAAGGGACATCGCCGATGTTTCTCTTCCTCAGTAGCCGGCCGATACGGCATATCTGGCCGCCACTGCTCGTCCCTCCTCCGTCTCAGTTGATGAGGATTCTGGTGGTGTTGAGTGTTACCCCTCCGACTTATCCTCTCGTACTTCCCCAGGAGTTGTGAGAAGGTCGGTTTTGGTTTGAAATCGCCTTTTCTGAGCCCTCTCACCGATACCATCTACCGACCTCCAAGTCCCTCTTGGTTTTACTGTTCTTGAGTTTTGTCCATTCCTATCGGCTTCTATTTGTATAGAACCGATAGTGATCTCAGACTGCCTCGCCCCGTGATACGACTCTTCGCTTCGGCTTATCTTCTTCATGAGGCCTCTTTTCTTTTCACGAACATTGAACCATGTTGACTTGAAAAGGGCTCATATCTATCTGCATAGCCGACTCTTCCGCGAATTTTAGCTCGCCATCGGCGATGGCCGATTGAATCTGTTGTCGAAAAATATTGCAATCGTTAGTGTTATGGGAGAATGAATGATGCCATTTGCAATACCTTCGCTTTTAATTTCCTCGGCCGATGGTATGATGTGCCCTTCTGGTAATCTTATGAGTCTTTCTTGTAGTAACAAATCAAATATCCTGTCACACTTTGACACATCATACGAGTACTTGACTTCCGCCTTATTCTTTGTCGGCTTAAGTAGAGAGCATACGAGTGGCTTTTTAGAACCTTTGGCCCACTCGGCTATGTTCACCTCTGCTTCGTCCTCAGAGGTATCGCTCGAGTCGTACTCTATCATGTTTATTTTGGCCTTTTCGTTGCTATTTGGTTTAAATCTATCTTTAAACCCTTTGATCTCTGCATACCGGCTCTCGTGTGCCGATACGCGATGGAGTAGGTGGCCTAAGTCGGGGAACTCTTGGCCTGATAATTTCTCTTTTAATGGAGGGATCAACCCTTGGAACGCTAGGTCGGCCAATTGATCGTCGGGTAATGTTACATCAGAGCATCTATTCCGTGACGCCCAAATCTCTTGATATAATCGAGACCGATTCCCCGCATTGGCGGACCGAATCGAGATCGGAAATTCTAAGCTCCATAGTTCCGAGAAGAAGTATTCATGAAATCGGCTTTCCAAATCGCTCCATATATGAACTGAATTTGGTGGTAGATTTGTGAACCAAGTGAATGCAAAGGCTGCATAACGATAAAGGGAACAACCTAATTTTTAACCCATCGGATCAGGCCGCCTCCCCACACCGAGCCATGAACCGTCCGATATGCTCAATCGTGGTAATAGAATCATCCCCGAGAATTTAGCAAAGTCCGTATCCTAAAGTTGTGGGGTACGGCATTCGGTCTATGTAATCGAGTACGGCTTCCTCGTGGCCGATCACTCTCCCTCCGGGTTGTAGACCGAATCGTTTCTCTTAAAACATTGGCAATTTGTTCTGCCCAATTAACATTGTCGGCTTGTGGTGCAGCCGGACATGGCCAATTCTCATTGTTTGCGCCCTGCCCCCCGAGTGCACACTCGGGTCTTTGTCCAACTCGCACCTCAGGAGGTCTTGGTGCTGCGTCATAATTGTGATTAAAACCTAATGCATCGGGTATGGGCGCGAAAGGTTCGATGTATGGCACCACCCTATATGGTGCTTGTTTCATGGTTGTGGCCCCTCGTGACTGTGGAACCTGTCCAATTTCAATCGGCTGATAAGCCGATAACCCGATGTTGGAGGGCGCACTTGATTGATTTGATGCGCCTATCTTGGCTCCATCCGTGTGCCCATGGAAGTGTGTGAACCCATCCTTCTGCATGCTTGGTTTCAAAACAGTAGGTTGAGCCGGCATCATGATAGGCGCTTGAGCCGACATGTTTACTGTGTTGGTGTTGGGTGCTATGGAATATACTGGGTACGTAGGGATGGTTTGTGGTGGGTCTAGCAGGCTTCCAGACGCAGCTAATTCTTGCGCAATTGTTTTCACACTATTTTCTATCATCGGCTTTAAAGTAGATACTAGAGCCGATGATTGGTTAATCAATGCGTGATGAACAGATTGCTCGATCATACTTGATAAATCAGCTTGAGCGGGTGCGTATCGGCTTACCGACTCAGATGTTGACTCTCCGATAGGATTGATGCTTGGGAGTGCAATCTTCTGAGTAACGCCACGCAGCGTGTTTTCTCCGAAACATCGTAGCATCATTTCCTCTAGAGCTGCCTTTCGATCTTCGATTTCTTTTCGTTGCTCAGGGGTTAAATCGGCCATCTGAGGCGCGATTATGGCATCGGTGTTGATGTCGGCGGTGACTGCGGGCTTGTCGGTTGACGACATTCTTTTTGGGTCCCACCGGGCGTGCCAAAATATGTTCGCGCCAAAAACGTGAAGGGGGTTTTAGGCCTCGAACACACAAGACAAACACCGGGTTTGCAGAGCGTGCCAGTCGATTTGACCTGAAATCGACAAGGTAGAATTTGTAATTTGACCGAAGCCGATAAACAAGGATCTATCGGCTTTTCGCTAGTCGGCAAGAACCGATTAGGAGATAACTAGATCAACCGGTTACAGTTGATCCGGATACAAGGTAAAAATCGGCTTCGGGAAGGCGATGCGCAACAAAACGAAGCAAATCAAACCTGGGTGAAATCGGCTAAAATCAACAATCGGCGATGCGCAACTATGTTGATTCCGTCGACTTACAGAGAGATCTATGAGGCTAAAACAATGTAAAAGAAAAGCTTGTAAAAAGTAGGTGTGTTGTTGGATTTGATTGTTTCTTGCCGCCTGGCACCCACCTCCTTTTATAACATGCCTGGCCGATCCGAGTTGTACACGGATACGGTGCGTTTATCCGTATCGGCCTATTATCTGATTTCCTTCCCTTTTTAGAAACGGATTCCTTTTCCGATTCGTTTGATGATTTCTTTCCATGCGAACGCTTCCTTTCCGTCTCGGGCTGATTTCAATACACATCGAATTCCGATGCAAACACATACAATTGCTTTTATCCGATTCAAACCCATTTTGCCATGTACCGAATTTTGGCGCAAACACAAGCTTAACTGGCATGTCAACCACCAGTGTTTCATCGTCTTCGTTGCTTTTATGGGAGTAGATGACTACGTCGGGTCACTATAATGTTAATAGTTTTTTCCTTTAACACAACAACAATTGTACTTACATGGGGCCCAACAAATAAACCGTGTGTGGACTTGATGTAAGGATGTATCCAAATTTTGGCAATAATTAATTGCATAGGGAAAGGCTAGCAAAGATTTTGTAAATCATCGATTTAAAAGTTTTCAGAAAATATGTAGTTAGTAAATTTCTTTATCTTTGACAATTACTTCATCTGCCCATGGATAGATAACATTTCAATACTTTGTATTTTAACCAAGATATATATAGAAATGATCAAATTATCATTCATCTGCCCAACAAATAAACCGTGTGTGGACTTGATGTAAGGATGTATCCAAATTTTGGCAATAATTAATTGCATAGGGAAAGGCTAGCAAAGATTTTGTAAATCATCGATTTAAAAGTTAAATTTCTTTATCTTTGACTATTACTTCATCTGATCATGGATAGATAACATTTCAATACTTTGTATTTTAACCAAGATATATATATATATATATATATATAGAAATGATCAAATTATCATCATTCACTCCATTTATCAGCAATTCTATATGCATGAGTTGGTTATCTGGTTGCACATTCAATAGTAGTGCACGCATCCCTGTAAGAGCCATCGTTAGAGGTTTAGTTATTGTTCTTGGTATTGTGCATATCCTTTTAAATAATCCTAGTTATGCTTGAAAAGGTAAACGAAGGGAAGAGTAGATAAGAAAAGAATGGTACGAAGTTTGTCTCGAAATTATAGAATGATATGTATTTAGAAACAAAATTCGAAGAGAGGAAGTTGTCTATAAAAAAATTGAATTGATTGTGTAAAATAGTATCCTTAGATTAGCCAAGAAAATATTTTCCATAATATAATAATTTTAAAATATTTTTTATGAACACATTTTACAAAATACTAATCAAGTTTATATGTTAGAGTCCATGTCAATGTTCAAAACATCACGTATTTCCGAACAAAGAGTATGAGATCAAGAGTTGCATCTCATATTTGTGTCTCCTCGTATCTTGCTAACTGGTGTTCTTGCACTGATTCTGTTTATATTCTCATTCCATCTTGTTGCGTTGCACCGCGACCATTTTTTCTTTCTAATTGTTATTCACTCTAGTCATAAATAGTTATCATTTTGGTATAAGCACAATCAAATTTTCGAAATTTTAACAGTCAATTTTTCAAAATATTTATATTGGATACATAAAATTTGTAGATTTGTCTCAAAATCTTTTTATAATATTATATTTTATTAAGCTTTATAAAAAAATATAATAAAAATTAGTGATCAAAGCAGTATTTTATATATTATGTTAATATCCTAAATGATAACTATTTGCGACAAGAGAGGATATTTATCCTGAGAGACGACTACTTGGGCTTTTTGGAGATCTTCATGCGCATGGAGCCAGCCGAACAAAAAACCTATGGGCCAAATTGATTTGAGCAGTGAGCAGAGCACTACTAAACGAAACTTGAGCCAACCACCCAATAAGGCTTTCCCGGCAAACTTACGCAAACTCCATCCCAAAAATCCTCCAAAATTTCGAAAACCGACGGAGAGACTTCGGCGTTTCCGACAGCAAGACGGCCATGAAATATAGGTTCGAAGCTTGCCAACGGATCATCCACAAAATTTTGAGACCCAAACAAAACATCATAACAATCATATGTAGAGCTGGCATGCACCATAATAACTTCTATGCAGTGCCATAAGAAAGGATGAAACGGACATGCAGTCCAGATCTACTTCTATTTTGCGGCCCCAATTGTGAATTTAGGGTGAGATATTACGAGCATTTTTTACTCCCTGACACACGGATCATTCGCTTCAGCTAGCTAGGAGCTCTAGCATGCAGCAACATGAATGTGGGGTATCGGCTAAATTAAATTGACTGCCCATATTGCTCCATCTCCAGCCCTAACGCAACCTATTTGTTCTTGGACAGGCTTCAGGCAGTTGACTGCACAATACGCAATGGCTGAATGGCACATGATCTGAGCCGCCTATTTTTGAGTCAACGGTCCAGATTCACGTGATACACTGAAAATAAAAATGGTGCTACAGTGCCAAACATGATCTAAACCGTCCATGTGTCATCTTGTGGTGCTATTACAACTGCACATGAGCCTGTCCATTATTCTTCCAATTCAACATGGGAGCCGGCAGTTACGTACATGTACACACATAGGATACCCGTGTATATAAGCTAGCTGGATACAATTCAGCCGTCAGCCGTCATTGCTACATGCATGATACTACATATATATATATTGTAGCATCCTAAACTTTTCAAAAATAAGGAAAATGAAAATCTAAAATTTAAAAATAGAATCAAATAGAAATTTTAATTTGAATCAATAAGTTAATTTAAAATTTATTATCTTCACCTCATTTTCTTAAATCCTGATAAAGAATAACTCCAATGTAGAAAATCTTTTCCAAATTGAACAAAGTATTAAAATGAATTTTAAAGACGATCTTAATTTTGAATATGCATATTTTATATATTTTTAAATCTTTTATCGATTTTTCCCCTTATTAAAAAGTCATTTAGTAAAAAGATAAAAAGTAAAATGGTAAAAAGGTATAAAAGTAAAATATGAGAAAAATATCTAAAAAGCTGCAAAAACACTAGCTTATGCTGTAATATAACTTTGGCTAGTCAAAATTTGTGTCAACACATTAAAAAGAATGAAATGATTAATTTTATTAAATTGGTTTGACTGCAAACAGCACAGTAAAAGATTTTTTGTGGAATTTTTTTATAGCTCTCCCAAATCTGACGACTTTACCACATGATATTCAGACCATTAAAATTATTTGGTAAATTTTTGAAAAATTAATAACCACATTTACTATTTATCCCAATTTATTTAACTTAGATATGAAAATCTGCAAAACATGGTAAAAGATTTATTAGAAAATACATACTAAAGCTTTGGACTTGACATTTGTATTAGAGATTCCTGATACTAATACATATACTGCATAAAAGTTTCAAAAATGAATAAGTTGATTTAGGTCTTTAATTAAATCAAATTCCGAAATTTAAATTCAGGACATATCATATTGTCAGAATTATAGGATTTAATTTACTGCAAAATTTTACTCCAGATTTTTACAGTATGTAGATGATCTATCTGGGAACCTTGTTAAAAATTCTAAAGAATTCTTGAAGTATCTAGACCCCTCGTTTAATGTGGATAGATGCTGTCTGAACTGATCAAAACTTTGTTGAAATTTTTTTCCTTCCTCTGACACGTGGGCCCTCGCCCTTAAACACACTCGACTGATTTTCTTTTTCACTCAAGACACCGACAGGTGGACCCATTTAAGTGCCGGCCCATTGCTCAGTTCCCTCTCCTCTCTTTTCCCTCTTCTCGTTCTCTTCTCTCTGCCGAGTGGCGCTGGGCCCGGTTTTCAGCTTCATCTTCTCCACTCTCCCCTCGTTTGGACCTTGATGGCCGTTACCAAAAATCTTCTCGACTGCAAGAATTTCACCTCGGTTAGACCTTGTATTCACCGCCTTAATGCTCTATAATAAAACAACTAGCCATCCCTAGGTTCGATCATCGCGGTCGCATTACAAACCCAGACCCGATCCTCTTCTGTTCTCTTGCTCCGGCCAATTTTCCGCCTCGCACAAATCCAAACCTAGCTTCCTCCCCACAAGTTCGAATCCCAATTCCTTACAGATAAAGCATTTAGACCATCTTAGGAGCAAAAACCCCTCGGTTGATTTAAAATTTAGACCACCGTAACTACCTAGCCATGAACCCTGTCGTCTCCAACTCCGGCCGATTGTCGCGAGCTCAGTGCAAACCATCATAGCCAAGGTGAGATATCCCCGCTTGATTTATAAGCTCCTTAAATGCTTAAATGACCCTTTTTCGAGGCTATTGCACCCTAGGTTGTCGTCGCGACGCCGGTGATTGAAGTCTGCCGCCGGCCGCCAAGGAGAGCTATGTACCAGCCACACTTAGCCGCAATTAATTGTTTCCCTGCATGCACAAAGTCACGCTGGTTCTCCTCGAAATGTCCATTTATCTTCTCCAGCCATGGCCCGTCGCCGGTGAGCCACTCTTACCTGGGTCTGCCCTGTGAAACTACCGAGCGGAACCCAGTGGCTAGACTCACTCACCCGCGTGGTACACTGCCAACTGGGCCCGGCCGGTCAGCCTCTCTCTCGCACATGTGCTCACTCGTGTGAGTTGCTGACCTGAGGCCCCACTGTAAGCGATCGTGACCAGGGTTCAAGTCTCGTGCACGTGCGAAGGCCCGGGAGTACGCTTTCATTCTATTGAAAACTTACTTTCCATTTTCTTTTTATTTTCCTAAACCAAACTACTTTAATTAGCTATATCTTTTAAATTGTAGATCCAAATCAATTGAAACAACTTTCTAAATTCATGTTAAATCATTTAGTTTCAGAATATGCAAAAATATTTTATGTTTGATTAGCAGTTTAAATCAGAATTCAAATTTGAATTGCATGTTGGGAACTAGCTCAACTTAGAATTTGTACAATTCAAATCCAAATTGAATGAAACTAGTTTCATTAGAATCCTTATGTCATATGCTTTCTAAATATGCAAATAAATTCAAATTTGGAGTTAGTTTATGCCATATTCCAATTAGGGTTGAACTCAACACATTAAATATTCAAAATGCTATAACTTGTTCATATTAGGTCTAAATAATATGAAACAAGTTTTTATAAGTTAGTTATATAGTAAAGAAAATGATTCTACAATTATATTTAGGATGTACCATTGTACTTTATGTCCTATTGTACTCAAAACCCTGATACAGTTACAGTAAACCATAATTCCTTAATTCATGAAATAAATTCTAAAATGTTCTTAAGGTCATGAATATTCCAAATATACAAAAATATTTTATAATTGTTTAAGGTTGAACTGAGTTAGTAGATGACCATGCTATGTAAACACTGATGTTAGTATATGGTTAAGATAATCATAAACATAGTAATGCATATAAAACTTGTTATGAATAATTTATAGAATGTGACCATTTAATACTACAAAGATGATTAGACTTGACACTAGCCTATATTTGTTCTCATGTGTAAATTGAACTCTAGACATAGTGTACACATAGCCCTTAATTAACATATGCTTTCATTTAATAAATAGAACATTAACAATAAGCACTAATACCTGTAGGATCATCCTTAGAATACTCCCTAAGACACGACTGTCTTATTCTGTATAAATTTTTTTATTACAATATGCTTTGCATCTGAATCCTATCAAAAGCATAACTCTATGTATTATAAACCCTAAAGTCCATAATACAAATGCATGCACTTAAGTAATAAAAAATTAGTGATTAAAATATTTTATTACCAGCACCTCCCTAAAGTTATGAACCTATGCCCAATAACTAGTAACTTAAACTTAAGCCATACATTAGTGGTTGATTGTCAGTGCTTAGTATTCACTTAAATTTAACCATGCAACTTATACTTGCTTTCACCCATGTTGCTTTGTGTAGTAATTTATAATAATATAAACAATTTTGGCTTCTTGAATCCGAAATTAAAAATATTCAAATTTACAATCTTAGCTTCTTGAATTCGTAAAATAAAATAGAATAAATCATAAAGAACAAGTGTTGCGCGTTGTTCAACCCATACCGTTAATAATAAGAAAGGTTGCAACGTAGAAGTAACACACTTGCATATAAGATTACGAAACCCAAACCCATAACCCTGCTTGTTTTATGTAATGATTTTTATTTGATTTTTCATTTGATTTCGTTTTGCCCTTATTGAAAGTTGTTATTTGCTATTTGTCGTTTTTCGTTAAATGACGTGTAGAATCTGACGGTCCGGACTCCGTCATCGACAACTTCAAATTACGACTTTGACTTCATCACTGAAGAAAACAAATAGCAAGGCAAGCACTTCATGTAGATCCTAGTTTTTCCTTTAAAAAGAATAATTAATTAAACTTGCATTCATTCGCTATGTTTCATAAATACTGCTGTATTATGGGCAATGGTAGTTATAACCTTCATTGATGGCTTTCCTTAATCAATAGTGATAGATGAAAACCCTAGCTCATGAATGGACACACAAAATGGGTATATTTGATTATTACATACATACGCTTAGCAATGCTTTAGATTGGAATACGAATAAATGGTTTACTGTCCGTAATGAACTTAAATATTTGACATATTCAATGAAAATATTGAACATGATGAACCATAATTATGAACATGTTGGAATATTGTGATTATTAATATTTTCTTTTTCTGAAAATAAAACTATGATTCTGACATGGGCAATTATTGGCAATAGCCGGACATGCATATTAATAAGCATGTAGATAGGGAGAGATTTATCACCCAGGTCAATCAAGGACCGAACATAGTGTTGCATGATCCAAGTAATAACCATACATCCATGAGGGCTAGTATGGGATGGCCTTAACCTATTAAGTTATTTAAAACTAGCTTTGCACATTGGAAGACTATGGTCATACGAGTTGTTCCGTGATGGATTGCTCAAAGGGACGTCCACACCGAGGTGATTTGGAACCAACGTTTACCGATACAACAGTGTACGCCTGGCTATGGGGAGAAACGGTTGTTGCTTATTGAGCTCAAAATATTTATGTGTGAAATCATGTGCTGAAAAATTGGCTTAGAATTAAATTTGCAAAATGTGTTTGTTCATGTGTTTTGATAATTTGACAAGAAACAGTAAGTTTCGCTTTGGCGCCGGACCAAACTTATAGAAAACAGTAAGTTTTCCTGCATAAATGCACCAACTTTTTGGTTCTTTGTAAACTTGCTTTTGACAACCTCATTCTTCCATGTACAATGCAGACCAACTTTTTTGGTCCGTCGTAAATGTGCTTTTGAAGGTTGTTGTGCTGCATCTGTTATTGAAAAGCAAGAAGTTTTACATGTACGACGGACCAAGTTTTTGGGTCCTCTGTGGACGTGTTTTTCAGATCATAAGCCGAACTCAATTTTACAAGAAACCAAGAAGTTTTGCATGTACAACGGACCAAGTTTTGGAGTGCATCGTGAACGGCTTTTTGAGGATTGATTTCGCATGTACAATGATCGATTTTGTTGGTCCGTCGTAAACGTGTTTTCGCTGAATGATTTCTTTGGAACCGAGAGTTTCACTTGTACAACGGACCGATTTTGTTGGTCCGTCGTGAATGGACTTTTTCTAGGGTTTTTGATTTTGGTCCGTTGTAAACGTGTTTTGCTCGGTTTGGATGTTTTGCAAGATTTGAAATGGTTTGAATTTGAGATTATGAAATTTGTGATGATTTCATGATACTTGTTTTGAAGTGGACTTTATGCAATGCTCATGTGAGTAGTTGCATGGATTGACTTTGAGTCAAGTCGTGGACTTGTGCTCGGATTTGTTTCGTGGTTTGTTCATGTGCAGGTATTGCTCGAAGACGAATGTGGTCGATGACGGACCGAACTAGGTTCATGGAGGAACTGAGGTTCGGGACTAGGTTCAGGAGGAACCGAGGTCTTGGTGGTCAAGGATGTCATGCGGGACGTTCGGGCTAAGAGAATGGTGCACATGAAGAATGGTTAGTCACGTGAGAATGGCAGGAGGTCATTCGCGTGCAAAGTGTTAGTCACGTGAGTATGGCAGGTGGCCATACGCGTGCAAAGTGTTAGTCACGTGAGTATGGTAGGGTTGCCATACGCGTGCAAGAGTTGTACTCGGCCAGGTTGGGCCAAGTAGAGTTGTGTTGGATACGGATTCCTTCTAGGAATAGGAATCGTATTCGTAACTCCTTGTGGGTTGGTGCTTTAAATAGGTGGGGGGTCTCCTGTTGAAAGGCACCAAGTAGAGCTGAGCGCATCAAGCCTTGAGCTTGGTTTTAGGGTTTGTACTCTTTTGATGAGAGTATTTTAGATAAGAAATAAAGATCAATTCTTCCAAGATTTTTATGCTACAAAGAACCACGTCGCTACAAGATTTTCTGTTTTGGTTCTTGTTTGCATGCTTGTTCTAATTCTAGATTGGTTTTTGATCGTTGAGTTTCATCTTGATTTGATCCATCAAAAACCGTTCTAGGGTATTGATTTAGAGTTTCTCAAAGTCTAGTTGATTAATCTTTTGAAGATCTTGTTTAATCTTGAAGTTTTGAGTAGATTGATTCTCGTCAAGTTCTGGATCAGCAAGCTTGCGAAGCTCATAACTTTTGATCCGTAAGTCCGATCAAGCTGATTCTTTTTGGGTTTGATTCGTATTGAAATCTAGTTTCCTGTGTCCAAATTTCAGATCGTTTTGACGGTTGGATCTTCGGGAATTTGCATTTTACCGAACCTCTGTCATTCTGTTTTTGTCGAAAACGAGGCAATTATTTGGTTCTGTTTTGGGGTGAACTTTTAATAGATCAAGAATTTGGTTTTAGCTTCCACACAATCATTCACCCCCCCTCTGATTGCTATATTCGTATACTTCGATCCTACAAGTGGTATCAGAGCAAGGTTTTTCTAATCTATCTTAACCGGTGATTAGATTAATGGATCGTTATTCGACAAAACCTTGTGTGTTCGATGGTGTTGATTTTCAGTTTTGGAAGGCCAAGATGGAGGCGTTCATCCAAGCACAGGGCTTCACAATTTGGGAGAAGGTCTACAAGCCATATGAAGTCCCTGCAAACGACAACGTCAACGACACCAATCGCACACATGTTGAAGCAAATAGCAAGGCGCGCAACTTGATCATCCAAGGCTTGGGACGCAGCGACTTTGATCGTGTGGTTCATCTTCGATCCGCATATGAGGTATGGAAATCTCTTTGTGATTACCATGAAGGTTCTAACACTGTCAAAGAGGTTCGCCAAGATATTTACAAAAAGGAATACATGCGTTTTGAGATGAAACCTAGTGAATCTGTAGATGACTTCTTTGCACGTTTCAATAAAATTCTTAGCAATCTTCGTCTTTGTTGGAGTTAGCTACACTGATGCTGAAAATGCTCGACAATTGCTTAGTGCTTTGGACATGTCAGTGTGGGAGATGAAAGTAACATCTATACAAGAATCTACTACCATGAGCACACTCACATTAGATGTTCTTTACTCTAAGTTGAAAACTCATGAGTTGGATGTTCTTGCCAGAAAGGGTAACATTAAATCAATTGCTTTGATCTCTAACCCTGACATGTCAAATGCAAATTCTTCTTCTAGCTTTGCCTTGTCTTCCATGTCTTCTTTAATGTATGAGCAACTTGAAGAGTTTCTGAAGAAGATCTCGCACTACTCTCTTCTCGCTTTAACAAAGCTTTGCGTAATGTGAGAATGAGAAAGAGAGGTGGTCCTCCAAGATGCTATGAGTGTGGTGACCTCAACCATATTCGCACAAATTGTCCTAAGCTTGCAGGAAAAACATCAAAGGAGGAGAAGGACAACGGCTGTAAGGAATGAGAAGAAAAGGTTCTCGTCAAATGATAGGAAGAAGAAGAGCTTCATCAACCGCAAGGTGGTTCACCGAGTTCTTTCCGCTCTTGAACAAGTCAATTTGAGCGATGTGGACTCGGAGAGCAGCGAAGATGATGCAACTCCAAGCAAGCATGAGTTGATAGGATTATGTCTCATGGCAAGCGACAAGGATAGCTTCACTGAGGGCGACCATGACAAAGAATCGCAATGAGGTAGATCCCTCTTATGATGAATTAGCTATTCTTTGTTGCTCGTCTTGGAAAATTGCTTGACAAACGTGATAAGAAAATTAAGAAACATGATTTCATTATTGAATCATTGAACGCTGAAATTGCTAGACTTAAGACTTTGATTCCTAGTGATGATACTTGCAAATCATGTGACTTAATTTACAATGAGCTCACCTTGCTTAGGAAAGAACATGCTCTTTTGTTGCATCTAAATGAGAAAAATGAGAAACATGTTGTACATGCTAGCTGTTCCAATCGATGATTTGCATAGTTCAACTTCTTGTTCTAAATGCTCAACTCTTGAATTAAAATTGAAAGATGCAAATGCTAGGGTTTCTCAATTAACGATAATTTGCTTTCACATGAAATTCTCTCATGCTCAACTTGTCGCAAGCAAAAAGGAAAAGTAGATGTTCCCTGCAATAATTGTTTAACTCTTGCTAAGAAAGTTGATTACTTGCAAAATTCTTTGGAACGTTTCACTAATGGCAAGAAGAAGTTGAACATGATTTTGGATCAATCTAAGATTAGCACAAACAAGAGAGGTTTAGGTTTTGATCCTTATGCCACATATGAAACTAAACCTCGCACTATTGTTCAGGCTCCTTGCAAAATTGAGTTATCTAATGAGCCTAAGAAAATTGCTTTTCAATCTGCTGGTTTTTTATCTTCTACTATGATGAATGCAAAATGTGCTTTTACTGTTAAAGCTAAACATCATGTCAAGTACACTTGCACTCATTGTGGTAGAGATGGACACTTAGTAGATTTTTGCTTTAGACTAGCCAAACAGCAAAAGAAGGAAAGAACTAAGGCTAGGTCAAATTTCAGCAAAGCACATTTTTATGCGCCTAGAGTGATGAAAACACCTTCTGTTCCTACAAACATGGGAAAAGGCAAATCTGATTTTGTGCATAAAAATTATCGTGTTGTGCGTCGTGTGTCTCAGTACTGGATTCCAAAAAATCTCATTCCTAACCCCAGTACTGAGACCTCGACATGTTTTGTTGCTATGTAGGCTTCTCGCGCGAGGAAGGAGAACATATGGCTAGTGGATTCCGGATGCTCACGCCACATGTCCGGTAATAAGAATTGGTTCTCCTCCCTCACTCGTGCATCTCGTGCTGAAAGTGTTACTTTTGGAGATGCTTCTTCCTCTTCTGTTGTGGCAAAAGGTACAATAAAGGTAAGTGACAAGTTTATGTTCAAGGATGTGGCTCTTGTTGAAAATTTGAAATATAACTTGCTTTCTGTCTCACAAATGCTTGATGAAGATCTTGAGATAAGCTTTAAGAAAAATGAATGCAAAGTGCTAGATGCTTCAGGTGATCTTGTGTTCAAAATTTCTCGTTTTGGAAGAGTCTTTAAAGCTGATTTTGATGCATCACCTTCTTCTAAGCATAGGTGTCTAATTGCCAATGTTTCTAAAGATTTATTCTTTTGGCATCGTAGACTTGGTCATGTTGGTTTTGATCATCTTACTCGTGTAAGTGGTTTAGATCTTATACGTGGCCTGCCTAAGCTTAAGGGTGATAGCAATCTAGTATGTTCTTCTTGTAGACATGGTAAGATGAGTGCAGGTTCACATCCACCTCTTACCATGGTGATGACAAACGCTCCAGGACAGCTTCTACATCTTGATACAGTTGGACCATCTCGAGTTCAATCCTTTGGAGGCAAATGGTATGTGCTTGTGATTGTTGATGATTTTTCTAGATACTCTTGGGTATACTTTATGGCATCTAAGGATGAGGCTTTTAGTCATTTTAGAAGTCTTGTTCTTAGGCTTTCTATTGATCATCCAGGAGCTCTCAAAGCTATTAGAAGTGATAATGGAACTGAATTCAAAAATGCTTCTTTTAATCACTTTTGTAATCTTGAAAAAGGAATTGATCATCAATTTTCATCACCTAGAGTGCCTCAACAGAATGGTGTAGTTGAAAGGAAAAAGCAGAACATTGGTTGAGATGGCTAGAACCATGTTAGATGAACATCACACTCCTAGGAACTTTTGGGTGAAGCGATTTCAACTGCATGTTATGTTTCAAACCGTGTGTTTTTGAGATCAAAATTGGGTAAGACTCCATATGAGCTTCGGTTTGGACATAGACCTTCTGCTTCTCACTTTCGAGTTTTTGGATGCAAATGTTTTGTCTTGAAATCTGGAAATCTTGATAAATTTGAAGCTAGATCAACTGATGGCATTTTTTCTTGGATATCCTGCTCATACTCGTGGCTATCGTGGTGCTTGTTTTGGAGACTAACAAAATTGTGGAAACTTGTGAAGTTACTTTTGATGAGGCTAGTCCAAGCACTAGTCCAAGCAATGCAGTACAAAGATATGTTCAGGGGAGAAAATCTTTGAAGATAATGATGATGTTGAAGATGAGGTCTTGACTCTTTCTAATGCACAACAAGTCAGAGCACCTTTGGCACCTACTACTACATCACCTACACTAACCATCCTCAAGCTACAACATCATCTCAGTACATGCTGAAAATGAAGAAGGAGAAGGAGAAGTCTCAAAAGCCAATACTCCCTTGCACATTCGTAAAATGCATCCATCTGAACAAATGATTGGAGACCTAAATGAGAGAGTCACTCGATCCAGGTTTATTCATTCGACACTCATACTCATTCTCGCTTTAGTTGCTTCTTTTGAACCCAAAGATATATCTCATGCATTATCTCGACTAATCTTGGATCAATGCCATGCATGAAGAATTAGAGAATTTTGAACGAAATAAAGTTTGGAAACTTGTCTCACCACCTCCAGATTTTAATGTTATTGGAACTAGATGGGTTTTCAAAAATAAACAAAGTGAGGATGGTGTTGTTGTTAGAAACAAGGCTAGATTGGTTGCTCAAGGTTACACTCAAATTGAAGGCTTAGATTTTGATGAAACCTTTGCTCCTGTTGCTAGAATTGAAGCCATTAGAATCCTTTTAGCTTTTGCTGCATCCAAAGGTTTCAAATTGTATCAAATGGATGTGAAAAGTGCTTTTCTTAATGGCTACATAAATGAGGAGGTTTATGTCAAGCAAACACCTGGTTTTGAAAATCCAAAGTTTCCAAATCATGTGTTCAAACTATCAAAAGCTTTGTATGGTTTGAAACAAGCACCTAGAGCATGGTATGATAGGCTAAAAACCTTTTTACTTGAAAAAGGCTTTTTAATGGGAAAGGTTAACAAAACTCTCTTTTTACTCAAGCAAGGCAATGATCAACTATTCGTTCAGATTTATGTTGATGATATTATCTTTGGTGGTTCATCTCATGTTTTAGTGTCTGAGTTTTCAGAAACAATGAGGAAGGAGTTTGAGATGAGTATGATGGGTGAGTTGACATACTTTTTGGGATTTCAAATCAAGCAAACAAAGGATGGTACTTTTGTGCATCAAAGCAAATATACAAAAGACTTGCTACATCGTTTTGAGATGGAAAACAGCAAGCCGATCATGACACCTATGGAGAGCACTTGCGCACTTGACCCTGATGAAGATGGTGAGCCGGTTGATCAAAAGGAATATAGAAGCATGATAGGTTCACTTTTGTACCTCACTGCATCAAGGCCGGATATACAATTTCTTTGTGTGCTTGTGTGCTCGTTTTCAAGCTTCCCCACGTGCTTCACATCGACAAGTCACAAAAGGATTTTCAGGTATCTTCATGGAACTCAAGATTTTGGCATTTGGCTTTCGCTTCCTCATGCATTAGTTTGAGATCTTTTTCTCGATGCTGATTTTGGAGGATGTAGAATTGATAGGAAGAGCACTTCTGGTTCATGTCACTTCTTGGGAAATTCTCTCATTGCATGGTCATCTAGAAAACAATCTTCATTTGCACAATCAATCACGAATCTGAATATGTGGTCAGCTAGTTGTTGTTCTCAAATTCTTTGGATAGTAGCTACACTAAAAGATTATGGGGTTAATTTGGATAGTGTTCCTCTTTTGTGTGATAATACTAGTGCAATTTGCATTGCTAAGAACCCTGTGCAACATTCAAGAACAAAACATATTGACATCAGATTTCACTTTCTTAGAGATCATGTTGAAAAAGGCAACATTGTGCTTCATCATGTGGATACTGAACATCAATTGGCAGACATTTTCACAAAACCTTTGTCTTCTTCTCGTTTTGCTTTTATTCGAGGAGAACTTGGAATTGTTCATCCAATGGGATTGTTTTGAGGGGGAGTTTCTTTGCCAAGTTCTTTCACTTGATGAGCTCACTTTATCATATTTCTTTATATACTATATAATTGAGCTAATATATGATAATCTAAATTGTCTCACTTGAACTAAGAATGACATTGCGGAATTCCCTGATCTGATTGCCTATAGCTAAATACTCTGTGATATCTTACTCTTCTAGGCTTGTTATTGAATTTTCTTGACAAATTTGGGCTATGGAGCAAGTGTGTTTTCAACTTTACTCTTTCATAAGACCTTTAATCACTTTTGCATGTTTACAATCAAAGAAAAAGAAAAAGAAAAGGGAATCAATATAAAAAAGGGTTGTTAAAAGCAAAAGCCTCAAGTTATGAGCTTCAGGATGCTTTCCCTAAAAGATAAGATGTATGCTTCAAGCATGCCATTCCCTCAAAAGACAAGATGTATGCTTCAAGCATGCCACTCCAAGGAAATAAAAGAAGTATGCTTCAAGCATGCCACATGCGATTTACTATTTAAAGATTAAATTGGTCCACTAGATTGGAGTTGAAACTACTTGCTCGCCCCGATTTGTTATTTGCTTCAACTTTGAGCCTTTGTTTTTCTACTAAAGGTTTTGCTTAGTACTTGGCTATAGTTGACTGAATTAAGGTTGAGATGCATGTCATTCCCTAACTTGCTAAAATCACATCAAGATCATGTATTTTGCATATTATGTGATATATAAGGTTATATGATCGAATGAGCTCATCTTCTCCTATCTTGGCACTCCTTTGTTTCCTTTTGTGAAATCATTGTTTCAGAATAATTTTGAACATGTTTTCTCTTTTGTACTCTTGATGAATCCATTGTCAAAGGGGGAGAGAAATTTGGGAATCGTTGAAAAATTTAAGAAAAAAAAAGGGAGTTGTTTTTAGTAATTTGAGGATTTTGGGAGAAGTTTGGATCACACACATTTTCCTTCTCAGGGGGAGATTTTGTTTCGCATTTTGGTCAAAGGGGTAATTCTGTGTTTTCTCTTTTTGGTCCTTGATCCTTTGAAATTCAAAATCTTTGTAAAGTGAATGCCAAATGTTCAATTCTAAGTGGTGTTGCCAATGTTTTCATCAAGGGGGAGATTGTGAAATCATGTGCTGAAAAATTGGCTTAGAATTAAATTTGCAAAATGTGTTTGTTCATGTGTTTTGACAATTTGACAAGAAACAGTAAGTTTCGCTTTGGCGCCGGACCAAACTTATAGAAAGCAAGAAGTTTTCCTGTACAATGAGACCAACTTTTTTGGTTCTTTGTAAACTTGCTTTTGACAACCTCATTCTTCCATGTACAATGCACCAACTTTTTTGGTCCTGTCAGAAATGTGCTTTTGAAGGTTGTTGTGCGGACTGCAAGTTATTGAAAAACAAGAAGTTTTACATGTACGACGGACCAAGTTTTTGGGTCTGTCGTGTACGTGTTTTTCAGATCATAAGCCGAACTCAATTTTACAAGAAACCAGAAAGTTTTGCATGTACAACGGACCAAGTTTTGGGTGCATCGTGAACGGCTTTTTGAGGATTGATTTCGCATGTACAAATGTGACTGATTTTGTTGGTCCGTCGTAAACGTGTTTTCGCCGGAATGATTTCTTTTTGGAACCGAGAGTTTCACTTGTACAACGGACCGATTTTGTTGGTCCGTCGTGAATGGACTTTTTCTAGGGTTTTTGATTTTGGTCCGTTGTAAACGTGTTTTGCTCGGTTTGGATGTTTTGCAAGATTTGAAATGGTTTGAATTTGAGATTATGAAATTTATGATGATTTCATGATACTTGTTTTGAAGTGGACTTTATGCAATGCTCATGTGAGTAGTTGCATGGATTGACTTTGAGTCAAGTCGTGGACTTGTGCTCGGATTTGTTTCGTGGTTTGTTCATGTGCAGGTATTGCTCGAAGACGAATGTGGTCGATGACGGGACCGGAACTAGGTTCATGGAGGAACTGAGGTTCGGGACTAGGTTCAGGAGGAACTGAGGTCTTGGTGGTCAAGGATGTCATGCGGGACGTTCGGGCTAAGAGAATGGTGCACATGAAGAATGGTTAGTCACGTGAGAATGGCAGGATGTCATTCGCGTGCAAAGTGTTAGTCACGTGAGTATGGCAGGTGGCCATACGCGTGCAAAGTGTTAGTCACGTGAGTATGGTAGGGTTGCCATACGCGTGCAAGAGTTGTACTCGGCCAGGTTGGGCCAAGTAGAGTTGTGTTGGATACGGATTCCTTCTAGGGAATAGGAATCGTATTCAGAACTCTTTGTGGGTTGGTGCTTTAAATAGGTGGGGGGTCTCCTGTTGAAAGGCACCAAGTAGAGCTGAGCGCATCAAGCCTTGAGCTTGGTTTTAGGGTTTGTACTCTTTTGATGAGAGTATTTTAGACAAGAAATAAAGATCAATTCTTCCAAGATTTTTGCGTGCTACAGTAACCACGTCGCTACAGTATTTTCTGTTTTGGTTCTTGTTTGCATGCTTGTTCTAATTCTAGATTGGTTTTTGATCGTTGAGTTTCATCTTGATTTGATCCATCAAAAACCGTTCTAGGGTATTGATTTAGAGTTTCTCAAAGTCTAGTTGATTAATCTTTTGAAGATCTTGTTTAATCTTGAAGTTTTGATTAGATTGATTCTCGTCAAGTTCTGGATCAGCAAGCTTGCGAAGCTCATAACTTTTGATCCGTAAGTCCGATCAAGCTGATTCTTTTTGGGTTTGATTCGTATTGAAATCTAGTTTCCTGTGTCCAAATTTCAGATCGTTTCGACGGTTGGATCTTCGGGAATTTGCATTTTACCGAACCTCTGTCATTCTGTTTTTGTCGAAAACGAGGCAATTATTTGGTTCTGTTTTGGGGTGAACTTTTAATAGATCAAGAATTTGGTTTTAGCTTCCGCACAATCATTCACCCCCCCTCTGATTGCTATATTCGTATACTTCGATCCTACATTATGATTTATGTGATTGTTTTTCTACCATAGCAAGGGTTTAACGTCACCGGGCTGGTGCAAAGCTAGGTTTGAATAATGTAACTGTTATGTATGATCTCTCTACGGCACACCAAAGGAAGTGTGCAAAATGGCCATACACAAAGATATGATCATTCCTTATGGGTAAAGTTGTACACCTATGCAAAGTTTAAATCTTCTCGAAAAGCCGTATCCACAGTCATAGATAACTTGGCGAACTGACACTAAGTTAGATATTTTGATATTTTGAATTGGTCAGTTTACCCTTACAGACGATTCAATGCTTGACATGAGTTGGTAAGATTGAATTCAGCTATTATGCCATGTGTTGGCAAAAGATTGTTTTTCAGATATTATTTCATATGTTGGGAACGTATGTTTTGAACTAGCGGCCATTCTAACTAAGATTTTTGTAACACCCCGGCATTTAATATGCCCGAATGCTACCAAACATAGACTAAGCAACCTCTAAATACCACAATTACAAGTAAATTACAGCAAAGGCACAATGCTAAAAACTGAAATTTCGGCAGCATCTCCTTTGTTTTAACAAGAATTGAAGGAAACACAATAGCATAGCAATATAAGGCAATATGAGAGACATCTAAAATAGCAATAATTAAAGGTATGACGACCAAATAAGTCTAATTCCAAACATTCAATGCCTCCATGAGCCAAACGAATAAAAAGACTCTCATAACGCAAAGCTAAACCATAAAGCATTAAACATCACACTAGTTTATTGTCAAAACCCAATTGAACGACTTGTGGGACAATTGAGTGAAGCTACGTGTAGAAGTGTGACTATTTCCATTCCCCGCATGCCGATCTCAAGGTACCTAAAACAACAAGAAAGCACAAGCGTGAGTTCAACACTCAGTAAGCATATTGCAATGGTACACAAAAACAATTACATGGCTTCAACCACTCATATCATGTCTATCATCTCATTCATGATCATATATCAATATCATCACCATTATGTATGCAATGCGATGCGATGCTCATGTCTCCTTGGAAACTCATACCGGTATGGTTGAGTACACACCCGTCGGTATGCACCCTCTCCCCCCTTCCATCCCGAAGATGGAGGGTGCCTACTCCTCGCTTCCGTTCACCGCGGTGAATGGAATCACGATGTAGGACTTACTCATTTGCTCTACGGAATAGTCATAACTTTCTCACCGATCTTCCCCGGATTAGTTATGACTTTCTCACCGCGCGGGCCATGTATGCAAACATGCCAACATCATGAATAACTTGTACACTAACACATGGCATCATAACATAATAAACATATTAATCATATCATTGGCAATCATTAAGGCATGGCATGTGAACATATCATGTATTCAAATTCAATCTCAACCAATCTAGCAACTACAACCCGCTACCCATTCCAATACACTTGCCTCAACCACGGGCGCCGGATTGGCGATAAGTAGAAGGCACTCCCGGGGTCACACCACATGCACATAGGTACCACACACTCACAAACATGTCCACAAAACAGTAGGCAAACCCTCTTCTAACCCGACATTGCAAACTACTCGCTAAACCCAAAAACAGAGGTTCTGTCCAGTCGGGACAGCAGCCTTCCAAAAGGCATAACTCGGGTTCTAAGACTCCGAATCGAATAAACAAGTACACCTCGCATAGCTTAGGAAATTTCCTAACTTTTTCTAAGTATACAGAAAGACTGATTTGGACTCTAAAGTTGTTTAATCTATAAAATACCGTGATCTGCTCCAATCACGTCACAGATTTTAATACGTTCGGTAAAACGATCATAACTTTCAAACGGCTGAGCAGAATTGGACGTTCTTTATACCCACAGAAAGGTATTGAAATTACCTACAACTTCTTCAATGGACGTACGACCAAATTCCGACTCTAAATTGACGAAAACCCAAACCCTATGTCGACTGCTCATGCTGCCCGAAATAGAGAACGTGGCAAACTCAAGATTTCATCTAATCTACTCAATTCCAGAACCACCAATTGATCTAAAAACATGATAATACCCCTTAGAACAGATCCTAGACCAACCCCAAGGATCCCCGTGGCCATACCTTCGCCCGACGACCGAAAACCCAACGGATCTCCTCCCGGTTCGCGCGATCTCCTTCCTCACTCCAATTCCGCCGGGTCTCCTAGTCGCGAAGCGCTCCAACGGATGGATCTTCGAGGTGTTGAGGTGGAGAACTCCCCTAGGGGCAGCAAGGGAGGTGGAGAGGTGGTGGAACAATGGGGGAGGTGGAGGCGCCACAAGGAGGAGGTGGAGAGGTGTGGGGGCGGCTAGGGCATCTTGGGGGCGCAAGGGGCAGGGGTGGGGGCGCAATAAAGGGCAGGGGGAGGCCGCCAACCAGGACTCCTACTCCCAATTGGACTCAAACTCCATCCCACCAAAGCCCACGACCCCTTCTCTTGGGCCCAAAACTCCCCGGAAAGGCCCAAACTTCCGGAAACGGCCCAGAAACGCTATTAACCTCCATACCTTATGGTTTTAACCTTAATTTCACATTTCATAATGTTTTTGACCTCAACAGTCACATTATATAAGGTTACGACACTCCGTAGTGTCACAATTTTCCTACAATCAGCATAGCTCTGATACTAAACTGTGAGACCCTTTCTTTTATGTTACACTATATCTTAAAAAGAAGGGTCTCACATATATGTATATAGCATATACTACATGCATATACAAGACAACAGCAGAAAGATAAAATAACAAGCATCTCATAAGGCTGAAGCCAAACTGTAAATTAATGAAGTAGACGTATGTACTCACAAGACTTGTAGCATGTCGCAAATATATAATAAATGGAGACTATGTCATGGAGAAGGCTACTAAGTTTATTTGAATAAAGCGAAATTGAATTGTAAATACTAATAGTAGATTGCAAGCGTAAATTGCAAGGGCAATTTGACAGGCATATAAATAACAAGTAAGAATTAACATAATTGTAACAACTCACAATTCTCCATGAACGTGAACAAAATTCCATCCATTGCCATTCCCAGGCATCACCATTTCTTACCAAACTCATGTCATAAACTCAAAGATAAAAAGCTTCTCTGACAAATATTCCCAAATGGACCTATTTTATAAAATTACCAAAACTCTAACTAGTGCTAACCCCATAATAGCACTTGTGGTTGCACTGTTTTTCTTAGTTTGAATAACACTACATTCAGTTCTTAATCCGACCCAGGCGAGAACACCCCCTACTCTACGTGCAAGACCAAACCTCACAAAATCGGCTATTGCCATATCTCACCTGCATCAAACCATAGTTTTATTTTTCATTTCTAGACCAAAGTAGCAGTAACCATATTTCCGATCATGTTGAAAATCATATTTATCACGAATAGTATGACCAATTATTCGTGATCCCCTTTTTAAGCATACTAAGCAAATAAATGTAATAATCGTGTATACCCATTTTGACAATATTATTTGTCTATCCATTATCTAGGGTTTTTAAGGTTCATATGGCAATATTTATTATGAAAGTTCCCTGAATTTAGCATATGTCTACCACTACCCATAATATAGCAAAGTTTACCAAACATAGCGCATGCATAATAGTTTTGTTATAACAATATAGGCAGCATAAAGTAGTGGGATCAATATGATCGAAGGGGCGCTTGCCTTCCTCAGTAATTTTCTGGGTGGAGTCGGGGTCATCGGTGATGGTATCCGAAATGTCATGGTCTACATGTCGTTCATCAAGAAGCGAAGCATACAACAAATTCTGACAAGGGCAAAAAGAAATCAGATATAAAGGGGAAAAAGATGTTAAATAAAATCAAGTTAAAATTAGTCATAAAGATAGGAAAGGTTGGGTTTTGTGAGGGTTTAGGGTTTGCTCTTACAAAACAGTGCTAAAATTGTAAACAAATATATACTTATATACAAATTCAAGAGGCTAAAATTATGTACATATATATGTTTATGTATGAATTAAAGAGATAGAAATTATTTGGATTTATAAAATTAAGACAAGTTTGTCAAGTAGCATGTTGTCGACGATTGGGGAATGGGTCCCCGTCGAGCTTACTTGTTGATTGAGGGATCAACACGGTTCCCTTTTTCGATGAAGGGATTGAGTCCGGAGAATGCTCGATTGGCATAGACACTTGGGAGAATAACACAAGGGTTTATACTAGTTCGGGCCTCTCACTGAGGAGATAATAACCCTACTCCAGTGGGCGTGATATTGCTTGTTGTTTCAAATGATATATGGTGAGTCTAGCTCTCTCTCAGTATATTTTTCTCGTCCCCTCTCCTTACATGCACAGGAGGTATTTATAGCTTATCAGAATATTTAGCCTAATTATAGCCGAATAATGGGCATTTGACTACGTTGAACGTAGCTGTAGCCGAAGCCTTGATTTACACCGTGTTCCCATCGTGGGTGTAATGGCACCATGTCGTGGCGTGATTATCGCTATTCGGGCGTAACCACCGAACACGATCTCCTGACCATACATCTCGCAAACGAGTTTGGGCCGAGCATGTTTGGTCCTGGTCGAGCATGCATGCTCGGGCCTTGGGCACAGACGCTTGAGGCCGAGAGCCGAGCCTGAGCTAATCGGATAGACCAATCAGTCAAACAATGCTCGTGGATCATCCTTCGGGGACACCATCTGAAGGTATGCATGGTCGGCCGAAAACCGGTTGCCGGGTACTATGGTAATTATAGAAATTATCCAATCCCCGATAGCTAGCCCCCGAGGCTTAAGTGGAGAACTACTTGGAGGGGCCTTCCCCTTGAGCCTATTGACTCAACGAAGGGATTAGAATCTTGCAGCAAAGCACTACGGCATCATCCGAGCATATCTTGCTAGCAAACGAGCATGGTTGGAAAAGAATATGAAAGGCTGTTGCGGTTCCTTCTTAGAGAAGCCTGGCGGACGCAGTGTGGACCGTTTTTTCGGGAACCACTCCTTTATTGGATAGTTTCGGGAACTGCACATCCACGCGTCGACTCGGGAGTGGTAGGAAACTTTTCACCTGTGCTGGTGCCCTTAGGGCTTCTCAAGTCTGGCGGCGGGAAACTCTTTGTTTGCACTAAGCTATGTATTTAAGCGATGGCAAGGGTACCCTTCATTTACCTTTTGCATCTGAAGCTTAATAAATCCAAGTCTCGTGCTTTTGCATTCACCTTCGTTCTTCTTCTTCATATCAATGGGGAAGTTTAGCGTGAGCAGGATGACCGAGCAAAGGCTTGAGATGCTCGTGAGGCTCGGCTACCTCAATGAGAACTCTTGGAGGGCGGCGGGCACCGAGTAGGAGCCGGAACCGCAGGAGGGAGAGGTTGTCTACTACGAGCTGTACTCTATCAACAGGCTTTGAATGCCCGAGAGTGAGTTTCTCGAATCTGTGCTCGCTCACTGTGAATGTGAGATTACTAATCTCAACCCCAACTCTGTCCTTGTCCTAGCAATCTTCTCGCACCTTTGCGAGGGATTCGTGGGCGTTTTGCCCACGACCAGTCTCTTTTTTCATTTTTACTCTCTATTCCGCATCGGCATGGCCTCTCCGACCGGTTGCTTCTATTTTCGCCTTCGGTCCAACTGACCATACGAGTTCCCGAGCTTCATGCTCAAGGACTCACTGGCGGGCTGGGCTAACGGCTGGTTCTACCTAAAGAAGGTAGAGGGGAGCTCCCTCTGCTACACCGGAGCGGCGACTCCGAGCGTTGAGACACCCCGCCCTCCGGTACAGGCCAAGGAGGAATGGGTGCTCATGACGATCAGTGAGCTCATCAACTTGGGGCTCACTGGTCGGGACATCGTCCGAGACTTCCTCAGGAACTGGGTGGCGCCCCTCAGGAGGAGGGAGCACCTCTTCTTCGAGATCACAGGGTGATGTCACTCGAGAATCCAACTCAGGTAAGTCCCAAAATCGAACTCCTTTACTTTGTAAACTGGAATTGTTTTGCTCATACTTACGGCTTTTCTTGGTCAAAACGTAGCTCTGGCCAAGAGCTAGGTTAACAAGAGGGTTGCCGAGATGTTCGGCACCCCTAAGAGCACGACCTCGAGGTCGGCCGCCAGGTTCCGAGCAACGTGCTCGAGCGAGGCGAAGCGGTGAGTAGATAGACAATCATGCTCGGGGAATACCATCCCGAGTGGACCATGCTCGGGGAATATCATCCCGAGCGCACCATGCTCGGGGAATATCATCCCGAGCGCACCATGCTCAGGGAACATCATCCCGAGCATCTTCTAATTCTTTTAATTGCTCTTTTCGATAGAAGGTCGCCCTCGAGGCCGTGTGGTTGCGATCAAGCCGCTGTCGAGCATCCACGGGGACCTCGTTCTTGGGGTCAGGACCAAGAGGGTGGCAGGACGCAAGCAACATGCACCGCCACCGCCGCCGTCCCCTCCCAAGCGCCCCAAGAGGCGGGCAGGCTCGGGCAAGAGCCCCCCTCGGCAACACTTGGAGTACGCCGACCTAAAGGAGGTAAGCAAATTAAGACTGTGGATGGTCAAGCACACTAGGTGTAACCCAGACCTGATGGCTCGTTTGCACCAGCTCGCCGAGAAGGCGAAGAAGGTGGCGATGGCCGCGGCGAAGGGCCCCGCGCGGAATGGGCAACTGGAGGGGCATATCGCCGCTCTCCAAGCCGAGCTCGCGCGGGTGACCTCGAGCCAGGCGACCGAGCTTGAGGTGATGGAGGAGGAAGACTTGGCACCGTTGACCACAAGGCGCCAAAGGTCACCGGACGCATCACCGAGGCGCCCGGTGAAGACCCTGATAGAGGCCGACCTAGAGGAGGTCGACCCCAAGGTTCGAAGGCCAGCCAGGCGGGCGCAGACATGGCCAAACTCATGGCTGTGGCTCGAGCTGCCATGGCAAAGTCTAAGGACTCCGCGGGCGAGCAGCTCGAGCAAGGTAAACCAATCGTCCTTCCTTACTATTCTTTTCTTTTGGTCATCGAGCTAACCCCACACTGCTTTTGTGGGTGTAATATCTAGTAGGGAAACTTTGGATATCGAAGCCATGGCTGATGAAATGCTCAACTCTGTAATAGAAAAGGAGCTTGCTCGGATTGCCAAAATCATGGCATTCGAGGAAATCGTGGTTAAGGTTTACTCGGTCGAGGACGTCATGGTCGAAGAGGCCAAAGATGAGGACCTCAAGGGCGAGGAGACTGAGGTTGACAACAACCGAGATGCTTCGTGCCCTGGAGGAGGTCGCTCCCCAGGAAGGTCAGCCGCTCGTGGTCTTAGACCCAAGTCTGGTTGACGACCAGGCCTAATCCCTGAGCAAGTACATTGCCTCGGAGTTGGGACCTGATGCCCCGGGGGAAGAGCATCCCCGGGAGGATGTTGTTCCGGTGGAAGCTGCTACGCTGGAGCAAACTCTTGCGCTTCCGGGCATCGAGGATGCTCGGGGCCATGAGGAAGAAAAGGAGCCCCCCGAGCGGAACGCCTGCTCGGGGGAAGCGCAGAGGTCGACCCTCAGCCGGAGGATCCCTCCGAGTTTTTCCAGGAAGGCTTGCGGGATCACCTTCGCTGGGTAAGATACATATATATTTTATTATTGTCTTTTTCCTTTGCAACGAGCAAGAATTTTATAGTTTCTTCATGCAGGTGCTCGAGGCAACCATGGTCGACTTCAAGGCTGCGACCGTGCCCCCCGAGGTTTTGGCCAAGCACAGCGCCGAGCAAAATGCCAAAATAGCAAAGCTCGAGCAGAAACTGGCCGATCTAAAATCTTCAGACGAGGAAGTACGGCGCAAGACCGAGGAGACCACCATGGCCTATAAGGAGCTCCTTTCCCAGAGCGAGCGAGCAACAACGACCTTAGAGGAGACGGTGAAGGAGCTAAGCCAGTCCGTGCTGGAGGCCACCAAGTCGGCCAAGCAACACAAGGAGGAGGCAAAGTGACTTCGCCAAGGTGCGAGCGAAGGGCATGAAGCTCGAAGGCGGGTCCTTGACCTCGAGGCCGAGCTTGACACTGTAAGAGAAGAGCTCACCGAACTCCAGGACGCCAAACGCGCTGGGAAATAGCTTGTAAACCATGTAATTTGCTTCCATGTAATGGAGAAAATCTTCAGTATAGAAAGTCTTGTCTCTTCATTCTCTTGTACTTTACTTTTCTTTTGCTCGGGTCATTCCACGGCCATTGTCGACGATCGTCCTTGATAAAAATGAAAAAGGAAAAAACGAGCAGACCGAACAAAGAAAGCAAACACTTAATTGGTAAAGGACGATAAAGATACGTGCGCGCATTTTTAGAAAAAAGTACGATAGTTCGTCGTCCTACTAAGCCCCCGCTATGAATGAAGGTTGTGCACCTAAGTTGCGAGCACGAGCTCGTTCATAGGAAAGTTAGAAAAATCATGTGTCCTTCACTTTAACGATCTGATAACCTTCTCTGGGTTGCGAGCATGGGTCAGGTCGATAAAAGTAGAGAAAGCACGCGCGCCCGTATCCCCCCAGCGTCATGACCCATGCTCCGAAGTTGCGAGCATGATTTTGACGAAGGCTGGGAATTCACGCGGTTACTCGACGCTTTGCACAACGACCGAGCGCAAGCAGATCGAACGAAGGCTCTGGACCAACTGAGAGGGTGTCTGTATGCGATTGTAACTTCCAGCGGAGTGCTACTGCGAACAATAATCAGCTTATATAGACTGAAACCTCTAGAGGCAAGCATAGTGACCTGGCACTGGTTGTTGCGTCCTTAGTCGTTCTTGTGCATGCTAGCCGATCCTTAGGAAAATGTGATTGGAGCGAATGTTCTTGCCCGTGTGTGCTCATTCTATCCTCAAGATCATGAGGAGGAAAGTGTGCCCTTGAGCGAGACTGAGTCGGCTTACCAACGGGCAGGGACTTTGGAGTTATTCACAAAATCATGGAAAGAATGGAAATCACGAGGGCAAAAGAACTGAATTTTATTGAGAAAAAACCGTTGGATGTTACGAAAAAATATGCAGTAATAAGAAAAAACTAGACAAAGAACTTACGCAATTGATCGATGTTCTAGGTGCTGGCGAGCTTGTTAGCCCCCGGGCGTGTTGCTGAAACGACCATGTAAGGACCCTCCCTCCTGGGGGTTAGCTTGTTAGCCTTCGACAAATCTTGGACTCAACGCAGGATGAGATCACCGACTTGCAGGGTCCTTGTTCGAACCGACTTAACCACATGCCTACGAAGAGCTTGCAGGTAAATCGCGGATCAGAGCAAAACCCGTTAGCGTGTTACCTTGGCGAGGTCTAGGAGACGCTCGTTCTCTTGGTCGATGTCGTCAACCAGGTGCACCCTTGGGGAACCCAACACGATTTCAGCGGGCAAGATGGCCTCCGCATAGTAGACGAGCTGAAAAGGAGTTTCTCCCGTAGCTCGACTAGTCGTAGTGTGAACCAACCATAGGACGGAAGGGAGCTCGTCCACCCAGGCCTACCCGTGCTGATTGAGGTTTTTGAAAACCTTTTTCTTAATTCCTTGGATAATTTGACCATTTGCTCGCTCGGCCGCCCCGTTGCTCTTTGGATGCACCACAGATGCGAAATAGACCTTAGTGCTAATGTCTTCGCAGTTGGATTGGAAGAGTTCACTAGTGAACTGAGTGCCATTGTCCGTAATGAGGCGGTTGGGGATGCCAAAATGCGTCACTACATTACTGCGAAAAAACCTTTTAGCCCCCTGGGCCGAAATGGTTGACACAAGTTCAGCATCAATCCACTTAGTGAAAGTGTTGATAGCCACGAGCAAGTACTTGCAGCCCTTCTAGACTCGAGGAAAATGTCCAAGTATATCGACCCCCAGACCGAGAATGGCCACGATAAGGGAATAGTTTGAAGCGCGTATGCCGGCTAATGAACTTTGCGGGCATGAAACTGGCATGCTTCTTGATAAATGCACTTGGAGAGGACTCCTAGTGCTCCTTTGTGGTATAAGACGCCCTCGATCAGTTTGTACGGAGAGGATTGCCTTATAAGCTAGGAACGCTCGGCTTCTTCCTCGGGCAGTGTCCTATGTGCAAGGTATTGGATGGATGGCGTCATCCAATTTTCACCATGCTCGAGAAGAGAGACATTACCTGAGGCCTCTGGTGCCTCCTCTACAGAGGGAATAGAGGGCTTGTGTAAGTGCTCGACGAGCACTCCTGCGGGAGCAGGGATTAGGGATGAACTGACCTTCGAAAGATGATCGGCCAGGGAATTATCCTTCCTGGAGATGTAGATTACTTTGAAGTTCTTGAAGTACTTCTCCATCTTCCTGACTTCAACCAGGTAAAGTGCCACTGAGTTATTAGAACACTGATACTCCTTGTTGACCTGGTTGACGACCAACTATGAATCGCCCTTTACAGTAAGGCGTTGGACCCCGAGCGCTTTACATGCTCGTAGTCTTACTAAGAGGCCTTCATATTCTACCGCACTGTTGGTTGCAGCGAAATGTAACTGGATGGCATACTGGAGTTGTTCTCCCTGAGGAGAGACTAAGACAACTCCAGTCCCCGAGCATTCGTAAGCTCAAGACCCATCGAAGTACATGGTCCAGCGATCCTCTTCAGGTCTATGAAGCTTGGCAGCATGTGGCGCAGGATTCGTCCACTCTGCTACGAAGTCTGCCAAGGCCTGGGACTTGATCACTGTACGGGCTGAGATTTCAATCTCGAATTCAGCGAGCTCCATGGCCCATTTTGCTATTCGGGCACCAGCGTTTTGATTTCTTAGGATCTCCCTAAGTGGAAAGTTGGTCGAGACCACAATTTTGTGGGCTTGAAAATAGTGTCGTAACTTCTTGCAGGCTACGAGCAGTGAGTACAGAAGCTTCTGAACCTCGAGGTAACGCTCCTTTGGTCCATAATTTTTACTATCATGTTCATATTTTACTATAGATCTATGTTCACAGTATGCGTCTGGTCATAAATGGTTTAGATGCTGAGACACATTAATTACTGCTATCTCGTTATTGATTTACTATCAATTTTGTTGTTCTGGGCTGGTCGTACGTGCTTTTGGGCCGTACACTAGCGACTAGTTATACGACACAGGGGTTACGGTTCGCATGTAAAATAAGCAGCGCTGCATACACACATAGAGTTGCACTACCTTTAGTGTGTGTGTGAAGCCTTTTTCGTACTTCTGGGAGTACGTACTCCCACCTCCAATATACTACTTAAATGAATGCGTTATACTCCTTTATCACTTTTAGTATACTCCAATAATAATTCTAAGATACTATAATGTGACATTGTTAAAAAAATTCATTGAAGCCCCTTTTTTTTTGCTATATACCCTTTTCCATATGTAAAAAGAGTATATAAACAAAATATGCTATAAAGGGTGGACTTTGATGAAATTTTTCATAGAACTCACTTTGGAGTATCTTATAATCAGTATTAGAGTATACTCAAAAGAATAAAGATGTATAACAACATTATTTAAGCGATATATTGAGTGGGAGCACATGCTCACAAGGGTATGGAATCATGTTCTATATATATTCTCAAAAAATTACCGTGAAAACTCCGTGAAACCCACGTGTAAAAGTTTTGAAAAATTCTCAAAAAATTATCATAGGTAGGGAAGGTGAGGTTATACAACCCTGTAAAATTTGAGGACCAAACTAAATCGCATTTGAAAGATATGAAAAAGACAAATTCAGTATGAATAGTAATTTTTCACTGTTTAGCACTATTCATTTTGCAAATTGTCTTTTTCATATCTTCCGAATGCGATTTAGTTTGGTCCTCACATTTTACAGAGTTGCAGAACCTCACCCCCCTACCTATCATAATTTTTTGAGAATTTTTCAAAACTTTTACACGTGGTTTTCACGGAGTTTTCACGGTAAGGGAGGTTTGCACTGAATATGCCCGCATATTCAGTGCAAACCTCCCTTACCGTGAAAACTCCGTGAAAACCACGTGTAAAAGTTTTGAAAAATTCTCAAAAAATTATGATAGGTAGGGGGGGTGAGGTTCTGCAACTCTGTAAAATTTGAGGACCAAACTAAATCGCATTTGAAAGATATGAAAAAGACAAATTCAGTATGAATAGTAATTTTTCACTGTTTAGCACTATTCAATTTGCAATTTGTCTTTTTCATATCTTCCGAATGCGATTGAGTTTGGTCTTCAAATTTTATAGAGTTGTAGACCCTCACCCCCTACCTATCATAATTTTTTGAGAATTTTTCAAAACTTTTACACGTGATTTTCACGGAGTTTTCACGGTAAGGGAGGTTTGCACTGAATACATGCAAACCTCCCTTACCGTGAAAACTCCGTGAAAACCATGTGTAAAAATTTTAAAAAATTCTCAAAAAATTATCATAGGTAGGGAAGGAGAGGTTCTACAACCCTGTAAAATTTGAGGACCAAACTAAATCACATTTGAAAGATATGAAAAAGACAAATTCAATATGAATAGTAATTTTTCACTATTTAGCACTATTCATTTTGCAATTTGTCTTTTTCATATCTTCCGAATGCGATTGAGTTTGGTCTTCAAATTTTACAAAGTTGTAGAATTCACTTCTACCTATGATAATTTTTGAGAATTTTTCAAAACTTTTGCGTGGTTTTCACGGAGTTTTCACGGGAGGTTTGCACTGAATATGGGCATATTCAGTGCAAACCTCCCCTACCGTGAAAACTCCGTGAAAACCACGTGTAAAAGTTTTGAAAAATTCTCAAAAAATTATCATAGGTAGGGGGGCCCATATTCAGTGCAAACCTCCCTTACCGTGAAAACTCCGTGAAAACCACGTGTAAATGTAACACCCCAGCATTTAATATGCCCGAATGCTACCAAACATAGACTAAGTGTGAGGAGCCGCCCAGATCGTCCTCGAGTTGTTGGATGAACAGTTGTTCCCATCGGATTTGGATCCTAGCAACCAATCACCGGAGGTGATCCTGATGCTAATACCCAAGCCCAACAGAGACAACCCTACGAACATCCAAACGACTCGACAACAACCCCAGATTCCCCTCAGATGCGACCCGAAACGCGCCCAGGATCCCCGCATACCGGAAACCAATATGATATCAATTCAATTTGCATAAAGGGGGCAACGAACCCGAAACCTTCCAAACCACACGCGAGCAGAAACACACGGCACAAGGACGAACCCGACAACCACCGAACCAAGATTAAAACAACTCCAAAACTCTAAACTAGACAAGAACGGGGAAAAGACCAAGACTCCGAAAAACGGAAAATTTCGGCATGACCCACCTAGAACCTATGGACATCCACTCAGCAGACAAGAAAACACAGTTGCAGTATATAGATATACAAAAGTAATGCAACAACCACGGCAACAACACAATCACAAGCAGAGAGAATCCACGGGACAACGACATAGACTAGAACAACGACGAGGCATAAAGTAGAAGACTAACTATACAACAAAAGTGAATCAAATCGCAACACAAAGCAAAATAAGACTACTCCGGAAGTGTCCTGCCACTGAACTGAAGGGTTTCGTAGCATGGAAAACAAAAATTTTTCCTACGATTGCAACCAAACACCAAGATCATATCTAGGAGATGCAAGTAAACGGTTTCAGAAGGACTCACCCTCGTAGACCGAAAGCGGGAATAACGTTCCCGCAAACAAACGTGGTTGATGTAGAGGTACACTCCCGACTTCAAAGTCGCGAAGATGAGCGCCACAAACGGCAGCGCCTCCGTACTTGGTCACACGTACGGATCAACGATGACCTCCAATCCCTCGTTCCAGCGGGGCAGCGGAAGTAGTGGATCCCCGGAAAACTCCAACAACACTACAGCTTAGTGGTGGTGGTGGTGAAGAAATAATTTCAGCAGCCGCTTTCGCTTAAGCCACAAATAAAAACGGATCGGCGGGAGGAGGGAGAATGGACCAACCAAAGGGTCATGGATGAACACCAAAGAGAGGAGCTCCTCCCTCCCTTTTATAGGAGGAGGAGGAGGCATGCCAAGGGGTGGGGTGGCCACGCATGGGGCTGCCCCTTGCCCTCCTCTCTTCATGTGAGTGATCTCTCCACTCACAAATTAACCACTTTGATTTCCATTAAAACCCCACCCAAGAAAATGAAAGGTTTTCTCCCATAAACAATTTTATTTCAGATTTAATATTTGTTAATTCTTTTAATTAACAAACATTAACATATACCCCCTTTAACTATTCGATATCCCGAAACTATTCCCGATACTAAACAGTCCCTCAGATCTTGTCCATATTTTTCTCCTGTTTCGTATCCACTCAAATGCATCGATGAACCTTAAGTGTGTCACCCTACGGTTCGTGAATAAAATGGACATGATTGAGACTCCTCTCGGATCAATAATCATCGCGGGATCCGAGATCCATAATGACTCCCATTCACTCAACGATGAACTAGTGATCGCGTAAACCGTAAAACGACATAACCAATTCCTTTTGTCTCACGATATTTTACTTGTCCGGATCCGATCATCAAGATCAACTATACCTAGTTCGATCCCGTTATCGACAAGTACTCTTTACTCGCTCCGTGATATAACATTCTTGTGACCTAGTCACATGCTTGCAAGCGATGTCAATGTGATATCACCGAGAGGGCCCAGAGTATATCTCTCCGTCATCCGGATGGACAAATCCCACTCTTGATGCATGAGCCTCAACTAATACTTTCATAGTACCCAAATCCATCTTTATAGTCACCGTGTTACGGAGTGACGTTTGATGTCATCAAAGTACTCTTCCGAATTAGTGATTGACATCATCTCATGGTCTAAGGAAAAGAGCTATTTCGAATGTGTTTGATACAAAGAACAAACTAAATGACTTGATCGTATTTGCTATACCAACTTGGGTGTGTGTTCATCACATCATTCTTCTAATGACATGACCCGTTATTAATAACATCCAATGTTCATGATCGTGAAACCTTGATCATCGCTAATCAACGAGCTAGTTTAAAAGAGGCTTTACTAGGAACCTTTTTGTTTATTAAACACACATGTATTAACGCTTCGATTAATACAATTTTAGCATGAGAAATAAACATCTATTATAAACATGGAATATGATAATAAACAATTTATTATTGCCTCTCGGGCATATTCCCTTCGCCTCCCACTTGCACTAGAGTCAATAATCTAGATTACATTGTGATGATTCTAACACCCATTGAGTTACGGTGTTGATCATGTTTTGCCCTTGGGAGAGCTTTAGTCAACGAGTCCGCCACATTCAGATCCGTGTGCACTTTGCAAATCTTTATATCGCCATCCTTGACATGTTCACGGATGGAGTGAAACCGACGCTTAATATGTTTGGAATTCTTGTGTGACCTTGGTTCTTTAGCATTGGCTATGGCACCATTGTTGTCACAATAGATAACCATCGGGTCCAACGCACTCGGAACCACACCTAGTTCGGATATGAACATCTTCATCCAAACCGCTTCCTCTGGCTTCAAGCAAAGAATATATTCCGCCTGTTGAAGATCCCGCCACCACAGATTGCTTGGAACTTCTCCACTCACGCTCCTCCATTCATTTCAAAAATGTACCCGGATTGAGACTTAGAGTCATCCGGATCAGTGTCAAAGCTAGCGTCGACGTAACACTTTGCGACGAGCTCTTCTTCACCACCATATATGAGAAACATATCCTTAGTTCTTCTTAAGTACTTAAAGATATTCTTGACCGCCGTCCAGTGTTCAAAACCTGGATCAGATCGTACCGCTAGTCAAACTAATAGCATGTGCCACATCCTGGTCTTGTACACAACATAGCATACATGATAGAGCCTATGGTCAAGCATAGGGAATCTTATTCATTACTTCTCTATCTTCTGCTGTAGCTGGACTCTGAGTCTTACTCAACGTCTTGCATTGCATCATAGGTAAGAACCCTTTCTTACTTTCGTCCATTCTAAACTTCTTTAGAATCTTGTCAAGATATGTACTTTGTGATAGCCCAATTAAGCGTCTCGATCTATCTCTATAGATTTTGATGCCTAAAATATATGCCGCTTCACCAAGGTCCTTCATTGAAAACTTACTGTTTAAGTAATCTTTACACTTTTCAAAAGTTCTATATCATTTCCTATCAACAATATGTCATCCACATATAATATCGTAAATGCTATAGAGCTCCCACTCACTTTCTTGTAAACACAAGATTCTCCGTAAGTTTGGACAAATCCAAAACCTTTGATTACCTCATCAAAACGGAGATTCCAACTTCGTGATGCTTGCTTCAGTCCATAAATGGATCGCTGAAGTTTGCATACCTTATTAGCATCCTTAGGATCAACAAAACCTTTGGGTTGTATCATATACAACTCTTCCTCAATGTTTCCATTAAGGAACGCAGCTTTGACATCCATCCGCCAGATTTCATAATCGAAAAATGCAGCAATTGCTAACATAATCCTAACAGACTTTAGCATCGCTACGGGTGAGAAAGTCTCATCGTAGTCAACTCCTTGAATTTGTCGAAAACCCTTTGCGACAAGTCGAGCTTTATAGACGGTCACATTACCATCAGCGTCTATTTTTTTTTGAAAATCCATTTGTTCTCAACGGCCTTACGGTCATTGGGTAGGTCCACCAAAGTCCATACTTGGTTTTCATACATGGATCCCATTTCGATTTCATGGCTTCTAGCCATTTGTCGGAATCTGGGCTCATCATCGCTTCATCATACGTCGCAGGTCATTATTCTCAACTACCATGACATTCATAGTAGGAACATAAAAGTCAGGAGCAGATGCGCTCTTGTTGACTCGCGAGGTGCGGTAGTGTTCTCTTTCTGAGTTTCATGATCCTTATCATTAGTTCCCTCTTCATTTGGTGAAGTCAACTCCGAAACAACTTCCCGCTGCTGCACTTGCCATTCCATGAAGAGAAGGTTCAACAACCTCGCCGAGTTCTACCTTCCTACTACTCACACCTTTCGAGAGAAACTCTTTTTCCAAAAAGGATCCATTCTTGGCAACGAAAACCTTGCCCTCGGATCTGTGATAGAAGGTGTACCCAATTGTTTCTTTAGGGTATCCTATGAAGACGCATTTTTCCGCTTTGGGTTCGAGTTTATCAGGTTGAAGTTTCTTCACATAAACATCGCATCCCCAAACTTTTAGAAATGATGACTTAGGTTTGTTGCCAAACCATAATTCATACGGTGTCATTTCAACGGATTTAGATGGTGCCCTATTTAAAGTGAATGCAACTGTTTCTAGTGCATGACCCCAAAATGAAAGTGGCAAATCTGTAAGGGACATCATAGATCGAACCATATCCAATAAAGTACGATTACGACGCTCGGATACACCATTACGCTGTGGTGTTCCAGCAGGAGTGAGTTGTGAAACTATTCCACATTGTTTCATGTGTGTGCCAAACTTGTAACTAAGATACTCTCCTCCACGATCAGATCGTAGAAATTTGATCTTTTTGTTACGATGATTTTCTACTTCACTCTGAAATTCTTTGAACTTTTCAAATGTTTCAGACTTGTGTTTCATTAAGTAAATATATCCATATCTACTCAAATCATCCGTGAAAGTAACGGCTAACGATATCCACCACGCTCGACACACTCATTGGACCACACACATCGGTATGTATGATTTCCAATAAGTCGGTTGCCCGCTCCATTGTACCGAAAACGGGGTTCTAGTCATCTTGCCCATGAGGCATGGTTCACATGTCTCAAATGATTCATAATCAAGTGATTCTAGTAGTCCATCGAATGGAGCTTCTTCATGCTTAACACCAATATGACATAAGCGGCAATGCCACATATATGCAAAGCAATATCATCATTCAACTTAATTCTTTTGGCATTCACATTATGAACATGTGTACTATTATCAAGATTCAAAATAAACAAACCATTCTTTTCGGTGCATGACCATAAAAGATATTATTCATATAAATTGAACAACCATTGTTCTCAGACTTGAATGAATAACCGCCTCGCATTAAACAAGATCCAGATATGATGTTCATGCTCAACGCAGGCACTAAATAACAATTATTTAGGTTTATAACTAATCCTGATGGTAATTGGATAGGTAGCGTCCGACGGCGATCACATCAACTTTTGATCCATTGCCGACGCCGCATCATTACCTCATCCCTTGCTAGTTGTCGCTATTCCTTAGCTCCTGCTTCGAGTTACATATGTTAGCAACCGAACCGTATCAAATACCAGGCACTATCGCGAGTACTAGTAAGGTACACATCAATAACATGTATATCATATATACCTTTGCTAACTTTCCGTCCTTCTTATCACCAGATATTTTGGGCGCTTGCGCTTCCAAAGTGCCCAGGTTGCCCTTGCAATAAAAACATTCAAGATTCGACTTAGGCCAGCCTTGGTCTTCTTCTCGAGATGTAGCAACAGACTTGCCCTTCTTCTTGAAGTTTCCCTTAGACTTACCTTTCTTCTTGAAATCGATAGTCTTTTGGACCATCAACACTTGATGTTCCTTCTTGATCTCCACTTCAGCAGCTTTAGCATTGACAAGTTCGGGAGAGACTTCTTCATGCCCTCGCATGTTGTAGTTCATCACAAAGCTCTTGTAGCTTGGTGGCGTAGACTGGAGAACACGATGAATTCCTAGCTCAATGGGGATCGTTATTCCCAAAGCTATGAGTTTATCTCGGCGTCTGCATTTTGAGTACGTGCTCACTAACTGAGCTGTTTTCCTCCATCATGCAGCTAAAGAACTTTTCTCAAGCTTCATAACTCTCTACTGCGGCATGGGTGTCGAAGATCATTTTCAACTCCCTCATTGTATCAAAAGAATTGCTGTGCTCGAAAAGTTTTAGCAGCTCAGTCTAAAGGCCATACAAAATGCAGCATTGAAATAAACTGTGGTCCTCCTTGCGAGTCAAGAAAACATTTTTCTCCTCCTCGGGGGCATCATCAGCGGGCGGGTCACCTAGCGGTGCTTCTAGCACATAGCTCCTTTGAGCAGCGAGGAGAATCCTCGAGTTAAGGGCCCAGCTTGGTAAAGTTGCTACCATTGGTGGCTAGTTTCTCTTTCTCCATGAACAGATTGAAATTGAAAATAGGGGTGCCATCTACAACATATTTGCAAAGTTATTTAGACTAAGTTCATAATAGATTAAGTTCAATGTTAATTCAAAATTAATACGAGAACTCCCACTCAAAAACAACATCCCTCTAGTCATTTTTAGTGATTACATGAACCAAATTCACTATACCGAAACCGATCATCACGTGAGACGGCATAGTTTCAAAGGCGAACATCAATATGTTCATCATATCATCCATATGACTCATGCTTTACCTTTCGGTTCGTGTTCAGAGGCCATGTCTCAGACATGCTAGGCTCGCCAAGTAGAACCAAAGTATTTGCATGTGTAAATCTGGCTTACACCCGTTGTATGCGAACGTAGAGTCTATCACACCCGATCATCACGTGGTGCTTCGAAACGACGAACTTTCTTAACGGTGCATACTATGGAAGAACACATTATTATCTTGATATTAATTTGGAGGGATCATCTTATAGTGCTATCGACGTGATCATAATCAAGCAAAATAAGATGCATAAAAGGATTAACATCACATGCATGAATAAAGTGATATGATATGGTCCTTTCAAAGACTTGATCTCCTTCTTGTGCGACATGGTATGATCTCCATCATTCCACCTAAGCATGGCACCAAGGTCCATGATGTCGCCATCTTGATTGTCTTCCTCCATTACAATATATCACATGGACATATATTTAGCACGCAGGCCATAAAAGAAAAACAACCAAATGGCTCCTGCCGGTTGTTTAAATTTACAATAAATTTCATTTCATACAACAATCTTTGTATCAATGACCATATCACATCACAAGCCCTGCAAAAACAAGTTAGACGCCTCTAATTTATTTTTGCATATTTTACGTGGTTTTGGGCTTTCTAGGAAAAACTATTCTTACCTACGAACAAGAACCACAACGGTGATAAAAACATTATTAGCAAACCGTTGTAAATTAGATCATGACTATAGTGGGAGAAACTGACACCCGCAAAGCCACTTATGCAATACTAGTTGCATGTCGAGCGTGGAACAAGTCTCATGTGCGAGGACATGTAAGGTTAGTCCGGCCGCTTCAAATCCCACTATGCCACCATGATCCAAAATACACGAAAGTATGCAATAACATGATCATCAACGCCCACATCCACATGTGTTTTAAACCGTACAAAACATCTACGCATAGACACGGCTCGATACCATCGAAGGGTTTCGTAGCATGGAAAACAAAAATTTTTCCTACGATTGCAACCAAACACCAAGATCATATCTAGGAGATGCAAGTAAACGGTTTGAAGGACTCACCCTCGTAGACCGAAGCGGGAATAACGTTCCCGCAAACAAACGTGGTTGATGTAGAGGTACACTCCCGACTTCAAAGTCGCGAAGATGAGCGCCACAAACGGCAGCGCCCGCACTTGGTCACACGTGCGGATCAACGATGACCTCCAATCCCTCGTTCAGCGGGCAGCGGAAGTAGTGGATCCCGGGAAAACTCCAACAACACTACAAATTAGTGGTGGTGGTGGTGAAGAAATAATTTCAGCAGCCGCTTAAGCCACAAATAAAAACGGATCGGCGGGAGGAGGGAGAATGGACCAACCAAAGGGTCATGGATGAACACCAAAGAGAGGAGCTCCTCCTCCCTTTTATAGGAGGAGGAGGAGGCATGCCAAGGGGTGGGGTGGCCGGCGCATGGGGGGGCTGCCCCTTGCCCTCCCTCTCTTCATGTGAGTGATCTCTCCACTCACAAATTAACCACTTTGATTTCCATTAAAACCCCACCCAAGAAAATGAAAGGTTTTCTCCCATAAACATTTTTATTTCAGATTTAATATTTGTTAATTCTTTTAATTAACAAACATTAACATATACCCCCTTTAACTATTCCGATATCCCGAAACTATTCCGGCGATACTCAAACAATTCCTCAGATCGCCCATATTTTTCTCCTGTTTCAGATTCCACTCAAATGCATCGATGAACCTTAAGTGTGTCACCCTACGGTTCGTGAATAAAATGGACATGATTGAGACTCCTCTCAGATCAATAATCATCAGCGGGATCTGGAGATCCATAATGACTCCCATTCACTCAACGATGAACTAGTGATCGCGCAGAAACCGTAAAAACGACATAACCAATTCCTTTTGTCTCACGATATTTTACTTGTCCGATCCGATCATCAGTATCAACTATACCTAGTTCGATCCGTTACCGACAAGTACTCTTTACTCGTTCCGTGATATAACATTCTTGTGACCTAGTCACATGCTTGCAAGCGATGTCAATGTGATATCACCGAGAGGGCCCAGTATATCTCTCCGTCATCTGGATGGACAAATCCCACTCTTGATGCATGAGCCTCAACTAATACTTTCATAGTACCCAAATCCATCTTTATAGTCACCGTGTTATGGAGTGACGTTTGATGTCATCAAAGTACTCTTCCGGAATTAGTGATTGACATCATCTCATGGTCTAAGGAAAAGAGCTATTTCGAATGTGTTTGATACAGCAACAAACTAAATGACTTGATCGTATTTGCTATACCAACTTGGGTGTGTGTTCATCACATCATTCTTCTAATGACATGACCCCGTTATTAATAACATCCAATGTTCATGATCAGGAAACCTTGATCATCAGTTAATCAACGAGCTAGTTTAAAAAGAGGCTTTACTAGGAACCTTTTTGTTTATTAAACACACATGTATTAACGTTTCTGATTAATACAATTTTAGCATGAGAAATAAACATCTATTATAAACATGGAATATGATAATAAACAATTTATTATTGCCTCTCGGGCATATTCCCTTCATGAACACTTCCGGGCGTGTGCGATATCGCGCTAAGCCTCTACTCGGTGCCCCGCCCGGTCACCGAGAGGCAGTATGGGCAGAACTCACACCCGCCATCCTGGTCCTCACCTGAAAACCACAAAGCAGAAGCATGAGTACAAAAGGTACTCGCAAGTCTTACCCGGGGTCCATATATGACCGACTCCAAAGGATTATGCATTTAGTTGTAGCAAGGAGAAAGCTTAAGGTAAAAGTGCGGAAAAGCATTAACATTTGTAGTATAAATGCGACAATCGAATCAATTACAAGTTTAAAGCAGTTATAGACCGCACTTACTTCTAGTGTGAGATTGAAATTAACAACAATTAATGTAGAGCAATACATAACCATTTTAAAGCTCAAGCCCAACGGCGAACCACAAGTTCAAGTTATTTACTACGCAGAAGAAGTTCGGATTAAGCTTGCTCATATCCGAGAGCGCGGCAATTCGAATCGCTTATTTAACCCTGCAGGGAAGCATTGATCGCACGACACTTACCACAAGGGCCTAGTGTCAACCCCCTCCCAATCATACCCAATCGCTGAAGCGTCCTCCTGTGGCCCGAAAACCTAGCACCCCCTCGAGCAGCCCCAAGCCCGGCTTGGCGCTCGAGAGTCGCCTAAGCCTGCGCCCTCAACCACGTCCAACCACAGGAAGTTACGGTCCATCGATTCCGTATGAGAGAAAGAGTGGCTTACCGTACCATAATCGGGCATGCGATCAACCGGGGTGTGCTCAATCCTATTCCACTTACGGATCGGTCCTTAATTGACACAGACGGGGCTACACATTTGAGTCTCCATACCCAAATGAACCAACTCCCCGCCTGGTCCACAATTTATTTCTTTCCAAAACCTTTCCCAATTCCAAACCAACATAATGTAGCGTGTGTGTAATAATAACAACCGCAAGTGACAGAACCCTCCGTCACTTGGCCCGAACCCCGACCTCTGAGTAAGACTAAGCACGGACTCAGTTATATTACCCGTATTAGCTTCAAGGAAGTGTCTAACAATTTTCAATGGGTGTATGTGCAGCAAATGGGATCTAGTCCTATCCCACAATTAACTCCTAATGCAAAACGTAACTCGCAATTTATCAATTTATTCTCAAAAATAGAATCATATAAGGGTTCAAGATGCTTAGGTGCTTGCCTGATGCTTCTGCCGGAGCCTCAACGACAACGGGCTCACCGTGATCACCCTCGATCGCGGCCACGTCACCCTCCACGTGAGCGTTCTCTACACGATATCAATGCACAGGGAATGAGATGCATGCCGTGCATATGATGAAATGACAACTGAAGACAATATGCAAGCATTCGACAAACCAAAATAAAAATACAATTACGAAACCCCACAAAACCGCCGAGTCATATTATGAATGGCTCAATACTAAACAAATCATCATCCTTATATCGCAACTAATTAGAACCCATAATCCCTTACCTACTAGACACTCTATCAAACACATGGCACGCATTAAACACGAGCCCACCCATTTTACCCCAACCTAGATTAGTACTAATCCCAACATGTACAAAATGATCTAGATAAGGACTCTAGCATCCCATATGGTGGTTTAGCATCAACCAACATCCGCTAAACACATTCATCTACTAATCGAACTCAACCACTAAATAGCACCTCATTGGCATTTAATCGAACACCTAGCATCCACATTGCAACAACCACTCCATAGCCCTAGCATGAGCACTCCCAAGCAACCAAAATCCACATGGGCATTTCAACAAACACTTGCCATGCACTACCTTGGAGCAAACTTCCCCAACACACCTAACCCTAGCCATGGCCATGGAGGTGGAGAGGAAGGGAGAGAGAGGGAGAGAGAGGAGGGAGAGGAAGGGAAGGGGGCCGTTGTCGAACCGGAGAAGAGAGGGGGGGTCGGCCGAGGGGGAGACCGAGGCGCGCCGGCGATCAAAGGGCGGCCGGTGGAGGCGCTGAGCGCCTGGGTGGTGGCGGCGGCCGGTGGAGGAGGAACCGGCGGCGCCGGGCAGGCCGGCCGGCCAGCCGGGGAGGAGGGCGCCAGGGGGCGGCGTCGCCCGGGTGAGGTGAGGAGGGGGGGTGTCGGGCGAGTGGGGGGGGGCTCGGGTGGGAAATGGGGAGGGGAGAGAGAGAGAGAGGAAAAAGGGTGGGGGAAAAAAATCTAGGAGGAAAAATACCCAAATGCCCCCACATTGAAAAGCTAGCCATGACAAATCCTCCCCCCTTAGGGGAATCTCGCCCCGAGATTCGAAACGAGCACACCGCTAGATGGAATTTAACACAGACATCATCTGCGAAGGAAAAGGGTTAAAGCACTTACATGGCTTGGAAGAATTCGGGATACTCGCCTTTCAAATGATCCTCCCGCTCCCAAGTGGCTTCATCTTCAGTGTGATTGCTCCACTGAATCTTGTAAAACCTGAGAGTCTTCCTACGAGTCTTGCGTTCGGCCTCCTCCAAAACTCGAATAGGATGCTCTTGGTATGATAAATCAGGTTCAGGCTGAACTTCGAGGTCATCCACTTCTAGAGATTCAAAGGGAGTACGGAGGCACTTCTTCAACTGTGATATATGGAAAACGTCGTGGACCATCGCTAGAGAGGGAGGAAGCTCCAACTGATATGCCACTTGGCCACGTCTCCCAAGGATCCGGAACGGTCCTATGTAGCGAGGTGCCAATTTCCCCTTAACTCCAAAACGACGGGTGCCACGGAGAGGAGAAACCTTCAGATAGACGAAGTCGCCAATGTCGAAGGAGAGGGGTCTCCTACGGCGATCAGCATAACTCTTCTGTCGCGACCGCGCTATCCTCAGATTTTCCTGGATAGTCCTGACCTTTTCTTCCGCCTCCACAACTAACTCAGGCCCAATCAAGGAGCGTTCTCCACTTTCTGACCAGTTCGGGCGCCGACAAGCTGCGACCATAAAGTGCCTCGAACGAGGACATCCGGATACCGGTTTGGTAGCCGTTGTTGTACGCGAACTCGGCGTCACGGAGACACTCTTCCCACTTTTTCCGTAGGACAAGATACAAGCCCTCAACATGTCCTCGAGGATCCGATTGACCCTCTCGGCCGACCGTCGATCCGAGGGTGGTATCTTTGGCTGTGAAGCAACTTCGTGCCCAAGGCTTCATGTAGGCTTCTCCAGAACCGAGAGACAAACTGAGAGCCTCGGTCTGACACTATCCGTTTCGGCACTCCATGGAGACACACGATCCGAGAGATATATAGCTCTGCATATCTCTTGGTCGAATAAGTGGTCCGAACAGCCAGAAAGTGCGCGGACTTCGTCAGTCGGTCTACGATCACCCAAATTGAGTCATGGCATGAGGAAGTAGTCGGCAGGCCAGTGATGAAATCCATGGTAACATCCTCCCACTTCCAAACTGGAATAGGAAGAGGCTGAAGAGTACCGGCTGGCTTGAGGTGTTCGGCCTTCACTCGCTTGCAGACGTCGCACTCTGACACATAGCGAGCGACTTCGCGCTTCATGCGAGCCCACCAAAACCTGCTGCCTCAGTCCCGATACATCTTGTTGCTGCCCGGGTGAATGGTAAGCAAGGAGTTATGCGCCTCATCGAGAATCCTTCGCTTCAACTCCTGGTCACCAGGGACAACTATGCGGCCGCCGAACCACACGGTTCCCTGATCATCTAGGCGAAACTCAGCAGCTTGCCCCAATTTCAATTTATCCCGGATTTGGGCAACTTCTTCATCCTTCGACTGTGCCTCTCGAATCTGATCGAGCAATGTAGACTTCAACTCAATATTGGCTATGAATCCCTGCTCGCCCATCTCCAAGCCGAGTCTTTGGAATTCGGCACAAAGAGAGACACTCGGGGGTGGAAATACAGCTTGCATTGAGCTTTGCGACTCAACGCGTCGGCTACCACATTCGCCTTCCCGGTGGTAGTGTACCTCCAGATCAGTAGTCTTTGATCAGCTCAAGCCATCTCCGCCGCCTCATGTTCAGATCTGCCTGGGTGAAGATGTACTTGAGACTTTTATGATCGGTGTAGATATTGCACTTGTTCCCCGTAAGATAGTGGCGCCAGATCTTCAAGGCATGCACCATCGCTGCAAGCTCCAAATCATGGGTGGGATAGTGCTCCTCATGATGCTTCAATCGCCGAGATGCGTGAGCAACGACTCGGCCTTCTTGCATGAGCACACAGTAGAGCCCAATGCCCGACGCATCGCAATACACCTCAAAAGGACTGTGGATATCCTACCGAGTGAGGACAGAGCCGTAGTCGACGTTGCTTCAGAGTCCGGAAGGCGCTCTCACAAATGACCATCCGAATTCAACTCCCTTCTTGAGCAGCTCGGTCATCGGCCGCAATCTTTGAAAAGTCTTGGATGAAGCGGCGATAATACCAGCCAAATTTCAAGAAAATCAGCGGATGTCTGCAGGACCGTCTTGGCTGCTTCCCACTTGAGTACATCCTGCACCTTGCTCGGGTCAATCGCCACGCCTCGCTCGAAGGACGTGTCCCAAGAATGACACTTCCCTCAGCCGAACTTCGCACTTTCATCGAACTTCGCATACAAAGCGATGCTCCCCGAAGTCGCCCGAGAACAATGCGAAGTGTCCGGGCGTGCTCTTCTTCATCGGGCCGAATATATCAAAATGTCGTCAATGAAGATGACGACAAACGAATCCAGCTCTTCCATGAATATGGAGTTCATCAGGTACATAAAGTACGCCGGCGCGTTCGTGAGGCCGAACGACATCACGGTATACTCGTAGAGCCCGTATCTAGTGGAGAAAGCAGTCTTCGGGATGTCCTCGGCTCGGATCTTAATCTGATGGTAGCCGAGCCTCAAATCAATCTTGGAAAATACTCGTGCACCAGTCAGCTGATCAAACAGGAGGTCGATCCGGGGCAATGGGTACTTGTTCTTGACGGTGACTGCATTCAAGGGACGGTAATCAACGCAGAGGCGCAGAGAACCATCCTTCTTGGTCACAAACAGAGCCGAGCAACCCCAAGGTGAGGAGCTCGGACGAATGAACCCTTTGTCCATCAGCCCCTTCAACTGAGTCTTCAGCTCGGCTAGCTCATTGGGTGGCATTCGGTATGGCCGCTTGGAAACCGGAGCGGTCCCTGGCTGAAGCTCGACGACAAACTCGATATCCCGATCAGGTGGCATCCTGAGTTCCGCTGGGAACACATCGGGAAACTTCAGACACCACGGAATCGAGTCCACTTCTTCAACTTCTGTCCCATTTAGTGAACACAATGTGGCCTTGTTCTCATTAAGAATCGAGTGAGTCGGCCGCCTTCTGATTTCGGAGTGACAGTGGTACGACTACAAAGAATCCAAAATACCATTGCCGTGTCACCAACTCATCCCCAGGATGACATCTATCCCGAAGGTCTAGAAGCAACAAGCCGACGTGAATGGAATCCCTGAATCTGAACTCGCTTTCCGAACCATCCGCCTAACCGTGATCTTCGACCCTGGTGCCTCAATCACAAAAGAGGTGACACTGCCATCGACCCTCATCCGATGTCGCTCGCAAACCCCGTGCGGATAAAAGAATGGGAGGCCTCGAATCAAACAACACTCTAGCCTCATGCCCCTCAACAAGAAACGATCAGCCAGCACGGCGAGCCTCAGAACCGCCTCGCCGACGAAGGTGACGCCGCCTCGGCCGACGTAGGTAGTGGCAGCAGCCGCCGCTTCGTGGAGCGCCGGCGTTTGCCGCGACGCTGAAGGGGCGATCCGGATGAAGTGGCCCGCCCGCAATTGTAGCACGGACCGGGACCGGACTCGCTATCGCCTCGTCACGGTGGCGGTAGTGGTGGTCGTGGGCCGAGCGGCAACCGACGGCCGGGCCGACGCGACCGATCGAGACGGCTGAGCAGACGGCCTCGGCGGCCGATACGAGACCGCCGAGCCCGCCGCGAGCCGCCGTCACGAGTACGGTGTCGCCCGCTTCCTCTTCTTCTCTCCCGATGAGCCCGCATCTTGAGCTCAACAAGTGATCGCGACGGCTCACTGTGTCATTGTAGTCACCGAAGTCGCAGACGGACAAATTGCCTCTGCATCTTCGCCACCCACTCACAAACCGACCTTGCTTCTTCCGGTCGGTGTCAATCTCTTCTCGGGCGTCTTTGCGAGGTAGTTGAACTCTTGCGAGTAGTCAACCACCGACTTGCCGAGCTGTCGGAGGGTGAGAAATCGCCGCTTCTTCATGTCCATGAGGCCCTTCGGGATGTGGTACGCCCAAACGCCTCACGGAACTCAGCCCAAGTAAATCGGTGCCCGGCAGTCGCATCACCCGCAAATTGGCCCACCAAGCACCAAAGAGGCTCCTCGAGCCGCCGCGTGAGCCTTCCGAGCTCCCCACGATCGATAAGAGCAAATTTCTGCTCTATCGCGGCGCAGCCAATCGTCGGCCTCCAACGGATCGGTGGCCCGTGAGAAGACCGTGGCTGCGTGTGCAGTGAAGTCGAGATAGCCGTGGGCCGACCTCGCCCATCACCGCGGCCACCATGCTTTGGACCCGATCCTGGACTAGCATCTCCAGGATCCGGTTTGTCGCCTCCTGGTGCTGCTCGGTCATTGCAGAATGTCCAACACGTTGGGAGGAGGTGGCGAACAGACTCTCCGCCGCTGCCGCCAAAGACCACCTCACCCCTGCAGGTGGAAGCCCCACGGGTCCTCATTCTGTCACCAACAAGACCGACGACACAGGTTAGACTCCACAAGGGAAAGTAGACTTCAAGATTATCAAAAACCCTACTTGACCTAGTCAGGACTGCAGCATCCCGCGCTGGAGCCCTACAAGCCCATCTTACACAAAAGCATAAAGTATGATGCAAACAGACATGGTAAACATCTGCATGCATGACATGACATGAACCTCATATGCATAATATGGATGCACGATTCCAACGTAATCGTTTCTCCCACGCTCACCATTTTACGTAACTCTCCTAAATATATACCTAGGGCGGGTAATCAGTACTAAGCTCTACCTAATGCATCATGCAAGTCCTAATCAATCACCTAAGTGGTCGTCAAGTTTAAGTTCGTCTTTATGCACCTTGCTCTGATACCAACTTGTGAGGAGCCGCCCAGATCGTCCTCGAGTTGTTGGATGAACAGTTGTTCCCATCGGATTTGGATCCTAGCAACCAATCACCGAAGGTGATCCTGATGCTAATACCCAAGCCCAACAGAGACAACCCTACGAACATCCAAACGACTCGACAACAACCCCGGTATTCCCCCGGTATGCGACCCGAAACGCGCCCAGGATCCCCGCATACCGGAAACCAATACGATATCAATTCAATTTGCATAAAGGGGGCAACGAACCCGAAACCTTCCAAACCACACGCGAGCAGAAACACACGGCACAAGGACGAACCCGACAACCACCGAACCAAGATTAAAACAACTCCAAAACTCTAAACTAGACAAGAACGGGGAAAAGACCAAGACTCCGAAAAACGGAAAATTTCGGCATGACCCACCTAGAACCTATGGACATCCACTCAGCAGACAAGAAAACACAGTTGCAGTATATAGATATACAAAAGTAATGCAACAACCACGGCAACAACACAATCACAAGCAGAGAGAATCCACGGGACAACGACATAGACTAGAACAACAACGAGGCATAAAGTAGAAGACTAACTATACAACAAAAGTGAATCAAATCGCAACACAAAGCAAAATAAGACTACTCCGGAAGTGTCCTGCCACTGAACACTTCCGAGCGTGTGCGATATCGCGCTAAGCCTCTACTCGGTGCCCCGCCCGGTCACCGAGAGGCAGTATGGGCAGAACTCACACCCGCCATCCTGGTCCTCACCTGAAAACCACAAAGCAGAAGCATGAGTACAAAAGGTACTCGCAAGTCTTACCCGGGGTCCATATATGACCGACTCCAAAGGATTATGCATTTAGTTGTAGCAAGGAGAAAGCTTAAGGTAAAAGTGCGGAAAAGCATTAACATTTGTAGTATAAATGCGACAATCGAACCAATTACAAGTTTAAAGCAGTTATAGACCGCACTTACTTCTAGTGTGAGATTGAAATTAACAACAATTAATGTAGAGCAATACATAACCATTTTAAAGCTCAAGCCCAACGGCGAACCACAAGTTCAAGTTATTTACTACGCAGAAGAAGTTCGGATTAAGCTTGCTCATATCCGAGAGCGCGGCAATTCGAATCGCTTATTTAACCCTGCAGGGAAGCATTGATCGCACGACACTTACCACAAGGGCCTAGTGTCAACCCCCTCCCAATCATACCCAATCGCTAAATCGTCCTACTGTGGCCCGAAAACCTAGCACCCCCTCGAGCAGCCCCAAGCCCGGCTTGGCGCTCGAGAGTCGGCCTAAGCCTCGCCCTCAACCACGTCCAACCACAGGAAGTTACGGTCCATCGATTCCGTATGAGAGAAAGAGTGGCTTACCGTACCATAATCGGGCATGCGACCAACCGGGGTGTGCTCAATCCTATTCCACTTACGGATCGGTCCTTAATTGACACAGACGGGGCTACACATTTGAGTCTCCATACCCAAATGAACCAACTCCCCGCCCGGTCCACAATTTATTTCTTTCCAAAACCTTTCCCAATTCCAAACCAACATAATGTAGTGTGTGTGTAATAATAACAACCGCAAGTGACAGAACCCTCCGTCACTTGGCCCGAACCCCGACCTCTGAGTAAGACTAAGCACGGACTCAGTTATATTACCCGTATTAGCTTCAAGGAAGTGTCTAACAATTTTCAATGGGTGTATGTGCAGCAAATGGGATCTAGTCCTATCCCACAATTAACTCCTAATGCAAAACGTAACTCGCAATGTAGCAATTTATTCTCAAAAATAGAATCATATAAGGGTTCAAGATGCTTAGGTGCTTGCCTGATGCTTCTGCCGGAGCCTCAACGACAACGGGCTCACCGTGATCACCCTCGATCGCGGCCACGTCACCCTCCACGTGAGCGTTCTCTACACGATATCAATGCACAGGGAATGAGATGCATGCCGTGCATATGATGAAATGACAACTGAAGACAATATGCAAGCATTCGACAAACCAAAATGAAAATACAATTACGAAACCCCACAAAACCGCCGAGTCATATTATGAATGGCTCAATACTAAACAAATCATCATCCTTATATCGCAACTAATTAGAACCCATAATCCCCTACCTACTAGACACTCTATCAAACACATGGCACGCATTAAACACGAGCCCACCCATTTTACCCCAACCTAGATTAGTACTAATCCCAACATGTACAAAATGATCTAGATAAGGACTCTAGCATCCCATATGGTGGTTTAGCATCAACCAACATCCGCTAAACACATTCATCTACTAATCGAACTCAACCACTAAATAGCACCTCATTGGCATTTAATCGAACACCTAGCATCCACATTGCAACAACCACTCCATAGCCCTAGCATGAGCACTCCCAAGCAACCAAAATCCACATGGGCATTTCAACAAACACTTGCCATGCACTACCTTGGAGCAAACTTCCCCAACACACCTAACCCTAGCCATGGCCATGGAGGTGGAGAGGAAGGGAGAGAGAGGGAGAGAGAGGAGGGAGAGGAAGGGAAGGGGGGGCTGTTGCCGAACCGGGAGAAGAGAGGGGGTCGGCCGAGGGGAGACCGTGGCGCCGGCGCGCATCGGGGTGGGGCGGCCGGTGGAGGCGCGGAGCGCCGGGCCGGTGGCGGCGGCCGATGGAGGAGGAACCGGCGGCGGGCAGGGCCGGCCGGCGTCGAGCTGGGGAGGGGAGGGCGCCAGGGGGCGGCGTCGCCCGGGTGAGGTGAGGAGGGGGGGTGTCGGGCGAGTGGGGGGGGCTCGGGTGGGAAATGGGGAGGGGAGAGAGAGAGAGAGGAAAAAGGGTGGGGGAAAAAATCTAGGAGGAAAAATACCCAAATGCCCCCACATTGAAAAGCTAGCCATGACACTAATTGGCTCTCCGGAATAGTCATAACTTTCTCACCGACCTTCCCCGGACTAGTTATGACTTTCTCACCGCCCGGGCCATGTAACATGCCATGTATGCAAATATGCCCACATCATAATTAACTTGTACATTAACACATGGCATCATAACATAATAAGCATACTAATCATATCATTGGCAATCATTAAAGCATGGCAAGTGATCATATCATATAATCAATTTCATCTAGTCTGAACTAGCAACCTACAAACCGCTATCCATTACAATACACTTGCCTCAACCACGGGCAACGGATTGGCGAGAAGTAGAAAGCACTCCCGGGGTCACACCACCTGCACATGATATCGCTTGAATTATACTCAACCATGTTTACTTTAGCTTTTCGACTACCATTTAGCCCAAATTTGTCTTTAAATCCTTTATTTTCTGCATATTGGCTTTCTTGTGCCGATACACGGTGAAGCAAATGACCCATGTCAGAATTCTTGCCCTGCAAATTTCTCCTTTAATGGCGGGATCAATCCTTGAAATGCTAGGTCCGCCAGCTGGTCATCGGGTAGTCTGACGCTAAAGCATCTATTCTGCACATCCCTAAATCTCCTAATGTAATCGGAGACAGGTTCACCGTATTTCTGCCGGACCGAGCTTAAGTCCGAGATCCTAAGTTCGGTTGGCCCTTGAAAAGAAATACTCGTGAAATCGGCTTTCCAAATCGTTCCAGAGGTAGACCGAATTTGGGGGCAAACTTGTGAACCAGGTGAAAGCCGTTCCCGACAAAGACAATGGAAAAAGTCTAATTTTTAATTCGTCGGACTGTGCTGCTTCATCGCACTGGGCTATGAAGCGCCCAACGTGTTCGAGAGTGGTAAAAGAATCATCGCCTGAAAATTTGGCGAAATCCAGGACTCTGTAATTGTGTGGATAGGGCATGCGATCGATGTAATCAGTATATTGTTTCTTATAGCCAATTATCCTTCCTTTAGGCTGTAGACCAAACTGTTCTCTCAACATAGTAGAAATTTATTCAGCCCAAATAAAGTTATCGCCTTGTGCAGCTATAGGGCCTTGCCAATTACCGTAATTTGCATCCTGGCCCCCGATTGTAAACTTGGGCTGTCGGCCACCACGCATCGGCTGATGTCGAGGTAACTGATCGTAACCATTGTTCCTTATAGCCGATGCCTCGGGCATAGGTACAAACGGATCGATTTATGATACTACTTTATGTGAGGCCAGTTCTCTTGGAGGGATCACCCCTTGGGCTTGGTGTGTCCTATCTATTTCAGTCGGCTTGTTAGCCGATTGAACGAACATACTGGTCGATGGTGCAGGATGACTTGTGGTTAGTTTTGCCGCATCGGTATATGCGTGGTAATGTATCATTCCACCCGATAGGCTATTTGGTGCTACTATGGTGGGCTGAGCCGGCATTGCAAGTAGGGCTGAAGCCGACACTTTTACCGTACTAGTGTTTTGTGCTATTGAATAAACAGGGTATGACGGGAGAGGTTTTACTGGATCCAACAGGCTCCCCGACACAGCTAATTCCTGAGCAATTGTTTTTACGCTATTTTTGATCATTGGCTTTAACGTGGTGACCAGAGCCGATGATTGATTGATCAGCGCATGATGTACCGATTGCTCGATCATACTAGATAACTCAGCTTGAGCCGGCACATATCGTCTTATCGGATCAATGGGGGTTTTGCCGATATGGTTGATAGTTGGGAGTGCAGTCTTTTGAGTGATACCCCGCTGAGTCATTTGGTAGCACTTCAGCATCATCTCTTCTAGTGCGTTTTTCCGATAGCATCATCTCTCCTAGCCGATACATGTCCCAATCGTCTCTTGACTTCTTCAAGCTTTTTATCTCTCCCAGTATACTTCATGCAGGACTGAGCACAAGAAATCGATCCTTTCAACCATCCTATGAATTTTACCACCCCTCAATCTATGCTCGTCAACTGGACATTGGCCAAGTTATCCCTAGCCTACCCCTCCTTGATCATGTCCAGCCTAGGACCACGGTAACTAACACAACGGCTGCCGAAAATCGTTCTTGAACTAGCTGATGATCTCCGGATCACAAGGCTCCAACACTTCATCCTTAACACTCGCCGATCAAGCCGATACACGGTCTGGTGGTCCTCTATGGCCGAAGCTCTTCTTTTGGACAGAACCCCGTCGGCCATTATTTCTCTATTTTTGCCTGACTATCATGAGCCGACGGTAGTTCCCAGTACTTCAAGTGAAGAAAATAGCTCTTCGGGCTATACTAACTCGTCGATAGCTGTAGAGGTATTAACTTTTTATTTTTTATTTTTTTAAATCCATTCTCTTCCTTACTTTGCACCCTTATATCGGCTGATCCATGTTACCTTTAACTCAAGGCCCAATCATCCAAGAAAATGGGCAGCAAGAGGGCAGCTTGGTCAGTTCCATCCGGTAGTGCCCAGTCAACCAGAAGACCGCATCAATCGACGGGCCTCACCGTCTACGCATCGGGTACTTTGGGAGTCAACAGTCCTTCCTTGTCCGATATTGCAAAGCAGCAGCCTTCGAGTAAGTAGTCTGGCCGAGGATATCGTTCTACTTCTTTGCATTAAGTCTTATCTTAGCCGATCAATTGTTTCAGAGAAGGCCAATAAGTACAAAGTCACTGTGAAGAGACCCGTCAAGACCACGGAGGGGAGTGCCGAAACTTCTCCGAGTGTGTCGGTTACCAAGGTATTTCCTTTTGCTTGATCTCTTTTCGCATTATTTTTACTCACATCCTTTTCCTGGGTAGTCGCCATCGATCCAAGTGGCCGCTGTCCTAGCCGATATGCAAGGAGCTACGGTGCCGTTGCCACAAATTTCGGTGCCTGTGGTAACGCTTTCTTCTCCGATCCCAACAACGGACCAAGCCGACAGCACCACGCTTGTTCTGTCGCCACAGATTCCAGCACCATCTCCTCTGATTTCAACGGCAGATCCAGCCGATTTGTTGGGGTTTTCTTTGGACGAATTAAACGACCCAGAGTTGTTGGCCACCAATGACTATCTGGCCGACATCCGCAGAATCATTGATGCCTCTGCTGTGGCATCGGCCGCTATGACTTTCGCGTCGGGTATGGAAGAGAGACTCAATCGCATCTTCCATGAAGTGATGCAGCTCGAAGCCCAGCTCCTAGCCGATACCCAGCCACTCCGGACCGCTATAGCCACTCCTAGCTCGAAGCTAAAGGAAATTATAGCGTACTCCTTGGACGGGATTGGATCCATGCTAACTGCTGCATACCATCAACTATGCATCATAAACTTGTGCAATGGAACGATGATGAAGTAGAAGTCGTATCAGTTGATACATCGGCTCACATTGCCATGGCCAGTCCTGAAGCTAACTGGCAGCATGAAGAGGCCGAATGCATATCGGGCAAAGTTTTGGATGATTGCGATTTCATTTGCATCGGTAAATCAGGTTTTATGCCGATCAGTGTCAAGCCAGGCACATTTGATCAGGCAAATGAAATAGTGAGAAGATGGAGTCCAAAACAGTAGCAAAGCTACAAGGAAAAATGAGAAGCTATAGGCAAGAAGAGTACGAGGAAGCCATTGAAGAATTCTAAGAAAAGAGAGGGGGACAAGGGTTCACCTCTGCCGATTTACTCAAAGAAGTTGATATAGGCGAAGGCGATAAGAAAATACCAACTTTTGTAAGGGCAAAGTTAGGATCAGATTACAAGGCAAATTGGTCGAATTACATAGAAAATACATAGACTGTTTCACATAGGAGTACTATGAGATGCCTGGTTTAAGCCGACAGATTATCGAACATCGGCTACCTATAAAGGCCGGATATCGGCCATTTAAACAAATTCCACGATGATTTAATCCAACTCTGTACGATGCCATAAAGGAAGAAATAGAACGATTAATGGAGGCCAAGTTTATCAGGCCTTGCCGATACGCTGAGTGGGTCTCGAACATCGTTTCGGTAAAAAAGAAAAACGGTAAACTCCGAGTGTGCATAGACTTTAGAGATTTAAATAAAGCCACGCCAATAGAAGAATATCCGATGCGAATAGCCGATATGCTTATCGATGCTGCATCTAGAAATAAGATTATAAGTTTCCTCGACGGGAACACCAGGTACAATCAAATACTCATGGCAGAAGCCGATATACCCAAAACAGCCTTCAGATGCCTGGGTGCTTTAGGGCTCTACGAATGGACTGTCATGTCATTGGGCTTAAAAAACGCTGGCGCCACGTACCAATGTGCTATGAATCTCATCTTTCATGATCTAATCGGCCATATTGTCGAAATCTATATAGACGATGTTGTTGTAAAATCAAAAGATGATTGGCAACATTTAGCCGATTTGGAGAAAGTGTTCAAAAACACAAGAGCACATGGGCTGAAGATGAAACCTCTCAAATGCGCTTTCAGAGTATCGGCTGGACAGTTTCTCGGGTTCATGGTGCATGAGAGAGGGATCGAGGTTGACAAAGCAAAAATACAAGCCATAACCGATGCCAGACCGCCGACAAACAAAAATGAGCTGCAAAAATTGGTTGGCAAGATTAATTATCTACGACGCTTTATTTCAAACTTGTCCGGGTGGATTCAAGACTTCACCCCGTTACTAAAACTTAAAGATAACCAGGAGTTTGTGTGGGGAACCGATCAGCAAAAGGCCTTCGAAGATATAAAAAGATACCTGGTGAATCCTTCGGTCTTGGTGGCACCAAAGAAAGGAATCCCATTTAAGCTATCTATATCGGCTGAAGGGGAGACTATTGAGCCGTTTTAACCCAAGAAGCCGATGCAAAGGAACAAGTCATTTTTTACTTAAGTTGATGACTACTCGACACTGAAGTCAGGTACTCCCTTGTAGAGAAATTATGCTTGTCCCTATACTTTGCATGCACAAAGTTAAGACACTATATTTTGGCATCGACGTGCGCTGTGGTATGCAAAACCGATGTCATTAAATACATGCTATCTGCGCCAATTCTGCGAGGACGACTTGGAAAATGGGCATACGCCTTAACCGAGTTCGACCTAACTTACAAATCGGCTAAATCCATCAAAGGACAGCCTGTAGCCAATTTCATTACAGGAAGTAGCACCCTAACTGGAATGGTCGATGTTGCTCCTTGGCAATTGTACTTTGACAGGTCGGTATGTCAAGAAGGCAAATGCATCGGCATAATATTAATCTCCCCAAAGGTGCAAATATTCAAATTCGCGTATCAGCTTAACAACCGATGTTCCAATAATCAGGCCGAATATGAAGCATTGCTCAGGGGGTTGCAACTGTTGGAAAGCATCGGGGTAAGCAACGTAAGGGTCTCTGGGGACTCATTGTTGATAGTACAGCAGATTAAAGGAGAATTCCGATGCAACGATGGAATACTAATGCAATACTTGCAACAATGCCTTCAAGTTACTGAATCGTTCACCACATTTTCCATACAACATATTCCAAGGGAGATGAACGATAAGGCTAACTTGTTAGCACAACAAGCGTCAGGATATAAAAGCCATAGCCAACATGGGACAACTGGGTCAATCGATAAAGCAGTCATGTGCGTCCATTCTGTCGATTGGAGAACGGAAATAAGGGAGTACTTGTTAGATCCATCCAAGCCGACTGAACGAAAAGTCCGGCAGAAAGCTTTGAAATATGTTGTACTGGAAGAAACACTATATTTCCGAACAATGGAAGGTTTACTATTAAGATGTCTTGGAACCGAAGAAGCTAAGGTAGCAATGGGAGAAGTCCATGAAGGGATGTGTGGATCTCACCAATCGGCACATAAAATGAAATGGATGCTGAGATGAACAGGATACTTTTGGCCGACAATGCTATAAGATTGCTTCAAATACTACAAAGGATGCCAAACATGTCAAAAGTTCGGCAACGTGCAATCTGTGCTAGCATCGGCTTTGCATCCGATCATTAAACCATGGCCGTTTAGGGGATGGGGAATAGACATTATCGGCCAAATATTCCCACCGTCCAGCAAAGGTCATAAGTTTATCCTTGCTGCAACAGACTACTTTTCAAAATGGGTAGAATCTGTACCACTCAAGAAAGTCACTAGTACCGAAGTGATCGGCTTTGTTAACGAGCATATCGTCCATAGATTTAGTATCCCACAAACAATCACAACCGATCAAGGGATGGTATTTATGTCTAATGAGTTCCAGAATTTTGCAAAAAATCTAGGTATCAAGTTACTCAATTCTTCGCCTTATTACGCTCAGGCTAATGGACAAGCCGAGTCCTCGAACAAAACCTTGATAAAATTAATAAAAAAGGAAGGTCGAAGAGAAACCAAGGAATTGGCACTCAATGTTATCCGAAGCCCTGTGGGCATATCGGCTAGCTTATCATGGATCGACTAAGTTGTCTCCTTTCCAGTCGGTATATGGACAAGAAGCCGTTCTGCCCGTGGAAATTAACATCGATTCGGTTAGGGTGTCCAAACAGAATAACCTATCAGCCGATGAATATAGGCATCTGATGCTTGGTATTTTGGATGATGTGGCAGAACTAAGGTTGATTACGCTGGATCGGCTTAAAAAGACTAAGGAAAGGGTTGCCAGATCGTACAACAAAAAGGTTATATCAAAATCCTTCAGTGAAGCCGATTTAGTTTGGAAAACTGTATTACCGATCGGATCCAAAGACAGTCAATTCGGTAAATGGTCTCCAACGTGGGAAGGGCCGTATAAAATAAATCAGCTTATCGATGGGAGTTCCTATATACTAGAAACACTCGAAGGATTGAAACTACCAAAGGCAATCAACGGAAAATACCTAGAGGCGTACTACCCTAGCGTGTGGATCGGAGCATAAGGTGCATCAGATCATTAAGAATAAATGCGCTCGAGATAAAAGCCGATTAGAACATAAATCTGAAAGTATTTACATCACAGAAATCGGCTACATAGCCGACAATAATAGCGAGTTTACGACCACAAGTGCAGGACATCCAAACATTCAGACGTTGTCACAAAACAAAACCCTTTGGCATGCAAGCAGTAATGTTCAGTCTAACTATTACATCCCGACCCGGGCAGGGTAGCCCCAAGACCTTATAGTGCCACCGTCGCCTTCCCGATAGTCGCTTAGACACCGTCTACAATTTGCTGATCAGCCTTGGCATTGCCGGGGACAGCGACTATCTTGGCCGATTGCTGCTTGACTTTCGCAAACACTTCGCCAATCTGCCGTTTTTTGTCTGACAGCAAGGAAGTCGATTCATTAGCACTCACTTGGCAATCAGCGAGTTGTTTACCAATTTTGGCCAGCTGGTCCTCGAGTGATTTCTTGGCCGATTCTAGATCTTGAATTTCGCCCCTCACTAGCTTAAGGGCAGCAACACCTTCATCAAATTCCTTCTTCTGTAGCTTGGCATCGACCACCAGGTCATCCAGATGCTTTTGGTCGGCTTGTTGTGCTTCCCTCTGGGCAATCCTGGTGTAACACCCCGGCATCTAGTACGCTTGAATGTTACCAAACATAGACTAAATAGCATCTAAATACCACAAATAAAGATAAATTACAGCAAAGGAGCAAATGCTAAAACCGAAAATTTCGGCAGCATCTCCTTTGTTTTTCCATGAATTGAAGCAACAACAATATGATCACAGGATATAGCGTAAAGAAAGACATCTAAAACATCAATAACGAGGATTCTAGCAACATTATTAGTCTAGAATAACGAATTCAACCATCTCACGAGCTAAACGAAGCAAATGAGGGAAACAAGCACACAATTTAACCATGCACCAAGTTTCATGGCACTATTCTTATTATCATGACTCAAGATGATAAATCTGCCTAAAGGTGTGGAGCTACGTGAAGATGTGTAGCTAATGCCCCTTCCCACATGCCGGTGTCATGGTACCTAAAACAACATAAAACACAAGCGTGAGTTCATCACTCAGCAAGTATATTACAATGGACCATAAAGAACAATTCAACGTAAACATAACTACCATGCTCAACATCACGTACAAGCTCAGAGATTCCCTGGATCTACTCCACAGCCGGTCAGGGGTGCCCCACACACAGAGTCAATCCCAGCATAGGACTCTTACCGAGTTGTTATATACTCAGAGCCCTTCGTGCCGTTGCAGGAGCCCATAAGGCATAAGCCTGTTGGCTACGAGCTGCTACAAGACCGACTGCAGCTCAGGCTACTATGCCAACCCAAGTTCGCATTCGGGGGGCATCGCCATGAATCGCCCGAATTTGTACTTGGGGGCATCGTCACGAGCCTGACCGATAGGTGCTCCCGGCACATGTCGTGCCACCTAGGGGAGCCGACTGGACCGAAGCTATCACAACCATCCCAAGGGACCAATTTGGCATACAGCTGGGAGGACGAACTCTCGGATACAGGAAGCCGTATCCTGAATACATCGACAGGATCACTTACCCTGATGGGTATAGAGTGCCCGATTTCACCAAATTTTCGTGTGATGATGTGACCATCACCATGGAGCACGTCGGGCGCTTCGTAGTGCAATGTGGGGAGGCTACGCACTCCGATAGGCTCAGGGTAAAACTATTCCCATTATCCTTATCTGGAGCGGCCTTCACGTGGTACACCACACTACCTCCAAATTCGGTCAACACCTGGGCCGATTTGGAAAACTGATTCCACGAGTATTTCTTTTGCGGGAACTTAGAGTTGCGAATCTCTCCGACCTAAGCTCCGTGCGGCAGAAGTTTGGAGAATCGGTGGTTGAGTACATCAAAGGTTTAGGGAGGTATAAAACCGATGCTTCAGCGTCGTACTACCCGATAATCAGTTAGCCGATTTGGCTTTTCAGGGGCTAATCCCACCGTTGAGAGAGAAATTCAGTGGCCAAGAATTCACCGATCTTAGTCACCTCCTGCATAGGGTATCGACTCCAGAAAGCCAATTTTACGAATGTAAAGGGTTTAAGGATAGGTTCAAAAATGTAAAAGAAAAGGAAAGACCTAAGGTCAATCTCGTAGAGTATGAATCGGAAGAGTCGGCTGATGAAAAGGAAGCAGACATTAATGTGGCCAAATGGGCTAAGGGGAGTAAAAAGCCCTTAGTGTGCTCCTGGTTCAAACTGACTAAATCTAAGTCGGAAGTTAAATACTCTTTTGATGTGACCAAGTGCGATCGCATCTTTGTCCTGTTATTACAAGAAAAGTTAGTACGATTGACCAAGGGGCATGCCATACCATCAGCCGAAGAACTCAAGAGGCACAGGTATTGCAAGTGGCATAATTCCTTTTTGTATAATACTAACAATTGCAATATTTTTCGTCAATAGATACAGTCGGCCATTGAGGACGGCGACTAAATTTGTAGAAGATCAAGCTCTGCAGGTGGACACCAATCCTTTCCCGGTCAACATGGCCAGCTGTTCATCCAAGGGGAAAGAGTTGGTACGAGGTGAGGTCCGCTCACAATCATCATCGGCTATAACAAGGTGCCAAGCTGATGAGAAGACAGTGAGTGGTAAAGAAACGATACAGATCATGGTCGGTTCAATTCAAATCGAAACCGACCACAAAGGAAAACACTCGAGGACTATCAAGATGAGGGGAAAACCCGAAGTCGACAAATGGTATAAGGTTGAAAGGCTAGTACCACCAAGAAAGCCAATCCAGAAGGCTAAGCCAACTTTTGCCCAACTGTTGGCCAAATATGAGCAAAGAAGTTAGAAATCACAGAACAAACCATGACAACCGCCGATAAATGCATACCTGCTAGCTGCTACCGAGAAGGCCCACAAGCGGTGCCCTTTCTAGCAGTTTTGCTGGGAGCATGGATTGGCATTACCGTCTCCTTACGTCTGCTCGATGCAACACTACCCGGGACAAGACAAGGAACACATGCCAATGAGGCAGGCACCGGAACCACACCTCGGCCGACGTCAGGAGAATCAGAGAAGGCCGGTCCATGAGAGGATCTCTAGGTGCGAAGATAGCCAAAGAAGAAGCGCGAAGCCAGTGGCTCGGAATCGGCCAAACATGGGAGTCAAAGGAAGCCGGTTCAAGAAAGGGTTTTCGAACCGGCTCGGGTTCACAAACAGCCAGAAGAGAAAGGCAAAGAAGATGATGTATCAGAGTTGGCCAGGAAAATCCGCCAGCCGATAGAACCAAAGCCACAATGGTGTCCTTCAAGGTTAACAAAATTGCAAAGGCGTCGGCTTCAACGCCTCAGGACTCAGGAGTTACGTGAAGCCAAGGAAGAGAAGTAGAGGGACGAAGTGTTCAACAAGCTACGTCCTGCAAAGACAGTAAGGAAGGAATGGCAGAGGAAAGAAGTTGTGCAGGAAGAGTTGCACTCAGCCGATGACAATGATTCGCCTGTGGTGCGAGATGTCACACCACTGCCGATGGATATCAACATGGTGTTTGGTCTGCTGGCCGAGTTCAGAGCATAGGCAACACCAGCCCTGGAGCCCTGCACGTAGTTGTGTTTAGGGTCATAGGAAGCCATCTTCAAGAGACCCAAAGAGGACCATTGGCACATGTGGCGTACATGGACCATGGGTACCTACATGGCGGGCCACACGGACCGACCAAAAGAAGGCAGGCTAAACTAGCCACGCAAGGCCGAGTGCCATGCGACATGCCATGATCATACCTAACAAGCACAGAGACGGTAACCGACTCCTACTAGGAAAGATAAGATAATAGTATCTATCCTGAAAGATCAAAGATAGAATCCTCACCCTGTAATCGACTAGAATTCTACCATGTAACCGACTCGGACTCTCCTTCCCCTTTCCTATATAAGGGGGGTGGGGGATCCTAGAATGGGCACACTCAGCATGATGCCTGAGAGAAAAAGATCAAGCTACTCATAATTCCAGAGCATAGGACTAGGGTATTACCTCCACCGCTAAGGGCCCGAACCTGTATAAACCCTTGTCTTGTGCTTCCATCTAGTTTGGATCCAGCGCATAGCCCCATATTCATTATTGCCGACAACAAACGTTGATAGTTGGCGTGCCAGGTAGGGAAAGCACAAAGATCAGTTTCGACAAGCTCGATGGAGTCCTTCAACGGGATCAACGTCACCTTCACTCCCAGCCAGTTGTTCTGTTTTGGGAGCCTGAGTTTCATCGCCAACAAGCTTGCCATGCTCACCCTTTCGGACTCGGACTATATCCGATCTGGGAGGGACTTCAATGGTGCTTCTTCTGGACTCCTGTTTGGGTCGTGGAAGGTCGCGGCCATCTACCCATGGGTAGTACGCCAGGGGCCTGCTTCCCGACTCGGATACAGGAAGGACCCGGTCGGGGACAAATCTCCTTCCCACTCCTTTGGTTCGGAAACCGAATCAGAGAGCAACCTAGGAAATCGTTAAGATTTTCGCAGGATTTGCGTGATCGAGGACGAGAGGTCAGAATCACAATGCCAGCGAGATGCTGAAGAAGCGGCGGAGGCTGAACGTCTTCATCGCGACGCCCAGGAAGCACGCACTCGGTCTCTCCAAACCCGAGCCCGCAATGTCTAGGAGGACATCTTGCATACAAGGATGGGGAACCAAGCTGTTTTCTGCATGCCGTAGCATAACATCGTGTAGGATCGAAGTATACGAATATAGCAATCAGAGGGGGGGTGAATGATTGTGCGGAAGCTAAAACCAAATTCTTGATCTACTAAAAGTTCACCCCAAAACAGAACCAAATAATTGCCTCGTATTAGACAAAAACAGAATGATAGAGGTTCGGTAAAATGAGAATTCCCGGAGATCCAACCGTTAGATTGATCTGAATTTTGTACACGAGAAACTAGATTCCAATACGAATCGAACCCAAAAAGAATCAGCTCGATCGGACTTACGGATCACAAATTATGAGATTTGCAAGCTTGCTGATCCAGAACTTAACGAGAATTGATCTAATGTAAACTTGAAAGTTTTAACAGAACCGACAAAAGTTTAATCAACTAGACTTTGAGGAACTCGAAATCAATACCCTAGAAAGGTTGTTGATGGATCAAATCAAGATGACACTCAAGGATCAAAAACCAATCTAGATTTAGAGCAAGCATGCAAACAAGAACCAAGACAGAAAAACACTGTAGCAACGTGGTTACTGTAGCACGCAAAAATCTTGGAAGAATTGATCTTCATTTCTTTTGTCTAAAGTACTCTCATCAAAAGAGTACAAACCCTAAAACTTGCTCAAGGCTTGATGCCCTTCAACAGGAGACAACCCCTCCTATTTAAAGGACCAACCCACAAGGAGTTCTGAATACGATTCCTATTCCCTAGAAGGAATCTGTATCCAACACAACTCTACTTGGCCCAACCTGGCCGAGTACAACTCTTGCACGCGTATGGCAACCCTACCATACTCACGTGACTAACACTTTGCACGCGAATGAGCTCCTGCCATTCTCACGTGACTAACCATTCTTCATGTGCACCATTCTCTTAGCCCGAACGTCCCGCATGACATCCTTGACCACCAAGACCTCAGTTCCTCCCTGAACCTAGTCCCGAACCTCAGTTCCTCCATGAACCAAGTTCCGGTCCCGTCATCGACCACGTTCGCCCTCGAGCAATACCTGCACATGAACAAACCACAAAACGAATCCGAGCACAAGTCCACGACTTGACTCAATATCAATCCATGCAACTACTCACATGAGCATTGCATAAAGTCCACTTCAAAAGAAGCATCATGAAATTCTCACAAATTTCATAATCCCAAAAATGAATCAAACACAATTCCAATTTTGCTCAAAACCCTAATTCAGCAAAAACGCATTCACGACGGACAAACAGATATGGTCTGGCGTACACATGAAAAAAATCACTCAAAAACCATTCACAACGGACAAACAAAATCGGTCCGGTGTACAAGTGAATGTCTCGGTTCCAAGAATAAATCATTCCGGCGAAAACACGTTCACGACTGACCAAAGAAATCAGTCCGTCGTACATGAAAACTTACTGGTTTCTTGGAAAAAAAAGTTCGACTCATGAGCTCAAAAACACGTTCACGACAGACAAACAAAATCGGTCCGTTGTACATGGGTAAGTGAGGTTGCCAAAGCATGTTTTCGACAGACCAACAAAGTTTGTCCATCGTAGATGGGAAACTTACTGTTTTCTTTAAGTTTGGTCCGGCGCCAAAGCGAAACTTACTGTTTCTTGTCAAATTGACAAAACACATGAACAAATACATTTGCAAATTCAATTCTAAGCCAATTTTTCAGCACATGATTTCACAATCTCCCCCTTGATGAAAACATTGGCAACACCACTTAGAATTGAACATTTGGCATTCACTTTACAAAAGATTTTGAAATCCAAAGGATCAAAGACCAAAGTAAGAAAACACAGAATTCCCCCTTTTGACCAAAAAGCAAAACAAAATCTCCCCCTGAGAAGGAAAATGTGTGTGAATGTGCAATGTGCCCAAAAATTTCAAAATTCTCCAAACTTCTCCCAAAATTCTCAAATTTCCAAAAACAACAACTCCCCCTTTTTCTTTAAACTTTTCAATGATTCCCAAATTTCTCCCCCTTTGACAATGGATTCATCAAGAGTACAAAAGAGAGAACAGGTTCAAAATTTTTTCTGTAGCAAAGATTTCACAAGAAGAAACAAGGGAGTGCCAAGATAGGAAAAGATGAGCTCATTCGATCATATAACCTTATATATCACATAATATGCAAAATACATGATCTTGATGTGATTTTAACAAGTTAGGGAATGACATGCATCTCAACCTCAATTTAGTCAACTATAGCCAAGTACTAAGCAAGATCTTAGCAGAAAAAGCAAGGCTTTAAAAATTGAAGCAACTAACAACTTAGGGCGAGCAAGTAGTTTCAACTCCAATCTAGTAGACCAATTTAATCTTTAAACAATAAATCGCATGTGGCATGCTTGAAGCATACTTCTTTTATTTTCTAGGAGTGGCATGCTTGAAGCATACATCTTATCTTTGAGGGAATGGCATGCTTGAAGCATACATCTTATTTTTTAAGGAAAGCATGCCTGAAGCATACAACTTGACGCTTTTGCTTTTAACAACCCTTTTTTATTGATTCCCTTTTTCTTTTCTTTTTCTTTGATTGTAAACATGCAAAAATGATTAAAAGGTCTTATGAAAGAGTAAAGCTGAAAATACACTTGCTTCATAGCCCAAATTTGTCAAGAAAATTCAATAACAAGCCTAGAAGAGTAAGATATCACAGAGTATTTAGCTATAGATAATCAGTCCAGGGAATTCTGCAATGTCATTTTTAGTTCAAGTAAGACAATTAGATTATCATATATTAGCTCAATTACATAACATATAAAGAAATATGATAAAGTGAGCTTATCAAGTGAAAGAACTTGGCAAGGAAACTCCCCCTCAAAACAAACCCATTGGATGAACAATCCCAAGTTCTCCCCGAATAAAAGCAAAACGAGAAGAAGACAAAGGTTTTGTGAAAATGTCTGCCAATTGATGTTCAGTATCCACATGATGAAGCACAATGTTGCCTTTTTCAACATGATCTCTAAGAAAGTGAAATCTGATATCAATGTGTTTTGTTCTAGAGTGTTGCACGGGGTTCTTAGCAATGCAAATTGCGCTAGTGTTATCACACAAAAGAGGAACACTATCCAAATTAACCCCATAATCTTTAAGTGTAGCTACTATCCAAAGAATTTGAGAACAACAACTAGCAGCAGCCACATATTCAGATCAGCAGTTGATTGTGCAACAGAAGATTGTTTTCTAGATGACCATGCAATAAGAGAATTGCCCAAGAAATGACATGTACCAGATGTACTTTTTCTATCAATTCTACATCCTCCAAAATCAGCATCAGAAAAGGCTCTTAAACTAATGCATGAGGAAGCAGAAAGCCAAATGCCAAAATCTTGAGTTCCATGAAGATACCTGAAAATTCGCTTGACAGCTTGTCGATGTGAAGTACGTGGGGAAGCTTGAAAACGAGCACACAAGCACACAACAAATTGTATATCCGGCCTTGATGCAGTGAGGTACAAAAGTGAACCTATCATGCTTCTATATTCCTTTTGATCAACCGGCTCACCATCTTCATCCGGATCAAGTGTGCAATTGCTTTCCATATGTGTCATGATTGGTTTGATGTTTTCCATCCCAAAACGATGTAGCAAGTCTCTTGTGTATTTGCTTTGATGCACAAAAGTACCATCCTTCGTTTGCTTGATTTGAAATCCCAAAAAGTATGTCAACTCACCCATCATACTCATCTCAAACTCCTTCCTCATTGTTTCTGAAAACTCAGATACTAAAACATGAGAGGAACCACCAAAGATAATATCATCAACATAAATCTGAACGAATAGTTGATCATTGCCTTGCTTGAGTAAAAAGAGAGTTTTGTCAACCTTTCCCATTGAAAACCCCCTTTCAAGTAAAAATATTTTTAGCCTATCATACCATGCTCTAGGGGCTTGTTTCAAACCATACAAAGCTTTTGATAGTTTGAACACATGATTTGGAAACTTTGGATTTTCAAAACCAGGTGGTTGCTTGACAAAAACCTCCTCATTTATGTAGCCATTAAGAAAAACATTTTCACATCCATTTGATACAATTTGAAACCTTTGGATGCAGCAAAAGCTAAAAGGATTCTAATGGCTTCAATTCTAGCAACAGGAGCAAAGGTTTCATCAAAATCTAAGCCTTCAATTTGAGTGTAACCTTGAGCAACCAATCTAGCCTTGTTTCTAACAACAACACCATCCTCACTTTGTTTATTTTTGAAAACCCATCTAGTTCCAATAACATTAAAATCAGGAGGTGGTGAGACAAGTTTCCAAACTTTATTTCGTTCAAAATTCTCTAATTCTTCATGCATGGCATTGATCCAAGATTCGTCAGATAATGCATGAGATATATCTTTGGGTTCAAAAGAAGCAACTTTGGGTTCAAAAGAAGCAACTAAAGCAGAATGAACATGAGTGTCAGAATGAATAAACCTGGATCGAGTGACTCTCTCATTTAGGTCTCCAATCATTTGTTCAGATGGATGCATTTTCTGAATGTGCAAGGGAGCATTGGCTTTTGAGACTTCTCCTTCTCCTTCTTCATTTTCAGCATGTACAGATGATGTTGTAGCTTGAGGATGGTTAGCTGTAGGTGATGTAGTACTAGGTGCCAAAGGTGCTACAGCTTGTTGTGCATTAGGAAGGTCAAGACCTCATCTTCAACATCATCATTATCTTCAAAGATTTTCTCCCCTGAATGTATGCGCCTGTACCTGCATCACTTGGACTAGTGCCTGGACTAGCCTCATCAAAAGTAACTTCACAAGTTTCCACAATTTTGTTAGTCTCCAAAACAAGCACACACCATTTGCCTCCAAAGGATTGAACTCGAGATGGTCCAACTGTATCAAGATGTAGAAGCTGTCCTGGAGCGTTTGTCATCACCATGGTAAGAGGTGGATGTGAACCTGCAATCATCTTACCATGTCTACAAGAAGAACATACTAGATTGCTATCACCCTTAAGCTTAGGCAAGCCACGTATAAGATCTAAACCACTTACACGAGTAAGATGATCAAAACCAACATGACCAAGTCTACGATGCCAAAAGAATAAATCTTTAGAAACATTGGCAATTAGACACCTATGCTTAGAAGAAGGTGATGCATCAAAATCAGCTTTAAAGACTCTTCCAAAACGAGAAATTTTGAACACAAGATCACCTGAAGCATCTAGCACTTTGCATTCATTTTTCTTAAAGCTTATCTCAAGATCTTCATCAAGCATTTGTGAGACAGAAAGCAAGTTATATTTCAAATTTTCAACAAGAGCCACATCTTTGAACATAAACTTGTCACTTACCTTTATTGTACCTTTTGCCATAACAGAAGAGGAAGAAGCATCTCCAAAAGTAACACTTTCAAAGACGAGATGCACGAGTGAGGAGGAGAACCAATTCTTATCACCGGACATGTGGCGTGAGCATCCGGAATCCACTAGCCATATGTTCTCCTTCCTTGCGAGAAGCCTACATAGCAAAACATGTCGAGGTCTCGATCTTGGGTTAGGAATGAGATTTTTGGGAATCCAAGATCTTGAGATACATGACGCACAACAGTAGGTACAACACGATAATTTTTATGCACAAAATCAGATTTGCCTTTTCCCATGTTTCTAGGAACAGAAGGTGTTTTCATCACTCTAGGCGCATCAGAAGTAAAATGTGCTTTGCTGAAATTTGACCTAGCCTCAGTTCTTTCCTTCTTTTGTTGTTTGGCTAGTCTAAAGCAAAAATCTACTAAGTGTCCATCTCTACCACAATGAGTGCAAGTGTACTTGACATGATGTTTAGCTTTAACAGTAAAGGCATATTTTGCATTCATTATAGTAGAAGATAAAAAACCAGCAGATTGAAAAGTAATTTTCTTAGGCTCATTAGACAACTCAATTTTGCAAGGAGACTGAACAACAGTGCGAGGTTTAGTTTCGTATGTGGCATAAGGATCAAAACCTAAACCTCTCTTGTTTGTGCTAACCTTAGATTGATCCAAAATCATGTTCAACTTTTTCTTGCCATTAGTGAAACGTTCCAAAGAATTTTGCAAGTAATCAACTTTCTTAGCAAGAGTTAAACAATTATTGCAAGGAATATCGACCTTCCTTTTCTGTTTACGACAAGTAGAGCATGAAAGAACCTCATGAGTAAGCAGATTATCAGTCAATTGAGAAACCCTAGCATTTGCATCTTTCAATTTTAATTCAAGAGTTGAGCATTTAGAACATGAAGTTGAACCATGCAAATCATCAGTGGAACAACTAGCATGTTTAACATGTTTCTCATTTTTCTCATTTAGATGCAACAGAAGAGCGTGTTCTTTCCTAAGCAAGGTGAGCTCATTGTAAATTAAGTCACATGATTTACAAGTTTCATCATCAGGAATCAATGTCTTAAGTCTAGCAATTTCAGCATTCAATGACTCCACAAGAATATCATGTTTCTTAATTTTTCTATCACGTTTGTCAAGTAATTTTCCAAGACGGGCAACAGCATTGGCTAATTCATCATAAGAAGGATCTACCTCATTGAAGTCGCTGTCATTGCCGTCCTCGGTGAAGCTATCCTTGCTGCTTGCCATGAGACACAATCCCATCAAATCATGCTTGCTTGGAGTTGCATCATCTTCGCTGCTCTCAGAGTCCACATCGCTCAAATTGACTTGTTCAAGAGCGGAAAGAACTCGGTGAACCACCTTGCGGTTGATGAAGCTCTTCTTCTTCCTATCATTTGACGAGAACCTTTTCTTCTCATTCCTTCTGTCGTTGTCCTTCTCCTCCTTTAATGTTTTTCCTGCAAGCTTAGGACAATTTGTGCGAATATGGTTGAGGTCACCACACTCATAGCATCTTGGAGGACCACCTCTCTTTCTTATTCTCACGTTCTGCAAGGCTTTGTTAAAGCGAGAAGAGAGTAGTGCCAGATCTTCTTCAGGAAACTCTTCAAGTTGCTCATCTGTTAAAGAAGTCATGGAAGACAAGGCAAAGCTAGAAGAAGAATTTGCATTTGACATGTTAGGGTTAGAGATCAAAGCAATTGATTTAACATTGCCTTTCCTGGCAAGAACATCTAATTCATGAGTTTTCAGTTTAGAATAAAGAACATCTAATGTAAGAGTGCTCATGACAGTAGATTCCTGTATAGATGTTACTTTCATCTCCCACACCGACATGTCCAAAGCACTAAGCAATTGTCGAGCATTTGCAGCATCAGTGTAACTAACTCCAACAGCACGTAGATTGCTAAGAATTTTATTGAAACGTGCAAAGAAGTCATCTACAGATTCACTAGGTTTCATCTCAAAATGCATGTATTCCTTTTTGTAAATATCTTGGCGAACCTCTTTGACAGTGTTAGAACCCTCATGGTAATCACAAAGAGATTTCCATACCTCATATGCGGATCGAAGATGAACCACGCGGTCGAAGTCACTCCTTCCCAATCCTTGGATGATCAAGTTGTGTGCCTTGGTCGCTTGCTTCAACATGTGCGCGACATGCGTCGTTGACGTTGTCGTTTGCAGGAACTTCGTATGGCTTGTAGACCTTCTCCCAAATTGCGAAGCCCTGCGCCTGGATGAACGCCTCCATCTTGGCCTTCCAAAACTGAAAATCAACACCATCGAAGACACATGGTTTTGTCGAATAACGATCCATTGATCTAATCACCGGTTAAGATAGATTAGAAAGACCTCGCTCTGATACCACTTGTAGGATCGAAGTATACGAATATAGCAATCAGAGGGGGGTGAATGATTGTGCGGAAGCTAAAACCAAATTCTTGATCTACTAAAAGTTCACCCCAAAACAGAACCAAATAATTGCCTCGTATTATACAAAAACAGAATGACAGAGGTTCGGTAAAATGAGAATTCCTGGAGATCCAACCGTTAGATTGATCTGAAATTTGTACACGAGAAACTAGATTCCAATACGAATCGAACCCAAAAAGAATCAGCTCGATCGGACTTACGGATCACAAATTATGAGCTTCGCAAGCTTGCTGATCCAGAACTTGACGAGAATTGATCTAACGTAAACTTGAAAGTTTTAACAGAACCGACAAAAGTTTAATCAACTAGACTTTGAGGAACTCTAAATCAATACCCTAGAAAGGTTGTTGATGGATCAAATCAAGATGACACTCAAGGATCAAAAACCAATCTAGATTTAGAGCAAGCATGCAAACAAGAACCAAGACAGAAAAACACTGTAGCAACGTGGTTACTATAGCACGCAAAAATCTTGGAAGAATTGATCTTTATTTCTTTTGTCTAAAGTACTCTCATCAAAAGAGTAGAAACCCTAAAACTTGCTTAAGGCTTGATGCCCTTCAACAGGAGACAACCCCTCCTATTTAAAGGACCAACCCACAAGGAGTTCTGAATACGATTCCTATTCCCTAGAAGGAATCTGTATCCAACACAACTCTACTTGGCCCAACCTGGCCGAGTACAACTCTTGCACGCGTATGGCAACCCTACCATACTCACGTGACTAACACTTTGCACGCGAATGAGCTCCTGCCATTCTCACGTGACTAACCATTCTTCATGTGCACCATTCTCTTAGCCCGAACGTCCCGCATGACATCCTTGACCACCAAGACCTCAGTTCCTCCCTGAACCTAGTCCCGAACCTCAGTTCCTCCATGAACCAAGTTCCGGTCCCATCATCGACCACGTTCGCCCTCGAGCAATACCTGCACATGAACAAACCACAAAACGAATCCGAGCACAAGTCCACGACTTGACTCAATGTCAATCCATGCAACTACTCACATGAGCATTGCATAAAGTCCACTTCAAAAGAAGCATCATGAAATTCTCACAAATTTTATAATCCCAAAAATGAATCAAACACAATTCCAATTTTGCTCAAAACCCTAATTCAGCAAAAACGCATTCACGACGGACAAACAGATATGGTCTGGCGTACACATGAAAAAAATTACTCAAAAACCATTCACAACGGACAAACAAAATCGGTCCGGTGTACAAGTGAAAGTCTCGGTTCCAAGAAGAAATCATTCCGGCGAAAACACGTTCACGACTGACCAAAGAAATCAGTCCGTCGTACATGAAAACTTACTGGTTTCTTGGAAAAAAAAGTTCGACTCATGAGCTCAAAAACACGTTCACGACAGACAAACAAAATCGGTCCGTCGTACATGGGTAAGTGAGGTTGCCAAAGCATGTTTTCGACAGACCAACAAAGTTTGTCCATTGTAGATGGGAAACTTACTGTTTTCTTTAAGTTTGGTCCGGCGCCAAAGCGAAACTTACTGTTTCTTGTCAAATTGACAAAACACATGAACAAATACATTTGCAAATTCAATTCTAAGCCAATTTTTTAGCACATGATTTCACACATCGTCACCTCCAAGACCCTCCTTGACACCCTGGGCTCGATGCTCGAGGCGGATAGCCCGACAGCACAATCATGGCCCAAGTTAAGGCCATGGTGAAGGCGGCGGCCATCCAACATAACCAATGAGATCAGGTGGCGACGGCGCCCCCTCGCACTCACGTAGTTGCTCAGACTGCAAGCAGTTGGACCACCCGCAGTCGGACTGAGCGCAGTCGGCGCAAGTCCCCTTACGACAAGGACACCCACTCAACTATCCATCATGACCTCCGCCAGGATATCAATACTAGGTGGTGGGAGCGAGAGGACGAAGAGAAGTGCCGACACGATGACGACTATCAGTGCTTCAGCATTGCCCACAACCGACGCAGCGGTCGCCGTCATGACGACCAAGACGACCGTGCTAATCAGAGCATAGATCATGGAGAATGAAGGAACCAATGCCACCCCGGATGGTGCAATGGCGATGACCGCTGGGTGGAATCTCCACCGCGTTAATCTCCACCACGCCATGATGAGGAACCCATCGATGGGGTCCGTACATTCACCACTCGACTCCGCCGAGTGGTATGGCTCGATGCCTTCAACCCCAAGGGCATTGTCAAGTTTGATGGGGAAAGAGATCCAGAAGCTTGGCTGCAAGTTTACGCCCTTGCAGTCAAGGCAGCCGGAGGCGACTACAACGTGATGGCGAATTACCTGGCGGTCATGCTCACCCCATCGGCTTATAATTGGCTCGCAGGAGTTCCGAGGAACTCAATAGATTCTTGGGGAGATCTTTGTGAACAATTCATCGCCAACTTCCAGGGCACTTACGAGAGGCCTGGGACTTGTACCAACTTCATCAAAAGAAGAATGGGTCCCTTTGGGAATTCATCTGATGCTTTACGCAAAAGAAAAACACGGTTTGGGATGTCTCAAATGCGGTCGTCATTATAGCCTTCGAGAAAGGGGTCAACGACCCTGATCTGATCAAGAAGATGTCCCGAAAACCACCAACCACGGTGAGGGAGATGTTCGCCCTAGCAGACCGCTACGCCACGGCCTCAGATGCCTAGGCTGAGCACCAAGACGATCATCCGCTCCAGAAGGACAAAAAGGACCTCGCCGAGTCCTCAAGACAGAAGGACAAGAAGCGAAAAAGCGAGGAGCTGGTTGCGGCTACATACCACGTCCGGACAAGGGCGCCATAGACAAAAGACTACGACGAGGTAATGAACGCTCCATGTCCCTTCCATCCCAAAGGCAAGCATGCTGCCAAGACTGCTTCACTCTACAAAGATTCGCGCGAGAAAACAACAAGCAGTTAGAGCCCAAGGATAAAGGGGGAGGTTAGCAAAAAAGGAGACTCCCCCGAAGAAGAGGACTACCAATAAATTGAGCATGAACTCAACTGTATATTCGGGGGCTCGGATGCATATGAGTCCAAGCGGAAGCAAAAGCTTACCGCTTGGGACTTCAACGCAGTTATGCCGGCGACCCCCCAATACTTAAGATGGTTCGAGGCCCCAATCACATTTGATCGTTTGGATCATCCCGACCACATACCATACCCTGGTGGGTATCCTTTGGTGCTAGACCCTGTCATACATAGCGTGAAGCTCAAGAAGGTACTAGTCGACGGCAGGCTCAACATCCTCTTCTCTAAAACCTTCGATGACATGAAAATCCCTCGCTCTGAGATGAGGCGAAGCTCATCACCATTCCATGGGGTAATCCCCGGGACATCATCGGTACCACTCGGACAGATCACCCTTCCTGTCACGTTTGGCCCAAAGGAGAATCATCGGACCGAGTACTTGAATTTTGAAGTGGCTAATTTTGAGACGACGTATCACACCATCTTGGGAAGGTTAGGCCTGGCGAAATTCATGGTAGTACCACACTACACTTACTCGGCGCTAAAAATGCCGAGCCCCAAGGGCGTTATCACAATATGTGGTGACGTACAACAATCCTTCCTATGTGATAGGGTGAGCTGCGAGCTAGCGGAGGCATAGCAGGCAGTAGCTGACGTGGAGAAAATCTGCCTGGCAGCCGCAGTCCTACAGGATGAAGACATCCCTGCCAAGAATCAAACGAAGCCAGGAATCAAGCCTGACGAAGAAGTCAAGAAGATAGCATTCGACCCGTCCAACTTGGCCAAGACAGCTCTGATTGGGACATGGCTCGATCAAAAATAGGAAGACGTGCTCATCACCTTCCTCCGATCGAACAGGGACATCTTCGCGTGGAAGCCATCTGATATGCCTGGCGTCCCAAGGGAGGTGATCAACCACTCTCTAAACGTTGATGAGAAGGCGAGACCGGTCAAGCAACGACTCCGGCGATTTGCTCAAGATTGCCGCGACGCAATCAGGGAGGAAATCACTAAACTTTTAGCCGTAGGCTTCATAAAGGAAGTGTATCATCCCGACTGGTTAGCGAACCCAGTTCTTGTTCACAAAAATAATAAAAGTTGGTGTATGCATGTTGATTATACTGATATCAACAAAGCGTGCCCAAAAGACCCATTCGGGCTGCCTCACATCAACCAAGTGGTGGACTCAACCGCCGGCTGGGAGCTCCTGAGTTTCCTGGATGCCTACTCAGGGTATCACCAGATCAACCTCAAGGAGGAAGACTGTATCAAGACTTCGTTCATCATGTCGTTTGGGGCTTTCTGCTACGTTACAATGCCATTCGGGTTGAAAAACGCTGGTGCAACATATCAGCGCGCGATACAGCGGTGTTTTCACAGTCAACTCAGATGCAATGTGGAGGCTTACGTGGACGACAACGTTGTCAAATCTCGGCTGAAGAAGGACCTCATCTCTAACATAGCTGAGATGCTTGAGAGCCTAAGGGCTTACAAGATGAAGCTTAACCCTGAGAAGTGTGTTTTCGAAGTCCCTTCGGGAAAACTACTCGGGTTTATCGTGTCCAACCGTGGTATTGAGGCAAATATAGAGAAAATCAACGCCATCACGAAGATGAAGCCGCCGACCAGCCAGAAGGATGTCCAAAAGCTCACGGGATGCATGGTAGCACTCGGCAGATTCATTTCCCGCCTAGGAATGCGGGGGATGCCGTTCTTTAAGCTCCTCAAGAAGCAGGACAAATTTCAATGGACTTCCGAGGCACAACAAGCTTTCGAGGATCTTAAGACATTCCTAACAACACCTCCGGTATTGGCTTCACCATGCCCGAGGATCCTCTTATGCTTTACATAGCAGCAACGACTAATGTAGTCAGTGCCACAATTGTTGTAGAGCGAGAGATAGTGGGACATCTGTAGAAGGTGCAGCGCCTAGTTTACTTCATCAGTGAGGTATTGGGTGAATCCAAGGTATGGTACCCGTAGATACAGAAATTATTGTACACTGTACTAGTTACCTCACGTAAGCTCAAGCATTATTTCCAAGAGCACTCGATTTCGGTGGTCACTGCTTTCCCGATCAGAGACATACTCCACAACCGGGAGGCCACTGGGAGGATTGCGAAATGGGCCGGAGATCTTGGAGACTTCGAGATCACATTCAAGCCCCGCATCGCCATCAAATAATAAGCACTCGCCGACTTCACCGCCGAGTGGATGGAATAGCAAAATCCCATGACCGAAGAAGAGCTTGAGTACTGGACAATGCATTTCAATGGTTCCCTCACACTCAATGACGCAGGAGTAGGTATAATGCTTACCTCTCCAAAAGGAGAAAAGTTGAGATATGTCCTTCAAATTCATTTTCTAGTATCAAATAATGCCGCCGAGTACGAGGCGCTCATCCATGAACTCCGTATCGCCATTTCGCTCGGCATCCAGCGATTGGCGGTTCGTGGAGACTGGCGGCTCGTGATCAACAAAGTACAAAAGGACTAGTCGCGCGTCGATGATAAGATGGCCGCATACTGTGCCAGGAGGTGCATAAGCTAGAGGACAAATTTTACGGGCTAGAACTTGCCCATGTGCTTCGCCAAGATAATGAAGTAGTAGTTGAGCTCTCCAGATTGGGTTCCAGTCGGACAACAGTTCCGGCCAGTATATTTGTTGAAGAACTCCATAAACCCACGACAAGCCGACAGCAGAAGGTGGACAATTCGGGAGAAAAGTCATCCGATACGGAGGTTTTAGTCATTAACCCTGATTGGACAACCCCTATCTGAACTATCTATTGAAGGATGAGCTCCCTGAGAATCGCACGTAGGCAGAACGCATCGCGCACAGAAGCAAAGGCTATACAGTGGTCGGGGAGGAACTCTTTCGAAAAAGCACTTCCGGAGTACTAAGACTGTGCATATCAGAGCAAGAAGGGAAGAATCTCCTCAAACAAATCCACTAAGGAATTTGCGGGCATCATGCAATGTCAAGAACCCTAATGAGAAAGGCTTATCGTCAAGGCTTCTTCTGGCCGACCGCAGTAACAGACGTGGAGGACATCGTCCGTACATGCGAGGGCTGTTAGTTTTTTGCTCGTCAAGTGAATGTGCCGGCGCAGGAATTGTAGAGCATTCCAATAACCTGGCCGTTCGTAGTTTGGGGGCTCAACATGGTTGGACCTCTAAAGAAAGTGCAAGGCAGTTTCACCCACCTCTTCGTTGCCATTTAAAAGTTCACAAAGTGGATTGAGGCCAAGCCTGTTGCCACGATCACAGCAGCCAAACCTAGGCAATTCTTTCAAGAAATCGTGGTCAGATTTGGCGTGCCGAATACAATCATAACAAATAATGACACTCAGTTCAGAGGTGCTGAATGTCAATATTGGTGTGATGAGCTCGGAATTAAAATCTATTTTGCTTCTGTGGCACATCCCCGGAGCAACAAACAGGTAGAATGAGCCAACGGCATGGTGCTACAAGGCCTAAGAGAAGAATATTTGATCGCCTCAAACCATATACCGCGCGATGGGTCAAAGAATTGCCTTCGGTACTTTGGGGGCTGAGGACCACTCCTAGAAGGGCAATCGGGTTGTCACCTTTTTTCCTGGTGTATGGTTCAAAGGCAGTCTTACCCACCGAATTGGAATTCGGATCCCCAAGGGTCCGGAGATACAAGGAGGCCGAGTCGGAAGAAAGTAGACTAGAAGATCTTTGCCGACTAGTGGAAGCTAGGGATGTCACAGCAATTCGGTCGGTTAAGTACCTTCAGGGTTTACGTTGCTAATCACGACCGCAATGTCCGGGGTCGCGCTTTCTCTAAAGGAGATTTGGTTCTAAGAAAGAATCAAAAAGTGAGCATAAGCTCTCCCAAAGCTGGGAAGGCCCCTACATCATCGATGAAGTGACACGCCCGGGGGTTTATGGACTTAAACGCGAAGATGACGTGACCATCGGCAACACATGGAACATAGAACAGCTACGTCGTTTCAACACTTAGAACTTCTGCTTGATTATGAATATTGTGAATAAAAAGTCTTTCTTGACTTACAACTTGGTTATTACCCAACCAAGCAGTAAGTTGGGGGTTACACTTAATAAGTGCTCGATCGCTTGTCTACTTTGCCCTAAAACGTTCTTGTCACTTTCATTCAACATTTTGTGTTCTTGTTTTTCTTATTCGATGGTTTCCAATGAGCCCGAGTGTGTAGACTCCGGGCAGTGAAATTTTAACCTCCACAAGTGGCGAGCCTTAGTCAACTAGAAAGCGTGTCTAGGACAAAGGGCCATGCACCGAGTCTCGGCGCTCGGAGGCTAAACTAGTCGGGCAGGGTGCATAACGAAAAAGGGGTTGAGTCACTCGGATAAGTTCGAAACTAATAGAAATAAGGAAGCAAGGGCATTAAAATTACATATATCAAAAGAGGCAGAAACGCCTGATATTGTATTTTAGCAAAAAAATATGTTACATCGCCTAAAGCCCTACTCATATATGTTTACAGGGGATTTAAATCCAAGTTTTAAACCAAAGCGGCGGAAGTATCCTTGACATCTTTGAGAAGGGCGGCAACTTGGTCATCGTCCACCGTGCAGGCGAAGCCCTCCTTGACAGCCTCAAGATCCACTCGGGGATAGAGAGACTTCATAATCGCTAGAGCTTGGCTAGCGCTTGTGGTCGTCGTTTCCCTCAAGTGGGTCCTGAGCTTCTCAGGTGCCTCCTACAGACGTCGGAGGATCAGGTCCTTATCGCTCGGCCCACTGGGATGCAAGAATATAAGCACCAGTTCGGAGACTTGGCAGAGCATAGTATAGGCTGCTTCTGCAGTCTTGATCTTCTCATCGAGAACACCAAACTGCACCTGCATCCTAGTCCAGTATTCTGCAAACAAAGCGAATCATCACCAAAAGTAATCCAAGAACAACGAAGACAAGTGAGGGCTGAGCTACGAAACGTACTTTCTAGCTCTCGCACCAACTGCTCCGAGTTGGTTCGAGCTTGGAATTCCCATCCCTCCATCGCCTTGAGCTTCGCAATGGTAGAATCCTGAGCTGAACCAAACAAGAGGAATCAGGAGACGAACACTCACCAGCGATGACAAAACAATTAAAGAAACACACACATTGGAGGGAGCCAGATATGTCCAGTTTCTCCCCCAGCAAGGAATTCACTTCGGTTCGAAGCTCCCTCAGCTCGGCTTGGCACTCAGTTCGGACCCGTTCTAGCTCGGCGTTATACTTCTGGCGCATCTTGATCTCAGGAAGTACCCACCAGAGAAAATTCGATTTCTTTTCAGAGCAGTCCCCCAGACTCTAAAGACGGCAAAAAGTGGAATGAAGAAGTTAGGCCACCCCGAGAGGATAAAAGGAAAAGAGGACTGACAACTTACCTACACCGGTTGGGAACATTCAATAGATGCTCAAAAGCTCCCTCCCCTCCTTCTCCTCCGCCATGTCATCAATAGCCTCCCACTCTCCCCCCTCACCGCGCGACGCAGCTTGAAGAGGTGACTTGGGGCGTGGGGTGGAGCGTGGTTCCCGATGGACTTCCTCCATTAGAGGGAAGGGGCAGGTGGCGGGCTCCTGGGGCATCGAGCTTGATGATAGCCCAGGATGGTGGTGAGGTGGCAAAGAAATCGGCGCCGGTTCGGGGACCGCTTCGGTTTCCTCGGGTGCGGTAGCAGTCGGTGAAGGCACCCTATCTTGGCCAGGGGCGTCCGTAGGTCTGGCACCCTGAGGAGCGCCAGTCAGCAGGTCCACTGGAATGTCGTCGGACGGTTTTGTAGAAATAGAGGGTGATCAGTACAAGATCCTACAAGGCAAGAGCTTGAGTCAATGGGAAAACTAACCTGTTGGACCTTCTTATTTTTATCCCGGGCCCTTTCCGAGCAGATGGACCGCCAGAGTGGGGGGGCTTTGGACTCGGATTAGCAAACCGGTTTATTGCTGTTGCATAGGACTAGAGATTAATGCAACCCGTAATAACACACGACTGCTAAACTAAATCCGTACTCGGACTGAGGCCAATTGGTCGGCAACACTTGGGGCAAATGCACGTGCCAACCGATCGAACACGATCCGAGCTTCCTGCAACCGTGTGTCTAATACTGGTTCCCTAGATCAGTAGCCCAGTATCCACACGTTGTCATTCGAGACATATCATATCCATGCAATAGTAAATATATTACGACTGAAAGGTAAAGGTACAATAATTTAATATTTCAAGTTATGGCTCCATAGCCTACACAAGTTCAAAAGACGGAATAAAATCCAGCGGAAGTCCAAAAGAAAGGTGCAGTGTGCCATCCCCCTCAGGCAACTGACTAGAAGGGATCCAGTTAACCCTCAGCAAAATCGTCGGACTCCACAGCGAACTATTACTCGTCGGGGTTATCTTCATTACCTTCTTCTTCCTCTAACCAAAATTCGTTAGAGCAAACGGTGAGTACACGTATGTACTCGCAAGATTTTAGTGTATGGAAATTATATATAGACATGCAGGTTATGTCAAAGGTAATCAGGTTTCTACACTATGTCTTTTGAGCACAAAGCAAATTTTATTTGCAATACGATAATAGATTCAAATATCCGCAAAAGTAAAGAGATTGTGGAAAAGCATTTCAAACTAAGTAACAATAATCAACAGTTTAACCGAAACCAAAATCCAACCAATCCATTTCCAGCCTTTAACCACACCTTCCCGTTTTCCAAACAACCGGACTCACACCAATCCAAGCCAACTCAAAACCATCAGTTTTACAAAATCAACCAATCCCAAAAACTATACTTGATAGTACTTCTGTAACACCCCAATTTTTGCTTTTCATGAATATAAATGTTATTTTACACTTTTGTGAATTTTTGGAATTTTCTGGAATTTATTTGGATTTAATTTGAATTTATTCCCTTTTGAAACAATTAAAGAATTAAAAGTTGCAAAAAAAAATTTGTTGGAAATATTTTATTTGAGTCCCAAATGTCCTAAAATATTTTCTGGAATTTTTCTGAGCATTTTGCTATTTTTCTTGAATTAAATGAATTTCTAGAAATTAATCGGATTATTTAATCGCTTCGGGTTAGTACTGTTCCTCGGTAAAGTCGGACTCAAGTCCGAATTCGAACCCAATCAAGGCTACCGATCGTCTCGGTCGAACCAAGTCACCGAGCCCAACCCTAAACCTAACGCGCGTGACCGTTGGATCAAGATCCAACGGCCACGATCGCGCCAACATCGCCCAAGCCAGGCTCCGACCGAGCCAACCGGACCACCGAGCTGGACCCGAGCCCAAACCCCCGACCGTTGGATTTTGATCCAACGATCCACGTTAAGCCACGTCACCCAATCCGAATAGGATTCGGATTCCGCCGCCGCAACCGGGTGGACCTCGGTGTCCGCGCGATACACGGAAGCCGAGGCCCCTATTTAAGGCGCCGCCGCCACCACCGTGTAGCCCGTTCCCGTGCGCACCCGTAGCCCTAACTCCCCGAGCTCAAGACGCCGTAGTTGCGTCGCAATCGCTCGCCATAGTTGATTGAGCGCTCCGCCGCGGTTTCGTACGATTTTCGCCACCGTCCGTCGTCCTCTGCCACCGTTGTGCCTAGATCCAGACTCCTCACATCGAGGCGCGTCCGGGAGTACCACTCATCTCACCGGAAGCGCGAAGAAACGCCGTTCGGGAGGTCGTCGTCACCGTCTATGGCAGCCGTGAACCACCGCAGCGCCATCATCATCCGCGAGCTTGGTGCACCGTTGGATCTTCATTAGACGGTCCAGATTGTGCCACGTCGCCCGAAGGTAATCACGTTGCGATTTCTAGATCTGTTTCCAACCGTTGGATCTAGATCCAACGGCTTAGGTTGAGCCACGTAGCCCATGACCGCACCGTGCTAGGGTTGATCTCAACAGTTAGATCTAGATCGTACGGCTAGGGTTAGTCTCATTATCAGCATGGGATTAGATCTCGACCGTCCGATCGAGATCGAACGGTCCGGATGGACCGAGCCATTTTACACGCGTGAAACCCAGATCCGATCTGGGCCGTTGATTTTCAAATCAATGGCCGAGATTTAGCCGCATGGCCGGAAGCGTGACTGACGCGGTCAGCGTGGTCGTCGCTGACGTCACGCGTGACGTCACGATGGGGCCCGCGTGTCAGCGGCCGCTCCAACGGCTCAATGACGTCACCCGTGACGTCATGCTGACGTTACTGGGCCCGCACGCCACTTCGCCGGCCAAACCTTGTCTTGGCCGACGCCATCGACGTCACCCGAGGGGGCCCACATGTCAGTGAGACACGTGCACCGTGGACCGAGTCCACGGTGGACCGAGCCCGAACCGTGGACCACGTCCATCGACCGGCTGACGCAATAAATCGATTTTTCAATAGAAAAATAATTCGGTGGAAAATCAAAATCCACGCTGATGTCATGCTGACGTCATTATTCGGTTTTTCAGTATAAAAATAAATGAATTAATTTGGTTTATTGATTTTAAATTTAGATTCAAACTTCAAATACTTATAACATTTTCAGTTTAACTCCGATTTGGGTGATTCAAATTTCTAAATTTTTATAAAATTGAGATCTACCTAATAATGAATTTTATTTAATTTTTGGACCAAAGTTTTTCTCTGTATTATTATTTAATTGATTATTTAAACTTTAAACGCTTATAACTTTTACGTTTTAACTCCGATTTTAACGATTCAAATTCGTAAAAATTCATAAAATTATGCTCTCTCTGTTTATGGACTTTATTTGGATGTTTGGACAATTGTTGTCTACTATTTTATTCATTTATTGCTTTTTGGACGCGTTACGAGTAGACGTTGAAGTGCCCGAAGGCTTCGAAGGTGAAGTGTTGACCTAGGAGCCATCTCAGGACCAAGATCAAGTACTCTTTGAAGGCAAGTCGTGCTTTGACCATGTTGATCCCATTCTGAAATTAATTTGATTTAAATTATTGCATGCTAGTTCAATTATAAAATGCTTTAATTGATTTTGGGAGATTAGTTAATTGCCTAGTTGCTGTATGCCACCTTGACATAAATAATTGTATGCCATGAACCCCTTGTCCCCCTAGTTGAGGATTAAATAGTTGGACATTATTAAACTGCCAACATGGGTATTTAGACCGTGTAGTATAATGCTTAGACCTGCCACGTATACCTGACATGATTTTGACAATTACTTGTTAACATTGACTTAATGAAATATGGAACATGTTTTTGAGAAGTGTCATGTGTTATTGATGATGATGTTAATGGCACGTGGTGCATGGTAATCAACTGGGGTTTGATAAATAGTTTTCGACCGGGGCATGTGGCAAGAAATGATCGGGTGGGCCAATTGTGGCATCGGGAAGGATGATTTGGTTCTTTGGGTAGTCTTGTCCTGGTCAACCTAAGGACTTAACCTTGCAAGCCTTTGAACTGAGTTAATCGTGCAACCACATGTCCGTAATGGGACGGACCTAGTTGAGTAAGTTACTAATAACTTGCATGTGAAACCTCGGGTGTCAACGACACCCTTTGTGTAGCTTGAAAGGGGAGCGTACCAATGCGATGGCATGGTACCCGTCGAACGGTATGTCGGTCCCATACTTCGCCTTCGTTAAGGGAAGGGATGGTGTATGGCAAAAAACCGGAAAGGTTCACTTGTGTAGTTAGCCGTTTCCGAAAGGCTTTGTTACGATCACTCGCCTTTGTGGTGTTTGGCTGTATCTTGTGGATAAAGTGCATAACCTCTGCAGAGTGAAAAATCTATTCGAATAGTCGTGTCCGCGGTATTGGACATTGCTCGGGGATTACAGTCAAGGGTTAGACTTTCTTGGAAATAACTTGAACTTGAGAGGTTTGGTTTGGTTAAATGATGATGTTGATGGAAATGTGGACTAGGAATGGGAAAGATGTTTATTTAACTCCTGGAAAAGTTATTGATATTATACTGGTTTTTACTGCTTTTGAATCTACTTATGATACTTGTCAAATGCTGTTTACTACAATTATACCTTGAGCTATTCCTTTGTATTAAGCCATGCATGTAGTATATTAGCTTGCATTCTGTGCATGACTTGCTGAGTACCAAGTACTCACCCTTGCCACAAAACAACACCAGTTGAACAAGAGGCGCCGCCAGCTTTGGAGGAGGAATATCAGGAGGAGCCGTCTAACTAGGGATCGAGTCCAGTCAGTTGCCTGTGGCATATTGGTTGGCGCCACGCGTTTTCTTTATATATTCCGCTGCAGATTTTATTTGAATAAGTCTTAGCCCTACGAGGCGTACTTTTGTAACTTGACCATAAGGTCGAGCAACCAGTTTGGTTATCATAATTATAGTACTTTATTATTATCGATGTGTATGATTGTGATATTTACCAATGTTGAGACTGTGTGCACTAGCATGATCCTGGACTAGTGCTGAATACATAGAGGGTCCGGATTTGCATATTCGGGTCCCGACAACTTCCCAAGCTGCTCATGACCGTGAGCACGGCTAATCGATTAGGTTATTTATCTCTACAGAGACTGTACATTGTACCCACATGACACATTCTAGCAATCATGTCATCCATGCCACTTGATACCAGAAGTACCCGCTTTGCTAGATAGTGACGAAACCTTTCGAGAGAATAGGGTTCAAATCTTGCATCGGCCCGATAATTTGCGTCCCTATCTACGGCCACAGCGATCACTAGTGGTCCCTACGGGCTCCCACCAGTCCACAACCGCCCCGTGGAAGGCATTACCGTTGTATTGGGCAAACTCTCCCTCGACGCCTCGACGAGAGAGTCCCTAGAATACACCGCTACCACAGGCGTATCCATACCCCTTTGCCCTTCTTAAATGCAAGACCGGATCCTTTTCCCCGTACTAGGCTATGGCCATCCCATACTGGCACATGTGGTTGCACGATTCGACTCAGTAATAGCATCAAGTTCAGTCCTTAGGGTGACTCAGGCGAAAGCTTCCGACCCACTTGCTACGGCCACATAGGATCGGCACTAGTGGCCCCACTGAGCACACACTAGCCCACAACCTCCCCATAGCAAGTAACCAACCCAAAACCACATTCATCCCAAAACAAGCCCCTGGCTTGGGATCCATTCCAAAAACCATTCCATTTTACCCATCCAAAATAACCAAGCCCGACCGGACCAACCAATCCAATCACCAAACTCCACACATCTCGCTCGGGTCTAAACTCTCCGGATTTCCATTTTACTCACGCAACCATTCCCTTTTTCAGCAAATCGAACCAACCACCTGAATTCCCAACCCGAGGTCCAAATTCCAACCATCCACCAAATAGTTCCAGGAGATATATAATTGAGTGAATCACGATCTCCTGCAGCAATTACTACTACGAGGCTAAGCGTATGCAAATATTACTTTAATACCCTCTTGAAATTTAGTTTCATGTCTAATTTCACTCTAGGGTTGGACAAGGTACTCAGTTCAATTTAAATTGAGGAGATCCATCATCCCAGGGTTAACTACCAATTTCCCACAACTAACATCGTAATGAACATACGAGCATGCATAGTAGTTTTGTCAATCGGAAAATACAATTTGCAATTATGGGTTCAACATGTTCAAAGGGGGTACTTGCCTGTTTGCTCTTCGACGAGTTCAGTCTCCGGGACGTAGTCGGGGTCGTCTGCTACGTCCGACACGTCAACATCTACGCGAAAAGCAAAACACCAAAATCATCGACCAAAACAGGTAAAGAAGCAATTAAATTCCAATAAGAATAAAAAAGGAAAGCGAGAACTTAAATGGAAAAGAAATCTAGATTTTTGCCCTGATCCCGGTAGTACCGGCGGCTAACGAGCGGTAGTACCGCTCTGAGGCTGGCAGTACCATCCGGTATACCCGGTAGTGCCGCTCGCATGGGACCGAAATGGGGTACTCTTTGGAATTTAAGTACCAGGGTGCTATATCCGGTACTACCGTGAGGGCGGCAGTAACTGCCCCACGGCCCGGTAGTGCCGGTCGCCAGAGACCGAGAAGAGGGGGCCACTCTGGTTTTTAACTACCGGCGGAGAAAACCCGGTAGTACCGACTTTCCGGCAGTACCGCTCCCCAGACGGCGGTAGTGCCGACTATCAAGAGCAAAGTTTTCCAAAAAGTGGGATTTTGCGCGAATGATTTTGGAACTTCAACGCGAGGGCAGGACTAGGTTCCTAGGGACTCTAGGGAACCATTCACGCAGGTTCTGTCAAGTTCCGAGCTCATTTGCTCAAGTTCTCACTTTTTGACCAAACGGATCCCGAAAACGACACAAAAATGAATTTCGACTCAAAAAGGTGTCGAAACTCAATTTTCATCGCAGCAAAGGGATTCCTTCGGCACTAGGGACTCATACGCGTTGGATTCGAGAGCTTTGGGACTTCAGAACATGTAATCACTTCGAATGCCCAAAGTGCAACTTTTGCAAATCTACCGAAGCAGTGGATTTGCATCACACGTACTGGCTCCGTTAGTGCACTAAGGTCCTACACGATCGAGAGAATGATTACAACCCTCGATGCACGATGATCGGACTCCTTAAACCCAAAAACCCTAATTTACTCCAAATCCGATTCTGGACCCAAATTGAGTTTCAAAATCGATTCTTCCACAAGAATTGTCCTTCGAGGCGTGGAGTATATTCGCGGGTCACTTCCTCGACTTTCCGGTGCTAGAGTTTCAAAAGGGAAGATTCCGAAAATTCGAGAATTGACTATTTGAGGCGAACAAGTCCAAATAAAGGTAGATCAGGGTTTTCGAAATGACCCGATCTCGCGAAAGGATCCTTCTAACCCCAACCTAGGTCTAACAACGTAGGGAAAAGAATGATTCACCATTAGAACTAGGGTTTCTAGGGTTTAACAAAAAGGAAAAGAAGAGAGGGAGGAAGAGAAGAAACTAGGGTTTGCGATTAACTCAAGAGATTGAGCTCAAACCTCAAATCCACCGAGCAAGTAGCTTCTCGAAGGCTTGGGGTTGCTTCTCCACCCTTGCTCTTGCTTCCTCTTGGTCTCCTCGAGCTCCAACTGGCCGGCACAGGCGAGGAGAAGTGAGAGCACGAGTTGGAGGAAGAAGAAGAAGAAGGGAAGAGCAAGAGAGAGTGGGAGAGGGAGGAAATGAGTGAGTGGGAGGGTGAGGGCGTCACCCCCTCACATTTTGAGGAAAAGGGTGGGCACGAGAACCGAGGAGATAAGCATACAGTCTAATCCCCAGTTCCAGACACTTCGGCAGGCAGTACCGGTGGCAAACGACCGGTACTGCCACTAGGCCGGTAGTACCGCTGTTACAGCTGTGGTACTGCCGCCCCCAGAAGCTAAAAACTCTGGAATTCCGATTTTCGCAACGGCTCTTGTTCAAGTGTCTTGAGGACTTTTGGAATAGGTCCAAGGGGTCCTAATGAAGGTTTAGAAACTTAGGTTTGGCCTTTCACCTACACGATTCGAGAAATCATCCGAAATCGAAAACAAGGGCTTCGATCGGGGAAAGTGACTGAACGAAACGACAAAAGGGAAATCACAAGAGAATAACTCCAGATTAAGATTCGAAAACAAGTCAGAGCAATAATCCACACTTAATTATCTTGATTAAGCTTAATTACAAAACACGGGCGTTACACAGAGGGAGGGTCCGGCTGCAGATCAGACCGTGGAGGCGGCGGAGCCGATCGCGTTGGAGGTCGGTCCGAGGGATCCCGGATCATTGGGCCACCTATCGCGCGCTGGGGGCTCGGAGGCCCCTAAGACACCAGCCCCTTCCCTTTATTTACACTCGGCTCATCGGCAGAGGAGCTGGCAGGCCGCTTCAGCTCCACCCCTGGATAGAGAGGAAGGTTGGTGAGCAGAGTAGCAGAAAAGAAGGCCTGTTGGTTCTGCAGATAACGACAAATGCTCAATCAGTAAATAGCCACTCGGAGATTGCAGGTCAAGTACCAAAGTTACCTGAGGAGGGAGGCGCTTCACGTTGAAGGGTTTTGGGCACCCTATGGTGTCAAACAGGGTGCCCAGAGCAAAGAAGTCGCTTAGTTGCCAAGTGAACACTTTGTTTCGGGACCGGCTCTGGCGCTTCTCGAGTAAGGTCAGCCTCCCCGCGATACTCGAACCCCGGGTGCACTCTCTCCTTGAGGGGCTGCACTCGGCGGATGGTGAAACTGGTGGCAATGCCGACTCCGTGAAGGCCCTCCTCCTATAGTTTGCGGATCAGCCCCAGCAGCTCCTCAACTTGGTCCATGTCGCAATCCGGGGGAATCGAGGACCAAGAGGGTGAAACTTTGGGCTTGTACCTAGCAAAGAATGGGAGGGAAGGATCAGGATTGGCACAGTAAAACCATTGCTGGTGCCAACCCTTATTGGAGGTTCTGAAGGGAATGGAAAAATAGGATTTCTTCAGGCTGTCCCAAAGCTGACAGCCGGCACCCCCAAACACTTTGGGGGGCGTCTTGCTCAGAAAAGGCTTGAGGATAAAAAGGTGGCAGAAAAGACTAAAATGGGGGCTAATGCCAATAAAGGCTTCACAGAGGTGGACAAAGATGGAAATCTAAAGAATGGAATTGGGATTCAAATGAATCAATTCAATTTCGTAGAAGTGGAGAAGGCTGCGAAAGAAAGTGCTGGCAGGAAAGCCAAACCCGCACTGGAAAAAAGATTCGAAGACAACTACTTCCTCAGGGCGAGGTGTAGGAGAGGACTCACCCGTCGTCGGGCTCGCACTAATCAGTGCCAATGCCGGGAGAACTCCAACGATGACCATCTCCTCCAGACACCCTTTCGTCGTTATCGAGGTGGCCGAATCCTTGGACGCGTCTTCGGAGGCGGAGGAAGACATCTTGGATGTAGATGAATGTGGCGGCGTGGGGTCTAGGGCGTGATTAATGGCAAACCCGAACAAAGAAGCAGGGTGCGGGGATTGGAAGACGAAGAGGCGGATATGTGAAGTGGGGAGTGAGACCCTTCGCATATGCCGAAATCCTTTAAAGATGGGCGGCGACGCTAGGTTTTCGCCCATGGGCGGGAATGGCGATTCGGCTTCTATGAATGGTCCAGGCCTGAGCCAAGTTCCTAGAGAGGATTTAACTTAGGCTTCGGGTTCGGACTTGACCTAGGTTTTGGGGTATGCTATAAAAAGGGCTGCCAGCTGTACTCCACGTTCGTTGGGTGCAGGTACCGCTCGAACAAATTTGGCTTGGAATATGGTATGCCCCATGATGGGCCAATCACTAGGCACCATGACAAGCAAGACCTGGGTACCTACCAAGCCAGGTAAAAATATCTTCTCGTAATATGCCCCTTGTTGGGTCGATTGCTGGTTACCGCATGAGTTGGAATTGGATATTGCGAGTCGCCTCTTAGTAGGGGTTCCGAAAGGTATGCCCCATGTTGGGCCACCAGCTGTACACCCTAGTCGGGTACAGGTACCTCTCGGCCAAATCCTACCTATGCTATGGTATGCCTCATGATGGGCCGATTGCCGGTCATCGCGCTAAGTAATACCTGGGTACCTGGCAGATCATCTTCTCGTGATGTGCCCCAACTTGGGTTGATTGCCAATCACCGCATAAGTCAAAATTGGGTATCACGAGTTGACTCTGGGTTCCAGGAGGTGCACCCCATGTTGGGCCGCCAGCTGTACACCACAATAGTTGGGTACAGGCACCACTTGGCCAAAACCCATTTAAGCCATAACACGCCCCTGGATGGGATGATTACCTTTACCCTATTGGCTCTAGTGGGTATCACTCGGGATTCCCGATGCATGAAGCTTTATTGAGTTATTCACAATCTCCTTTGCCTGTAACAGAGCACTCGGCATAGAAAAGGGACCAGTCGAAAAGCTGTGGCGAAAACTGGAAGCACTCGGCATGAAGTACGACTCGGCCGGGATGAAACTAGGAAGTTTGCAGCTCGATTGCGAAGCAGTCAGGGACTACTATGGGCTACATGGACCCCGGGTACCTACATGGTGGGCCACATGGACCAACCAAAAGAAGGCAGGCTGAACTAACCATGCAAGGCCGGGTGCCATGCTACCTACCACGATCATACCTACCAAGGAAGGACAGAGACGGTAACCGACTCCTGCTAGGAAAGATAAGATCGTAGTCTCAGGATAGCGTATCTATCCTGAAAGATTAAAGATTGAATCCTCACCCTGTAACCGGCTAGGATTCTACCATGTAACCGACTCAGACTCTCCTACCCCTTTCCAATATAAGGAGGGCAGGGGATCCTAGAGAAGGCATGCTCAGCACGACGCCTGAGAGAAAATGATCAAGCTACTCATAATTCCATAGCACAGAACTAGGGTATTACCTCCACCGTTGATGGTCCGAACTTGTATAAACCCTTGTCTTGTGCTTCCATTGAGTTTGGATCCAACGCATGGCCCCATATTCATTATTGCCGACAACAAACGTTGACAGCACCTAAAGCCGCTATACCTGAAAGGTCATATTAACGGCAAGCCGATATCCAGAATGTTGGTGGATGGTGGAGCAACTGTCAACCTGATGACATACTCAACTTGCGAAAAGTTGGGTAAATCCGATGAGGATCTCATTAAAACCAATATGATGCTGAATGACTTTACAGGAGATCCTACAGAGGCCAAGGGCGTCATGGTAACTGAACTAATGCTCGGTAGCAAAACATTGCTGACTGCCTTTTTCGTGGTCGACGCGAAGGGGAGTCACATCGTACTGCTGGGGAGAGATTGGATACACGCTAACTACTGCATCCTATCAGCTATGCATCAGAAGTTGATACAATGGAATGGTGATGCAATTGAGGTTGTGGAAGCTGATACTTTGGCTTACATTGCCATGGCCAGCCCAGAGGCCAATTGGCCGCACGAGGGAGAAAGATGTATCTCAGGCAGAACATTGGAGGACTGTAACTTTGTTTACGTAAACCAAGCTGGGTTCAGTCCGATCAGCGTAAGGTCAAGCACGCTTGATTGGATGAGTGAATTCTGCGTCAATGGAAACTGAATCAGTAGTAAAATTGTTGCAAGAAAGGGTGCGAAGTTATTGGCAGACGACCGATAGTTTTGAAGCCATCGGAGACTTCGAAGATGTCAAGAAACTTGGGCAAGGGTTTACATCAGCCGATCCGTTAGAAGAAGTAGACATAGGAGATGGTGATCGGAAAATACCAACCTTCATTAACTCTAGACTGCATGTGAGCTATAAAGAAAGGCTTGTAAGATTGTTAAAAGAATATAAAGATTGTTTCGCTTGGGAGTATCATGAGATGCCAGGGCTAAGCCGATAGCTCGTCGAGCATCGGCTGCCAATAAAGCTGGGATACTGGCCGTTTAAATAGTCTCCTAGACGGTTTAACCCGGCTATACATGACAAAATAAAGGAAGAAATAGAACGACTATTGGAGCCCAAGTTCATTACACCTTGCTGGTATGCCGAATGGGTCTCCAACATCATTCCAGTAATGAAGAAGGATGGTAAACTTAGGGTGTGCGTTGATTTCAGAGATATAAATAAGACTACCCCCAAAGATGAGTACCCGATACCCATAGCCGATATGCTCATCGACGCTGCTTTGGAGAATAAGATCATTAGCTTCCTTGATGGACATGTAGGATACAACCAGATATTTATGGCCAAAGCCGATATTCGTAAGACAGCTTTCCGATGCCCCGGAGCACTGGGGTTATTTGAATGGGTTGTCATGACATTTGGTTTAAAGAATGCTGGAGCTACGTATTAGAGAGCTATGAATCTAGTTTCTCACGAACTAATCGGCCACATCGTGGAAATATACATTGATGATGTTGTAGTGAAAGCAACGGGTGATCACCAACATTTGGCTGACTTAGAAGAAGTATTCAAGAAGACGCGAGCACATAGGTTGAAGATGAATCCTTTGAAGTGTGTGTTTGGGGTATCGGCTGGGCAGTTTCTCGGATTCATGGTGCAGAAAAGGGGGATTGAAGTGAACCAAGAATGGGTCAAGGCTATAACCGATACACAACCACCAAAAAATAAAAAGGATCTCCAAAAGTTGGCCGGTAAGATCAATTACTTAAGGGGGTTTATTTCAAACTTATCTAGATGAATTAATGCGTTCACCCCATTACTGAGGATAAAAGAAAACCAAGAGTTTATATGGGGAGAGGACAAGCAAAAAGCTTTTGATGATATCAAGAGATATCTGTCAAAACCCTAGTGTTGATAGCAACACGGAAAGGGGTACCGTTCAAATTATACATATCAGCAGAAAAGGCAACGATCAGAGCAGTCTTGATGCTGGAGGTGGTTGGCAAGGAACAACCAATATTTTACTTAAGCCGACGGCTAGTTGACGCTGAAACTAGATACCCGCTGGTCGAGAAGCTTTGCTTGTCTCTATACTTCGCCTGTACATAGCTAAGACACTACATATTAGCATCAACGTGTACAGTCGTTTGCAAGGCCAACGTTGTGAAATATATGTTGTTTGCCCCTATAATGAAAGGTCGACTCGAAACGTGGGCCTACAGGCTTACTGAGTTCGACCTAACGTTTGAATCGGCTAAAGCCGTGAAAGGAGAAGTAGTGTCCGATTTCATTGCGGATCATACTCCTACTTGTGGATTTGTATGCATTGCCCCTTGGTAGCTGTACTTTGATGGATCGATATGCAGGGAAATAGATGGTATCGGAATAGTGCTAATATCCCCAAAGGGATATAGCTTTGAGTTCACATTCAGACTCAACCGCCGATGTTCAAATAATTAGGCGGAATATGAAGCTTTGCTCAGGGGACTATGTATGCTGCATAGTCTTGGGGTGGATTCTGTTGAAGCTTACGGCGATTCCCAGCTCATAGTCCACCAAGTGCGGGGAGATTTCAATTGCTACGATGAGACCTTGACCAAATATTTGGCACAATGTCGAGAGCTGATCGGATCCTTCGGCTTTTTCGCAATCGACCACATACCCCGAGGGTAGAACGGTCGAGCTAACACGTTGGCGTAGCAAGCGTCGGGATACAAAGTCTTTGATTGGTTAGTTGATTGTGAGCCGATTGAGAAAACAATAATGTGCTCAGTGATATCCGATTGGCGCGCAAAGGTATCGGCTTATTTGACAGATCACTCAACGCCGATGGATGTAAAGGTCAAGAGGCAAGCTCTGAAGTATGTCATGATCGATAATATACTATATTATCGGACTTTAGAAGGTTTGCTTCTTTGGTGTCTAAGTGCTAAAGAAGCAAAGACAGCAATGGGGGAAGTCCATGAAGGAATCTACGGGACGAATCTGTCGGCTCACAAAATGAAGTTGTTACTAAGGCAGATCGGTTACTATTGGCTAACGATGTTAGAAGATTGCTTCCAATATTATAAAGGATGCCAAGATTGCCAAAAGTTCGAGAACGTGCAGAATGCACTTGCGGCAACCTTACATCCGGTCTTAAAGCCTTAGCCCTTCCGAGGGTGGGGTATAGACGTAATCGGGCAAATTCATCCAGCCTCGGGCAAAGGGCATAATTTTATTTTGGCTGCAACCGATTACTTCTCTAAGTGGGTCGAAGTAATTCCATTAAAAAGGGTTACAAGTACGGAGGTGATAGCTTTTGTGCAGGAACACATCATCTCTCAGTTTGGAATCCCACAAACAATCACGACCGATCAAGGCACTGTGTTCATGTTGGAGGCATTCCAGAGTTTTGCCAGAAACCTTGGGATCAGAATGTTGAACTCCTCACCATACTATGCGCAGGCCAACGGGCAAGCGGAGTCGTCGAATAAGACGTTGATCAAATTAATCAAGAGGAAGATCGATGACAAACCCAAGAGTTGGCACACGACGTTGGCCGACGCATTGTGGGCATATAGGGTCTCTTGCCATGAGGTTATTAAATTATCACCATACTAGCTAGTGTATGGGCAGGAAGCTGTGTTGCCAATAGAAATCGGTATAAATTCACTAAGGACCGCCAAGTAGGACACTCTATCGGCTCAAAATTATAAGGACGCATTAGCTGATAACCTAGAGGATTTGACAAAATTAAGGCTTAGAACAATAGAACAGATCCAGAAGAACAAAGCTAGGGTAGCAAGGACGTACAACAAGAAAGTTGTACCAAAATCGTTCAAAGAAGGTGATCTGGTGTGGAAAACCATCCTGTCTGTTGGGGTAAAAGATAGCCGATATGGGTAATGGTCTCCTACATGGGAAGGGCCATATAAGGTTAATCGGCTAGTTCAAGGTAATTTGTATATCTTGGAAACATTGGAAGGGGTAATATTTACTAAAGCCATTAATGAAAAATACTTGAAGTATTATCCCAGCATCTGGGTCGGGTCCTAATTGTGGTATTGGTCGAGTTGATGTAACTAAGCAGCCGACTTCAGCCGAATGAGAGGCCGAATTAACTCGATGCGATTAATTACGATCATGCAGCCGACAACGCACGACGTCTTGAGAGAAAAATCGGGAAAATAAAAGCCGATTCATTATAAGTTTGAACATGGCTGAGTTACAAAGGCACAAAGTTTAGTACAAATGAAATCCAGTGGCAAAGGCGGGTGATTTCGGCCAATGTTTACTGTAATTAATAAAAGGAAGGTGTGTGGACATATGTTGGCACGAAAAAAATCACCGTGGAGATGGAGCAATAAAACATTGTTATAGGTTGGTGTTGTTAAAACCGATATAGAGTATCGATCATATAATATGGAAGTTGATGACAGTATTGATGCAATTCGATCATAACGAAAATGAATTACATCATTAGCCAAGGCAGTAAAGAAACTGATTACATCATTGTCTAGGGTAGTAAAGAAACTAATTGCATCATCGGCTAAAGAGTTAAAGTTGGGAAAAAATTACATCGAAAAGGAAAAGGTAGACTTCGGTAAAAATGCAAAGCAATCCCCAAAAGAAAGGTGCTCAGGGATTGTTGCAACACTAAAAGGGAAAAGAAGGAAAAAAGAAATGAAAAGTGCTCAGGAATTGTTGCAACACTTAAGAAAACCTAGTGAAGCCGACGGCGCTTCCCGCCAGGATTGGTGATGGCGTCATTTCCGGAGCTGCTGCTGCTGGAGCCAGATGACTCCTGGAGAGCAACGTCAACAGCAGGGGCTGGTGGAGGCGCTGACTCGTCATTAGAGCTGATGGAGATGACGATGGTCATAGCGATTGTGGAGGCGCTACCGACCGATTCTTCTTCCTCCGCAACATCGGCCGGTGGAGGACCGGTGGCCTCGGGGGCAACCTCCGCGGGGACAGCAGCTGCGTCGGAGTCGAGTGCCACGACGTCGGCTGGAGGAGGACCAGCGACCTCGAGGGTAGCCTCCGCAGGAGCAGCAACTACGTCGGTGTCGAGCTCTTCTTGAAGCACGCAGGCAATAGCCTCGTCATCGGCTATTTCTTCCTCCGCACGCACTTTGGCCGATAGCTCCTCTTGAAGGGCTTCAGGGATTGTTGAGTTGTTTTCCCCAGATGACTCAGATGAAGAAGAGTAATTAGAAGACGAGGAATGTGAAGAAGAAGACATGATGCATAAAGATTTGTCGTGAGATTGGATGGTGAAACTGCAGATTAGTGGGGATTTATAGGGTAAAACGGAGAGTCCAAGCGTCATTTTGTAGAAGACGAAGCGTTTCCTAAGTAAATGCAGAAGAACACGAAGCGATTCAATGCGAAAATGATACAAGAATTAACATCGACACTCTGTTTCATGGAAACAATTACGAAGGAGACGAAGCATTAGAAACAATGGCATGCAGCACTGGTTACAAGATGGAATTTTGGGACATGTTCACACATATCCCAAAATCGGGGGCCATGTGTTAGCACCCAAATTTGGCGACGAATAGTAAGCCGATGCGAATTTGGATTCAGCACTAGAAACTGAGTTCATGGAGAAAGCCGATACGGTTTCGGATTGATGAAAGCCAACACGGTGTCAGATTGAGGGGTCACGATCATATGGTAAGAAGTATGTTAAAGAGGAAACTGAGGACAATACGACCAGAATTAGATACGATCACGGCCAGGATGGTAAGAGGAGTTCGAGGCTGATACGGGCGACTAGCGAGACCAAAACGGACACGATCGGGCCAAAGGTTATAAAAGGGGATGACGGACTATGTCAAGGACACAAAGAATCATATACACAAACCAATCCGTACCTTTTCTTTTACATAGGAGTAGACACTTTGCTTGTAATCTTCCCTTTGTAATACACATTGATCAATAAAGTTACACATCGCCGATTGTTGATCATTGTTGCGTTACGCCATACCAGGTCTAGCTTTTTCTTCGATCTTGTTGCGCATCGCCTTTTTTGGGAGAAGCAACCTTTACCCCTCTAATCGACTCCATCGAGTTGATTAGATCTACTGTTTACCGTGATCTGTGTCGGCTTGCATTAACCGGCCGGATCCATCCATCGTCAAGAGTTTCGATCGGTTTCTTAGCCGATCTCATTGATAACCATCTCTCTTGACGATTGTAGGGTCAAATCGGCTGGCACGCTCGCGACCCAAACTTGAACCTGGCATTCTCGTGTGCTAGAGGCAGTTAACCCTTCGTCAAGTTTTTTGCACCAACAGGTATACAGAAAAAATAAATAGCTCCGATGAAAAAAATTTAACCTTGTCAAATTGGAGTATCTTAGAATTAGTATTCAAGTATTCTGAAAGTAATAAAAATATACAATACATTCGTTTAAGTGGTATATCGAAATATGGGAGTATGTACTTCTGGAATGGGGCACCATGTTGCCCAGGCACCATGATTTCAAATATGCAAATTCAAGTCAAATTCGGGTTTATTTTTCAAAATTTCTAGTTTTAGGGTATATACTCATCTATAACAATTCAAATGAAATACATACCTTTAAAAAAATATACTCGAACTAGAAACTAAGAAATTTTTTTTGCATGATTCAAATGAAAAATCTTTCTCAACTATTCCTTTAGGGAAACACATATAAGAAATTTAACAAGCCGAACTTCTAGAGTCACACTAAACATAGAGATTGGCCTTATATAACACCTAAGTAAGCTAAATTACAATATTCTAGCCAAGCCTAGTTGAGACATGTTTGTGGCTCTAATCAGAAAGGTACAAGCACGAGCAACGAGGTCGGTCAGGCTTGAGCACAAACCAGTTGATCTGAGCTCAAGCTAAGCATATCGAAGTGAACCCAAAAATCCACACCAATACTAGGGGGGAAAACTGATCGGATACGGTAGGGTAGTAGGTCATCCTGTATCCTATCCTAATTATTTTTTTCGGACATGGATACGGGTACGGGTAGTGAAAAATCGGATAGGATACAGATTCCGGGTATTTACAAATGGTAGAAAACGGATACCGGATATTATACGGTCGGGTACAATATGGGTACTTAGTTGAATAGTACGCAAACTACCTAGGATCAAAGTATATGATAAAAATAATTTAACTAACACACATGGTCCAATTATCACATATAATTCAACACATAGAGCCAAATTAAGATCTAATACAACACATAGAGTTGAATAAACACATGTACTCCAATATCGAGTCTAATTAATACATCATTCAACACATAGAGTCCAATCAACACACGTAGTTCAACATAAAGTCTAATTAACACACATAGTCCAACACAGGGAGCGCAATTCACAAATAAACTTTGGCACACATAGAGTTCAATTAAAGCACATAGTTCAACATATAGAGTACAATTAACAAACAAAATAAAGTTCATCATGCATGCATGAAGGTCTCAATTCTCAAGTTTCAACATCATCCTTCATCCCCATAGCATTCATATCTTCAATTAAGGTTTCTATTTTACCTTTTGAATTTGAAATTGATAAACAACAAATTAGTAATTATGAACTAAGACATATACATAATACATAAAGAAAGCCACATAAGCAAGATAATAATTTACCATTTCATGGAGCAATTATCCAATCCTTTGTACAAACTAAGGCCTCAACAATTTCAGCATCAAGACGACTACGAAATGGATCAATAACACGTCCACTGCCGCTAAATGCTGACTATGAAGCAACTGTAGACACTTGCATAGATAACACATCACGATTGTGGGATGTCAGAGACAGGGGTCCCGCAAGAGGGACCTACGCCCGGCTGGGCCTGACAGGCGGAATAGAAAGCCCAAAGCCCAGGAGCACCACGACGGGCCCAGAGGAGACCTTCGACTTGCTCCCCAAGACAACTCCCGGTCCTTCAAGGAAGCTTCGTGCCCCGCCCTAACAACCCGCCAGGGACGAAGCATGCGGTCTGACACTGCCAGAGCCTGCGGAAGCTGGAACCTGACAAGGCGGCAGGCGTGGGTCGGAGAAAGCATAACCTCCTCTCCAGGACGTAGAGCGTGAAGGCGGATAAGGACAAGGGACATGTCGTCCAGGCCACCATGTTTAGGGCCCGGTGGCGCCCATCTATCATGATTCTCCCCCCAGTATGTAAGGGGAGGAGGGAAAAAACAAGGAGGAGGACTCTCTCTCTCCTGAACACACACAATACATCCAAGAACACAGGACTAGGGTATTATCTCCTCCGAGAGAGCCCGAACCTGTCTAAAACAGATTGCCCTCAGATCCTGTGTTACCATCAAGCTCAGATCCCGCACAAATCCCTAGAATCACAAATCTTATTGCCGCGAAACCGATCGTCGGCGGTTGGCGCGCCCAGTAGGGGGCTTGTGTCAACATCTTCGCTAAGCTTGATGGTCGCGACGAGCGAAGTCTCCACAGTCTTCTTCCGGCCAGTCTTCCGCTTTAAGCCTCGACCTTCATCTCCAACGACCTCGGAAGCCTCTCTCTCTCTATGGAGCCGCTACAACACGTGAGGTTTCCGGCGATCCATCGTCACGACTTCCGCCGATCGGAAGGTCCCCCTGCCTCGTACTCTAAAGTACCGAGCGGGGATCCGAAGACCCGTTCGGCCCGCGCGAGTCGCTCGAGGACGCCGAGGCACGAAGGGTGGGAGTTCTCACCGCCAAGCCACTCGGCACCCGAGCGCCTAGGTTTGTCTTCTCCAGACTCACCCACCTCACGGCCGAGTCGAAGAAAGCCTAGAGAGCTGCTGGAATTTCCGTGAGTCTGTGTGATCGAAGGCTCGCGGCAGATCAGCAGCGCCGACACCTCGCCGCCGCCGATTTGGAAGGAGGCCGAGTGATCGAGCCTCGACGCTACTGGCACGTACTCTCCGACCGCGCCGTCAATGAAGACATTCTGCAAGCCAAGATGGGGACCAGGCTGTTTTTCGTACCCCACGCAGAATATCGTCGCCTCCAAGACACTCCTGGATACCACGACCCCTATCTTTGAGGCGGATGATCCAGCTTGCCCGATCATGGCCCAAGTAAAGGCCATGGTGACGGGCGGCTATCCAAAGATACTCAAACCGACCACCGCGAAGGAGTCATCCACGTGGTCCGGCGAGGACCTGCGACCAAAGAATGGCCAGTCGGGAAGCCCGCCGATACATCATGTTCTACCTCGCGGAGACGACTTGCGACATAGCATCGGCCGCGACCTCCGTTCGCACCTCGACGCCAGCGCCGCGATCGAGAAAGGGAGGAACAACGCCGTCAAGCCGACGAATATGAGCGCCGGCATCCTTCCGCGAGGCCGCGAATACGCCAAGCGATCCCCTCCTGCCGATCACCTCCCGGGGTATCGCGGGTCATCGAAGGGGTCCGTCGTTTACCCCTCACCTACGCCGAGTGGTTTGGCCTCGATGGATTTAATCCTAAAGGCATCACTAGGTTCGACGGTGAGAGAGACCCGAGGCTTGGCTACAAGTATACGCTCTGCGTCGAGGGCCGCAGAGGATCAGAAAGTAATGGCAAACTACTTGCCGGTTACCCTCTCGCCCTGGCCCAAGCATGGCTCACCGGACTTCCAAATAACTCTATAGATTCCTGGGGAGATCTGTGTGAGCAGTTCATCTCAAATTTCCAAGGCACTTACGAGCGCCCAGGCACCCCTTGGGACCTATACCAGCTACACCAAAGGAGGAACGAATCCCTCCGGGAGTTCGTCAAGCGCTTCATGAACAGGAAAAGCACCGTTCGGGACGTCACAGATGCGGTTGTGATAGCTGCCTTCCGTAAAGGAGTCGGCGACCCGACCTCATCAAGAAGATGTCCGGAAGCCACCCACGTCGGTCGGGAGCTGTTCGCCCTAGCGGACCGTTACGCTTCAGCCTCCGAGGCTCCGGAATGACGTGATGAAGGGAAGGATCGATCCCGAACCCCTCGGCGGAAAGAAAAGAAAGCGCAAGGGCGAAGAGCTAGTGGCGCCGCCGCGCCAACTCATCCTCGCTCTCAAAGAGGATGGATATGATAAGGTCATGAACTCACTCTGCCCTTTCCATCCAAAGGGGAGGCATGCCGCCAAGGATTGTTTCACCCTAAAGAGGTTCGCCCGCGAGAGCAAGAGGCAGGCTGGACAAGGTCCGAGTGGTCATGCCGCCGGCAAACCGCCTCCCCCTGAAGCTGAGGAAGACTATCAGGAAGTCGACCTCGAGCTTAACTACATATTCGGGGTTCACCAAGATATGAGTCCAAGCGGAAGCAAAAGCTCACCACTCGGGACATCTATGCGATGAGAGCCGAGACCCCCGATATGTCCGGTGGTCCGAGGTCGCAATAACTTACGACCGCACGGATCACCCAGATCGCGTCCCATTCCCCGGCAGATACCCGCTGGTCTTGGCGCCGGTTGTCCGCGGCATCAAGCTCAAAAGGGTGTTGATTGACGGTGGGAGCGGGCTCAACGTCCTCTTCGTGAAGACACTCGATGATATAGGGATCCCGCGTCCGACCTCAAGCGCGGGTCATCACCTTTCATGGAGTGATACCCGAACGTCGGCGATACCACTCGGACAAATCACTCTACGCACGCGTTCGGCGCAAGGGACAACTACCGGACGGAGAGCCTTAGCTTCGAGGTGGCAGATTTCGCGACAACAGATCATGCCATCTTGGGGAGGCCAGCGCCAAGTTCATGGCGGTGCCCCACTACGCCGTATCTAATGCTGAAAATGCTTTGGGTCCGAGTGGTATTATCACTCTGGCGATGTTAAGCGATCTTTCTCTTGCGACAGGAGAGCTACGAAATGGCCGAGTCTCTGGAGGCGCCGGGTCGGGAAAGAATTCGTCAAGAGGCGGATTTCGACAAGCCTAAGGCGATATCCCTACCCGCAAGCCGCAGAACTCCGGGATCAGCCCCGAGGAAGGCACCAAAAGGATCCTCCTCGACCCGTCCGATCCGGCGCGAGCCGTTTCGATCGGGACAAGGCTCGGGGATGAATAGGAAGGCGCGCTCGTCACCTTTCTGCGGGCAAACCAAGACGTCTTTGCCTGGAAGCCGTCCGACATGCCCGGGGTTCCCAGGGAGGTGATCGAGCACGCACTAAATGTAAACCAATCCGCCAGGCCCGTCAAGCAAAGGTTACGACGGTTTGCTCAAGATCGCCGAGAAGCCATCGAGAGGAGATCACAAAGTCGCTAGCCGCAGGTTTCATCAAAGAAGTGTATCATCCCGATCGGTTGGCGAACCCTGTACTCGCCCGTAAGAAGAATAAAAGTCGGGCGCATGTGTGTTGATTACACCGACCTCAACAAGGCTTGTCCGAAGATCCCTTTGGTCTCCTCGTATCGATCACCGGTAGACTCCACTGCCGGATCTCGGTTACTCGACTTTACGGGCGCCTATTCAGGCTATCATCGATTCGGCCGAGAGGAAGATCGCGAAGACTTCGTTTATCACTCCATTCGAGCATATTGCTATATCACTATGCCGCTCGGGCTCAAGAATGCCGGCGCATAGCGTAGCGCCACACAGGCGGTGCTTTCACCATCACCGGGCGCAATGTGGAAGCTTATGTGGATGATGTGGTAGTTAAAACGCAGACAGAGGACAGCCTCACCTCCGATCTGGCCGAGACGTTCGCAAGTCTGAAGACGTTCCGGATGAGGCTAAACCCCGAGAAGTGCGTTTTCGGAGTGTCTTCCGGGAAACTACTCGGGTTCATCGTCTCCCGTCGTGGGATCGAGCCGAACCCGGAGAAAATTGGAGCCATTATGAAAATGGCCCCGCCTACCAGCCAAAAGGAGGTCCAAAAGCTCACCGGATGCATGGTAGCGCTTGGCAGGTTTATCTCACGATCGGGGTCCGGAATGCCTTTCTTCAAGCTCCTTAAGAAGCAAGATCGCTTTGATTGGACGGCAGAGGCGCAGCAGCCTTCAAGAACTCAAGGTGTTTCTCTCCACTCCCAGTCTTAGTCTCGCCGGCCAGTGAACCTCTTCTGCTCTACATAGCGGCAACATCTCATGTAGTAAGTGCCGTGATAGTTGTGGAGCGGGAGGAATCTGGACACCGCTACGTGCAACGCCCGATTTATTTCGTCGGCATCAAGCGAATCCAAGACAAGATATCCTCCAATCCGGAAGGCTGGCATGCGCCATTTTGATCTCGCTACGAAGTCGAAGCATTATTTCCAAGGACATTCGATTTGATGAGTCACTTCTTTCCCGTGGGAGAGGTCCTCCGTGTCGGGAAGCTACGGAAGAATTTCAAAGTGGGCAGCCGAGCTTGGAGCTTTCGACATCTCATTCAAGCCGCCGCACCGCCAAATCCAGGCTTTGGTGACTTTACGGCCGAGTGGACCGAATCCTGCACTTCGCACGGAAGAAGTACTGAATATTGGGTCATGCACTTCGACGGGTCTCTCATGCTTGGAGGAGCAGGGTGGGAATCCTCCTTATCTCGCCTAAGGGTGACAGTGAAGTATGTCCTTCTGATTCACTTCGGCCTCAAACAATGCCGCGAGTACGAGGCCCTCATCCATGGGCTTCAGATCGCCACATCACTCGGAATCCGGCCGCGGCGATTCGGCGACTCCGATTGGTGGTGAATCAAGTACAGAAGGACTGGTTGTGCGTGGATCAGTATATGGCGGCATTCTGCCAGCAAGGCCGAGCCTTGGAAGGCAAGTTTGACGGTCTGGAGCTGGTTCATGTCCTCCGCCGCACTAATGAGGCAGCAGACGAGTTGGCTAAGATGGGAGCCACGCGGGCCGATGTCCCAAGGGATATCTTAAATGCAGGATCTTCACGAGCCAACCGTTACAAAACGGCAAAAGCCAAGCGAGGTCCCGAACCGGGTCCTGCTCATCGATCCAGACTGGACTACCCCGTACCTTGATTATCTCCTGAAGGACAAACTCCCGGAAGCAACCACTCTGGCAGAGCGCATCTCCCGACAAGCCAAATCCTACGTGGTGGTGGGCGACGAGCTCTTCCGAAAAAGTGCCTCGGGTGTCCTCAGGCGGTGCATTTCGGGACAAGTGGGAAGAGAGCTACTCCAAGAAATCCATTCGGGAATGTGTGGCCATCACGCGGCGTCAAGCGCCTTGGTTGGGAAAGCCTACCGACAGGGTTTCTTCTGGCCAACTACAGAACGGATGCCAAGGAGATAGTTCGAACCTGCGAGGGCTGCCAATTCTATGCAAGAGACACACTTGCCGGCACAGGAGCTACAGACTATACCCATTTCTTGGCCTTTCGCAGTCTGGGGGCTCGACTTAGTGGGCCCGCTCAAGAAGGCTCAAGGCGGTTTCGCTTACCTCTTCGTGGCCATTGACAAGTTCACCAAGTGGATCGAAGCCAAGCCAGTTGTAACTATCACTGCGGTTAAGGCCAAGGAGTTCTTCCAGGATATTGTAGTCAGATTCGGAGTGCCCAACCGGATCATCACGGACAACGGCACCCAGTTCAGGAGTGAGGAATTCCAAGAATGGTGCGAAGGCGTCGGGATCAAGATCTGCTTCGCCTCGGTGGCTCACCCACGAAGCAATGGGCAGGTCGAGCGAGCTAACGGTCTGGTCCTTCAAGGCCTCAAGGCCAGGATCTTCGACCGCCTCAAACCATACGCCGCCCGATGGGTGAAGGAGCTACCGTCAGTACTCTGGGGACTCAGAACCACTCCCAGCCGAGCGACTGGCCAAACCCCCTTTTTTCTGGTCTATGGCGCAGAGGCGGTTCTGCCGACTGAGCTGGGATTCGAATCCCCGAGGGTTCGGAACTACAACGAAGCCGAGTCCGAGGGAAGCCGAATGGTGGAGCTTGATCAACTCGAGGAGGCTCGGAACGTTGCCGCCCTCCGGGCTAAGTACCTCCAGGGACTTGGCGCTACCACTCTCGCAACGTCGGAAATAGAACCTTTCGTAAGGAGATCTGGTCCTGAGGAGGAACCAGAAAAGCGAGCACAAGCTCTCTCCAATTTGGGAAGGTCCATACATCGTGCAGAAGACAACCCGGCCGGGTGCTTATCGACTCAGACGAGAAGACGGCGAGGTTCTGGCAAATACTTGGAACGCCGAACAGCTCCGTCGCTTCTACGCATGAGTTATGTATCCCACTCTTACACATTAAATAAAATAGTGGTTCGTCTTATTTTACGAAGTTACGTGTAATGCTAGCCCCGAGTGGTTATTACCCGATCATTGTAGCGCCTAACCCTGGTCGTGCCGATATAGAATGCACGGAAATAACAAACCACGATGAGCACAAAGCCTCGGCGGTTTATACCAGCCACAAGACAACGGAACGGGTAGAAAGCACTAACCACTCGGACTGCAATTCACAGCGCGAGAATTTAACCAAGATTTGCCTCGATCGCGAATTTCTAACCGTCAAAAGCTCGAGCCCCGTTCTCGCTCGGGTAATCGAGCAACCGACTAGAATGAGTTGATCGCGGAACCACTAAGTTCGGGTTAAATGTGATAGGCACGAACTGGATAAAATTTCGCATTTCATTCCATAATGTTAATAATTTACATTGCTAATTTTCTTTTTCTTTTCTCGCTAAAAAAAAAAAAAAAAAAAAAAAAAACTCTGGTCTTCTTTGGTGTTCTTTGGTACTCCTGCCAATTGATCTTGAGTCTTCTTGAGTCTTGGCCTTGTGGGAGACCCGAGGCGAGATCGCTGAGGTTAGTCGCGACCCACGCGACCCAAAGCCGCTGAATCTCCTCGTCAACCACCCACAAGGGGGGTATAAGGCGGACGAGGGCCCTGACGGCAAGGTCGTCGCGACGATCGCGACCAACCATCTCGAGGATGATCTCCGCCACCTCGTGGAGCCCCGGTGCGACCTCCAACAAGGTGGCCACGGCGGCGGCGTCCCTCGCCGCTCCGTCCTCCGCCTCCAGTGTGAAAAAGTCAAGGTCTTCCCATGCTTCCGCCTCCTCCCAGTTGTGCAACATCCCGAAGAATCGATGGCGAAACAACGCCGCGTAGGGACCAACGAACCTCCCCGTAATAGACATGGAAGGAAACTGGAAGAGGAAGACGAAGGACAAGGCAAGAAGAAACGGGCGATCGCTCATTAGCGGTGACGCCCCATTTATAAGCCACCCCAGCCCCGGAAATTGAAGCATCTCAAAGGCAATCAAAACGCGCCACCTCACAATCAATGAAGCGCGAAAAAACGGTTTATTGCAAATACCGAAGAAGATCGGCGCATTGAACAAAATCAAGGAGAATTTCACCGGACACGTGTTGTAAGCGGTTCAAGCTCATTCGGCTTCCTCGCTTAATTACACCAGATTAAGCGCTAAGCCCGGGCCGAGAGCTAGCAAGTGATGCAAGCCTGGGGCTAAACCACTCGGCCAGGTGGCCTAACGTAAGTCCCGACGCCGAGAGCTGCCACGCCGACCTCTCGGAAAAGCGTGTCCGGCAAGAAAGCCACGGGCCAAGGCCCTGGCGTTTGGAAGCCATACCAGTCGGCTGAAGCCCACCCGGAAAGGCACAACAGGATCCAAAAGGCTACGGGCCTATATTCGGGTCTGAAGACCACTCAGCGGAAGATAATACAGGCAAATCATATTGAAGTAAGAAGACACAATATTTCAAACAAGGAGGGCGAGCACTCGGCATCAAGGCCCACATCAAAGTCAGAATTCTAGATTCTCCAACAAGGCCTGCGATGCACCAGACACCTCTTCGAGGAGCGCGTTGGCCTTATCTTCATCACAGGCGAAGCCTTCTTTCACAGCTTCGAGGTCAACTCTCGGATAATGAGACTTGACCACCGCCAATGCCTGGTTCGCGCTCATTGCTGCGGACTCTTTGGCGTAAGCTCTGATCCTGTCGGCTCCTCCCGAGAGAAGTGGAACAGCATCGTCCCCTGGCCCGGCGTGGCTCCTTCAATGCGCAGAAGGTGCAGGACTGGCTCGCAGGCGACGATTCGATCCGCCCCTGTTCGGCGGCCGCCATCTTCTCCTTGCACTCGCCACAAAGTCAAACAGCCATCAAGAGCACACCCGACGCCAAGTATGTTCAACCCAAGTCAAATAAATTTACCCTTCGGCTCACAGATCCTTTCCAGTCGACTCGAGCTTCGAGGCCGAGAATTCTCTGAAGCCTCGGTAGGGCCCTCGGCTCAAGAACGGTCGAGTCGCTCTCAAACACGAGTGTGTCATCATCCTCTCCAACCATCATCCAAAAGCATACGAACCGAATTCAGGGAGAATCTCACCTTCGAGCATATGCTCAAGCTTCGTCTTCTCCTCCCGGATCGCCATACACTCGCCTGGCTCGTGGACTTCTTTCCATCTGTCCGCTGATCTCGCCGAGCTTGTCCTGCATCGCTTCGCTCCTTGAGCTTTGGGAGCACCTTCCGAAAAACCGCGACCTTTGCTCCGAGCGCTCCCCATGTCCTAAGTAACAGGCAGAATCTCGAGGAGAAGTCAAGAAGCGACAGTTGAAGACAAGAAGCTCACCTCGACGAGCGTGCTACACTTGACGGTGAGCTCATAAAGCTCCGTCCGAGCCGCTTTCTCCATCTCGTCGTCCTCTTCCATCCCCTTCCGGTCGGAACCCCTTCCCACCATACGGTCCGATTCGGGGCTTGCAGAGGACCGAGCGGCGGTGGCTCTCGAGGCACTTCCTCCACTCCGAGACGATGCGGGTCGATCTCGTCGGCGGACGGACCACCGGATGGTTCGATCGTTGGACCGCTGCGCCGGTGGCGACGCCGGCGGTCGGCGGCGACGGCGACCTAGCCGACGCGGCGAGGCTCCTTGGGAAGCCCGCTGGGACTCCTTTTCAGAGACCCTCCACCGGACGTCCATAGCGAGTCCTGAATCAGCAAAAGGGAAGACACCTCAAAGACAGCAAGAATAAAGACAAGGATCGCCCAAAAAATACCTTTTGGATTTATTGAATTTCATTCCAGGTTTCATTCAAACCCAGCACCACTCGGAGGGAAGTTGGCGCTGCAGCCGGGCTGCCATCGACGAAGGTCGTGGCCCCGCTGCGATCCGGTGCATCGGAGGTCGAAGGCCCGGCCGACGAAGGACCGACGACCTCCTCCGCCGACTCTCGGCGCAGCTCGTCGACCGATGTGTCAGCCACTCGCTTCGCCTGAGCGTGTTTCAGCCGAGAGAGGCCGACAACTGGAGCGTCAGAAAGGAAGGACGCGCGTTCCTGAAAAAAAGGAACGATCGCACCCTGTTTGAATCACACGTCAGTCAAAGAAATCATGGAACAGCCTTTCGAGAGAATAGCGCACTCACAGGAGGGGGAGGCCTTGCCGTCGAAAATTTATGAGGGCAGCCCCTGTTGGTGATGATTGTGCCAGGCACGAAGAGATCAACTACCCGTGCTGCCAGCGCCTCCATCGACAGGGCCGCGTCCGACTCCCGCGTGGGGTCCAGAGGCCCGTTGTATTGGAACCCCAGATGGACTCTCTCCTTCAAGGGCTGCACTCGGCGCTTCACAAAACTGATCGCGATCCCGGGACCCGTCAGCCCTCGGTTCTTCAGATCGTCAATCAATGCCAGAAGCTCGGGGATTTGTCCCGAACCTCCTCCGTCTGGCCCGTCGCTCCAGCATCGGGAAGCTTTAGGAGCGCGGCCGGCAAAGGGGGCGAGGAAAGGATCAACGTTGGCACAATAGAACCACTCCCGCCTCCAACCTTTGAGGGAGGTCTTGAGAGGAACGACAAAATATCGCTTTCTTGAGCCCTCCGCTTGGAGCCCGGCGCCCCAACGACATTGGGAGCGGCCCGGTTCGGATGAGGCTTCACCGGAAGAAGGAGCGGAACAAATCCAAATGAGGACGTATCCCAAGATACGCCTCGCAGAGCCGACGAAGATGGCAATGTGAAGAATCGAGTTGGGGTTCAAATTGATCAACTCAATTTCGTAGAAGTGGAGGAGCCCCCGAAAGAAGGCACTCCCAGGAATGCTAAGTCCCCGCCAGAAGAAGGACTCAAACACCACAATCTCATTCTCTAGAGGTGTGGGGTAAGGGTCACTCGGCGGGGACGAGCTGAGATCAACTCCAGCGGAGGAGGGACGCCGCGGCAACCATCCCCTCCAAGCGGGACATCGTCGTGATGGAAGTCTCCCACCCTGCCGTCGCAGTGGTCGGTGCTACCCTCCGATGACGAGGAAGACGACATGGCGAAGAAGAAGACTGGAGGGAAGAACCGCCGCAAGCCAAGAGGCGCGAAACCGAAACCCTAAATCGCCAAGGAAGGTTTGAAGGTTTCGCGGTAGTGGTGGAGAAGGTGCGAGGAGGCCGTTGCTCCAACGAGGTCCTTCCGACTTATAAGAAATGGGCCCCAATTTCCACCTACGGTGGGAAGAAGCGAGGGCCCTCCTGTTCACCTGGGCCAGATCAGGGCACGCCCCATGACGGGCCAATAGGCTGCGTCGCGCCAAAACGCGGCCAGTGTCAAATCTGGTCCGAAGTTTGGGATAAAGTCGCCACGACGGCCTGAACGCCGGCCGCCACGGAAGCTTGGGGCTGGGCACTTTCCGAACATCCTTCGACGGCACACCCCATAATTTGGGGTCAATTGCTGGTCATTGTCTCACAATGCGATTGGGTGTCGCCGAGGATCTACAACCAACACGGTCTTGAGAATCGCCCCATGAGGGTCTAAAGCGATGGCGCCGTAAGTGGGCACAGGCATTACTCAGATGACCAAGGTATGCCCCATGAGGGTCAACCGAGCGACAAGCCGGTTGTAGCCAGAACGGGCGCTGGTACCGCCCGACCCGAGCCAAAAGACCAAGGTATGCCCCATGAGGGTCACCGAGCGACAAGCCGGCTGTTGCGCAAGATCAGAACGCGGGTACCACTCGGCCCCGAGCCAAAAAACCAAGGTACCCCCCAAGAGGGTCGGTAGAAGCGACAAAGCCGGTTGCGCGCCACCGTCAGCGCGCGGGTACCACTCGACCACGAGCCAAAAGACCAAGGTATGCCCCATGAGGGTCACCGAGCGACAAGCCGGTTGCAGCGCCGTAAATCCGGGCGCTGGTACCACTCGACCCACGAGCCAAAGACCAAGGTATGCCCCATGAGGGTCGGTCGGGCGACAGCCGGTCACAAGATCAGTAAGCAAGCGCGGGTACCACTCGACCCCGAGCCAAAAGATCAAGGTATGCCCCATGAGGGTCACCGAGCGACAAGCCGGTTGCGCAAGACCGTAAATCCAAGCGGGTACCACTCGGCCACGAGCCAAAAAGACCAAGGTATGCCCCATGAGGGTCAGCCGGGCGACAAGCCGGTTGCCGCGCACCGTAAACGGGCGCGGGTACCACTCGGCCCCGAGCCAAAAAGAACAAGGTATGCCCCATGAGGGTCAGCCGGGCGACAAGCCGGTTGTCACAAGACCGTAAACGGGCGCGGGTACCGCTCGGCCACGAGCAAAAAAGAACAAGGTATGCCCCATGAGGGTCGGTAGGCGACAAGCCGGTTGCCGCGCACCGTAAACGGGCGCGGGTACCACTCGGCCACGAGTCAAAAAGGCCAAGGTATGCCCCATGAGGGTCAGCCGAGCGACAAGCCGGTTGCCGTGCACCGTAAACGGGCGCGGGTACCACTCGGCCACGAGCTAATCAACCACGGTGGCTTCATACTACAAGTTCTTTATGATCTCTCCCGCATAATCCTCATAACAGGTAAGGGACGGAAAGTCGATCCTAAAGCACTTGGGGGCCGTGGGATGTCGAGACAGGGTCCCGCAAGAGGGACCTACGCCTACCGGGCCTCGACAGCGGAATAGAAAGCCCAAAGCCCAGGAGCACCACGACGGGCCCGGAGGAGACCTTCGACTTGCTCCCCAAGACAACTCCGGTCCTTCAAGGAAGCTTAGTGCCCCGCCCTAACAACCCGCCAGGGACGAAGCATCTTGATGCGACCTTTGCGAGAGCTGCGGAAGCTGGAACGACAAGGCGGCAGCGTGGCCTGAGAAAGCATAACCTCCTCTCCAGGACGTAGAGCGTGAAGGCGGATAAGGACAAGGGACATGTCGTCCAGGCCACCATGTTTAGGGCCCGGTGGCGCCCATCTATCATGATTCTCCCCCCAGTATGTAAGGGGAGGAGGGAAAAAACAAGGAGGAGGACTCTCTCTCTCCTGAACACACACAATACATCCAAGAACACAGGACTAGGGTATTATCTCCTCCGAGAGAGCCCGAACCTGTCTAAAACAGATTGCCCCCGTATCCTGTGTTACCATCAAGCTCAGATCCCGCACAAATCCCCTAGAATCACAAATCTTATTGCCGGCGAAACCGATCGTCGACAACGATCAAGGCACGAAAGAATAGGAAAAGCTGTCATTTGCCCCTTCCACCATGATAACACATCAAATGCTCCATCACCATCATTGAACTTCAATAGTCCTTCACTCATGTAGACATCTAATTCAGACTTGTTGCTTTCATTGCCAGTGATGTGATACAATACATCAATATCAACTTCATCATCATCCTCATCATCCAATAAGTGTTTCTTTGAGTTAGAAGCCAAATCACACTCTTACGAAGTAGATGGCTTATTGATGCTAGATGAGTAAAATGCAAATAACTCATTGATCACATTCATAAATTCCACCTTCTCTAACTCAGCCATCTCATGGTGATATATTTTAGACAAGTACAACTCAACCATCTTGTGTTTGTGCCTAGGATCAAGAAAGGCTGCCACTGCCAAAGCCATATTGCTCATATCCCAATACTTTTCAAACTTTTCTTTCATAGTTTCGCCCAAGTTAGAAATTATGATATCACTATGCTCACACCATCTTCCAATAGAAATATTGATCTCACAAATTTCCGATAGAAATAATTTGCAGTAAAATAAGATGTGCCAGAGAAAAGTAAAGTAATATCATAAAACATTTTCAAACATTTGCAAATATTTGTTGCATTCAACCAATCATCACTTCAAGGGGTGACAAATGCATACCTAGCCTTATCTTTAAGAGCAAAACGACCAAAAGCATCCTTGTAGTAAATAGCATCTCTTATCATAATATATGTAGAATTCCATCTTGTGGCAACATCCAAGGAAAGAGCTTTTTTAGTGTCTAAATCACATTCTTTAGCACACTTTTCAAAAATCACATTCTTTAGCACACTTTTCAAATGCCTCCCATTGTTGAGATGATCTTTTTACTATTGTTATGAACTCTCTAATATTTACAATAGAATCTTCAATTATTTGTAACCCATCTCTAACAACAAGATTCAATACATGATTTGCACATCTCATATGAAAGAATTTGCCACCACATACAAGGAAGCTTTTAGCATTTTCAACAACAACATCAACCACAACTTTGTTTGAAGAAGCATTGTCCAATGAAAGAGCAAACAATTTCTTATCAAGGTTCCAATTCAATACATTGGAAAAAATTGTGTCACCCAATTTGAGCCCTGAATGACTACCTTCTACATGGATAAAATTGATAATCTTTTTTTTCATGTTCCAATTGTTATCAACCTAGTGCGCTGTGACACACATGTATGCTTTGTTTTGAATTGATGTCCATAGTAAAGATAAAATGACAAGAGAGTCATTTGAAGTGTTCATATAACTTATTCTTTTCCTCTCTATAGAGATCCATGATTTCTTTACGAATAGTAATACGAGATTTCACAGGAAAACTAGGTCGCAAGATCTTGATAAAATCAACAAGATACTCATGCTGAGAGATATTAAATGGATACTCATGCATAATGATGGCATACTAAAATTTCCTTAAGCTAGCATCTTGATCATACCGATATGTTGCAATACCATCCATATTCTAATTTATGAGTTGTTGACCTTTCACCACATTGTGCTTAAACTTCAAATAATTACTAAAAGCCTTTGTACCATTTGAGCTTTCAGCCCTAGCTATATGTGAGCACCTATTGCATTTACACCATTGCTCCTTGATGATTGAACCATCATCCTTTGTCACCTCCTTCACAAACTTTGTGAAATATTGCCACACAAAGGAAGTGAGCTTCTTTCCAGGTTTGGGGTTTGCTTTTTCCTTTTCTTCACTCGGTTCAAGATTTGCACTTGCACTTGCACTTAGGGATTGTAAAGCTACATATACATTAATTTTGTGAATTAAAATTTGAGTTCATAAATGTATGTAAAGATCACATATATTATATATACCTTTGAATTACTTTGTTGAAGACATCATAGCCTTGCTTGAGGCCGGTACTTCAAATGTGGATGCCATGAACTTGCTTGTAGGGGTTCCACATGTCTTTTTGCTATTTGAGGATGTTATCACAACCTTGTCCTTTCCCTTGCCCTTGCCCTTGCCAGTGCAGGTTGTGGCATCTTTGCTAGAAGTGAATGATTACTTGAAGATCCTCTAGTCGACATAGTTTCGTAGGATGTCGGTTGACGATAACAGTAGCAATATTCTTCACCTTCTTTCCATGGTTGACGACAACAACATCCTCCGTCTTCTTGCCATGGTCAGTAGCAACCACAACATATTCCTCAATAATTTGAAGTTCAACTCCATCATGAGCTTCCATAGCATCGGCGTGCACCTCCTTTGTTGTTTCTCCACCACTATTGCTGCCTCCTGACCCTCCCATAACTGCTTCTCCGCCACTGTTGCTGCAAACCCATAAAAACAAGCTATATATGAGATGTTCTTCAAACTGCATATTGTATATCCACAACTCAACATAGCTCTGCAACACAGAACAAGAAATCCATGTCTAAAACAACAAAATGAAAAAACATACATGCAAACCTCAAACTTTGTAACCTTGCCAACTAGCATATTATTAATTGACAGCATAACAAAAGCAAGTCAAACAAGTACTGTATAACATGCCAATAACGACTCTGAATTTTAATCTCCAGTGAGATCTATACTATGAAGTTAATATGATCAAGAAAGTACTAATCGCACTTGGACTTAAACTGTCCCTAGAAATAGAGACGTTTACAACCATCTAGAGTATATGGATTAAAAAAAAAATCAAACAGCTCAAACCAGTAATATATGTGAATGGATTTTAGAAGCAACAAAAAATTAGAAATTGTAAATGTCATTGCTAAACAATGGGCGATATAACTAAATTGCAAAACAAATGCAATGAAGATCTCTACTAATGAATCGAACTGTAACAAAGGGAACTCTATTCTACACCATTTTAACACAGACTAGATGTTCCTAGTTTCAATTAAACATAACTAAAGTGAATGAATCTAGTTATGAAATCAGATATTCACTCCAACTAACAGAAAAGGCAAAGGTTAGATATTTAAACAGCAAAATACCTTTTGGACCAAGACAAGCTAGGTTATCAGTAATCTATTAAATTTTGCAGGAAACTACAAGGAATCTGCGTGGGCTAGGGAGCTGTTGAATCATACTTTCGGGGAAAAGAGGTGCTGAGATCAGTTTTTTTGCATTGCACGGTTCAAGAAACACGATATGCAAATTAATGTTACAAAACTGGAATTTTTTGACAAACCTTTAGCTCGTTAGTATTGCATGCTGACAATTGCAAATGATTCCCCAGAAATGCGCAAGCTATTCTACTAGTTGTCTTATAGTCACTGTTGGAGCCTGGAGGCGTGCGCATTGCGCAGTGGGGTGTGGGTTTCAAATTTCGTTTTTGGATTAAATCTCGTCACCTACCAAAATCCGAAATTTCGTCGAGATCTCGTTATTTCAGAAGAAATCCGAACGAAATACAAAAACCAAAATTTGAATCCGGTCAAGTTTTAGTCAAATCTTAGTCAAATTTGCCAAGATTTCGGCAAGATTCACCGAGATCTCGGCGAGATTTTACGTACCGTCACACTTTGAATTTTTTAGGGTTTTTTCAATTTCAACGGAATTATGATCTACCGACTGTCCCACATGGGAAACGACACGAAGAATCCAATCCGGTCAAGTTTTAGTCAAATCTCGGCAAATTTGCTGAGATTTTAGTCAAATTCATCGAGATCTCGGTGAGATTATAGGTAGTATTTTGAATTTTTTAAGGTTTTTTTTAATTTCACCGGAATTATGAAACTCGGGGGTTCCGATATCTGATATTTTGCCGAAATTTCGTCGAATTTCGGCGAGATTTTGAACCTTGGTGGAGTGGAGGTTTTTCAGCCGTGAGCCCATGACGATGGATTTTGGCCTAGGGAGGCAGAGACTAGGGAGGGTTTTCGGCCGTGACTCGTGAGCCCATGACGGCTTCATCGGGTACCCAGTTGATTTTATCCGTTGGGTACCCGTATCCGACCTATTTTCGTCGGGTATATTTCATCCTGTATCTGATCCGTATCCGAACAATAATTATGCAGGTAGTATCCGAACCTGTACCCACCACTTCGGGTAAATTTATCCTCGAATACAAATACGAATCACGTATTACCCGACCTATTTTTACCCCTACCAAAACCTTGCATGCGACTCTGCGAGTACTTAATTCGAAAACGCTCTCTGTTGTTTACAACTACTGGGCCAATACAGAAATAAAGCCTAACCCCAAGCCCATCCAAGCAGGGCTCTGTGCTGCAGCCTGCCTTTCTGCATGCATACGTCCGTGCTGCTGCTGGTCTTGTTCCCCCCAGCTCGACCTGCCAGGCGTCCCGCGTCCCTAACCGATCAGACGGCAAGCTGCAGTTTGTCAAGAATTTGCAACCAGCAGCAGGACACACACACACAACTACACTATATGCACACAAACGCCTTGGGTTTCGCGAGAATGCTAGCTAGGTGCAGCAGCTGAAAGACCGAGAGCGATGCGAAGCCTGGATTTCGCTTATTTCTGCATGGCGTTTCCCTCTCATTCCGAGATGCCCGGCCGCTTGCCGTGGATGGATCACTCGTCGCTCTCACGTACGACGACAGCGGTGACAGTGCCATCCCCATGGCGTTTTCTTCGTACGAGCGCATGTACGTCCTGAAGCCAGCAGCCTATGCATGTCTCTATATGTACTGTATTCCTAGCTAGCTGGTGCTGGTGGGCATGCAAGCATGGCATATATGGTCAGGTTGTCCCTGTGGGCTTGAACTTTTTCCGGTGTGGAGGCAGGAGATGTAGGGCAATGGACGGACAAGGGAATGACCATTGAGTGGTGTTGTGGTTTTAGCTAGCTAGGGTTTTCTGGCTGCACATATATTTTGGTTTTTGAAGGAGTTCACGTGTCTTTTATGATACAGTATACCATAAAAGTGAAGCTCTAATGATATACTAGTATACACAAACACAAATTAAGATCACAATCATATACACAACATTTTATTACAATGTACAGCGGAAGCAGTTTTAAATATAATATTATATAATACTAAAAGTAAACCAGCAGAGAAAATATTTTATCTTGAAGTGTGTCGTTAAACCCAATATTCCTGCACGCAACTGACAAGGTAAATCCTAGAAAGATTCGTCATTAGTGTCCCCAAATCCTGCGTCAAAGTAAGTATCGTCGGGGATTTCTGATTCTTACCCTAAAAACAACAATGATAGCAAGTTGGGTACAAATTGTACTCATAAGACTTCTGCAAACCTATAATATATGCCAGCTGTATCAACAAGAAGGTTTGCATGGTTGTTTTGCACAAAGCTAATTTGAATTGTAATACTGAATAATAGATTGAAAGTAAAATTTAACAAAATGAATTGACAGGTATATAAAATAACAAGAATGTAAACATAAATGCAACAACTCACAGTCCTCCATGACGTGAGCAATATATCGTCCAATGCCAATACATGGCATATCATCCGTAACCAAAGCCTTGCCAACACATGGCATAATATCTAAATGGATCTTTCAACATTTTTCCAATATTCATTTTCAATTCCAACCATTTTATGAAAATATAAAAATATCTAACTATGTGATGACTTTACCAAGTGCCCTTAACAGTAAGCATGGTTTTTCGAAAAGTTTTAACTCTACAGAGGTATACTTCTTTACCCACAAGATATGATCATAACATAACCGTTACATTACTTAGTCCTAACTTTGCACTAGCCCAATGATGGCAAACCCTTGCTATGGCGGCAGAAACACACACCCGATATATATTCTAGAATGGAAGTGTGATAGGCAAATTCAAGAGAGGGATGAAACAAATTTTAAAATACTGGAAAATCAATAATTTCACAAATGAAAATAAAAAGTTTTAAAATATATTCTAGAAAATTAATAAATTGAAAAAAACTAAAATTTTAATCTTTTGAAATTTATATAGTAAGTATGGTCTAGTTTTGTTCGAAAAAATATCAGGAACACATAGGTGAAATCGGTTCATTGATCGGAGATGCTAATCAAAAGATATAGCAAAGAAAAGAAGAAAACAAGATAGCAAATGCTGATGTCAGCATGCATGCATGGCTCAGCAGAGCCTGGCTCTGGGGAAACGATGGATTTTCTCGTTTCCCTGGAGCCAGGTTGAAAGGGGTGTTTTGCATCTGTAGAACCAGGCTGAGTTGAATGAGAAGACAACCAAACACCCATTTTTTGCATCTGTAGATGCAAATATCTTTAGATGCAGCCAACCAAACAGCCCATAATTGAATTTATGAATTGTAATTGCGCATTCCATTGGTTAATATAATATTTGAGCTGATTTCTGAAATGGTTGTGTAATATGTGATATATTGGTTAATATAACATTTGAGTCGATTTATGAAGTGGTTATGTAATCTGCTTGCGATATAATTTGCTTGTCATACAATCTTTGTAATCTGCTTGTTTCAGAGGGCATGGCTAGCATTTCCTAAGGCTAGACAATAAACAGAAAAATATTTAGCAGTAAAAACTAATATCATAGATGGTTCCATATAAGGAACCGTCTGTGATATATCACATACCACAGACGGTTCTTTAATAGAAGCGTTTGTGGTGTGGCCCTCATCACAGATGCTTTTTTAATAGACTCATCTGTGATGTTGACACATCACAGATGATTGTAAAGAACCGTCTGTGTGGTGAGTTTCATTGAAAGTTCAAGAACCGTCTGTGATACATCGTTGTCATCACTGACACATGTTTACAGACAGTTCACAAAATCGTCTGTGATCACTTTTTAGAACCGTCTGTGATGATATTGTCTATAGTAGTGTAGGAACTACTAGTTGCGTGTAAATAGATGTCATAGTTTGTAGTATGATCCATGTATATTGGAGCCTTTTTCGTATTCTTGGGAGTACGTACTCCCACTTTCAATATACTATTTGAACGAATGTGTTATACCCCTTTATCACTTTCAGTATACTTAAATACTAATTATAAGATACTCCAATGCAACATGGATAAAAAAAAATTTCTTGGAAGCCCTTTTTTTGCTATATACCCTTTTTCACATGTAAAAGGAGTATTTATATAAATTATGCTATAAAAATGAACTTCGATGATATTTTTTTATGAAACTCACTTTGGAATATCTTATAATTATTATTAGAGTATGCTCAAAAGGGTACAGAGGTATAACTTATTTGTTGAAATGGTATATGAGAAGTGGGAGTGCGTACTCTTATGAGTATGGGGTGTGTGTGTATAAGCTGTAGGTTTAACTCATTATGCATGTAATTAAGTTTTTTTCCATTATACTTCAAGGTAATTGGAAAATAGGGGAAATTGGCAAAACTCCCCATACGTTTCATTGTGAATTTGAAGAACACTCCCCACAACTTAGGCCCTGTTTGGTACAATTCTAGATTCTAGTAGAAGCGGAAATGGTTCCAGATTCTTGGTAGAAACGTTTCAGGTAGAACGGGATTGAGACCGATTCGGCCACAGAGTGGAAAAAGAAGAAACGATCCGAAGAGAATCGCTCCGAGCTTTAGCTAGCTCGTTTGGTTAGGTTTCTTCCAGAATCTAGTAGAAACGGCCCGGTTCTAAATTGCCAAACGAGGTCTTATTTTGTGACGTTTATACTTGGCTAACGACTTACCTTGGTTTGCAAATCCCCTAAACACTATCTTATCTGCTAATTGAATAGAAAATTATGGAAAGACATAAGATAAGTCATCAACATGTTACCCATGTTAGTGATTGCAATTTTAAATAAAATTTATTTTCTTTTACTTAAATTCGATGTCCACCGCTCTATATGTCAACCTACTCACTGATTTTTTTTTATGTTTTGTGTTATTTATAATTGATGGAAAACGTAATAGGGGGATTTGCAAATGAGTTAATTTGTGGGTGTGTAAAGAGAACAAAAATAAATCTAGTGGAGTTTTTTCAAACTTGGTGTTACAATGGTTTTGCTATTTTTAGAATAAAACCTACTTTAATTTGTGGGTGTGTAAAGAGAACAAAAATAAATCGAGCATTTATCTTACCAATTCATTCCATGATCAGCTACTTTAATTTCGTTCTGAAAAATGCATCCGATTTCCCTGTCCGTTCTCCCCTTGTCACCCCCCTGTTTGCTGGTTAATTTCTTGATTTTTTTCTCTCTCTGGCAGTAACCTATGTAGCATGCATATATAATGGCCAATTTGAACCGACTAGTTTTGTCCATGTACACCTTGGAATTTGAGGTTTGGTCAACCACATGTCCACATGGCGATCCAAAAAGAGGCTGGGGAAGATGTCACCAAGTTCATCTGGAACCACGAGGCATGCAGGAACATATTCACGATCAACATCCACGTCAATCACGAAAGATTCAGCCATGCATCAAAAATCAAATGGAGAGAGGCCGAGAGAGAGAGAGAGTGTTGCACACTGTAATGCACATGAATCGCGATCACGCAAGTACAAACAAGTCAAAAAACATATCAAGTTAAATGGGACTGCGAGGTACACGTCTATGTGGCCGATGCAAGAGGCCGAGATATGCACCCAAGCTACACTTCAAAAATGACATGATTGTAAAGAGGCGTAAAGGTACATGCATGCATCGATAGAAAATTTGTAAACCCAAATTAATTTGAAAAGTCAAATTCTAATGAAACCCCTGAGATTTTGCATTGCAAACTCGAGACAAATTTACACAAACGCGAGGGTTCGGACCTGATATCTTCTCAAGGCACCTGCACCGTGCATGGAACTGCATTTCGTGGCAGAATGGGGGTTGTGTGTTTTGGGCCATGAACCTGGTGCATGGGCCGCGTGCATGGCAGCGGCCTTGATGTGACTTTGGTTGTACCATTTTATCATGGACGTCAGACGTGTGAGCAAGTGCCGACCTTTCTAGTCTAGGATTGTAACTCCGTCAGTCGGCAGATCAGGTGTTGGGTGGTGACAGATAAAGTGATTTTTTAAACTGATTTTTATTTTTTATTCTGTGTTTTGTGTTTTTTTCTAGAGATCCTCCAACTTATCTACATGACAACAAAGATGCCTACGCTGAAGATTAACACCGAGCCGAGTTGAGTGTATATATATATATATATATATATATATATATATATATATATATATATATATATATATATATATCTATATATATATATATATATATATATAGATAGAGAGAGAGATTCGTTTCTTTTAACGAGCAATACCGCTATCGATGCACAGGCCGATATCCTCAACAACCTACATATCGACCCCTTTATCGTGATCGCCGGTAATCATATGGTTCTTGCAGGATCGGAGTCTCTCAGAAAGGCAGAAGTATTTGATCGATGGAGTCCAATGGCACCATCGCCATCTTATCACCGGTAGCTTGGGATCTGATGTCGCTGTTGCTATTCATCTTCCTTTCGTTCTTAAACCTTTATTTTAGGTTGTTCAAATATCTCTGAACTTGTTTAATTGTGTACCGTTAGCTTCATTATAAGTGCTAGGAAAGTAGCCAGCAACTATCTAATTAAGAGGAATGTTTGCCCCATCTGGATCATGGAGCTAGAATGCTAGATGGATCGGAGGTGTGTTCTGGCAAAAAGAGTGGGAAAAAAAAAAATTGGAGCTGTAGTGCAACATCCAGATGAGCATTTTTAGCCTGCAGTTTACTTACTAGGAGCATGTCATGTACACCATCACAGATGGTATCGTCCTACAAAGCTACTCTGTGTGTGTGTCTGTGTGTATGTGAGAGAGAGAGAGAGAGAGAGAGAGAGAGAGAGAGCTATTGCGTCCTCTCTAGTTGCCGTACTACTATTTGGGCTCAGGGAAAAGGCTGTAGAATGGAATCGACACCCCCAACACATGCATGCTGCTGCTGCCGCCATGTGCAACTGGTTCCAACACGGGTCATGCATTTTGGTAGAAGGGTAATGGAAAGCAATAGATAGATGGACACTTTCACTGCTTTTTAAGAAAAGAAACTGGTCAAAAAAGCTAGCTAGCTAGCTAGGATACACACTCACACAGGGAGGAGAAGAAAGGGGACAAGGAATGAAAAACATGACCGATGCCATGGCATTTGGAAGATTCATGATTTCTAGCTGCATTTTATTATTCCATGCTAGCCCATCTATGCTACTGCATCTGCATGTCCTTAATTTGTCGCATCTACGGGCGTGCAGATCTTTCACATCCAGCGGCCATTATGCAGAAATAATGCATGCATTGTTCGCCCACAACAACACAATACGTCAATACCTATCACGTTGATTTATGCGTGATCCCGTGTTAAATTAACCCCGCTTAGGACGTATGAATTCGGCAGAAATTTCACAGGAAACGAAACATACATTCTCCTTAGATGTGGGATTTCATATGAAATTCCTGTGAGAAATGTATATTCCATTAATTAATGGGGCCTTATCAACCCAGCCAAGTTTTTTTTTAGACTATATATTGCGGGGTTTCATATGTGCGTTCCATATTTTCGTTGGTCCATCCATGTGTTCTACCTGTTAGTAATTATTATGTCCGCGCCGTCTAGTTTGACGGAAAAAAAGCTCAAATATACATCATACAAATCAAAATAGCAAATATATACAACAAAAAAATAAATTTTCAAAATTGCCCACCGCTCCCGCCGCGCCACGTGGCGGCCGCCACGCCGCACGGCGGCCGCCACACCCCCTGGCGGCAGCCTGGCTGCCGCCACCCCACACGGCGGCAGCCAGGTGGCTCCGTCTCGCGCCGCCACGTGTCCCCAATTTTTTTGATTTTTATTTGATTATTTCGCGTTGAATTTTTAGTTTTCGGTAGTTATTCGAATAGGACATTGAAATGCAAATAACTTTCGCTAGACAACTCCAAATTTGATAAGAAAACTTTATAAGTTTTCGCCAAATCATCTGGATTAAGAATATGCTTTGAATTGTATTTTTAAATATTATTTGTGTACCTTTGTGCAGATAATTTTGTAATACCTTTTTAATTTCGTATTCTTGTTTGAGTCTATTTTACCTTTGTGGAATAGTAGTATCTTTGTTGTATTTTAATGCTAATACAACACCCATTGAATAGATTATCTATAATACCGTCTCATATGGCGGTGTTATTTATAGTATATTATTATATTATGTAAAAATAACTCATACAATAGATTATCTATAATACCGTCTCATTCTCTTTTTCCTTCTTTGGTTTATTCCGTATCACTTAAAATTTAGTGGAATGTTAGACTGACCTTTGTATAGGACATTACTCATTTGTCATTCGCGTCCATATTCGAGCGGTTGGCTCTGTTAGTCGGTGGGAAAAGCGGTTTTATATACAACATGTAAATAAAAAGCTGTAGAAATATACAACAAGAAATAAAAATATCAAAAATAGCGGCGGTTCCGCCTTGACCTTTATTTATTTTTGTCTCATTATTTAGCGAATTTTTTAGTTTTCTCTGGTTATTCGACCGGATCCGATTGAAATGCAAATACCGATAATTGTGTAATATTTTATTTGTACCTTTGTACCGATAGTTGTGTAATAATTTTTTGAGACTTCTGTAGTTTTGGTCAAAGATGGGCGGATAAATTACGTGCGGCTACGAATGGTAAACAACGATGGCATATCTGGGACTAAACCTAACATGCCTTAGGGAAAGGGAACAACAAGAAGGGCCCCTTGTCGTACATTTCTTGAGAGCGGCGAGGATATTTTCCCTTACGCAATCCTTCGACTCCTGCCGCCCTGGCCTAGCTGCCCTCTCACGCTTTCTCTACTTTCGGCCTCCCTCTCCGCGGCATGGCGCTGCCGTTTGGCCTCCCTGCGTGCAAGCATCTGTTCCAGGCCGCTTGCGCTTCTCCTCCTGATCCTGCTCACACCACTGGCTGCTCCACCATAGCCCTCCGATGCGAGTACTCGATTCTGCATCCTTTCTATCTCGAGAGTTTGTTCGCGTCGTAGAATCGGATGAACTTCGCCTGATGGAGGCTGCAATTGGTCACATCACATGGTGTTAGACACATGCAGGTTCGATGCAACACAAAATGCGAGTATGAACATACCGGGCTTCTCCGCCCGCGGCCGCATCCCGACTTTGGCTCGAGTCGTGGTTGCGGCAACTCCGATTACCTCATACCGTGCGTGTATGAGTTGTCTATTGACTGCCGGAGCGGCAAGGATCCGCATAGGCACATGGGGACCTCCGTGCCGTCGGGGATGGTTTGGACAACGCTGTGCCTTGGGGCGAGGAAACTCCATTGGTGCTTTGCTCGTTTGGTTTGCGGGGATGGTTCTCTTTGTTGTATTGGAGCGATCGTTCGGTTGATGCAATCTTTGGGAAGCCAGGAAGGGGTTAAATAGCCTGAATTGATAAAGCAGCTGGACTTGAAGCAAGAACGAATCCGCGAGCATCGGATTCGCTGCGGCTCTGCTGTGCTTAGGCGACAAATGCATGCGGCTTTGTAGCTGCTAGGGAGGTGCCGGTCGGGCTTTGGCAGCTATGCTTTGACATGACGACTAAGGCATTCTACGCCACGCATGCATTTGATGACATGATATATCCTGCCAGGCTTTGCGGCCGGTGCTTTGACAGGGCGTCTCGAGGCCAATGCAACGAAAGTTTGGATGATGACAACTTAATGGATAATTATAATAGTCGCGGAAAAATATGACAACTTAAGCATATTCGGCGGGCCGTGAAATATCACGTGTGAGTCCATTTTTTCGGAAGAATGCAGCCCATTTGGTCTTGTGTATACTGACTACGATATTATGGAAAAATATTATAATTACAGCTTCCTTTGTATGTACTTTCGTATAGTTCAAAAGGGCTAAATATAATAGTCGCGGAAAAATATGACGACTTAAGCATATTCAGCCCGCTGTGAAATATCACGTGTGAGTCTATTATTTAGGAATAATGCAGCTGATTTGCTCTTCTGTGTACTGACTACGATATTATGGAAAAATATTGTAATTACACCTGCCGTTGTATGTACTTTCGTATAGTTCAAAAGGGCTAAATATAACGGTCGCGGAAAATTGCATGTACTACGTCTTTACGAGTATTAAAATGGAATGAAGTTGTTAAATTAACTCTTCGTATGTTGTGTTGGTGTATCCGGTGTTGTGCCGTTTCGTATGGCTTGTAACGACAAAAGATATTAAAGGCGGAAAATACAACGTTGAAATATATAAGTTACGACATAACATCACAACACGGGAGAAACAACGTTGGAATACCGTACATCGCCAACGTACATGACGGGTACATGACTACTACATATTATTTGAACAACTCACGCAATTCTGGATTAGAACTTTCCGAGAATCATCACTATCTGCATCAATACCCTCCTCTTCTAAAAGCGCCCGGTGATCGCGTTTGCCCTCGTCATCGATCTCGTAGTCACATGGAAGACAACGATGCAGGTCTACACCTTCGGTGTCCTCCTCTTTGGCAACGAGCTTAGTGTCCTCTTGTGGTGGTGTGGGGGTTTGACCGCAGCAATTAGATTAGATTGTATGGCGACATGTTCGAGGCTACTAGCAATAGCTTCGATGTCGATAACAAAATTTGTTGAATTCGTTGGCGCTTGAAGCTGTTGCCAGGGTGAAGTTGTCTTTAGCAATTTTATTCAGGTCACCGCGATGCCATCTATTTCTTTGATTGTCCAGGCCCGGCCTTTCTTGAGCCGCTCGGATCCTTGTCCATCTACACATTGGAAGCAATTATATTTCAGCCTAGAAGAGTAGGATTCAAGCATAAGCGAAATGTACTTCGATCAAAAACATAAAAGGAACAGATGGCCTGAATGCCCCAAGAAGCCATCAATATCCATCGTGCTTGACCCAACAACACAACAATGTCACCGACCGTCGAAAATAAATTTCATAAATAATACCTTTGAAACACTCGCGTTGTGGGTTGAACTCGATCGCAACTTCTTGAACTCACTCACGATTGCCGATAGAAATGCATGCGGCGTTGTAATTTATAGGGAGGGCACAAGGGACAAACAAGACAGTGGCGGCCTGGCGGCCAGAGCGAGGGTCCAAGACGAGCAAGCGGCACGTGGGAGCGTTTGCAATGCGCGGTGGGGGCCTGGTGTAGCCGGTGCATCTGATGCTGCGTCACGTGGAAGCGTTTGCAGCGCAATGGGAGGGTATGACCCGAAGCAAAGCTGCAGCTCGAAGTGTCTGGTAGTGCCCATCCCCTCCGTTTGCGGCACATCAGCTTGCGAGGCGACGGCCAGGACAGGAAAGCGCGTATTCGGCCGGCCGTAAAATATCACGTGTGAGTCCATTTTTTCGGAAGAATGCAGCTGATTTGCTCTTCTCTACACTGACTACGATGTTATGGAAAAACATTGTAATTACACATTCCGTTGTATGTATTTTCGTATAGTTGAAAAGGGCTAATTATAGCGATTGGCGCCAAAAATATGACAACTTAAGCACATTCGGTACCGTGAAATATCACGTCTGAGTCTATTTTTTCGGAAGAATGCAGCTGATTCGGTCTTCTCTATACTGACTACGATATTATGGAAAAATATTGTAATTACATATTCCGTTGTATGTATTTTCGTATAGTTGAAAATGGCTAATTATAGCAGTCGGCGCAAAAATATGACAACTTAAGCATATTCGGCCGGCCGTGAAATATCACGTGTGAGTCCATTTTTTGGGAAGAATGCAGCTGATTTGCTCTTCACTACACTGACGACGATGTTATGTAAAAACAATATAATTACACATTACGTTGAATGTATTTTCGTTATAGTTGAAAAGGGCTAATTATAGCGGTCGGCGCAAAAATATGACAACTTAAGCACATTCGGCCGGCCGTGAAATATCACGTCTGAGTCTATTTTTTGGAAGAATGCAGCTGATTTGGTCTTCTCTATACTGACTACGATATTATGGAAAAATATTGTAATTACATATTCCGTTGTATGTATTTTCGTATAGTTGAAAATGGCTAATTATAACGATCGGCGCCAAAAATATTACAAATTAAGCATATTCGGACGGCCGTGAAATATCACGTATGAGTCCATTTTTTCGGAAGAATGCAGCTGATTTGCTCTTCTCTATACTGACTACGATGTTATGGAAAAACATTGTAATTACACATTCCGTTGTACGTATTTTCGTATAGTTGAAAAGGGCTAATTATAACGGACGCGCAAAAATATGACAACTTAAGCACATTCGGCCGGCCGTGAAATATCACGTCTGAGTCTATTTTTTCTGAAGAATGCAGCTGATTTGCTCTTTAGTCCGTTACGCACATACGTTTGACGAAATTAAAACCTATACATTTCATGTTTACCACGGACCAAATATCAACTTTGTCACGTATGTCACGGACCAAATTGAATGGTCTGCAGTAACTCGCATTTTTGGAGGTCTTCATGTGCTGCAATCATTTTTTGGTCTACATGAAAGTTGTAGAGAATTCCAAGACGCAACTTTTTCATGTCGACAAGTTTTTCATTTGAGCAACAGAAAAAATCAAAGAAAATTGGAAAGGTAAATGCATTTGCGTCGGACCAAAAATTGTTCGCGACGGACCCTTCTGTAATTCTCGATTTTGGAGATTTTCCCGTGCTCTAATCATTTTTTGGTGTACACGAAAGTTGTAGATAATTCCAAGATTCAACTTTTTCATGTTGACAAGTTTTTCATTTGAGCAATATAAAAAATCATAGATAATCGGAAAGGTAAGTGCATTTGCGCCGGACACCAAAAACTGTTCGCGACGGACCCTTCTGTAATTCACGATTTTGGAGGTCTTCCTGTGCTCGAATAATTCTTTGATCTACATGAAAGTTGTAGAGAATTCCAAGACGCAACTTTTTCATGTTGACAAGTTTTCATTTGAGCAACATAAAAATCAAAAGAAATTTGACAAGTTTGAATGACATAGATTAAAGAAGTTAACATAAGTCTCATACAACACGATCTAGTTCCCCCTTCCTCTTCCCCTGCGCGTCCCCCTACCACGACGTTCTTGGTTATCGTAGTCCGACGGTGTGAAATTTCTGGGCGCTTGGGGGACACGTGAATCGGCCGCTGCGCTGGACCTAACCGTGCATCTCGCGTTCCACCGTCGAATCGCACAGGCTGGACCGCGTACGACGCGCCGCTGTGGATGCCCCATGCAGCCATCGACTGGTCTGCATGGTACCCTGATGCGCGTGAAATGCGTCCGAAGGCTGCTGCTCTGCCGATTCGATCCACCGGCCTCCTCGGGAGTTCTTGGGGCCAGCGATTCCAACCCTAGGGATTGCAAACACGTCGTCGCGAGCAAATCAGTGAATGTAGCCCCGGATCCCATAAGGTCATCGTACGCCCTCGACACGTCCTCCCATGTTTGTTGATGTTGGACGGGGGTACTAAAAGACTCTGCGGCAATGATGGGGGCGGTGACATGTTGATGTGTACTCCTCCTTGAGCGTTTGCCCAGACCTATTTCAACGTACCCGCCTCCATGGCCCCGGCCGCTCTCATGGCTCGGGACCCGGGAGGAAGTCGATGCTCTGGGTGGGTCTTGCTGCCGCCGAGGAGCCACAGGCGTTGCACGTCTATCCATGGACATGCTCCTCATCAGGGGGCTCGGTGCGGGCGGCGCCTCGTACGGTACATCCTCGTAATCACGTTGGGTAGACGGTCTATGGCCACCAACATCTCTGACCGCATTTCTTATGCGGTGGCCCGTGCGGCGAAGAAGGTTCCGTAAAGGATTGCTTGATTGACGTTGCTGCTCCTGTGACTGCGTGAGGATCTCGTCCGCCTGGTCATGCATGTACTCCGCCTCACGCCTCTGCAAATTAATACGTATCGAATGTTTAATTGGGTATATCCCCCGTTTTTAATATGTGATAGGTGCGATCCGTACCAGTGTGTGCATGCGCTCTGCGTACTCCTCAGCATAGCCATGTTGCACTGGCATCGCCACACCCCTGTCTAGGAGCACCGCCCGTGTGCGAGGTCTGTACCAGTCAAGGTACCCAAGTGTGTCCGTCTCGTGGGCTGCGCCTGATGGGTTCCAGACGTCCTCAGTGGCCATCGAGTTCCACCTCTCAATATGCCGGCTATTCCGTGCGACCCAGTTGTAGTTGTGCCCCGATGTACTCCTCCTGCGGATCAATCCAACACGTTATTAATGGTTTTCACAAGATGGCGTGAAAGTAATGTGACATGTAGAGACATACCCATGGGAGCTTTGAGTCTGTTGGAGGCGGTGGAGGAAAGACTGCCAGTACCCAAATTGGCGAGCAGCTCCGGAGAGTATGGCTCAACGGCACTCATGCACAGGAGGAAGCATTTCGTCATCCAATCTTGAGGCTCCCCGTGCACAGTTGGAGATACGGCCTCCGACGCAACCTCCGTCGCGGCCTGGTGGAAAAGGGATCCCACGTGACTGCGCCGATGTCAAGAAGTCTAGGTCCCCACGAGGCGAGGTAGGAGCCGCGGTCGATTCCTGGGCCCATCGGTCGGCATGCATCCATTTGTAACCCAAGGTTGGCCTTGCGAGTGGATGCACGTTAGCTTCATCGGCAGACCTTTGGGTAGTACCGCTTTGACACTCTTGGTCGCGCTATGGGTAGGTACGACCAGGACCACAAGCTGTAGAAGCGAGGGCAACCTCCCATTATTGAAGTTGGTTGTGACCGTGGCGGGCCGCACACATCTCGCGATATGTGTCTGCGAAGCTAGAGCCAGTAGTAGAAGTCCGGTGCTGCATCTTCTACTTTGCTCGGCTAATTCGGCGACCCAAGCGAGGTGGGGGCAACGGAATCACCATTTCCGTTTGTAAATAAAATTCTGCAAGGAGGAAATAGAGGTACACCTCGAAATGCCTATTTATCGACCGAGTCGGCGTTTTGAGACATGGTCCAGCCTCGAGGCTGTCAAGCCATGTGAAAGAGACTCCACGATCACAGTTCCCGTGTAATGCGTTGTGCCAAACCTGCATCGAAGAAAATCACATGTTAGCAAATCACATTAGCTCCCGAGATAAGTGTGGTCGGTGTGCTTTCACATTTATTACCTTTCCTCTACATAGTTCTTCCATGCCTCTTTGGAGGGCTTGCGCACTACGAGGGGTTTCTGGAAAGTGGAAGGCCAAATAACATGGCGACATCTTTGAGGGTCACCGTCATCTCGCCGAAGGAGGTGGAAAGTATCGTCTCCGGGCGCCATCTGTCGACCAACGCGGTGATAAGGGCCCCGTCGAGTCTAGGCATCGGGGTCCACGGCCCTTCCTTCGCCGTAGGCTCCACGCACTGAAATGCGAAGCTAACGAGCCCGTCCGTCCCAGGCCGTATATGAACTGAGGGTCCAATGTCTTAATGTTACGGGAGCCACGCATGCGGAGAGTGTTAAGCTGCAAGGACAAAGCAAGTAAACGTACTTAGCATAACGAAAGGTGCGTACGCTTGCGATACGTTACGACAGTGTAGTAATGACGTTACCGTCTGGCCGGAGGCCCACTTCCGGGCCCTGTGGTCGTCATCATACTTCGATCGCAACAGCTCTGGCAACTCCATAACAAGCCTGCATAATCTCCAGGGAATGAAACAATGAAATACGAAAAAATAACATCAGAAGAAATTTCAAAACCACTGTACATACCCAAAGAAATTTAGGTTCATAAATTACATAACTGAAATTTCACGAAGAGAATGCAAAAGGAAGGTAGTAGGAAGATGTTGCATGTCTAAGCGTATAGTTGAAATATTACATTGGACAACATCACCCTCTGTTTGGGCAGCTTCTACGGTCATGCCCTGTCTGCCTGCAGATGCGACAGCGCCGAAGGCCATCGTCTCGCTGAGACGCATCCATGTCACCCTCAAACCGCGCGCGGGCAGTCTACCCGGCGTGTCGCGCCTTAGTGTGGGAATGCGGGAGCCACGTAGGGGTTCGGAGGTCTTGTAGTTGTTGCCGGCGTTGAGCGGTTCGAAATGCCCCGTCCATGTTGCTCTAACGGCATCCATACGGTAGTACGGTGTGACATATTGTGTGTCGTCGTTGCCCCCATGTCACGGCACGCAGCTGCTAACGTCGCGGCGGATGTGCTCTAAGCGAGGCTTGTTGCATGAGCAGGTCGCCTCATACTGGGCGGTGGCATCTACGGTTTGTGTCCCCAGCGGAGTATCGAACGGTGCTTGCGCTTGCACTCGGCGAGAAAAATGTTACTGCGCGAGGTCCATCATGCGCGTCGCGGTGGAATTGAGCTTTACGCCTCTGGCCAGTAACAAAGCCTCGACACGGGAAGCGAAGGTTGAGCGCGATTATACGCCGCCCTTTGCCGATCAACAAAGTATTTCGCGGTCCTAAAAATGTGAGCTCAATGATTGAGCAAATGGGTAGGCAACGAGCCCCATGACACATTGTTGTGCGACTCGGCGAAGTTAAATCGTCATGATGGAGTATCTGCGAAGAGAAGCATACCGCTTAGGTGGAAAAGAGTCTTTGTCAAATGATGTGCTACCGTACTAGAGAGGGCATTATCTTACCAAGCACCATTTGTATCGTGCGCCCAGGCCCATCTCTCGGCTGGTTTACGAGCTATCCATTGAGCGAATGTCATCTTGCGCCCGTCACGGAGACCTCAGAGCCACCAATTACTGTGTGCCCTCCGTGGTCTCTTCCGCCACCAGTTCCTTTGGCGCTCGTTCATTTGGTTAAATATCGTATCGAACTTGCGCAGTTGGTTTTGCATGCATAGGGTTTTGAATAGCTTCACCATGTTCTTGTTCATGCACATGGTGTACAGGTTCGCCCCAAGGTGACGCATGCACCATCTACGCTGAACGTCTCTCCACCGCAATGGCAATCTTCATCCTCCGCCATTCTATCGAGGCGTTCAGCGACCCTGCATTACGGTCCGATCTGGCGCACACCGGGCCTATCCCGCACCACACGGGTCTTCACCAGGGATAGGAACCAGAACCGGTATCGTTGCTTTTCGCCCTCAACCACGGCGAAAGCCAGCGGTAATGGTGGTTGTTTGCATCGGCGGCTAGGGCGGTGAGTAGGGTGCCATTATCTTGGCCGGACGAAATGTCCCATCCACGCATATAACGGGGCGGCGATTCTTTGAATGCCGTGATGCACGGACCGAACGCCCAGAACACCCTGAGGAGGTAGTAGTGTTCTGGAGCAGTCGTTCCATCGGGAAGCTGCACGGGTTCGACAGCAATAGCATATTCGGAGCCCGGGTTTGTTGCAGCTATCCGCCTTAGTAGTCGTGGAGCCCAATTGAATGACTCCATAAAACTACCAAACAGCATTTTCAAAGCCATCTGCTTTGCTCGCCAAGCTTGCAAGTAGTTTATGGACATCCCTGTCCTGTTCTGCATCTCAGCAATTATGGTTGCGGGCCTGAGGCTAATGTCGGCCTTCAGCACGTCTAACAGGATTTGCGCGATGAATCTTGATTTCACCACACCGCTTGTGTTCCGAACAAGCGCCTCTGTGCATGTGTGCGGTGTGTACCGAGTTATAACGAAATGGTGCTGATGTTTAGGGCGGTTCGCACGAACATAGTATTTCGCACTGCTGCCCTTTCTTACATTTAAGCTCGAAGCAGGTCTGGTCCGAGCGAGTCACACGGTGGTCACGCCGGGTCAGCACCGCGTAATTAGTGCAGAAGTGCATCGCTTCCTCCTTTGTGGCAAACTCCTGATCGAGTTCTATATCGCTATGGTCTTGCCCACGCCTAGAAATATCCTCCAAGCGGGCCAGAACACAGTCGGCCGGGTTCAGCAAGTGCAAAATGCGATTGCTGGCCCCGGGTCCTCATCTTCGTCAGGACCGTCACCATAAGTAGGGTGAGGGTCATCCGCTAGGGCATCCGCATCAACCTCGAGGGCCAGGCGCATCCATCTCGCCGATCCTGCCAAGCCCCCTTGAGCGGGGACTTGCTGCGAGCTCATCGCAATTTCCTCTTCGGGCTCGGGTTGTTCGTCCGCATTGACCCCCATGTCCTCCTCCTGGGCTCGGCTCGTCCCTGCCTCCCCAGCGGGGGTGCGAGGGACCAGCTTCACGTGAACACCTAGTGCGAACCCTTCCTGTGCGGCCTTCTCCATGTAGAACTGCCAGGCACTCGTTCTCTGAGCTCGAATAAATTTGTACACGTAAAGCAAGCTATTTGGCACTACATGGGGCCTAACCCCATCTACCACGAGCTTGTACAACGTACGGTCAACACTAAGAGCGCGTGCAACCGCTCTTGCTACTGTACGCAACTCTATCGGTGGATTTACAGTTGTCTCTATGTGTGCACAATTATGCATGCTGACAAATGGGCCCTGCAATTTTTCGGGCTCCCCCCCATGCCATATATGAAGCGGGATCGCCATCGAGGACTGTAGAAATACATAATTGTAGTCAACAATAAATGCACACACGCACCGCTAACATCTTAAAACGTATTGTCATTACTCAAATTTTAATTACGAAAGCATTAATGTTATGGTTACGTACAGTTGAAATGTATGCCAACATATAATTATGTATATGTTATATAACATACTAGCACAAGACATATGCAGTTTATTAAAGGTACAACAATACGAAGTCGAATAAGTAATAAAGCAAAATGAATTAATACAGTAGAGAATATCGTGCAACCAGTATTTAAGTCATATTAAGCAGCAACTTTGGTTCGAGTTATTAGGTTCTGAAAGGAGGTCAACTCCTTTCGGGTCCAAGTTGTGATTACGTCCAAAAAAAGGTACAACAATACGAAGTCGAATAAGTAATAAAGCAAAATGAATTAACACAAGATGCAATTTACGTGCAACCAGATTTAAGTCAGTTAAGCGACAACTTTGGTTCGAGTTATTAGGTTCTGAAAAGAGGTCAACTCCTTTCGGGTCCAAGTTGTGATTACGTCCAAAACAAGGTACAACAATACGAAGTCGAATAAGTAATAAGGCAAAATGAATTAACACAGTACAAAAATTGGTGCAACCAAGATATAAGTCAGTTAAGCGACAACTTTGGTTCGAGTTATTAGGTTACGAAGGAGGTCAACTCCTTTCGGGTCCAAGATTGTGATTACGTCAAAAAATAAGTACAACAATACGAAGTCGAATAAGTAATAAGGCAAAATGAATTAACACAAGACAAAAATTGGTGCAACCAGTATATAAGTCAGATTAAGCAGCAACTTTGGTTCGAGTTATTAGGTTCTGAAAGGAGGTCAACTCCTTTCGGGTCCAAGTTGTGATTACGTCAAAAAATAAGTACAACAATACGAAGTCGAATAAGTAATAAGGCAAAATGAATTAACACAGTACAAAAATTGGTGCAACCAGTATATAAGTCAGATTAAGCAGCAACTTTGGTTCGAGTTATTAGGTTCTGAAAGGAGGTCAACTCCTTTCGGGTCCAAGTTGTGATTACGTCCAAAAAAAGGTACAACAATGCGAAGTCGAATAAGTAATAAGGCAAAATGAATTAACACAGTACAGAATTTCGTGCAACCAGTATTTAAGTCAGATTAAGCAGCTACTTTGGTTCGAGTTGTTAGGTTCAGAAAGGAGGTCAACTCCTTTCGGGTCCAAGTAATGATTACGTCCAAAAAAAAGTACAACAATACGAAGTCGAATAAGTAATAAGACAAAATGAATTAACACAGTACATAATTTCGTGCAACCAGTATTTAAGCCAGATTAAGCAGCAACTTTGGTTCGACTTATTAGGTTCAGAAAGGATGTCAACTCCTTTCGGGTCCAAGTTGTGATTACGGCCAAAAAAAGGTACAACAATACGAAGTCAAATAAGTAATAAGGCAAAATGACTTAACACAGTCCTGAACTTCGTGCCACCAATATTTAAGTCCGATTAAGCAGCAACTTTGGTTCGAGTAATCAAGTCATTTCGGGTCCAAGTTGTGATTACGTCAAAAAAAATACAATCCTATGCTTACGGTGAAGATCGTGTCAAATACAGACAGCCCGATGGTCATCGGAGGGTCCAGCCCACCAGGCGAGACAAGGTTACCTCGGCAGAGGGTCCCAAAATAAGGTTGTTAATTCACGTTCTCCGCACAAAATATCACATACATTACTGCTACACACATAATGTCATAATAGCATTGTACTAATGTTTCCTAATACCGTCGTAACATTTCACTATAGCATAACACTACACTGTCCTCAAGAATAATACATTGCATAAACGTAAATACGGCAATCTAACCTAACAAGCTGTTCACTAAAACTGCACTGACCAAAACATGCTATTATTTATGAAGATTTGTTAACTAACCTTCTCCAAGTAGTACAGTAGATCAAAAAAACTCGAGCTTTCAACCAATAAATGTTCGTCAAAAATACCTGCAAGATACAAATCATGTATGAAATAAAAAAAATTTATTAAACTTTGTGAAAACATAAACAAACCACACAGTAATAAAGTAGGTCGCCATGTATAGGGTGTTAATTTAATGTAACACATGCGCACATACATTTCTTCATAACAACTTAATATGGCTAACATAGTGGTATGAACATGATTGAAGGAGGTGCTTGCCTTGCTCGAAGTTTCTCGGTCCAACAGACAAATCTGCGTGTCGCTAACCGCAAGGTCGGTATCTACGAAGCAAAAACCACAAGAAGAAGCGAAATATGTAATAAGGCAAAATAACTGACCAATGTCCAGAAGCCCGCGCCACCCATATTTAAGTCCGATTAAGCGGCTACTTTCGTTCGAGTTGTAAAGTTCAGAAAGGAGCTCAACTCCTTCGGGTCCAAGTAGTGCTTACGTCCAAAAATAATAACGATCCTTCGCTTAAGCGAATAATCGTTCTGATGGAAGCTCGCGAGGGTCGACCTCGGTCCACGTAGTGATTACATCAAGAAAATATGAACAATGCGGAATAAGTACAGTCCAATGGTCATCGGAGGGTCCGGACCCGAGGCAGTTCAACGTTCAGTGGAACCTCGCCGAAGGGTCACGACCTCTAGAGATACTTAAAGTCCCAAAAGATGGTTGTTATTTCATGCAAGAATACTTAATTGAACTTTTTGTATGGAATGCGGGGGCATATCTACCAGGTTCACAGTATAGGGCATATCTACCAGGTTCACAGTATAGAATACTTAATACAAACAATTCTTCAAAACAACAAAACCTACGAAAAATTGTAGTATGAACATGATTGAAGGAGGTGCTTACCTTGCTCCGAGTTTAGGTAACGTCGTCGGTACCTACACGAAGCAAAAACAACAATATGAAGTCATGTGGCAAGAAGTAGTAAGGCAAAAATGATTGAACTTTGCGATAATTTCAAATAACTATAACCACCGACTAATTAATCTTCTGTTTTCGCGCTCTCGATTTGTTGGCCTTCCCTTCAAGCTCCCAGAACATGCACTACAATCTGCTCTCACACTCTTCCCTCACACTCTGCTCTGGCACACTGCAAGGAGAGCGACGCAGCACCTCCATTTATAGGCTCAAAGATCATTACTGCTACGTTTACATTAATCATAATTTATGTTACGCATAATCATGTCGTTTATTCTTAATTACATTGATTAGAACTAAATTTAGCCGTAAACTTTACTTTATGCTGCATCGGATATGAACTCGATTTGACTTGACGTGATATGTCATGCTATTTCAACCACCGTTCCCTGTTTCTCCCACATGCATGCTGCTTTCGGTGGCAAAAGTATCCAGCCAATGGCATTAGCAACCAAAAAACGAGTTCCAATGCATCATTTCTCCCACGCGCGACAGGCAATGGCAGGGGGCGGCGACGGCTGCCGCAGCGGCGAGGCGAGGCGGCGTGAACTGCCACCTGGCTGCCGCCATGGGGTGGCGGCCGCCGTGTGGCGGCCGGCGGCGTGGCGGCGGGCCGACGCGAGGCGGTGGCCAGCGGGCGGCGGCAACGGTAGCCGTGAAACTGGCGGCAGCCGTGAAGTGGCGGCGGCCCCGGCTGACGCCGCGTGGGGTGGCGGCCGCCGTATGGTGTGGCGGCCGCCACGTGGCACGGCGGTAGCTGCTGACATTTTTGAAAAAAAAATTTAATGTTGTATATTTTTGCTATTTTGATTAATATGATGTATATTTGAGCTTTTTTTCCTAGTTTGACTGCTAGAATATTATAACTAATATTATTTTTTAGAAAAAAACTTTATATTGATTGAGAGAATCGTTAATCGGTTGCCGTCAGGAGAAAAAGTAAGGAAATTAAGGACATATTTGGTTCATATATATACGAAGGTTGTTATATTTTGCTAATTTTTTTTGTTAAACTCGCTTAAAGTTAGGTTATCAAAATTGAAGCCACACTATGACTAATAAAAGAAATTTTGTCATACTTTTTTTAGTCACACACTTTGGCTAATAAAAGAAATTTAGTCACACTATTTTGAGTCACTAACGTGTAGGACCTGGATGAATATTATAAGTAATATTATTATGTCCGCGCCGTCTAGTTTGACTGCTAGAATATTATAACTAATATTATTTTTTAGAAAAACTTAATATTCATTTGAGAATCGTTAATCGGTTGCCATCAAGAGCAAAAAAGAAAGGTAATTAAAGGCATATTTGGTTCATATACTAAGGTGTAGCAAAGTTTAGCTACCAACAGAAAGTCCCTAAAGAACAACGCTAGCTACAAGAATGAATCGCCACCATGCTCTGATAGACATGTGTATCTCACCTACAAAAGGTTCAGTTCCATCTAGACCCACTTGTCAATCTCCTTGAGCTGTAAGTAATTATTTTTATACAGCCGTTTTGTACGCAAAGCCTTTACCAAAAACAATGATAACAGGAGTTACACTTTGCCCTGAGAAAGAGCATAGTCCAATGTGGCTTTATCCGGTTTTGCTAGGCTGAAGCACCATTTTCTCAAATGCTGTTTGATCCTAATCCACAAGTTTGCACCGACAAATACGTAGATTATATTTGCTTATGGAGTCTGAGTCGATGTCCATACAAAATTAACACTACTACAGAACTGGGCATCACAAACGGTATATTACAAGCGGTTAGGTGCGAACCGGTTCTGGCCCACGCACCAGAAGCGGTTCGTGAGCAACGGGCGGGAGGGGGTCACTAGAAGCGGTTGGTCATACGAACCGCTTGTGTTGACAACCATCACAAGCGGTTCGTTTGCCAAACCGCTTATGAATTATCACAAGCGGTTTGAGACCTCAACCGCTTGTAGAGATTTATATTTAGAAGCGGTTCGTGTATAAAACCGCTACTGAAGTCTTAGTTTTAGTAGCGGTTTGTTTGTCAAACCGCTTCTACAAAGTCAGAAGCGGTTTGACATACAAACCGCTTCTAGAACTCAACCTTCAGAAGCGGTTTGTATATGAAACCGCTTCTAGAATCCCTCCCGCCCAGCACTTTAAACTTCTTCTTCCTCCCCGAGCCAACAGTCTGATGAACAGAGAAGGGCCGAGCACTGTTCTTCCGGGGAGGTGCTGCCCAAATTTTTTGTTTTGAAATTGCTGGTGATTTTGCTTCAAATTAAGTGTTTTAGGGTCAGTAAGAGCATGTTAGCATCTTTCTCACCTACATATTGCTGTTTTTTATGCATTGGATGTGGAGAAATCATGATTTATTCATGTTGAAATGTGTTGCTTTGCTAGGTAGAACATGTTGAAATGTGTATGGTATGAAGTTGTTCCCCAAAATTTATTTTGTATGCTTGTTGTTGTTATGGTATGAAGATGTATGGTGATCTAGTTCAAAATATGACATTGCAATGAAGTAATTAGTAGTGTATAAAATAAAATAAGGATAAAAAAATAATTAGAAAGGTAGAAAGGGATAAAAAAAACAAATTAGAAAGGTAGATCTTTAATTGCATGAAGGTGTAGGTGGGGTTGTTTTTCTTGGAGAAGAAAAAAATATATGAAATTATTACTTGTTGTAGATGAACCGGCAATGGATGTACAATGCGGACCGTCGATCGAGAGAGTTCATTGATGGCGTGCAGGCTTTTCTCGATGCGGCCATTGCATTCCTGCCTCCAGGCAGCTTCATATGTTGTCCGTGCGTAGATTGCAAGAACGAGAAGGAGCACTCACAGCGATGGCAGGTTATGAACCATTTGATGATGAGAGGTTTCATGCCAAACTATACCAGTTGGACCAACCATGGCGAAGACGAGGAAGAAGATGAGGAAGAAGAAGAGGGATTCAAAAATATCTCGGACGCCACGCAATGCTATTCCGTGGGAGGTACACTCAGTGACTTTGGTGATGATGAGCTGGACCAGATGCTACGTGACGGTGAGGGAGACTACACAGATGAAAGACAGTTCGAGAAATTCCAGCGCATGTTAGAGGACCACAGAACTCCTTTATACCCAAATTGTGGGCAGGACCACAAGAAGTTGCGTACCACACTTGAACTTATGCAATGGAAGGCCACAAATAGTGTGTCAGATAAGGGATTCGATGAGTTGTTGACACTCATAAAGAAGTTGCTTCCAGAAGATAACACTCTGCCTGAATCTACATATGAAGCAAAGGAAGTAAATGCATCCTTTGGGACTGAAAGTCTGAGAAGATACACGCATGTCGTAATGATTGCATCCTGTATCGCAATGCGTATGCCAATTTGGATGTTTGTCCAGTGTGCAAAGAATCACGGTATAAGGTGAAGAGAGATGATCCAGGTGAAATAGATGGGGAGCGTAAGAAGAAGAGACCTCCAGCTAAAGTGTTGTGGTATTTCCCAGTGATTCCCCGATTGAAGCGTATGTTTGCTAACAAAGCGCATGCCCAGATGATGCGTTGGCACAAAGAAGAGCGTAAAGATGACGGTATGCTTAGACACCCTGCAGATGGATCACAGTGGAGGAAAGTCGATCGGACGTACCCAGACTTCGCACAAGAGGTGAGAAACATAAGGTTTGGGTTAAGTACCGATGGGATGAATCCTTTCGGAGAGTTGAGCAGCAACCATAGCACCTGGCCTGTTACACTATGTATGTATAACATTCCTCCATGGTTGTGCATGAAGCGAAAGTATATCATGATGCCGTTGTTGATCCAAGGCCCCAAGCAACCTGGAAATGACATCGATGTCTACCTGAAACCATTGGTTGCAGATCTTGTGACGTTGTGGGAGGATGGTGCGGGTATGGGATGAGTACAAAAGGGAGTATTTCACCTTCGTGCATTGTTATTTGTAACAATCAACGATCGCCTGCTCTCATTAACTGTCTGGCCAAACTATCAAAGGATATAGAGCTTGTGTCCAATGCTTAGATGAAACGGACAGCATGTACCTGAAAAACTCTCGAAAGGTTGTCTACATGGGCCACCGTAGGTTTCTTCCTCTGAGTCACCCATGGCGGAAGAAGTGCAGGAAATTTAACGGGCAAGTAGACCTTCGTGCTAGGCCTCGGCGTAAGATCTTGGGCCACATGTACTTGCTATGGTAAAGAATCTGAAAGTAGTATTCGGAAAGGGTCCTGGAAGCAAACACATGCGGAATGAGGATGGTCGAGCGCCAATGTGGAAGAAGAAGTCAGTATTTTGGGACTTGCCTTATTGGGAAGTCTTGGAGGTTCGTCACTCACTTGACTTCATGCACATCACGAAGAATGTTTGCTTGAACCTGCTAGGCTACATAGATATGTATGGCCAATCAAAAGATACACCGCAAGGTCGGAAGGACCTTAAACTCTTGGAAGGCGAGGAACGACCTACATCCGGAAAGAGAGAAAAAGGACAACATTACCTACATCCTGCGAGCTACACTCTAAGCAAAGAAGAGAAAAAAAGCATGATAGAGTGCCTGAATAGTGTGAAGGTCCCTTCCGGATACTCATCAAATGTAAAGAGACTCATAAACACGAGCCAGAATAAAATCGTACACCTAAAATCCCATGACTGTCTTGTGTTGATGACACAAATTGCTCCCAGTGGCTATAAGAGGTATACTTCCCGAGTGGGTACGGGGGATAATCACAAAGCTGTGTTCTTTTTTCAATGCGATTTGGCATAAGTCATCGACCCAGATAAACTAAGTAAGCTGCAGGATGACGTGGTACAAAGTGTGGTTTGTCTTGAGATGATATTTCCTCCTGCGTTCTTTGATATTATGGTTCATCTCACTGTTCACCTTGTCAAAGAGATAGGTATTCTCGGACCTGTGTATCAGCACAACATGTTCCCTTTCGAGAGGTACATGAGTGTGCTAAAGAAGTATGTTCGTAACCGTTCTCGTCCGGAAGGATGCATTGCCGAGGGTTATGGGACAGAGGAGGTGATTGAATTTTGTGTGGATTACATTAATGATCTAAATCCGATCGGCGTCCCTATATCACGCCATGAGGGCAGGCTACGGGGAAAAGGGACAGTAGGAAGGAAAGCAATTGCATGCAATGGTCTTCTTACATTTAAGCAAGCACATTTCACGGTTTTGAAACAATCAACTGTGGTGGCCCCGTATGTTGTTGAGCACAAGAGTATTCTACGCCGTGAATTCCCTGGGAGGTCTGAGGATTGGATAACACTGAAGCACATGGATTCTTTCGGCGCTTGGTTACAAAACTATATCCTTTTCAAAGGGTCGACAATGAACAATTGCAACGATTGGCACGGGGACCTTCTAGTGAAATCGTGACATTCAAAGTACGAGATAAATTGTTACACATTTTACACCAGATCCCGAGGATGACAAGAGCACCAATCGAGCAGCGGTGTCCGTATAGATGCCGAAGACAACAAAGGAAAGGTGGACACATATTATGGTTTCATAGAAGAGATATGGGAGCTTGACTATGGACCTTTAAAGGTCCCTCTATTTAAGTGCCAATGGGTCAAACTCACTTCAGGCGGCGTAAAGGTCGACAAATACGGCATGACAACCGTTGACCTCACGCAAGTCGGCTATAGGCGTGAACCGTTCGTCCTTGCAAATGATGTGAGACAGGTCTTCTATGTAATAGACATGTCAAGCAAGCCTAAGAAGCAGAAAGATAATAATAATAATAAGCCAAAGCGACACGTGGTTCTCCAAGGCAAGCGAAGGATTGTCGGAGTTGAGGACGTCCACAGATGAGGAAGACTATAGTCGATTCGGCGAGCTCCCTCCTTTTGCGGTGGATGTTGACATAAGCCTCCTGAATGACACAGACCTGGATGCTTACATACGTCACGATCATAACGAAGGAAGACTTGTAAAGACATAGTATGGTACTACTTAAAATGTAGTATTACTGTATGAACTTATTTATTTGAACTTGTGTGATCATTTTTAGACGTGTCTTATACTGTACGTGTTTATTTGAAATAAACCTCATGAAATAAACCCCAAGAAATAAACCTTATGGAATAAACAATAAATAAATAAAAAATATAAACCTCAAGAAGTAAACAAAAAAGAAAGGTAAAGAAAGTTAAAAAAAAGAGAGAAAGGTTTAACAAATGAAGAATATAAACAAAAACAATAAAGAAATAAACCTTATGGAATAAAGAATAAAGAAAGTAAAAAAAAAGAAAGGTAAAGAAACTAAAAAAAAAGAATATAAATGAAGAATATCAACAAAAAAGAAAGGTAAAGAAAGTAAAAAAAAAAGGTAAAGAAAGTAAAAAAAATGAAAGGTAAAGAAAGTAAAAAAAAAAGAAAGGTTTAAAAGAAAAAAAAGAAAGGTTTAACAAATGAAGAATATAAACAAAAAACAATAAAGAAATAAAGAAAATAAAAAAAATGAAAGGTAAAGAAAGTAAAAAAAAAAGGTTTAAAAGAAAAAAAAAGAATGGCCGGCGGGGAGCGAGTGGGGCTCGAACGGGCGACCTCGAGCCCGCACTCAAGCGCCCACGCTAGCCAGGGGGGAGAGGAGAGTTCTTGTTAACCGTAATAGGCAACACACTCTTTTAAGTAGTATGTATCGGTTCCAATTATAACCGCTGAGATGGCTTCTACAAGCGGTTTGTATTAATAACCGCTTGTAGAGATATCTCTACAAGCGGTTCCAATTAATAACCGCTTGTAGAGAGAGATTCTGCAAGCGGTTATTAATTAGAACCGCTTGTAGAGAGAGATTCTACAAGCGGTTATTAATTAGAACCGCTTGTAGAGATCTCTCTTTACAAGCGGTTTGTATTAAGAACCGCTTGTAGATCTCACGTTTACAAGCGGTTTGTATTAAGAACCGCTTGTAGAGGTGGCTGCCTTTATACACGCTCGCGCTCTCTCCCTTCGTCAAACCTCCAAATTTTCCTAAGTCCCGCGCGCCCTGCAGCTCACGCCGTGCTCGCCTGCTCTTTGCACCGCGCCGACGCCGCCTCCGCCACCGTCTTGGACGCCGCTCCGCCATCACAGCGCCGACGCCGCTGTGCCACCCCACCGGAGGAGGTAGGTATAGCTGTGTGTACCCCCACCTCCTCCTATTCTGATGCGCCCATAAGGTGTTCGATGAAATGTCCACAAGGCATTTTCATATATGTATTATTGATATGTTGGTATGTATGTTGTTAATTATGTTCATATATGTATTTGGTATGTTGGTATTGTTGGTATTTGGTATGTTGGTATTTGGTATTGTTGGTATTTGGTATGTTGGTATTTGGTATTGTGTATATATATTGAGAGACATTGTATTTGGTATGTTGGTATTTGGTATGTATGGTATTTGGTGATGGTGTATGGTATTTGGTATGTTGGTATTTGGTATTAATTGTGTATATATATTGAGAGACATTGTATATATATATATATATATATATGTGTGTGTGTGTGTGTGTGTGTGTGTGTGTTGTTGGTGATGGTGTATGGTATTTGGTATGTTGGTATTTGGTATTGTGTATATATATTGAGAGACATTGTATTTGGTATGTTGGTATTTGGTATGTTGGTATTTGGTATGTATGGTATTTGGTATGTTGGTATTTGGTATTGTGTATATATATTGAGAGACATTGTATATATATATATATATATATATATGTGTGTGTGTGTGTGTGTGTGTGTATGTTGTTGGTGATGGTGTATGGATCGGCTTGGCTCGTTAGCTCAATTCCAAAAATAAATTGAATTTTGCGGTAGATCGGCTCGTTAGCTCAATACCATATATATATTGAAATTGAATTTTGCGCTAGATCGGCTCGTTAGCTCAATTCCAAAAATAAAATGATATTAAATTAAACTATGTTAATTTTAAAAATGACCGAAAAAATGTGAACTTGACTCATTTCCACCCCTACCTCCACCTCACACAACAACTCCTGTGAGATCAGTTCTTTCACCGACGTCCCCTTTCCTCCTCATGTTGGTATATGTATACCTATATATATATATATATGTTGTTATAGATGTTTTCGAATTTAAGGTTACATTATATCAACATTTTTAGATGGCACAACCAACACGTGGTGACCCTAATTTCGACGAGGAAGAACAGTTCCTGTTAGACTCCATCGCCGACTATGAAGGTTATCCTGCATGGCCGTGGCCGGTAACACTGGTTCCGGCGAGAATGTGGACACCGTTAACACCGAGGTATGGTCAGAAGAAAATAATTCCTGTGGGCATGTTAATTAATCGCAATTCATTATTAGAATACACCCTGACATGTTATATATATGTTTGTTTATTTAAAGCCTGTTACATCGAGCAACCAATCCAAGAATCGGGGACCTAACAAGAAGCCGTCCACAAAGCATGTGTTTACCGAAATTGACAACGATGGGAAGCCGATTGCCCCTCTTTCAGCAGTTGGGCCGTTCAACAACGCCTGCGGTTACCACGTAAGAGATCACGTCCCAATTAGCATTAAGAAATAGGCTGAAGTTCCTCAAGCTACCAAGGACCTCCTCTGGCAAGATATTCTGGAAAATTTCACATTTCCTCAAGGGTTTGGAGACAAGGCCAAGAATTATACGTTGAAGAAGATGGCACTCTCATTTCAGTCATGGAAGTCGGCTCTCGACAAAAGTACGTGCAGAAGGGAGAAAGACCTGACTTCAACCAATTTCCTTATCTGGCCGATCACTGGGAAGCATTCGAGGAGTACAAGATGTCAGCTGAAGGCCAGGCTGCAAGTCAGAAGAATAAGACCAATGCACAGATGAAGAAGTACCACCACCATCTCGGCAGCGGTGGTTACCTCAAGGCTGTACCGAAATGGGACAAGAAAGAAGAAGAATTATTGGCCAAGGAAGTCACACGATTCTTGCTTTGTGGGAAGAGCGCTGCGCAATTGGTTCATGGAGTCACGGGGAGCCTTGCAGATGATGGCAGTTTGGTGATGCTACCAAATGTACAAGATGTTGGCCGAGAATTGTACAAGCCGTCGAGCGATCTCGGTCGAGGCTCTTTTGTGGTAGACAGGAGAACGATGAGCTAACACATGCCCTCCAAACCCCTGAGCACCGGGGACGGACCACGAGGTTTTGGCAAGACGCCATGGAAATGCGGTTTCGTGAAGGATACGCTTTAAATGCGAGCCGCCAGAGAACCAAAACAAGAGAAGCAAATAAAATGGCTCAATTGGAGCAGGAGCTTAGAGCAACCAGGCTAGCATTGGAGATCTAGTGGCGCAACAAGTTGCGCAACAAGTGCGGGTAGCTCTCGGTAACCTTCGAGGATCGGCAGAGTCCAATCAATCAGCCAGACGCCATGATCAGCCCGTCAGCGCGGCGGAGCAGCTGCGCGTCCACCGGGGCCCCTCAAGGGGACGAAGACTTGCAAGCCCATTATCCCGTTGATGACATAAGGGTTCGCCGCCAGTGTGAGCTACACATCGATGTGCGCAACCTCTCCATCAGGGTGGCTTACGGCATGGCATTGCCGGTGTCACCGGGCCAGACCTTCCACTGCAACACAATACCCATGGGTTACTCGACGGTCGCGATGGAGGAGGTCTTTGGCGGATTTGAAGAACTAGTACTCGATATTGCTGGAGGCGACGACGTTACCAAGCTTGGACAGGCCCTCCACAATATCATCCTCTGGCGAAAAAGGTTGATCATATTTCCAGATGGCGTGGAGGCGTCATCTCCGGAGCCGCCGGCTGTAGGAAGCTCGTCTCCTCCACAACGACAACCCACGCCTCCTCGACAACCGACGCCTCCTTCAGCGTCGCCTCCTCCACAACGACAACCGACTCCTCCTCCACAACAACAACAGACGCCTCCTCCACAACGAGAACAGACGCCTCCTCCACAACGACAACCGACACCTCCACCATCTCCTCCGAGGAAGAAGCTCAAGAGCCATACTACTCCACCTGCTCCCACGAAGGCACAGTCCAGCCGGTCAAAAAGGGTAAAGGAACCTCCAAAGAGGGCATATGATAGGACCGACGAGGAGAATTACGCGATCGTCACCGAAGAAGTGGCTGCACACTTCGCACCAAAGAAGTCAGCTGACCCAAACGTACAAGTTGATCCAAAAGTGATGGAACACTTCTTGACCTGTCGTGCAATGCCACTCCCTGTGCCGTCCAACTATGAACGTACAATAATAAAGGCTACGGAAGAGTAAACGGGGTCAGGCGGCGGCGGCAAAGCAGAAGAGAGATCAAGATCAGCTGCGGCAAGATCAGGAGAACCTTGAGAGATTTATGAAGGAGGCAGGACTCACTTCCGTAGCTGGTGCTCTAGGATCAGATGTTCTCCCAATGGCAGAAGTCAGATGGCAATATAAGCTTGGCCGGGAGTTAATTGATCCAAATAAGATAAAGAACCTGCCAACCAAGATGCGACAATTTCATGAATGGTACATGATAGAGTCTGCTCAACAAAGAAAAATGTTCCCCCTCCGGGTCAGACAAGAAGATTTCTATCGTGGGGACAACACCATATGGCTCGAATTCGAAGACATATACAATATCTACCATAGCGACTCTATGAACGTGTCTCTCATGAGCTGCTGGTGCCTGTAAGTATCAAGCTCATAACTTTACCATTTACTTCCTTGTACCATAGAAGTGCAACTCTAATAACTTATACATTTCTACGTAGAATGGAGATACAACGATGTAGAAAATAGAACATATTCAACGTGGGCTTCCTCGACCCGGAAATTGTCAATGAGATCGTATTTCGATACAGCGCTAAAGCTCTTCAGGATTACGTTCTAGATGCATTCATGGGACAACACTACAAACCATACATACTTCTGCCCTTCAACTTCATGTACGTATATTTACGTGTTCTCATAACGCATTAATAAACTTTTCTTTTCCAAGGCATTGATAATACTGCTAGCTAGTTATATATATGTCGCAATATATGACCAGGTATCACTGGATCCTTTTGGTCATCAAGCTTGATAGTAGCAAGATCATTGTTCAAGACTCAAAAGGGGACCGGTGGAACAATATCGATATATCATTGATGTCCTAAACAGGTTTATAGCAAATATATATACAATTGTTTCCTTATTATATTGAAATACCTTGCTAATTCCAAGTCCGATAATTGCTATTCATAATAACGCGTCACACAGGCATTCGCAGTGGTTTCGCAAGAAGCAAAAAGGACAATTCGAGAATGAATTCACCGGCCCAAATAAGCACTCGAGTATTAAAACAGACAATTTGGAAACAACTTATGTGGCTATTATGTGTGCCACTACATGCAAAATATTACCCACGGTGATGTGCCCATAAGCGACAACGAGGTGAGTGCACATATCAATTAATACTTACACTTTAATTACATGCTCAGAGATTTATTAATTTCGTTCTTTGTCAGCCCAACATCGATGTGCAAGATGTGATCCGCCCTTGCCGGGTTGAAGCACTTCAAGAACAACTCATTGGCTTTATTGTTGACGAGATTGTATCCCCTGACGGCGAGTTCCACACACCGGGTTGGAGAGATTGTCCTTCTATAAGGACAGATGATCTGACATCAACGTCGACCAAGGACGTAAACAGCGATGCACGCAAGAATTAAATCAGCTCGAGATTCACCCTTTTATTCTTTCAAACTTGTAAAAGTTGCTTATGTGTAAATCAAACTTGTAAAAGTGCTCATTATTTCATGTCTTGTCAGTCAAACCTATCCATCTTTTAGTCTATTAAGTTCGTACTTTTACGTAAATGATACGTGATTATTTCAATGAGTACGTATGAGTAATATATATTTAATTGTATACAAAAACCAAATATTTCTATGTATTTTTAATGTCAAAATCCATACATATTGATACCCTACTCAAAAACATATTATATATTGAATATATAATATACAATGCCTCTCCACAAGCGGTTATTATCTCCAACCGCTTGTGGAGAGAGCACCTCCACAGGCGGTTTGTAATACGAACCGCTTGTGGAGAGGAAGTCTTCACAAGCGGTTTATAATACAAACCGCTTGTGAAGATCTCCCACGTGGCGCTCCCCCGAACCTTCCTGGACGCCTTTCGAACCGCTTGTGGTGTCTCACCACAAGCGGTTGACAGAACCGCTTGTGATACCCCGAAGGGTATCACTCCCGGTTGCTTACCAGCGGTTCTAAAACCGCTTCTGAAAGCGGTTACGAACCGCTTGTGATGACCGGTTCTGTAGTAGTGTAACTATGAGCGCATCTCCAATGGTGCCACTTCAGCAAGCTATAAGGGTGCCAACTCAACATTTTGCTTAGGTGGATGAGAGAAAAGAAAGATAGAGATATAGACTGACTACTAACTTATAGCCAGGCTATAGCTGATTCCAAGGCATTTATCACCTCTTACATATGGGCCCATATTTAATTTTGTAGGTAATGCTATAGCTAGTTCATTGGAGAGGTTGTCTATTAGCTATCTATAGATGACATGTACACTTCTTATAGCTAGTAGTTGACTACACCATTGGAGATGCCAAGGCTGGTTAACACGAAAACATACAGTGCGAAGACGTGTAAATTGGAAACTAGACACGGAGTGATGAGTACAACATGCTTTATTAAACTAAGTGCCTTCTCATCATTTTTTCGATTACCTGAGCCTTCACGGTTTCACACACACCAAAGTGAGAAAAGAAGCACTGCACTGCTGCAGTGACAAACGAGAGATTCTTTTCCGCTGTTCTTTGGGAAGGTAGCTTGGGAAAAAGGCCATGAGTGGCTTAGGCACCGGAATAAGTTTACGATCCTCTCTCTCTTCTCCCTTTCGATCTGCTAGAAAGGCGTCCATGCACAAAACCCTATGAACTTTATTTTTTGTTCTTTTTACCTTCAGTTGATGACAATGTTGCGTATCAAACCGGCTGTAGCGGGGAGAGGAAGGAGCTGCCACATCAACGGAATCCTTTTTTTTAAAAAAAATCTAGTATTTTCCTCTCATTTTTTTTTACAGATATGACCATGTCTTCATCGGAGCAGCCGCCTGGGGAATGCGGCAACGCTAGGCGCGGCGCCAGGCCAATGCCACGGCTAGGGAGCGCGGTAGCCAGGCTCCTGCGCCGGGGGAACGCGGCAAGCGGCCAGGAAGTGCGAGAGGCGGCTGCCAGGACAAGTAGTGCGGGAGGCAGGCTGCTGCACTCTCCGAACATGGTAGGTGGCTGCCGCAGTGAGAAGGTGGTAAATCTGCAAAAAAAAATGATGGGAGGGGCTAGATTTGCAAAAAAAAAAAAGGAGGGAAGGGGGCTAGAAAAGGGATAAACTGCGTACACTTGTGATGGGATGCAAGAAAGAGAAGGTACGTCCTCAAAATTTACATTTCTTGTTTGAGTCTAAAATCGGCAGTGATATTAGGTAAAAATTTTGGGCACAAATCAATCACTACCATACAGAAGCACATTACAGAAGATTAGAAACAGTTATCACAGACGTGTAATAATCCAAACAAGGAAGACAAGAGAGGAGTTGTAGGCCGGGCCAGCCGAGTCGGCCATGACGTGCGGGCCAAGCAGGACTCTGCCCGGCTGGCCATAAAATGGGAGTAGGGGGAGCGCTGGTAAACCCTAGCTACTGCCACACTGCCCGCGTCGTCGTCTGCCTGCCACCGAGCTCCCTGCCGTCGCCATGCCCCGACCGCTCTTGTGTGTTGCGCCGTCATCCCCAACCCACCCCGCACCACCCCACCGTCCCCAACTGCTAACATGCCATCTATTGTCATTGCCTCGACCGCACCATGACATGGTACCACCACGTTGAGCCGTCATCACTGTATTGTTAACGAGGTGTGCCGTTGTTCCACTATCGTGCCTCACAAGAGCGCACCAACATCGCATCAGTCGCAGCTAGAATGTGTTTCGGCGTCCCTCTCCTTGTTGTTCATGTCCTTGTCAAACTGTGTGTCTTATCTAAGATCCGTTCACATCATCATGTGTAGGATGTGTCAAAGATCTTGGGGAACATGGTGCGATAGTTTCATGAAGAGTGAAGGAGTGGAGAACATGCGAGAATCATGGAGGACCAACATTGTCGATGTTTCTGGCAAGCCTTCGGGACACTAGTACAAACCCTAGGTTAAAGAGAGTGATGTTATTGTCATATTAGTGTTAGATGGAAAAGTTGGAGAGCACCAAGATGGTCTTTGGGAGAGATCGGTATTCAATTATTAGTTGTCTCTGTGTTTGGGGCTAGTTTTGTGAGTATTTACGTTCAGTTGCATGGCCTATCCAAGTTATGAAAAGTGTAGATAATTGTCTAAAGATTCATTAGAACACAAGAACATTAAATTTGGTTAAGCAGTTAGAAAGATATGGCTTATACAAGCTTGTTGTCCAATAATCGGTCTATGCTTAGAGCAGTTTTGTTTACCTGCTTATTAGGGCTAGATAATAGCCAAAATAAATTATGTCCATAACTAAGAAAGCTAGATAATTTTTTTATAGATTCTAGATATGCTATGGTTTGCTATATTTGGAGTTGTATAAAAAATAGTTACAAAATTGTGAAGTCTGCTATCTAGTGGACTGTGCAACTCCGGGCTGCTTCCTATATGACCTAGAGACAAGAGAAGTGCTAATGAATTAGCAAGTATCAGATGTGCTCTTCCTATCAATCCTACAGCCAGCAAAGTCTGCATCTGAAAAGGCTCTAAGGGACAGACCGGAGGAAGAAGAGTACTAGATACCATAGTCAATGTAGCTCAATGGTACCTAAAGATGCACTTCACTGCCCGGTGGTGAGATGCGCGAGGAGAAATCTGAAATCAAGCACAAAGACATACTGAGAAATGTATGTTAGGTCTCGAAGCAGTGAGATACAAGAGGGAGTCGATCATGTTTCGAAACTCCTTCTGATCAACTGGCTCACCATCCTCGTCAGGCTCGAGGATAGCAGTGGTGATCATAGGAGTCATGACTAGCTTCCTGTCAGACATATCGAAGCGTCTCAAGAGGTCCCGAGTGTACTTGCCTTGATGCAAGAATGTACCCTCCCGAATCTGCTTGATCTGGAAGCCAAGGAAATAGCTCAACTCACCTATCATGCTCGTCTTGAACTCAGTACTCATCACATCTGAGAACTGAGTAACGAGCGAATGCGAGGAGCCTCCAAAGATGATGTCATCAACATAGATCTGAACTAGGAGAAAGTCCGAATCAGAATGTCTGATGAACAGAGTCTTGTCCACTTGACCCATATGAAAACCATGACTCAAGAGGTAGGGCTTAAGCCTCTCATACCAAGCTCGTGGAGCTTGCTTAAGTCCATACAAAGCTTTGGAAAGCTTTAATACATGGTTAGGGTACTTGGGATTCTCAAATCCTGGAGGTTGTCTAACATACACCTCTTCGTCAATGAAACCATTGAGGAATGCACTTTTAACATCCTTTTGATAAAGCTTGAAGCCCTTGGATGCCGCGAATGCGAGCAGGACCCTGATGGCCTCTAATCTAGCTACAGGAGCAAAGGTCTCCTCAAAGTCAAGGCCATCGACCTGATTGAAACCCTGAGCGACTAGCCTAACTTTGTTTCAAACTACAACCCCATCCTCACTCTGCTTGTTTTTGAACACACACTTGGTCCCGATGATGTTGTGACCAGAAGGGGACTCAACATGCTGCCAAACTTTGTTCCTCTCAAAGTTTTCGAGTTTCTCATGTATGGCATTAATCTAAGATTCATCGGATAAAGCATATGAAACATCATTCGGCTCAAAAGAGGCAACAAAGATAGAATGAAAGTAGAAAGTGGACAAACCTGACTTAGAGCGAGTAACTTGCTCAAACAGATCTTCGATGATCTAGTCAGGTGGATGAACCTGCTAGATGTGGTGGGGAGATCCAGAAGCAGAAGTGACCTCTACTCCTCTCGTGGGAGAAGTAGGAACAAAACCACTAGCTACTGAAGAGTCTAACGGTAAGGGTTAATCTCACTGAGGTGCAGAAATGGAGACTAGAGGCACCTCAGGGGCAGGAATGGAGACTGGATCAAATAAAATGCCTTCATCTCTGTCATCCTCATCATCTGCAAAGATAGACTGGGAAAGAAGAGAGGAGCCTGAAATATCTGGCCGGGCACTTTGACTAGCCTCATCGAAGGTCACCTCACAAGTCTCTATCATCCTACACAAATCTACAGCCCAAATCCTATAGCTACGAGAAGAAATCAAGTAACTTAGAAAGATCCCATCAATAGAGTGTGACTCGAACTTGTCTAGGTTCCCAGACTTCAAGAAGAAACACTTGCAACCAAAAACGTGAAAATGAGATAAACTAGGCATTCGCCCATACCTCAACTCATAAGAAGTGTGGTGCAAGTGTGCCCTAAGAAAAAATCTGTTTGCAAAATGGCATGCCGTAGCTACAGCCTCAGCTCAAAACTTTCTAGGAGTATTGTACTCATCTAGCATCGTCCTGGCCATCTCTACCAGGGTTCTATTCTTCCTCTCCACTATGCCATTCTGCTGAGGAACGTACGGAGAAGAGAACTGATGCTTCATGCCTAATTCCTCATAGAAGCTACTAAAATAGGAGTTCTTGAACTCTGTGCCATTGTCACTGTGAATTGCTCGTAAGGCACCTGGGAGATTAATGGATAGTCTACGGACCAAACCCCTAAAGTGTAAAAAGGACTCATCCTTCGAGGCCATGACGAACACCTAAGAATACCTTAAAAAATCATCGACGATGATAGGGATGTACCACTTTCCTTCAGCTGACTGCACTCTAGCCGGACCAATAGTGTCCATGTGCATGAGCTATCTTGGTGCATAGTCATCACGCGGGTGACTAGGGGATGAGAAGTAGCAACCATCTTGCCATGTCGGCAAGGAGAACACACAACATCTTTGACCATCTTGAGTTTAGGCAAACCACGAATGGAGATCATGGATGCTAACTTGGGTCAAATGATCAAAGCCTATATGACCAAGTCTCCTATGCTAGAAGGAGAGATCATGGGACTCTGAAGCAATCAAACAATGGAGAGAATCTCCAGAAGAAGCAGGAAAATCAGCACGAAAGACTCTACCAAATCTAGAAATCCTGCAAACTAACTCCCTAGAAGAATCGAGGATTCTACAGGCACTACTCTTAAAGCTTACCTCGAAATCGTCATCGATAAGCTGAGAGGCAGAAAGCAAATTATACTGCAGCTTACTTACTAAGGCAACATCCTTAAGAATGAAATGATCATTAATGCATACGGTACCTTTACCGATGACTCTACCTGACAAAGCATCCCCAAAAGTGGTCGACTCATCATCGGGAGCTCGGACTAGGGAAGAAAACCAGCGGGAGTCTCCAGTCATATGATGAGAACAACCGGAGTCTATGATCCAAACCTCCCCCTTCCCTGTCCTATAAACCTGAATCAAAAAGAGCGAGACGCAGATGACTCAGTATTGGGACAGATCAAAGTAGATCTAGAAACCCAAAACTTAGTCACCCGAGCAAAGAACTAGCCAAAAGAGTACATGAATGCAATATAGCGCCTCTCCATGACTCTACTCTCACTAAGTCTGAAACTGCTCCTGTAGGACGTCGAGCAACAGGTGCCGGGTTGGTCCGCTGGTGTGCAAAGGCCAGATCATCCCAGTGCTGCTACCTAGACCTCCTGCTGGAGGAAGCAAACTCACGCCGCCGATATCTACCTCGATGGGAAGAACGAGGAATATCATGAGGATGGCAAAAAAACTGACTCGGGACAGCTTCGAGACGAAAACTAGAGGTAGAAACCTGAAAACCAAGCCCCGTACGCTATCCAAAAACAAGAGACTGTCTAACATGTCTATCTTGTCTAGAAGCAGTGTGTGCCTTAGGAGCACTCAGAGTCTAGGGATGACCTTGAATACCTCTAAGGGCATGAACATGCTCACGCCGAGTGATCGTGGCTCGTTTGAAGCAGAAATCAGCAAGATGTCCATCCTTCTGACAGAAGGTGCAAGTATACTTTGCCTTGGAGACTGAACTAGCAGGTGGTGTCACGTTCTCATCAGAGATCCCGTGGACCATACCAGCTGACGTAAAACTAGTGATGCTCATCTGTGGAGCAACCACAATCTCTCCACTCTTGGAGGCGCGCACAACTGTAAGCGGATGCACCCATGCGTGCTCCAAGTGGTCAAACCCTAGACCTTGATTGAATCTACTAATTTTGGATTGGTCTAAGATGAGATTGAGCTTCTTTTTGCCTCCAACAAATTTCTCAAGAGTGCTCATAAGATACTGGCACTCCTGGAAAAATGAGGCGCAAGAAGAACAGGGGGAAGGAGTAGAAGGAGAAGAGCCAGGAGAGGAAGAACGAATAGCACAGTACATATCTCTCCTTATGCACGGCCACCTCAATCTTGAGGGCCTCACAAGAAACGCAGGGGGCATTTCTAATCCTAGAAACTTGGGCTTCTTATTTCTTCCTAAGATTGACATGGATTTTATTCACGTCCTGCTTAACCCCAACACACAACAAGGAACCATTTTGTGACTTAGCTTGTAAGTCCTCAGCAAGATTTTTAGTTGCCTACAGCTCTCATGAGCTGACAAGGTCGTTAGAAGCATGTGATTCAAGTTCATCATTTCTAGTAGAAAGTTTCCTAAGGTGTGAGCTCATGGCATCTATTTCAACAAGCACTTTAGGGCAATTTTCACATGAAGCATTTGTGTGAGTATGAAGAAAACTAGCATCTAGAATAATGGGATCAATGGGATAGGTGCTAGCATTCTTCAACCTAAGACCATCAAGTTCAGAAAGCACACTATCATGCAAGGTCCTTATGTTCTCCAACTCCACAAGCAAAGCATCACATAGAGTGCAATCAGTGTCGCAGGAGGGAGATCTAAGCGAAGCTAACTCCCATGACAGACTATCAACCTCGTTCTTTAACTCCAAACACCTCGACTTGGCTCTAGCATGGAATTTTCCTAATTTACAAAAAGCATCATTAAGCTCATCGTAGGTTGGTACCTCATCGGCGTCGCTGTGGATGTCATCGTTGCTGATGCTGTTGGCGTCCACCATGAAACAAATGCCAAAGAAGTCATCGCCACCCTTCTTCTCTTGTGGATCATCCTCGCCCTCGTCGCTCCATATCTCCATGTCGGAGATGTCGATGTTGTCGAGCGCAGCGTGGACGTGGTGGAAAAGTTTTTTGTTCTTCGCGAAGTTACGGTACTTCTTCTCACGGGCTGGAGTCTTCTTGTTGCAGTTCTTGTCGGTGTAGTCGTTCTTGCTCAAACCGCTAGAGTCATTCTTGCCCTTCTCTAGCTTGGGGCAGTTTGCTTGAATGTGGTTCGGGCCACCACACTCGAAGCAGGTGACAGTGCCACTTCTCTTCTTCTCTCTCTCTCACTCTCTTGTAAACATTGGAAAATTTGCGAGCGACAAGAGCAAGCTCATTTTTTTGAAATCTTTCTTGAATTTCATCGCTTATGTCGCAAAGAGCAGAGAGAGAAACCAGAAGAAAAATCAAGAGAAGATCCAATGGGATCAGTGACCAAAGCTATTGACTGAGATTTTGTCTTACGAGAGACAATATCGATCTCATGAGTCTTGAGATGAGAATAAAGCCCATCAAGAGTCAAGGTTGACAAATCAGTAGAATCCTTGATGGTAGTCACCTTCATCTCCCAAACTCTCAAATCAAGTGCAGTCATAAAGTGCCTAGCATTCTCCGAATCAAAGTATGTGCAACCAACTGATCGGAGATTGCTAAAGATCTTTGTGAAACGAGCAAAGCACTCATTAATACTCTCACCAATGTGCTATTCAAACTTGTTATAGTCACGCTTGTACTGGTCCTGTCTCACCATCTTGATCTGAGTGGTGCCCTCATGGTAAGCATTGAGGGTCACCCAGATCTGATGAGCGGATTGTATGTGAGAGATCTAGTCATACTCACTGCGGCTAAGTCCCTGTATGAGAATTCTCTTGCCTTAGCATTTGCCTTAATGTCAGTCATGTTTGCGGCATTGACATTCTCATCAGCGGGAACCTCATAAGGGAGCTTCACCTTTTGCCAAATCAGGAAGCCCTAAACAGTGATGTATGATGCCATCCTTGACTTCCAGAACGGGTAGTCAATTCCTGAAAAATAGGAGGCTTGGTGAAATACTTATCTGTCGCCATGGCTCTCGAGACCGGACAAGATCTAAAAAGAGCAAAACCAAGATCTGATACCAATTGAAAGATCAAGATGGCGATAAGAGGGGGGTGAATGATCCCAATTTCAATATTCCCACCTCTTGGACAAGATTGATGCTTTCTCCAACAACAAGCCCCAAGAACCAAGTTAAATAATAAAACCAAGTAAGGAAATCTCAAGAATCAAGAGAAATCATGGATCATCTTAAAACAGCAGCACATCCCCCTAATAAAATTGCCATGAATATAAATTTGTGGCTCATATGGTTATGGGTTTTTTTGTGGTATCACTGGTTATTGAGAGTCCATCAAAAATCAATTCAAAATCACCTTTAGAAAAAGATAGATAAATAAGACAAGATTTGATGTTTCTGAAAAGCAAAAGTGAATTTTCAACACAAAAGAAACTAAGTCAAAAGGTGATATCTTCAAATTTGTGGCTCATTTGATTTTCAAATTTTTTATCTAATGAGACAATGAAGTCACGAAGCTACCCACCAAAAATCAGATCGAGATCAAGCATAATAAAATTATGATGAAAATAACAAGCTCTGCCACACAAAGAACTCAGGTAGAAAATTTGGGGCTCGGTAAAAACCTCATAGCTCCAAAACTATAATTTTTATGAATTTCTCACTTGGAGAGATGATAGGTATGAAAGTAACGCAACTTTTTCCAACAAGAACCACCCAATATCAGATCATATGAATTTTCTATAAAATAAACAAAGACTACTGCACTGAGAAAATATACTTGGACAGGAAATCAAGAAAGAAACTTCAAGAACACAACCTTCAAGGTTTCTCAAAAATTGAACATAGAAGAAGTGAAGCCTACATGATTGGGATATGAGATAAGAAGATTCATCCACTAATCTTTCATACTTGGGTCAAGAACCACAAGCATTTAGAAGGTGGGGAGGCAAATGTGCGGAATTTAATGCTTGAAATTAAAGTAAAGACATAATGTAAATACGAAATTTAAATTCACAAGAATAGTAAAGAAACTCTTTGTATTTCTGGTGAAAAGGTTACAAAGCCTCACAACAAATGGGCAAAGCTCAAATGAGCACACAATACCTTCAATTAGGGAGGCTACCCTTACCCTTCTATTTATAGTGTCCATGTGTCATCTTTCACCCTTGGATGAGTTGCTTCTATCCTAAGCTACCCACCAAAGACTAGGATTTGATCTCACACACTTACCCATTGGGCTAACCCGAAATCCAATAACATAACGGGTTTTACACTCTTCTCAAAGCAAACTAGACTTAACCACTACTTTATGCTCACTAGACTTTGTCACATTTTGCTTTTATTTCCGCTTCGTGTTTTTGCTATGTAAAGCTATTTGGCCTATCAGCCCCTTTCGTTGTCAAAACCAGTCACGTATGACTTAATTTTGGATGCTTAATATTAAGTGTTACTTGACTTCCCATGGTGTATGGATGTGGTATATCAATGTTTGATGAGTGTGCTAGTGACTAATCGTGGGACTAGCACGGTAAACACATAGGGTTCAGAAATGTAGTTTGTCATTAATCTTTAAAATGGTATTTCAAGGGTCGCCATTCTTTTGGAGTGGTATTTCAAAAAATTTCACAAAAAGGGGGAGTCACTTGATACAGGATGCACGATCTTCATGATGTAGGATCAAGGATAACCTTCGATTCGTGAACCCGGACAAACATGATAGCACCAACCATTGTCTCAATACAACAACCTACAACAAGTGAATTCGCCCAAGAACACCTCGTGGTCCATGTCTACTCGACCATGCAAGAATTAGACTCATGGTTCCACAATCACACGAATAAATTGCAAGAACAACAGAGGTATTTCCACGGAAATCACCCAATTCCCAAAAGGCAGCGCATAGCATATACCCAAGAATAAGCAAAGCTATCTTGAAAATATGTGGTTATGTTTACAATGGATGGAGAATATATATATATATACATATAGGGGTGGGGGTATGTGAACAGTACCACCCCTACCATATACGCACCCATCTAATTGGAAACAATCTCAATAGTTTGGAAACAAATTATTATAATATATGGGTACAATCTAAGTCATGGTGATCACTTTTCTTTCTTGAAGATTATTGAAATCTCTTCTTGCCAATTCATAGTGATCTCTTTCCTTGCTTGAAGATTGCTAAAATCTCAACTTCCTTTCCCTCTTCTCCTTCCCTTCTCTCTTGGTTCTTTCCTTTCCTCCTTGGGTGCATATACGGAAGGAAATGACGGGGCTGCGTGGGATCATGTTGGGTTGCATGGAACCTCGTGGGGTCGCATGGGGCCACATGGAACAAATGCATGTGGGTTGGTCCATGCGTCTGAATGCTCTCAGATGTCTCAAAGTGATTGTAATGTTTGTGTCATCCCCTTTTGGCCTTCATCATCTCTCGTCCTGCTAGACACACCATGTTCTAAGAGCTTTATATCTAAGAACACAAAAAGTAGTTGCCAAAGGAAGCATCCTATTCTTATTAAAAGTTATGTTATGGTTAGTTAAAGGCAAAGCAATATTTTGAGATAGTTCTTAGCACATGATCTGTGACATCATAGGATGTGACAATAGAGAATGTGACATTATAAAATGTGACATCATAGATTTCGGCATTACGGTATGATTTTATACCCTGTTTTTGGGTCGTTTCCGGGTGTTTGGGCCCTTCCGGGGGAGTTTTTGGCCTTGGGGGACCTAGTTGGGCCGTAGGTGGGTGCTCTTGGCCCATGTGGGAGGGTTGGGGGGCAGCACATGGCCCATGCGCCCCAACCCTAGCCCTTGCGCCTCCCTCCCTCCTCCTCCTCCTCCCCATAGCCGCCACCCCCCATTGCCCTAGCCGCCCACCTCTTCCCCCCTCCCATGTGCCACCCCTTCCCCTCCTCCCCACCCCTAGCCGGCCCTAGAGCCTCTCCCTCCGCGCGATCTCGCTGTCCGGGAACTCTCTGTCCAAGAGGATCCGGCGTTCCCAGCGATTGGAGGAGAGATCGGGTCGCGAGGAGGAGATGTTCGCCGACCGGGTGATCCGTCAAGAAGAGGTAAGGATTTGAGGTCTTGTTCGGGGTGGTCTAGGTGCTGTTAGATGGGTAAATTCATGCCTAGAATTCATGTTTAGGTGTTGTAATTAGAGGTATAGATTCGTTTAGTAGATTTGTTTCGCGCAATAGCCTCGGCCAATTCCTGATAGTCGACTTCGGTCGCGGTTTTGGGGTTTTTAGAGTCAGAATTTGGTCATCCGCCTGTTGAGAAAGTTGTATATAATCGAAAAACCTTTCAATGAAGACCAAAAACGCTTAATTCCGTCCAGCCGTTTAAAAGTTATGGCTGTTTTACCGAACGCTGTCAAATCTGTGACGAGATTGGGACAGATCGTGTTCAATTGTAGATTAGACAATTTTAGAGGCCGAATCAGTCTTTCGAAGGCTGCTGTCCCGTTGGACAGATTCTCTGTTTTTGGGTATTGGGAGTAGATCGCGAAGTCGGTATAACTAAGTGCTCATGTGTGGTCTTGTGTGCATGTGGTTGAGTGTATTGAACCTTTGTGCAGGTGGTGTGACCCCGGTAGTACTGTCGTCGTCTCACCACGCCGTCTCACGAGGGTGAAGGCAAGTGTGTTGTGATGGATTATGATTGGTTGTTTTATGGTATTGTGATTGATAGGTTATACTAGCATGGTAGGAGTGGGATTTTGCTTTGCCATATGAGTAGTTGTTTGATAAATAGATTAATGCTATGAATGAGATTATGCAAATGCTATTAATGATTGAATGTGGTACATTGTCATGGAATTTGCATCATTGCATTCATAAAAGGAAGAGGCGTCCCATTCTGATGCGGGCCTCTGTGTTCACACGTAATGAACACAAAAGTCCTACCTCGCAGTCCCTTACACGTGGTTGTACGGGAGCGGGTCAGTAAAAGTAGGCACCCTCCATCTACGGGATGGAAGGGGAAAGAGGGTGCACTCCGATGGGTGTGCACTCGGCAATACCGGTATGTGCTTCAAAGAGACATGTGCATTGCATTGCATGTATGATGATGTTTAATGAGATGCTCATAATGTTCCGTGAGATGTTTATGAAGATGATTATGATGATATTGTATGAAAGGTTAACGAAAATGTTTTAATGTCTACTCCATTGCAATACACTTTGCTGAGTGATGAACTCACGCTTGTTGTTTGATGTTTCCTTTAGGTACCTCGAGATCGGCATATGGGAAAGGGAACTAGCGACATGTCTTCACTTAGTGGCACCCAATTAGACAACTATACACTCCCATTCATAGTTGTGATGTTTACCCTGGTTTATGCTTTATGGTGCTTTGGTTCCCTTATTCCCTTTGTATTCGTTCATGAAACGTTGGAGTTTATATTATGGGCTTGAAATGATGATTTATCTCCTGTTAGTGCTGTTTAGATGTCATCTATTATGCTATTATGATGTGATAATATTATTGTTGCTTCTAACCATGGAAAAACAAAGGATATGCTGCCAAAATTTCGGTTAAGCACTTAGTGTAGTTGCTGTAATCTAATGTAAAATATGTGCTTTGTGTGTTGCTAGTACCGGTTGTGGTGACATTCGCGGCATACTAGGTGCCAGGGTGTTACAGTTGGTATCAGAGCGGGCTTCAGGTCCGTGGTGTATGAACTTAGTGAAATACCATAGGGTTAACTAAAACTTTGATGTGGGATAACCTAGAAACATAGCTTAGGTTGTACTTAAAATTTTGTCATAGGATAGCAACATTAAAACTTGTGTAAGTGGAATAACTAATTTAAAATTTGACACGCATGGATGCATAGTAGGAAAGGGTATGGGTATCATTGCTTTACGCTTAAATGTTGTATTTAAGCCTTGATGTTGAATGCTATATTTGATAATGTATGTTGCTATGTTATTGAGAGAATTGATTGGATTGTTCTTGTTATTGTCATAAAGTGGGGTTGTGGTGCCGAAGGGTTTCGGTCACTTCTTTTTGTTCATAGTAAGGGTGTGGTTTGACGATGTGGCCGGTTAGATCCATCACCAAAGAACTATTAACCCCTGTGGGAGAAGAGTGCTTACCCTTTCTGTCGTAGATCGGGTAGTTGACTGGAGTCAAATAGAAGAGTTTGGTGGTGGATTCTTTCAGATTTTCTTTAACCGTTCTGACGATCGGTTTGGGTTGGTTTTCCTTGGTTTTAGTTGATTAAAATCAAAGGACAAGTGTTTGGTATTGGATTTTTGCGGATTGATCCTTCGGCGGTTTATGGTTTTGTCTTCCTTGGTTGAAGACGAAGAAGAAGAGCTTAGTGTTGCGCCTTTTTGGTCGCCTTTTGGCTTTGACACCGGTTTTGGTTGGTTGCTTTGCAAAGAAAAGTATAGTTTGGTTCTTGTGTGTCTCACTCTGAGTTTAAAAGAAGTTATTGGAGTTGTGTCCAAAAATTTAATATGTATCGATTTATGTTTTGTGCCTTTGTCCGTAAAGGTTTACTTGATCGCTTGGTTCCCTCCTGTAGGAGTCTTTAAGATTGAAATGTGTTTTGGATATCTTTTGCATGACCCAGTGTGAGTCATGTCCTATTGCAACTTTGAGAGTCAAGTTTCTTTCTGAATTTTGGTTGAGTTTTTTTTTAAAAAAAAAAAATACTGCAAATAAAGTAAGTAGTCATTTGACTGAGATTATTTGTCAAAAGTGAAAATTGTTGTTTAGCATGTTATGTAGTATGTAACAATGTGGTTTACGGAAATGATGTACTCCTAAGTTAATTTGCGAGTTGAACCAATTAAATGTGATTTTTATCTTTAGCTTAAGATTAAATGAATTTCTAGTCTTGTAGATTACTCTATAGTGAGAATGATTAAATGTGTGATTGTACATGCTTAGAATTTGTAGCTTTATGCTAAAAATGAGGTAGCACCCTGCTGTTACTTAATGGGAAAAAGACCATTGATAGTGTTTAAAGTTTTAAACCTTGATGCGTAGTGAGAACATTAAGATGATGTAAACTACTGTTGAAGTAATAGTAAATTGGTTGGTTATCTAAAAGACTTTTAATATAGGGTCGGTAGAACAAATTAATTATGATGGTGATCGACCCTAGTGCATGATAGAGGACTAGAACTACTATGTTTGCTATTATGAACTATGGAAATAATTAGAAGGATGTAATTGTGTTCTTGAAATGCTAATACAGATGACAATTGAGAATGTAACACCCTGGCATCTATTATGCCTGAATGTCACCAAACAAAGACTAAACCACATCTAAATTCCACAAATTAAAGTAAATTACAGCAAAGGCACAAATGCTAAAACCGAAAATTTCGGCAGCATCTCCTTTGTTTTATCATGAATTGAAGCAATAGCAATAACAGGGCAAGTAATATAATAACATAAGGCATCTAAAGCAGCAATAAAAATGGATATAGCAACATCATGACTTTAGTTATAAGACTCCGAATCGATTAAAAAAAATACATCATCGCGAAGCTTAGGAAATTTCCTAGCTTTTTCTAAGTATTGGGAAAAGCTGATTCAGCCTCTAAAATTGTCTAATATACAAAACACTACGTTCTGTCACAATTACGTCACAGATTTGAACACGTTCGGTAAAACGACCATAACTTTCAAACGGCTGGGAGGAATTGGACGTTCTTGGTGTCTAATTAAAGGTACTAAAGTTACCTACAACTTTCTCAATAGGCGGCCGACCAAATTCCGACTCTAAAATCGCGAAAACCCAAACCCTAGGTCGAGTGCACAAACTGCCCGAAACAGAGAATTAAGAAACATCTAGTTTTCATCCAATCTACCCAATCACAGCACCACCACTTGATCTAAAAGCATCATATCAACCTCTAGAACAGCACCTAGACCATCCCCAAGGATCACCCATACCATACCTCTGCCCGACGAACAACAAACGCCGAAATACTTCCTCCCGGGTTCCCCGATCGTCTTCCTCGCGCCGGACCGCCGGATCTCCTCGTCGCAGAGCTTCTCGAGGGGAAGAACAGCAGGGTGGTGAGGTGAGGGGCTTCCCAAGGGCATCAAGGAGGGTGGGGAGGGGTGGAGGGGGTGGTGGCGCAAGGGGAGGGGCAAGGTGGGGGCGGCGGCTAGGTTGGGAGAGGGGGAGGCACACCAAGGTGGAGAGGGGCATAGGGGGGCAGCTAGGGCAGGGAGGAGGGACGCACCAAGCCTCAAATCCTGGTCTCTTCTCCCTCGTGGGTCCATATCCCTTCCACTAAAGCCCACGACTCATCCCCCTTGGGCCCAAACTTCCCCAGAAAGGCCCAAACTCCCGAAATCGGCCCGGAAACACGATTAAACAGTATAATGTAAAGTTTTAACCTCCATTTTCACATTTTATAATGTTTTGACCTTCCGTAGTGTCACAGAGAAGGTAGGAGTTGTTGTTTGATGTTGTTGTTGTTAAGAGCATTGGGATTGTCTAACTTATTAAATTTATTTTAATAGTTGGAGTATGTTGTGTAGTGGCAATTGTGTTATAACCTATGTATAGGGTAGCTAAAAGCAATGTTGTTGTTCGATGATTATGCACATTTGTTGAGATTGATGACTAAGTAGTGGTAGTAATTGTTTAGATTACATGTTGAAAACCATGGTTAAAAAGTGGAGGAACTTGTAACATGTGGTGATGGAGTAAACAATGGATAATTATCATGATGTAAGACTCTCTCCTTAATGAGTGTATATCTTAGAATCCTACTTACGAATTTTGTCTTGTGGAGATAACGTTGATGTGTTGAAGTAATTTATTGATTAAGTTTCAAATTGTCGAGAAGTTGACGTATGGATGGTATAAAATTGATAGGTTGATCGTGCTAAAGTATTTGTTGAAGTACTATGTATTAAATATAGAATACGATGTTGTATGATTTGATGGTCCGTGGGGATCATGATGAGGTTGTCTTGCTTGGATGTCTTATAATAAGCACCAGAAACTTTATTTTTGAGTATTGGGAAAGGTAATTACAGAAAGAATGTGTTATGTGGTTTTTGCTAAGTCCTGTTGGGGCTTCTCAACGTGTAAAATAGTGGATTTGAAAATCTTTAATGGTAAGCATAGTGGATTACTAGGTTCTTGAAATGCTAATACAGATGACAATCGAGAAGGTATAGTATTTGTTGTTTGATGATGCTATTAAGAGCATTGGGATGTTCTAACTTATTAAGTTATCTTAAATAGTTGGACTATGTTGTGTTGTGGCAATGTTGTTACAACCTATGTATAGGGTAGCTAAAAGCAATGTTGTTGTTTTATGATTATGCCAATTATTGATATTGATGACTTAGTAGTGGTGGTAATTGTTTAGATTACTTGTTGAAAACCATGGTTAAAATGGAGGAAATTGTAACATGTTGTGATGGAGTGAACCTTGGATAATTAACATGATGTAGGATTTTATCCTTAATGAATCTATATCTTAGAGTCTCACTTACAAATTCTAACATGTGGTGATGATATTTACTTGTTGGAGTCGTTTATTGATTGCTTAAGTTTGATTGTCGAGATGTTGAATTATGGGTGGTATAAAATTTATAGGTTGATCATGCTGAAAGATTTGTTGAAGTAGTATGTCTTAAATTTGGAATATGAAGTTAAATGATTGGATGGTCCTTGGGGATCATGATGAGGTAGTCTTGCTTGGATGTCTTAGGATAAGCATCATAAACTTTATTTATAAGTGTTGGGAAAGGTAATTAGAGAAAGAATTTGTTATGTAGTATTTGGTTGATTCATGATGGGGCTTCTTAAGGAGTAAATAGTGAATATTGAAGAGTTTAATGGAAAGCGTAGTGGAACACTAGAGATGGTTGTATTTATGTTGAACTTTTGTTTAAATTTATATGGATTGGTTTGTTTGTTTTATACTTTGGTTGAATGCTTTCGGTTAAGGTATTCGTTATGTTGTGTTTCAGAGCTTCCCTAAACTTATAGTGATTGTTGCCAAATATGGGTTAATTTTGAGGTTTGAAAATGAGGATAAAAGAATGATTAACCTTGAAGTAATTTGTGGAGGTTTTGGAATGTTTTATTCCATTAAATAACATCATTCTTTTGGCTTTGCTAAGGAAAATTTGCTTAAGTTATGAATGCAAAATTTAAGCTCAAGGATGTATGATTGGATTGTGTACGTTAGTTTTCAAGGATGAGTTATTGGTTGCATTGTTGGTTAAAAGCAGTAGCTAAATCTAATGTAATATTTTAGAAGCTCTTGATTTGGAGATTTTTATATCACTAGTTTGTCTGGAGATAGATTTGATTAAAATGGGTGAGGTTTTGTGGATGTTTCTTAAAGATGATTCTTATGATTGTTTCATAAGTAACTTCTGCCGGTAAAGTTGTTTTCTGTTGGGAAATAAGTTTTTCCTTTCCCTTAAAAATAAAACGTTTTGGTGTGGAGGTGTTGGATTCCTTGATTGGTTTCTTCTTTTCGAAATGTTTGGCTTTGGATAAAATTGAGATAGGGATGGCAAAAATACCCGTGGGTCCGGGTACCCGCGGGTACCCGAACCGACGGGTCCGGGTCCGGGTCCAAATTCGGACCCACGGGTATATTAGTTCGGGTCCGGGTCTCATGTTGGACCCGTGGGTACCCAGACCCAGACCCGACTCTAGGTAGAAGGTGAGGTGAACTTAAAATAGATTAGTATGCACCCTTGTCACAAGTCACATCATAGCTCAATGGAGGGAACCATGTGATTGAATCAAGAGGTCTTGTCTTCAAACCCCATTCTAGCTAAATTTTTTCCATTTTATTTGAATATCTCAATGACCTCATGCATGCAAACCTCAAATAACGGGTTCGGGTCCGGGTACCCGTCGGGTCCAGGTCCGGGTCCGAGATTGGACCCGTGACCGATTTCGGGTCCGGGTCCGGGTCCGAAATTCGGGTCTCGGGTCCGGGTCCACGGAGGTTGGACCCGGAGGGACCCAAACCCGTTGCCATCCCTAAATTGAGATGATTTATTTTGGTAAAAGTGAAATGCATTTGAAGAAGACTTATGCGGTGTTTCTTTTTTAAAAAAATGGAGTTTCTCCCCGAGGTAAATTTTGGTGTTTTTGGTTCTATGGAGTCCCTCTTCCAAGTTGAGTTCCCATGTATGTGAATTTTAACGCTTTGGTTTAAAGGTGGTGATTGTCGTTCGTTGTGTTAACCAGAATTGAGATTTCTTTTGCGTTCAAGCCTGGGATAAGAAAATGAATGTTTATGTTTATGGTTGAGTATATTCAAGGATTGCACTCTTTGCACTGGTCCTTGAGTGGAAGAATGTGAAGGCGAAATCTTCTTAGAAAGGGAAATCTAGTGTGGGTTGTTAATGACCTAAGTTATTAGGTGTTGCTAGTGACTGATCGTAAATAGTTTAAAAGTGAAGAGTTAAGGAAGGTTGTGTATGACTCAATTCAAACCTTCTTGGAGAATTGTTTCGTTGATGTGTTCCTCGGTAGGGTTGATTAATTTAGTAGTGGACCACTTGGAAGTTGCTGGTAATTGCATTACCTTTTCGGATCTTTATGTCGTTGGGTTTGAGCGAGTTTGTGTCTAGCTCCTAACCATACAAATGACGACGACGATGATGATTTCATGCCACCTAGGCCACGAACGTTGTGTCCTCGAAGTCCTCTGAATCTTAACGATGATATTACATTAAGCCCTATAAGGTTACCGAGCATAGTACCCCGTAAGGAACCAATGAATAACTATTACAATTTTTATTCCGACAACCGTGGTCATAGAATGTATGGTTTTGTTACTTAGTCCTTCACCAGAGGCATGTACCTATGTTGTATCACAGTTTTATGAATTCCTTTGTATCTTAGGTGTTGTTCACAAGCCATGCTATAGTAGTTGTTGTACTTACTGCACTTTGTAATACCAATGTCAGGTTTTATTAAAACTTTGATTTGTCATCAAATTTGTCGCACACCGAAAAAGAACGAGGAACAACGAAATTTGAATTTTTTGTCAAACAAAATTAACTGACAAATAATTTTATAAAAAAAATAGCAGTGATTTTAAAAAATAGACAATAGTGATTTTTTTAATTCTTTTAAAAAAAATAAAAAACAAATTAAAACAAATGATAAATGATTGTATCAATGGTCTATAAACCAAGTGTTGTCCAATCGGTAGGACACAGCTATTGTTTGTGTGTTGTCAAATCAGTTTGTAAAAATATGTGCTAGTGTATTCTCAAATCGGTCTAAAAAAGCTGATATGAAGGCAAGGAATAGCTGTGTCGTACCGATTGGACAACACGCACAACCAGCTTTCTCAGAGTAAAATGACAACACACTAACTACTCCTTTATCAGCTCGAATTGACAACACACTAGCAGCAGCTTTCTCAGGCCATTTGGACAACACGTTGCCACCGAAAACTTGCTATAAATACGAAGGCATTCCCAGCATATACATTCCACACTGAAAAAGCTGATATATCGTGTATTGTCAATTTGGTATGTAAAAGCAGGTACCATTACTAGGGCATGAAAATACCAGCTACCCCCTTCGTGTTTCTGTCTTATATGTGTTGGACGTATCCACCCTCATGTTGACACCATTTTTGTCGGGACCCGAATCTGCAAATCCGGACCCTCTATGTATTCTGTACTAATCCAGGATAACGCTAGTACACACAGTCATACAGGGTTGAATATCACATCCATACAGAGCGAAAATATAAAATAAATTACTTCAAACATTAAATAAACTGGTTACAAGACCTTAAGGTCACCTTACAAATAGTCTGCCACGCAGGGCTTACAATAACTCAAGTAGATAAACAACAGCGGAACGAAAAACGTCGGTGACACCCATCAGCATGCCACAGGCAACTGACAACGTTCAACTCCTAGATAATTGCCTCATCGTGGAACTTCTCCTCCTTTGAAGTTGTAGTCTTCTCCTCAACTGATGGTTGTATTGAAAGCAAGGATGAGTATACAACATACTCAGCAAGTCATGCACAGAGGTGCAATCCTATTACTATATGCATGGCTTATTCCAAAGGAATAGCTTAAGGGGTTATTTTGCATCAAGCCGCATTTTATTTCTATCAAATAATCTTAATAGATTCAAAAGTAGTAAAACCATATTATATAATAAGTTATCAATCTCTTTTCAAATAGTTTGGCACAAAGCCCTAAATCACTTTAGCAATTATCTCTGGCATACAGCCACCCATTCCACATTTTATTTTAAAAAATCTAACCCTTGATTGTAATCCCCGAGCGATGTCCAATACCGTGGACTCGGCTATTCGAATAGTTTGTACACTCTGCGGAGGTTATACACTTTACCCACACGATATAGTTAAACACCACGCAGGCGAGTAACCATAACAAAGTCTTTCAGAAACTTCCATCCTTGCATGCGTAACTACCAGTATAGTCCCCACTGTCCCTTCCCTTTTGCGGAGCGGAAGTACAGGGCCAACGTATACCATTGAAGAGATGTAAGACCAATCGGTAAACACTACATCCTTCTTTCCACATTTATAGCTACAAAAACCACCTGAGGTCTCACATGCTAAGACTTCGGAATCATACTCAACTAGGTCTGTGCCACTCCAGACATGTGGTTGTATGTTAGGCCCAGTTCAAAGGCTTGCAAGGTTAAGTCCTTAGGTTGACCGTGGCAAAACTACCCAAAGTTCACAAAACCAAATTCAACAACATCTCTCCCGTGTGCCACATCGGCCCCCCCATTAATCACTTGCTACTTGCCACAGTCTAAATAGTTTCCCACCCCAGTTTGATTATTGTGCAATACATGCCAACAATAATACCAGTTACCATGTAGAACCAAAAAGGTACCTACACTTCACATCATCACGTGGCAAGATTACACTGATTCCAAAATTCATTCCGTATATCATTAGTCAATATTATTTTGCCATTTGAAACACATTTCACGTAAGCATGGCTAAGCAACTATTCACAGTCTAGCCTCCCGTGTTGGCACAATATTAACATCCAACTAAATAAACCAACTTAAGGTGACAATGGATACATGGCATACAAATATTATCATCAAGTGTGGAATTAACAATTAGGTTTATTAACTATTTTACCCAAATTAAATTAATTCATTTTAATCAACATAGCATGCATAATTTAAATCAAAATACATTTAAAAAACTAGGAGCAATATGGTCAAAGCACAACTTGCCTTCAAAGATCAGCTGGTTTTGGTCTAGATCTTGATCTTGAGCTTGTTCCTCGAAATCAACTCCTCACACGCTCGACGTCTACGCACAACAGTTAAAGAACCAAATAAACACGCAAATCAACATACAACACACATTCAGAAAATGCTACAAATCAAACTAGGTTTTAATTTCATGAAAACTTCCAGACAATTAGTTTGGCATTTTCTAAGATTTATAAAATTTATTTGGACATTTTTGGACGTATAGTTTAAGAGCTACAAAATTCGCTATTTTGGACATTCCGCGAATAATTTATCAATATAAATTTATTTATAAAATTTCATAAAAATTACAGTGGAAAGGTATTAATTTCTACTAGTTAACAAAATTTATCGCAAGTGATTTGGACTTAAAACGAATTTGTAGCGAAAAAGACAAAATTTGTAATTTTCGAAAATGAACACATACAACTAATCTCTCATTTCTTCCTATGCATGGCACTGTTCACGGCTTGAGCAAACATCATGCATGCGTACTGTGGTTCAGTTTTGAGAAATTTTCATGCATGCGTACCGCGACTTGGTTCACGTAATATATATATATATATACACACACACATATACACCCAGATCATCCGAATAATATATGTATACCGATTGGCTTAGGCAGTAGCGCAGACCGTCGGTGCAAGGAACGCGAGATCGAAGAGTGCGTCGACGGCGCGGCGACGACGACGACAGCTCCAACGGCGCGGCGACGGTGACGGCGTACACGGCGTCGACCACAGCGGCGAAGGAGGCGATGACGACGACGACGGCGACGTAACCGGCGGCGACGACTGCAACGGCGACAATGGCGGCGGCGACGACAGCGGCTTCAACCACGACGGCGACAATGGCGTGAAAGTAACAGAGAGGCACTGGAGCTTTGGGTAGTGCCGGAAAAAGGAATGGCGTGAAGAATGACTGGAATAACAATGGAGATGGTAGATGGCTAGTAGTGGCTATAGAAATGCAATTAGAAAGAGATAATGTCTGGAGAACTCATGTGCGTGTGGAGGAATAAAATTATGCATGCATGTTAGTAAGGGAAGGAACTTGCTTGCATTACTAGAGAGAATGGAAACTGTTGGCGATGAGAGAGTAAGAAGTGGCGTTGCTAGAAAAAAATGAGAAACAGCTGGCAACTAATACGTGAAAACGGCTGGCAAATAAAGAGTTTTCATGTGTGTGGAGGTTACTAGTTCATGCGCTGCAAGGAGATAAAAAGTGCATGCAAAAGAATTGGAACGGCTAGCAATTAAAGGAATTTCATTACGTGAATGAATGTGTTGAATGAGTAAGCTGGAAGACATTTTCATGCATGCATACACGATTACTAGAAACGGCTGGATGTTCAAACCGTGAGTGATTGATAGCTAGTAAATGGTTTTATGTGCATGCATCAGTAAACGTTGCAGGTAAATGGTTGCTAGTAATGGAACATGCATGCGTGATAGTAAGGGAGGAACATGCATGTGTTGGAAATGGGAACGACAGGAAATGGCTTCATGCATATAACAAAGAAATGGCTTCATGCACACATTAAAGAAATGGCTTCATGCATACGTGTGCTTGAAATGGCTGGAATGAAAATGGGTTCATGTAGTAATGCATTGCATGAGAAACGACTAAGGAGTAATGAGGAGACTTCATGCGTTCAGGGAAACGGTTGGAAGAAATAAAGAATCCATGCTTATGGAAAATGAAAAGGCTTCAGACATATGCGCATGGAAAATGGAAAGACTGGAGAGAAAATGTTCATGCATGCAAGAACCGGTTGGAAGATGGAAAGCTTCATGTGCATGGAAGAAGAGCACAACGCTTCAATGACGTGACTAGGAAATTACGTGACTAGAAACCTCCAAGACGTTACAAATACATTTAAAGCAAATTCATGCACATGGAGAAAATCCTTCCTTGCATGCAAACAGTTGGAACGAATGAAGGAAAAGCTTGAAACGGTGGGAAGTTTAAGCGTTGCAGGAGAAACGGCTGGAAAGTAATGACGTTGCTAATTCATGCATGCAGAAATGAAGGAGTGGCTACATTAATGGATTTGCATGGGAATGACTTAAGTACCAAATGTATTCACGTGTGTGGAGAATTCATGCACTTTTCAAGGCTTTAAAGCATTCACGTGTATGCATATATACATGCATGCTAAAGAATGAAACGGCTGGGAGATGGAAATGCCATGGCTTCATGCGTGTGAAAGGAAATGAGAAACGTTAATTGTTAGCAAATGCATTGCAAGGAAATGGAAAACGACTGGAAAAATAATGAGAAGACTTCATGTGCATGTGGAGTAATGGGAAACGTTACTAGTTCCTTTATGGCAAGGAAATGGAAAACGTTTGAACAAATGGGAAGGCATCATGCATGGGAATGGAACGTGCACACATTGCTTAGAAGTGAAAACTTGCTAATAAATGGGAACATCAAGGAGGAGGAAACGTTCAGGATTCATGCATACATGTATATATGCATACACGTGGCTACATGATGTACATATACATATATATGCATACATGTTGTCAAAACGTGTTTACGTTAAAATAGCAAAATGGGTCTGAAAATTTTGGAAAATTCCTCTAAAATACTAGGAACTATTTGGAACTTAACAAAGTTAGTTTCACGATTTTTCAACGTATAGATTTTTCGTAAAAATTCTTTTAGTGAATCTGACACCTGTACAGATTTTTGTAAAATCAACGACTTAAGTTATATAAATTGTTTTTCGAAAATATTTGAAGAGAACACTCTCGTTTTCCAATTATCTTTATTTTAAACAAAATTTTAGATTTTATGCTCAGGCAAAACGCATGATTTAAATTTTATACAATTAATTTAATAAAGTTAAAATTCCAATTAACTCCAAAAATTCCATACAATTCCAAATATTTCAGAAATACTATAAATACATTTTAAGCAAATTTTGGGATGTTACAATTTTTTCCCGCCGAATGTTTCCACTGCCGCCATAAGAAGACCTCCATGTTGCCTTCGCTTCCTCAAATCCACTTCTTCGTCATCCCACTTTAGCGTTCGCCACTTGTGTCAAGGCCATGTTTGAAACGTTGAGCTCAACGAATCAGAGGACCCTTGCGCTTGCCAGTGTAAGGCAGGTCGATTGCCCTAACTGCTATGTGCAAGCTAATGTGTACTACACCAATACTTCAGAAAATAATGGTTGGGTTTTTACAAATGCCCTTTTTTCTTTGTAAGTGTAACACCCCAGCATTTAATATGCCCGAATGCTACCAAACATAAGCTAAACAACATCTAAATACCACATTTAAACATAAATTCCAGCAAAGGTACATATGCTAAAAACCGATATTTCGGCAGCATCTCCTTTGTTTTTCCATGAATTAACACAATATCAATATCATGGCAAGATATGTCATAGCACACGACATCTAAAACATCAACATAAATGGATATATCATCAAATTACGCCAATAATACCACGCTCAACCACTTCATAAACTAAAACGAAGCAAATAAGGAATCACAAGCATGCTAAATTAAACCCTACATTAAGTTTATGGCACAACTCTTAATATCATGTCTCCAAGTGATTAATTATGGACTATGATGGTGGAGCTACGTGTAGAAGTGTAGCTAGACCCCTTTTTCCCGCATGCCGATCTCAAAGTACCTAAAAACAACATAAAATACAAGCGTGAGTTCGAAAACTCAGCAAGCATATTGTAATGGACAACAAGATCATTTACAAGACAATAATACCTTACATCACATATAACATCTCATACTTGAGCACATAACAACATCATCATCATTAAATATGTATTGCAATGCAATGCAATGCAATGTTATGCTCATATCTCCTTGGAAACTCATACCGGTATGGTTGAGTACACACCCGTCGGTGTGCACCCTCTCCCCCCTTCCATCCCGAAGATGGAGGGTGCCTACTCCTCGCTTCCACAACCCACGGTAGATGGAATCACGATGTAGGACTTACTCTAATGGCTCTCCGGATTAGTCATAACTTTCTCACCGACCTTCCCGGATTAGTTAATGACTTTCTCACCGCCCGGGCCATGTAACATGTCATGCATGCAACTATGCCAATTATCATATTTCACATGTACATAAACATATGGCAACTCATCATGACAAATATAAACACATGGCATCGAACCATGATAATCATACTCAATATTTCATTGGAAAACAGCAAGCATGGCAAGTGAGCATAGCAAGTGTTCAATCTTTCACCCAATATCAACAAACAACCTACAATCCGCTATACATTACAACACACTTGCCTCAATCAGGCGACGGATTTGTGGGACGTAGAGGGCACTCCCGGTGTCACACCACCTGCACATAGGCATCACACACTCACAATAATGCCCGCAAAACAGTACACAAATCCCCATCTAACCCGACATTGCCCACTACTTGCAAACCTAAAAACAGAGGTTCTGTCCCGGCGGGACAGCAGCCTTGCAAAGGCCATAACTTGAGTTCTGCGACTCCAAATCGATTAAACGAGTACACCATCGCGAAGCTTAGGAAATTTCCTACCTTTTTCTAGTTATACGGAAAGACTGATTCGGACTCTAAAATTGTTTAATCTACAGATTACTACAATCTGTTCCAATCGCGTCACAGATTTTAACACGCTCGGTAAAACGGCCATAACTTTCAAACGACTGATCGGATTTTAACGTGCTTTATGTCCACGGAAATATAATTAAATTATATACAACTTCTTTTGAGTCCGTATGGACAGATTCGGATTCTAAATCGACGAAAACTCGAACCCTAGCCCGATTGCTCAATCTGCCCGAAAACAGAAACGTGGCAACATCTAGATCTAACCCAAAGAACTCCAACCCAGCACCACCAATTGATCTAAAAACTTCATAAACACCCTAAGAACAGTACCTAGATCAAACCCAAGGATCCCCATGATCATACCTTTGCCCAACGAACGAATCTCCAATAGATCTCCTCGCGGATCGCTCCTCGCTCCACGCTCCTCGCTCCTCGCTCCCACGGATGGATCCACAAGGTGCAGAGGTGTGGAGACCACCCTAGGGCAGCAAGGGGGTGGAGGAGAGGTGGTGGAGAGGTGGGGAGCAATGGGGCAAAGGAGGGGGAGGCGCACGGCCAAGGGAGGAGGGAGGCGGCTAGGGCAAGGGCAAGTGGGGGGGAAGGGCGCACAAGGGGCAGGGGTGAACGCCCAAGGGCTGGTGGGGAGCCCTTTTACCAGCCCCCACACCCAATCCTAGTCCGTTACGGAGACCTACTCCATCCCACCAAAGCCCACTTAAGGCCCAAACTCCCCCGGGAAGGCCCAAAACCCCGAAAATGGCCCGAAAACGGCCCGGAAACGTTATTAACCTCCATACCTTATGGTTTTAACCTGCCATACCATATTTCATAAAGTTTTTGACCTTAACATGCACCATTTAAAAGGTTACGACACTCCGTGGTGACACATCACTTCAAACGGGCCAAAAACGCGAGTAAACCTCAAGCCGAAAGGTTTTATTCTCTAATTTCACATTCTATAATGTCACACCATATCGTAGTGTCACATTCTCCCCCCCTTCAACAGGATTCGACCTCGAATCCGAAGGACGCCAAAATCAATGACAAAATCCCCAAGGGACAAACGGCTTCTCTGCAGCACAAAACATTCACACAACGACTAAAACCGGAACAAACAACAAACGAGTTCCCAAAACCAACACATAGAGAAAAAGTGTTGATCTAGCTCAATTAAGGGCAACCCCTCACAAATCGACCTTCACTTCAATTCCCCAACAGAATCTGCGTTTCAACCACAAAGGGCTCCATCAACCCAAAACGCTCGAATCCTCACGGCAAACACTTCATACTTCTATCACAACCAACCTGACTACCATACTCCATTAAACTCAACATGACATAATCAAAGGAAGTCACAATTCCTTTAACGCCCTTTCTACATTCCGAAAATTTCCATCGAGGGAAAACTCATTAAGGCACACTTGCCCTTCCGATACACCATCATACTAATATTTTATTCCATCCTTTCCTGCACAAGACTCAAATCCAAGAACAACTAGTGACGACAAATGCTCACGGCAGACAAATATCACCGAACTACCGTCAACTTCACTTCCACCCATCGCTACACTTAATAATGGTTAGACCCATACATCATCAACCTCCATCACAAACCACCCTTATACCACTAGGGTTCAACACCTAGCCCCAAGCTAGGATCGAAAAACCTTACCAAACCACAATTGGTTCATTTCTTAAGAGGGTCTCGCCCTCACACAAAAACACTTAGGTATCATCCCCAAGTGTACACACGACAACTCAAACCCAAAGCGTTAACAACCATTTTGGAAAGAATTCGGCAACATCCAAGCCAAATCACAAAGGAAGCATAAATCCTTCATTCTTTCTTTTCATACTAGAAAGAAATGGACATCTCGATTCTTGACATGCATGCACACTTTCAAGAGCACTCCGGATTAGTCATATATCCTTATATGACTTTCTCACCAACCTGGCTCGACGACTCTTTTATCAATAGACATCTATAAATGATGTCATGTTTCCTTTTCACCATTCATTCATCATGTACAACGCTACCAAATAGTCATTCACAAGACAACTTCTTCCTCTGCATCACATGATTAAAACTTGGATAGCATCGATGATTGCGCCAAATCATAAAACTATGAGGGGAACACCATTAACAGGAAAACACCACGTCATACATAACCCGTCGACAATTGAAAGCCAAATTTGTAAAGCATCGCGTTTTAACCAAAATCAACATTTTGAAAGAGAACATCAATTCTCAAAGAGAAATGGGAGACTCATTTTCCCAAAATGAGAACACTTCACCAACCCGAATCACTTATAAACATTCACAAAATCCACCCTTTTGAAACACTCGCAAACACCACATGACCTTTTCCAAATAAATCCAGTTCCAATCAAATAGACTTACAGATTAAATCTCAAGAATTTTCAACACAGCCCATTATGTCCATCGGCTTCCTTTTTAAGATTTACTCCAAGTATGCTTCAGTGCGAACGCGAAGGAGCGCGATCCACTCAAAGGCTTTTGGGTGCAAAATCAAACTCATAGCATAAACTGAACAACTTAGCCAAAACCAAAGATGGGCACCAACCTCTACGAGTTTTAGGGAAACTCGAAAATGCAACATAAAGAACACCTTGACCAAAAAAAAACATTTAACCAAGATACTTAAGCATGACCCAAAAAAAACATTTAAGCATTCCATAATCACTATTTACTTATCGAGAAAACCCATCTTAAATCAATCCATACTACCTCCTCAAGAACCCCACAAACCAACACATCATAAAACAACGTATTCTATATTTCAAACGTAGTACTTCAACAGATACTTAAGCATGATCATCCTATCAATTTTTCTACCATAAATACGTCAACATATTGACAATCAAAACTTATTCCATTAACAAATGACTTCAACATACGAATAGTATCTCCATAAGACAAAGTCGAAAATTATGATTCTAAGATATACCTTCTTTAGGATACAATTCTATATCATGCTAAAATATCCATAAATAGGCATAATCATAAAAACAACTGCATTGTTTTTAGTTACACTATCCATATACCATAACAAATTGTCACTACACAACATACTCCAACTATTAAAACAAATTTAATAGATTAGACCATCCCAATGCTTTAGCAATAACATAAACAGCAAAGCCTATGTCTTCACAATTGACATCGATACTAGCATCGTAGGAACACAACTGCATACTTCCAAATATACTAATAGTTTGCAACAACATAAATAACCACTCCAATCAACTTCCAAATTAAAGTCACTAGTCTCTACTAATCCGTTAGATTAGCACATCTTTAAACACCAAGCAAAGCTTCTTAACAATATCAGCAGTTTACATCATCTTAATGTTTTAACTATGCATTAAGGTTTAAACTTTTAACATTAACGAAGATCATAAGCACTTTTAAAGCAAGGCAACAGATTCTAAGCATGAACATTAACACTTTCAATCATTCTCGCTAAGAGTGAACTACAACACTAGTAGTCTATTTATTCTCAAACTTAGAGATTTTACTCACATTGAATTGATTCAACTCAAAATTTAACTTAGCAACACATCAATCCATAAACCACATTGTTACCTACTACATAACATGCTAAACATCAATTCTTACTAGGGACAAACGATTTCAGTCAAAAGACTACTTACTTTGTTTACAGCATTTTAGTTTTAAAACTCATCCCAAATTCATAAGGAAACTTACTCTCAAAATTGCAATGAGACAAACCCAAACTTGGTTATGCAAAGGAATTCTCCAAAACACTTTTCAATCTCAAAGACTTCCATAGAGGAAACTGGTTGGAAGACAACTTTTCTCGAAAGGGAACCAAGTGCTCCATTAACCTTTTCAAATAAAACCTTAACACCAAACCCCTAACTTTCACGACTCAAGAGGGCTTTCAAAGATGATTTCTCAAACCAAGAAATGATGAAATCAAACACCGCATTACTACTCTGAAGCCCGCAGAACTTCAGCCACGATAGCCGTGTCCGCACAACTCGAACAAAACTCCTTTAGCCTTGGAGACAGACAACCACAGGAATAAATCGAATGCTTGTTCTTCATAAAGCAATTAATGTGCATCAAAATCGAAAGGCGCCCAAAAGAAGCGCAACACTAGACTCCTCTTCTCGTCTTCACCCAAGGAAGACAAAACCACACACCGCATACGGAACGATCCGCGAAAGCCCATCACCTTTTCATTTGGTTCAAAACAGCTAAAGCCAAGAAAAGCAACAAACACCGACCGTCGAGCGACAAAGAACATCCGAAGGAAACCACCATTAACTCTTCCTTTTCGCCTCCAATCAACTACCCGATTTACGAGAAAGGGTAAGCGCTTTTCTCCTACAGGGTTAACAGCTTCTTCGGTGATGGCGCTAACCGGCCACACCGTCAAACCTCACCCTAACTATAAACAACAAGAGGTGACCGAAACCCTTCGGTACCACAACCCCACTCTTATCACCACAACATATATCATTGACATAGCAACATGCATGTCAAAAGAAGCATTCAACATCAAAGCTTAAATACAACATTTAAGCGTAAAGAAACGATACCCATACCCTTTCCTACTGTGCATCCAGTGTGTGTCAAATTTTAGATTAGTTATACCATTTTTTTCAAGTTTTAATGTTGCTATCCTATGACAAAGTTTTAGTTGAAACCTAAGCCATGTTTCTAAGTTATTCCACATCATATTTTAGTTGTACCCTATGGCATGACACTAAAAATACGCATTCCAAGGACCTACAAACCGCTCGATACCAATCAGTAACACCCGGCATTTAATATGCCCGAATGCTACCAAACATAAGCTAAACAACATCTAAATACCACATTTAAACATAAATTCCAGCAAAGGTACATATGCTAAAAACCGATATTTCGGCAGCATCTCCTTTGTTTTTCCATGAATTAACACAATATCAATATCATGGCAAGATATGTCATAGCACACGACATCTAAAACATCAACATAAATGGATATATCATCAAATTACGCCAATAATACCACGCTCAACCACTTCATAAACTAAAACGAAGCAAATAAGGAATCACAAGCATGCTAAATTAAACCCTACATTAAGTTTATGGCACAACTCTTAATATCATGTCTCCAAGTGATTAATTATGGACTATGATGGTGGAGCTACGTGTAGAAGTGTAACTAGACCCCTTTTTCCCGCATGCCGATCTCAAAGTACCTAAAAACAACATAAAACACAAGCGTGAGTTCGAAAACTCAGCAAGCATATTGTAATGGACAACAAGATCATTTACAAGACAATAATACCTTACATCACATATAACATCTCATACTTGAGCACATAACAACATCATCATCATTAAATATGTATTGCAATGCAATGTTATGCTCATATCTCCTTGGAAACTCATACCGGTATGGTTGAGTACACACCCGTCGGTGTGCACCCTCTCCCCCCTTCCATCCCGAAGATGGAGGGTGCCTACTCCTCGCTTCCACAACCCACGGTAGATGGAATCACGATGTAGGACTTACTCTAATGGCTCTCCGGATTAGTCATAACTTTCTCACCGACCTTCCCGGATTAGTTAATGACTTTCTCACCGCCCGGGCCATGTAACATGTCATGCATGCAACTATGCCAATTATCATATTTCACATGTACATAAACATATGGCAACTCATCATGACAAATATAAACACATGGCATCGAACCATGATAATCATACTCAATATTTCATTGGAAAACAGCAAGCATGGCAAGTGAGCATAGCAAGTGTTCAATCTTTCACCCAATATCAACAAACAACCTACAATCCGCTATACATTACAACACACTTGCCTCAACCGCGGGCGACGGATTTGTGGGACGTAGAGGGCACTCCCGGTGTCACACAACCTGCACATAGGCATCACACACTCACAATAATGCCCGCAAAACAGTACACAAATCCCCATCTAACCCGACATTGCCCACTACTTGCAAACCTAAAAACAGAGGTTCTGTCCCGGCGGGACAACAGCCTTGCAAAGGCCATAACTTGAGATCTGGGACTCCAAATCGATTAAACGAGTACACCATCGCGAAGCTTAGGAAATTTCCTACCTTTTTCTAGTTATACGGAAAGACTGATTCGGACTCTAAAATTGTTTAATCTACAGATTACTACAATCTGTTCCAATCGCGTCACAGATTTTAACACGCTCGGTAAAACGGCCATAACTTTCAAACGGCTTATCGGATTTTAACGTGCTTTATGTCCACGGAAAGATAATTAAATTATATACAACTTCTTTTGAGTCCGTACGGACAGATTCGGATTCTAAATCGACGAAAACTCGAACCCTAGCCCGATTGCTCAATCTGCCCGAAAACAGAAACGTGGCAACGTCTAGATCTAACCCAAAGAACTCCAACCCAGCACCACCAATTGATCTAAAAACTTCATAAACACCCTAAGAACAGTACCTAGATCAAACCCAAGGATCCCCATGATCATACCTTTGCCCAACGAACGAATCTCCAATAGATCTCCTCGCGGATCGCTCCTCGCTCCACGCTCCTCGCTCCTCGCTCCTCGCTCCCACGGATGGATCCACAAGGTGCAGAGGTGTGGAGACCACCCTAGGGAAGCAAGGGGGTGGAGGAGAGGTGGTGGAGAGGTGGGGAGCAATGGGGCAAAGGAGGGGGAGGCGCACGGCCAAGGGAGGAGGGAGGCGGCTAGGGCAAGGGCAAGTGGGGGGGAAGGGCGCACAAGGGGCAGGGGTGAACGCCCAAGGGCTGGTGGGGAGCCCTTTTACCAGCCCCCACACCCAATCCTAGTCCGTTACGGAGACCTACTCCATCCCACCAAAGCCCACTTAAGGCCCAAACTCCCCCGGGAAGGCCCAAAACCAGCGGCCCTAAACGGCCCGGAAACGTTATTAACCTCCATACCTTATGGTTTTAACCTGCCATACCATATTTCATAAAGTTTTTGACCTTAACATGCACCATTTAAAAGGTTACGACACTCCGTGGTGACACATCACTTCAATCGGCCCAAAAACGCGAGTAAACCTCAAGCCGAAAGGTTTTATTCTCTAATTTCACATTCTATAATGTCACACCATATCGTAGTGTCACAGTAAGTGAACATGTAATTTGATTTCTTCAGATTTTGATGATTATTCTCCTATTCGAGTTGTTTATTTTTTATGAGATCTTTTTTCTTTCTACGGCCTCAAAGCATATTCACATCATTACGTAGGTTGCAGGATACCAATATTTCCAGTGGGTAGACACCATGAATACATCGATGCAGCATCCTAGTAACACAGTACCACAAAGGATGCAACCCGGGCTAGAGCAGAGGATGGACCCTATGCTCGAAGAAAGGTTTAACTTGCTGATATTTAAGGTGGAGCGCATTTTAGATTATATTAAGTGGTTAGAGAATATTATATGTGTAGTTATCCTTGTTGTACTTTATGCTACAATTGCGAACTAGTTCATTTCTTGCAAATGAGACAACACGATGGATCAAAGGGGAAGGCAAGACCAACAACCTCGCTAGATCAAAGGGGAAGGCACTGAAGGATTCTTCACTTTAAGGTCTACGACAAGCAGCATGACTTCTTTACAATTCCAAAAGGCGTACATGTATCGTAGTTGTATTTCACGTTCATCATTCGTACTTGTCGCCATTTGTATCGTACTATATGTGTCACGTATGTTTACTTCTTTTTCTGTGTCATGCAATGCAACTGTTCTATGTGCGTCATCTATCTTCTCTCATTTTGTGCATCTTTTGTGCAACTTCATGATTATCACATGTACATCAATTTCTTTATAATTTCACAATTTTTGGGTACCACGCTCAACAATAAAAGCAATAACTATCAATTAAAATGTAACACCCCAGCTTCTACTAAGCCCAGAATGTCACCAACATAGACCATACAACAATTAATACCATGACTAAATGGAAAATTTCGGCAGCATCTCCTTTGTTTTAGCATAAATTTGAACATCACAATATCATATCAATATATAGATCAATCAAGATATCAATATGCATCGACAACAATAGATGAGCATCAACTAGAATAACAATAAGCAATGATAATCATGGAATAAGCATCAACTAAGACTAGGATGATAAAACAAATCGCTCCAAAGACCCACATGACACACATGAGGGAAACCAACACACATAATATCCATACACCAAAATCAACATAACTTATTGCCATATTTCCATAGAAATAGGTGAATTATCTAGATTATGAGTGCTACGTGAAGAAGTGTAGCTAAATTCCCTTCCCGCGCTCCGATTTCATTGTACCTAAATAAACAAACAACATAAAACACAAGCGTGAGTTCATCACTCAAAGAAAGTGTAATGTAATGAAAAGCAGTGCAAGACAACAAACCATCAACTTCAATCTTCATAAGCATTACATACCACAACATTACCAACCTCATGTACACGACATGTAAAACATCATAATCATCTCTTAGTCAATATGGCATTCGTCTCATGAACAACTCAACAACATTCTCATTAACATCTCAAAAGAATTCTCAATCATAGTTTCATTCATGCAATGCAATGCACATGTCTCCTGAAAACTCATACCGGTATGGTTGAGTGCACACCCGTCGGCATGCTCCCTTTTTCCCCTTCCATCCCGAAGATGGAGGGTGCCTATCACTCGCTTCCATTCACCTCGGTGATGGAATCACGATGTAGGACTTACTTGAAAGAATAGCCCCGGATTAGTCATAACTGTTCTCACCGACCCTACCGGAATAGTTATGACTTATCTCACCGGCCGGCCATGAAAATATGCCATGAATGCAAAATGGACAGCAACGTATACATAAATAGAAATATTGCATATCAACACATGGCATCTCAACATGTAGGACCGTATTCAACAATCGACCAGTAACTGCTCAAAACATGGCATGTGAATCATTTATCAACAACAAGCATTTTTAACCATGGCATGAGGACACCATATCATCGACAACATTTAAATCATGGCCTAAGGACATCCTTTCAAACATAACATGTAATTCATGGCAAGACAACATGTTATCTATTCCAAATACTATCAAGCAATTCTAGCAACACGTATAGCATACAATCCACGCAACACACTTGCCTTCAACCACGGGCAACAGAGTGACGAGAGGTTGAGGGCACTCCCGGAGGCACACCACCTGCAAACACGTGCCACACACTCAAATCAAGTCCACAAAACAGCACACATATATCCCACTACCCCGACTTCGCTTACAACTCCTAAAATCAGAAAACAGCAAATCTGTCCCTTCGGGACAGCAGCCTTCCAATGGGCATAACTTCTGTTCTAGGACTCCAAATTGAATAAACAAGTACATCCTCGCGTAGCTTAGGAAATTTCCCAACTTTTTCTAGTTATAGGGAAAGACTGATTCGGACTCTAATGTTGTTTAATCTACAAAATACCGTGATCTGTTCCAATCACGTCACAGATTTTAACACGCTCGGTAAAATAGTCATAACTTTCAAACGGCTGATCGGAATTTAACGTTCTTTATGTCCACGAAAAGATAATTAAATTACCTACAACTTCCTCAACGTCCGTATGACCATATTCCAACTCTAAATTGGCGAAAACGCCTGCCCTAGTTCGGGTTCCCAATCTGCCCGAACAGAACGTGAATACAACTCTAGTTTTCATCAAATCTACCCCATGGCAGCACCTCTCTTGATCTAAAAATATGAAATCCATCCCTAGATCAGTACCTAGACCCAATCCCTCAGATCCCCCATGACATACCTCTTCCCGGCGAACAACGAACACCGAAAACGCTCCTCCCGGCTTCCCGATCGTCCTCCTCGCGCCGGAACCGCCGGATCTCCTCGTCGCGTAGCTTCCCGATGGAGGAAACAGCAGGGGGAAAATGTGGGGAGCCCCTCTAGGGCAGCAAGGGGAGGTGGAGAGGGATGGGGGAGGGCGCAAGAGGCTAAGGGGGGTGGCGGCTAGGGAGGAGGAGGCAATGGGGTGGAGGGGAAACAAGTGGGGGCTAGGGCTAGGGAGGGGACTTGTTTGGGGCGCAGGTAGGGCTAGGGCAGCAGTTTTGCTCTCCTAGACCACCTCCAAAAGGCCCAAATATGTCCCACCTTCGGCCCACATGGACCCCCTAAGGCCCGAACTCCCCCGGAAGGCCCAATTCCCCTCCGGAAAGGCCCAAAATCCCCCGGAAAGGCCCACACTTGCAGAAACGGCACAAAAACATGTTACAAGAGTCGTACCTTATGGCCGAGATCGAAAATGACTCATACCGTCATTCCGTAGTATCACATAAAATTCTATAATTTTACTATACATCACCGAACCAAAAAAATTTGTAACATAGTAGCATACGGCAGGGGGGCCGAAGGACAGCGGTAGCCTGCAATTTTCATTAAAAAATAAAAATTCATCATGCACTATAAAATAATAATCTCGCCGGCCCCAACCGCTTCAAATAATATTGCCCGCTAAGTCACTAATTTTCAGGAATTTCATCGTGACCTTAGCTATTTTCGAAAAAATTATACGCAAAGGGCTACTACACTAAAAAAATTCAAAGTCGACAATATCCATGGCAAAATATTATTTTTACTTCTTTCCAGAAGAATCGATGTGCTTAATTTTTTTAGCGAGAAGAAACATCTGCTATTTTAGCAAGAGAAACACAACTAAACTGAAAAAAAAATAAAAAAAAATTTCGGCTGAATCCAATGGTATTTTTTCCAAATAATTACGTGCGCCGCGTCCACTAGAAAATAAAAAAAACCCAAAAAATAAAAAAAAAAATTCCAGTGGATCTGCTCGAAATAAAAAAAATCAAGCGGTCTGGATCCGCTTGAAAATTTTTAAAAAATAAAAAATTTCAACCGGTTCAGATTCGCTTGAATTTTGTTAAATAATAAAAAAATTTCAAGCGCTCCCGATCCGCTGGAATGTACTGTTTAGACGCTATTTGTAAGATTTTATCGAATCAGCAACTATTTACGAAAAAAATAAATTGAACCGGGCTAGAATAGTAAAGAGTTCACGATAGAGAGTGATGGGTGGGCCCGAATAATTCAACCAGGTTCATATCATACCTGGCTTACATAAAACAAACAGCAAACGACAATAATTCTCCAGCAGGAACCCAATGAAATAAACATCGATCATCGCAGTGCTGCAAATGCCATGCAGATTTGCATCTGTTGCCCCCATGCATCACTCTTGCCTGAAACAGGATTAACAAGTGACAATTAACTGACGAGGGAGGAATGATTTCACATACTAGCCAGCTATATGTATAATCCATGTATTTAACTTGCTGAATCATACGCAAGCAACAAATTATTAGTGCCATGGTGGCGCCTGGCCGTTCAAAACAAGGCGAGAGTTAAACTGGGATCGCCGTTGCCTTCGCCTACCCCACAGCATATAGATAGCAGTAGCACTGCCGCTAGATGCTGGGATGAACAAAAAGGGAGGGAGCACGAGCACTTTCGCATGCATTAGCAGTTGTGTGCAAAGGGAAGATCGCTGGCAACTCCTGCCGATCGATCGAGAAAACAAAGGCAAAGGGAGAGAAAAGGTTCATGCATGCATGGCAGAATGAGAGGAACAGTGTACATGTGCAGACTCAGAGAGAGAGAGAGAGAGAGAGAGAGAGAGAGAGAGAGAGTATCTGAGGAGGGGAGGGAGCAAAGCCTGACGCGGCTATGCAAAGCCGCAGCGGCTAGCGGCATCCACCACCCTCGATAAAGAGACAAACCCTCCGCTGAAAAGCTACTCTCTCCTCTCCTCTGCAGTCTGAACGAAAAACATATACTCCAGCTGCTACTCCTACATGAGAGAGATGGAACGAGGGGGAAAGGGAATGAGAGAGATGGAATGAAAGGGAGAGAGTGGTGCAAGGAGCTGAGTTCTCACATTTTTTTTTCAAATATTACTCAACACTCAAACGAATTTATAAAACTAGTCTTCTTCCTAGCAGTGAAAGCATTGACACACTATATGTATCACCTGTTGTACTCCTGCACCACAGCACATCATCGGCACATCATCGGGGCCATAGACCAGTAGCTCGTCGGGTCACTGTCGAGCACCCATTCCGTGGTAAGTTGTGGCACAAGTGATTAATTAATTAATTAAGAGTGATTTGATGGATATGATGTCGAATAAGGGAGCTCAGTAAGTAAGATACTCAGGCCTTACCTCTGCTACGCTGGTCGCCTGACCTACTGAGGTAGAGGTCACTGTCGTGCTGTCAGCGTCTTGCTGTTGTACGGAAGCACGGCAAGTGATGTATATTGTATACTGCTTCTTCTAGGTCTGGATCGATACCAGTTTCGCTGATTGTTTGCATGAAGCCGGAGTTGTAAAAAAAAATAAAAAAATTGGTCGGAGAGTAAAAAATTCGAAGACTTTATGGGGCTACCGAGCCAGCAGTAGCCTCCACAATACTACGTAAAGATATAGAAAAGCAGCCACAAAAGAAGACAGCAACAGCAGCTATCGAGCTAGGCACTTACACACACATACATAGCCTAAAACTGAGAGAGAGAGACAGTATTGCACGACGTGGGCATTTGGGCCATGTCTTGGTGTGAGACATGGCGGACACGACACGATCCAAAATCTGATCCGGCACGTAGTGGGTTATGCCGTGCCAGTCTGATACTATAGCGCGGGCCATGCCGGGCCCAAGAGCCGGGCACGATAGGCGGCACAGCAGCGACATGCGATACGCCGGCACGGTGCCACTACCGCCGGCCCGCAGTAGGGCATGATGGCCACCCTGCAGCTATGGCTATGCCGCGTCGTCTCCAACGCTGGTGGCCCATCGTCTTAGCCTCGTGCGCCCGCTATCGTCTCCACCTCGCGCGCCCGTTGGGTCACCTCGCCAGGCCAACCAAGCTGCCTGACCACCGTGCCGGGCCACCACACCCAGCCAACGAGCTGCCTCGCGCGCTACCGCGCTCGCCAGGCTACCTCGCGCGTCACACCGCGGTGGAGGAGAAGGGAGGAGGGAGGGGAAGCCCGGTGGCCGCGCGGGGAGGGAGAGGACGGGGGTGGGGAGGGGCCGGTGGCACGCGGGAAGGGAGAGAGAGGGGCACAGGGAGGGGCCGACGACACGCCAGGAGAGAGACGATGGCGCTCGGGGAGGGAGAAGGAGGGGCGCAAGCAGGGGTCAGCGGCACGCGGGGAGGGAGAGGGAGGGGCCGACGACTCTCATGGAGGGGAGGAGGGAAGTGGGTGAGTGGAGGGGATGGGAGGCGGCAGGTGAGTGGAGGGGATAGGAGGCGGTCGCAAGCCGGGCGCAGGATGGTGGGAGTCAGAGGCGCGGGATAGCTCAACTTCAACATCGATGATTCGGTAAGTACGTGGATATACAATGCGATGTAGCTAGCTAAAGATGAAATTGCACGTTACATAATTACGGAGAATCTTCCACTTATAATGGGTGATGGCCCTAATTTTGAAAGAATTGTGCAACGTAGTTTTTGCTCACAATACCAACATGTTAGTTGAAAAACAACTACACATGATATTTATAAAATATTTATAAATAAACTAGAGATGTTAAAACAGACTTTAATGATAGCTAGTTTTTTCTTTGCCTTAACATCAGATATATGTACTTTCTCACATCAAAGAACAGCCTATATTAGTATTATTACGCATTACTTAGACAACAACTACGTACTAAAAAAAAGGGTCATAGGGTTTAGGCCAATCTCCAAGTCACACACTAGAGAGCTATCGCTAATCATATACTTGAGGTTATTACCGACCTTAAAATAGAAAGTAAAAATTATTTCTATCATTCTTGATAATGCACTAGCTAACACGATGGCTATGGATTATCTCTCACCGCATCTGGAGACTTATGTTGGAGGTTTTGTACTTCACCTGAGATGCGTATGCCACATTATTAATCTCATTGTGCAAGCAGGTTTGATTGTAATGAAAACTAGTTTGGATAACATAACAAAGCTATCTAATTTGTTACAGATTCGTTTATAAGGTTTGTACAATTCTCAGAGTACTACAATAAAGAACCAAGAAGATTCAACCTTGATATGAAGGTTAGATGGAACTCGACGTATACTATGCTGGAACGGTGCAAAGACTACGAGCATATTATCATTGTCTTCGTCAACTGCAATAATGGTGAGCCGTTGGTTACTGAAGTGGATTGGCAAATTTTCGGTCATTTTTATAATTTTTTAGAAACTTTTTATAATACAACTAAAGATTTATTCTGTGTGCACTACCCAATATCTTCCTTAGTCATCGAGTGGCTTTGGACTATTGCTAATGCTTTTAAAGAAAATAGAGATAATTATATTTTACATCCTATTATAGAACTAATGGAGCAAAAAAAATTAAAATATTTCAAACTATTCCACTTTTACTTTTTTGCTACTATTTTGGATCCTCGGAGAAAATTATCTGACTTGCAGGGGGCCTTCCACGGAATAGATGAGGCAATTGATCATGAATTTTTCGAGGACTATACTCATATTTATAACGAGTTTTTTAGAGTTTTCGATAAATATTATGACAAGTTTGGCACCAAAAGTAAAGCAAGAAGATTTACCTCAACAACGCAACAAGTACGAGGCAGTTCAACCGCTTCAAACATATGGAAGAAATTGAAAGGCAAAGCTGTGACACCACGGAGTGTCGTATCTTATAAAATGTGAATGTTGAGGTCAAAAACTTTATAAAATGTGAAAATGGAGGTTAAAACTTTACGTTATGCCGTTTATAGCGTGTTTTTGGGCCATTTTCGGGTGTTTGGGCCTCTCCGGGGGACTTTGGGCCTTAGGGGTGAGTTGGGCCTCCGGTGGAAGGGTTTGGGCCCAAGGGGGGGTGACTTTTGGGCAGCCAAATCTGGCCCCCACCCCTTGGTGCGCCCCCCACTCCCTCTCCCAACCCTAGCCGCCACCCCCTAGCCCCCCCATGCGCCTCCACCCTTCCCTTTCCTCTCCATCGTCCCCCATGGCGCCACCACCCCTCTCCTCCCCTCTCCACCTCCCTTGCTGCCCCTAGGGGAGTTCTCCACCTCACCACCCCGCAGATCCGTCCATTGGAGCGCTCCGCGACGAGGAGATCCGGTGGATTTGAAGCAAGGAAGGAGATTGCGCGAACCGGGAGGAGATCCGTTGGGTTTTCGTTCGTCGGGCGAAGGTATGGCCACGGGGATCCTTGGGGTTGGTCTAGGTTCTGTTCTAAGGGTTAATATCATGTTTTTAGATCAATTGGTGGTGCTGGAATTGAGTAGATTAGATGAAATCTAGAAGTTGCCACGTTCTCTGTTTCGGGCAGCATGAGCAGTCGACTTAGGGTTTGGGTTTTCGCCAATTTAGATTCGGAATTTGGTCGGCCTCCTATTGAAAAAGTTGTAGGTAATTCTAATACCTTTCAGTGGGTATAAAGAACGTCCAATTCCGCCCAGCCGTTTGAAAGTTATGCTAGTTTTACCGAACGTATTAAAATCTATGACGTGATTGGAACAGATCACGGTAATCTGTAGATTAAACCACTTTAGAGTCCGAATCAGTTTTTCCATATACTTAGAAAAAGTTAGGAAATTTCCTAAGCTACGCGAGGATGTACTCGTTTAATCGATTCGGAGTCATAGAACCCGAGTTATGCTCGTTGCAAGTCTGTTGTCCTGATGGGACAGAACCTCTGTTTTTGGGTTGTGCGGGTAGTTTGCGAAGTCGGGGTAGAAGAGTGTTTGCGTATTGTTTTGTGGGCATGATTTTGAGTGTGTGGTGCCTATGTGCAGGTGTTGTGACCCCGGGGGTGCCCTCTACGTCTCGCCAATCTGTCGCCTGTGGTTGAGGCAAGTGTATTGGAATGGGTAGCGGGTTGTAGTTTTCTAGATTGGTTGAGATTGAAGTTGAATATATGATATGTTCACATGCCATGCTTAAATGTTTGCCATTGATATGATGAATATGCTTATTATGTTATGATGCCATGTGTTAATGTACAAAGTTATTTATGATGTTGGTATGTTTGCATACATGGCCCGGGTGGTGAGAAAGTCATAAGTAGTCCGGGGAAGGTCGGTGAGAAAGTTATGACTATTCCGGAGAGGCAATGAGTAAGTCCTACATTGTGATTCCATCCACCGCGGTGTATGGAAGCGAGGAGTAGGCACCCTCCATCTTCGGGATGGAAGGGGGGAGAGGGTGCACACCGACGGATGTGTACTCAACCATACCGGTATGAGTTTCCAAGGAGACATGAGCATCGCATCGCATCGCATCGCATTGCATACATAATGATGATGAAAATGATATGTGATCATGAATGAGATGATAGACATGATGTGAGTTGTTGTAGCCATGAAATTGTTTCTTTTGTACCATTGCAATATACTTGCTGAGTGATGAACTCACGTTTGTGTTTATGTTGTTTTTTTAGGTACCATGACACCGGCATGTGGGAAAGGGCATTAGCTACACATCTTCACGTAGTTCCAGTCATATTTACCAAATTTTGAGTCATGACCTTAATAATAGTGCCATGAATCTTGGTGTATGGATTAAATTGTGGTCGGGTCCCTTATTTGCTTCGTTATAGTTTATGGAGTGGTTGAACTTGATATTATTGCCTTATGTTGATGCTATATCCATTTACATTGCTTCTTTAGATGTCTTATGATATGATATTACTTGTCTGTTATTGCTATTGTCTCAAATCATGTTAAAACAAAGGAGATGCTGCCGAAATTTTCGGTTTTAGCATTTGCTCCTTTGCTGTAATTTGTCTTTATTAGTGGTATTTAGGTGTTGTTTAGCCTATGTTTGGTAGCATTTGGGCATACTAGATGCCGGGGTGTTACAAAAGCATCTGGCTCGTCTTTTCAATCACTGAGTAGGTCGACATGGAATCCACGAGTAAAGCTTAACCACTACCTTAATAGGTCTTTCGTGGAGACCGATCTTGACATGGACGAGAAAAATCAACTCAACTTGCTCTTGTGGTGGAAGAATATATAACCAACATATTTTACCCCGTGCTATCCCATTTTGCATAGGACGTACTTACGGTTCTCGTGTCCACTGTCTCGTCGGAAGCCATTTTCAATTTGGTAGAGAAGGTACTTGAGCCGAGGAGGTCGTCTCTTAGACCTAAAATGGTTGAGGCAATTACATGTCTAAAAGACTGGGAGCGTGCAGAAGATAGGACACAACATAAGCCCAATGATCCAGAGATTACAGACGTGATAGCCGACTTTGACAATCTCAGCCTCGGGTAGTCTATGTATTAATGTATACACGTAGTTACTGTACACTTTTCCTTACCGGTGGGTACCCACACCGGGGTATAAGGTTTTTAACGAGACAGTAACACTGCACATGTTCAAGATTGAATAAAATTTACTTCTTTTTTCTCCAATATGTGTATCCATTACCTCAGTTCCGTGCGTCTCCGGATTCTTTCCTCTCATCGCAATAGTGTAAATGGGTCGGGCCTGGGCAGGATGACCCATTGGCGCAAGCGGTATTACTGCTTCGAAAAATAATAATTAAAAGTTGCCATACCGCTTGCAAAAAGAATTTTAACTAAAAGCTGTAGTGCCGCTTTGAAAAGTAAGCTATCTAAGCTGTCAGACCGCTTGGAAAAAGAATTTTAATTAAAAGCTGTCATACCGCTTTGAAAATGTTTAGAATGCAGTTGGGCCGCTTCCAATAAAATTTTGGCGAGCATACATGCGCGGGCAGACAAATCCAGCCTGCTCTCTCACGGGAGAAATTAGAAACCCTAAAGCCTAAAGTCCCTAAACCATCGTGCTCTCTCTCCTCTCCTCGGTCATCGGTCACTCGATCCCCTCCCCATTCCCCACCGCCCCTAAACCATCATGCTCTCTCTCCTCTCCCCGGCTCCCGCAGCCCCCCCCCACATGATTCCCACCATCCTGCTTTGTAGCTCCCGCGCCTTGCCAGAAGCTCCCTTTGCCGCTTGAGATCTCATGATCCCCACTGCAGACTCCCTACTCCAGCCGTCGCAGCTCCCGGCTCCTGTCGCCCTTCGCCGCGGCTCCCGCCTCCCGCCATAGCTCCCGGCTCCCGCCGCCGCAGCTCCCAGCTTCTCACCCTCTTTAGCCTTCGTAGCAACCCAGTCGCCTCCCCAAATCCTCCCTAGCGCCTCCCCAAATCCAGCACCATGAACCCTAGCTAGCGCCTCCCCAAAATCCACCTTCGTAGCACCTCTAGCTGCCTCCCCAAATCCTCCCTAGTGCCTCCCCAAATCTCCTTAGCGTCGCTGCCCAGCCCCCGAGTGGTGCCCAACATCCTCTAGCAAGCAGAGGGTGGCTTCAACAGTTTCCAGGCTTTTCCTAGGACAAACAATGTCGACACTGCCCCCTGACCCTCTTGGTGCCCCCTCCCCTGGCTGAATACATCCCTACTTGTACTTGTGCATCCATGTTTGCCTGTGTTTGGTTGGAGAGTGAGGTGGAATAGAATGGTTCCATCCCAGATTTCAGGATGGAATGGTTCCATCCCAGATTTCAGGATGGAATGGTTCCATCCCAGATTTCAGGGATGGAATGGTTCCATCCCAGATTCTCAGGCAGGGCCCACTGTCACTCTCACATTCCATGTGGGATGGCTGCGTTCCAGAAAATTTTTAGAACCTGGCCGTCCCGAATCTAGAGAGAATATTCTCTTTTCTGGAACCAAATCATCCTCAGCTCCCCAACCAAACACTAGACTTGGTGGGATGGAATGGTTCCATTCCACCCCATCCCACTAACCAAACACACAAGTGTGCGCCCTTGTCCTCTGAATTTTCACTAAGATATTGATGATTATGACACTGCTAATTAATTGTGTGTTTGGTTGGAGAGTGAGGTGGAATGGAATGGTTCCATCCCAAATTTCAGGGATGGAATGGCTTCATCCCAGATTTCAGTGATGGAATGGTTCCATCCCAGATTTTCAGACAGGGCCCACTGTCACTCTCACATTCCAAGTGGGATGGCTGCGTTCCAGAAAATTTTTAGAACCTAGCCGTCCCAAATCTAGAGAGAATATTCTCTTTTCTGGAACCAAGTCATCCTCAGCTCTCCAACCAAACACTAGACTTGGTGGAATGGGATGGTTCCATTCCACTCCATCCCACTAACCAAACACACAATAAATCATTCTTGTAATCGCATTGAGTTTCATTGAGATATTGATGATTATGACACCTATATGTTTGCTTAAGATACCCAGATACAACTCTTCTATTAATAGACACCATTGTCATGTTCTCATCGTAATTTTTTTTTTGCTCTTTAGATTCCTATTATTCTGTGGCACCAATGAGGCCTTGTAACATTCATTTTAAATTTGAGGACCCACTAAGCATAGGCATAAATAATTCCAAGGTTCTTGTAAATTTTATAAAAGTGTTGTAGAATCTATATATGATTAATATACATCGTTATAATCCAATCTAAAGGTTTGAAGTCCTCTGTCTGTATAATATTTGATTATAATAAGTATGCTTGCTTGGTCTCCATTTTCAGTTGTCCTCTTAGGCTCTTTTTTTCACCCATCCTTTTGTCAGAGGAAACATATAATTTTCTGAAGTCAGATAATTTTTAACTGTCTAATTGGTGTACCCTTTTGCATTGCGATAAAATGGCAATAGAGTTTTTCTTCTTTATTTTAGAATTTCTTCATGATCGTCACTCATAAGTTTTTTGACTTAACAAGGTTCATTGAATTAGTATGGTCCTTCATGCTTGCGGATGCAATTTTTCATTCGGCAAAATGCTGTCATCCCATTTTTTTCTAGCATGAATGATTGTTACCTTTTGGGACTTGTTGAAAGAAGTGCTTTGATGTATCTCTTTGTTGTACTTTAGCTTAAGCAGTTCTCTTTTATTCTCCACAGAAATTTGTTGAATCATTGTCAAAGAAGAACTCATTACTGGAAAATGAACTTATGGCTGCTCGTAAAAGTAGTGATGATACAATGGAGAAATTGGAGGATGTGGAGGGAAAATGCACCCATCTCCAGCAAAATCTGGACAAGTATGTTTTCCCTTTTATATATAAAACCGTAGGATGCTGGAATGATCAGTGGAGTAGTCTAAGCCTCTAAGGTTTTTTGGTCGCTCTTTCTATTGAAAAGTATCTAACTGCTAATTGCTTCTGAACTCAGATTGCAGGAGAAACTTACAAACTTGGAAAACGAAAATCTTGATCATCATGCGCTAAATCCTGTTGCTGATTTCTTTGGAGGTTTTTCTTAAATCTACATCACTGTTTCAGTTGGACCATTAATGTAGATGTACGGTTATTTTAATGTTTGGCAAATATACTCTTTCTAGTATATACCACTCTAACGCTGAAGAAAATATACCATTTGCATGATGTCAACTATTAAAGGAGGAGATGAGAAATGCAACTATTGATGCTAATGACATCTCCGAGTCATTTGATAGCTGTCTGTATTATCTAAGGTACTATATATGCAGTGGCTAATAATTCTACTCTTTCGTTCTTATGATGCCCTGTTTGTGATATGTTGTAAATGAATTTTGTGATGTGCTGTAAATGAATCTAGTTAAGAGATGGGATACTGGTCCTTTGTCCTCGTAGGGGCATGGAGCTGATAAATCTTGTGGGCTTTTTGCACCGTAATTTTGAATAACTTATTTATAAATCTAGAATGTGGTTCTGTTATTTCTTCTACTAAGTTACATGTTTCTTTCTGTAATTTGCGCAATAGGACCTGTGAATAGTCTTTATGTTGATCTTCTTTTTGTGAGTTGTGACTACAAATGTAGTTAGTTGATTTTAGTTTTCGCTTATTTGCTAGTTCCATTGCTTTATAGTAATTACTCCCTCCAGTTGTCACATACAGCTAACAGAGGTATTTTTACATCCAGGCAAAGCCAGTTCACTTTTCCTTTCAAAGTTCCCATACAGCCACTACAACACGTCGGGCTTCTAATGGCGCCTATAAATGCCTTTAAAACCTTATAAATGCCTTAAAAAGATTTTAGATGGCGTTTACATGGCGTCAAGAAAAATGGCGTCAGGAAAAGTAATTGGCGGCGCTTAATTATCCACGACGTTTATAAGTGCCGTGGAAGACTCTAACCCGACGTTTATAAGTGCCGTGGAAGCCTCTATAACCCGGCGTTTATAAGTGCCGGGGTTCTCTCTATTTATGGCGTTTACAAGCGCCGGGGATCCCTCTATTCGTGGCATTTAAAATCAGAGGTACACAATGACTTCCCAGGAGGTCACCCATCTTATTACTACTCTTGTCCAAGCACGCTTAACTTCAGAGTTTTTATAAGATCTAGTACTTTAGTGGTGGTATGATCACATCTGATATATAATGCGTCCCTCCTCCCCTTAACCCCGTTAAACACCCGAACACCGATTTTCAATTATTTCAAATTAGCAAATTATTGAGGTAATTAGCAAAATCATCATACGATAAGATCTCCAATTATATTCTTTTGGGCACCAATTCTAGTTTGCAAATACGAAATCCGAGCATATTTCTTAAAATAGACATAACTTTTGACTCGTACCTCCAATTGGGGCGTTCTTAGGCTAATTGGAAAGATAACGAAAAGTAGCATCTGAAATTGATAAGTGTCACAAAATCAGATGTTCGAAAAAATTTGAATTTTCAAACAAAATATCAACAAAAATTGAATTTTCGGACAAAATTTGAAATTTTAGACAAAATATCATCGAAAATGAAATATTTGGACAGAAATTATTGCAAATGGAATATTAGTTTCAATTATTTCAAATATAATATTATTTAATTTCAATTCTTTCAAATTCCCCGGTGTGGTATTCACGTTTATAAACGCCGTGGTAGAGTCTACCACGGCGCTTATAAACGCTAATTCCACTCTATACCGGCGTTTATAAGCACCGTGGAAGACTGTAACCGGCGTTTATAAACGCCGGTATAGAGGAATTCCCGGCGTTTATAAGCACCGTGGAAGATCAGAACCGGCGTTTATAAACGCCGGTATAGAGTGGAATTCCCCGGCGTTTATAAGCGCCGTGAAAGACTGTAACCCGGCGTTTATAAACGCCGGTATAGAGTGGAATTTCCGGCGTTTCTAAGCGCCGTGGAAGACTGTAACCCGGCGTTTATAAACGCCGGTATAGAGTGGAATTCCCCGGCATTTATAAACGCCGTGGAAGATTCTAACCCGGCATTTATAAACGCCGGTATAGAGTGGAATTCCCTGGCATTTACAAGCGCCATGGTAGACTCTAACCCAGCATTTATAAATGCCGGGGAATTAAATGCCTCGAATGATAGAAAACGCCGGCTTTAGCCTTATTAGGGGCGTTTAGATTAAACGCCGTGTAAAATAAACGCCGGGAAATCCATGTTATCTTGTAGTGAGCCAAGCGATACTTGACCTTGCATTGCAGGTAGCTTTTAATTATACTGAATAAGCAAATATTACTCTTATATTTGAGAATTGTAACAATTGTTTATATTTATGACATATCTATTAATTATTACTGTGTTAGAAATAATGTTTTTTTCTTTGAGGAGTTTGGCACTGGAGTGCTCAAACATTTCTAGAATTTAGTAAATGAAACTCAATTTTTTCCATCTTGCAGCAAAGTAAAGGTCTTTGTGTGGCATGCCCAAGAGCAGCAACAAAAGGAAGTCACTCAAGGTGGTATACTTTCTTTTAATTTATCTTTTTTAATACGACTTTGTTTTACTGCTTGAGCATACTGTTCTTCTAGGTCACTTATATTTCTAAGAAGAAAATGCTTCTTTTTTCACAGGAGAAAGGGGAAGGAGAGAGAGAGAGTTAAAGATTGGAAGAGAACATTCAGGCCTTAGACAAAATTATGAATTGTTGAGTGGTTTAGTTAATGGGTATACTTTTGGTGTAAATATATAGGACATGCGAATAGATATGTCCATGTTTGTCGGAAGACTATATTTTGCACTCTAGTTATATTTTGGTATATGTCCATGTATGTGACATTCATGCGAGGGGAGTAAACTTTGTACTTTTGCCATTTATATATTTTGGTGATGTTCACATGCTGTACCTGTGGATGATTTGTGATAATAAAACTTTGTTATGTTGCTTTCTCAAGGAATTATATGTTATGGTGCTTGGATTGTATGTTATGGGTGCTTGATATTATTTTAAATTTGGTGAACATTTATTAAGTGGACATATATTAAACTGATGCAATTGTTTTTCCAAGCGGTATTTCTATTATTTAGTAATCATTTTTTGAATTGCTTGAAATGCTAAATGCAAGCACTTGTACAGCTTGGAATTTTTGTTAAAGCTGTCCTACTGCTTTTAAAATTTCAATATCCCAAGCGGTACTACTGCTTTTAAAAACGGTTTTACTAGCGGTAGGACTGCTTTTAATATATATACCGCTTGGAATACTTTTAGAAGCAGCTGAACAGAAAGCAATAGATATTAGAATTCCAAGCGGCCCTACTGCTTGGAATACCCTTATTCCAAGCGGTCCTACAGCTTGCAAAGATGTGTCATCCTGTAGTGGCCGGCACAGCACAAAGCAGGCATGAAGCCCAAATGGGCTGCGCCTGAGCTCGTGGAAGGCGAGCCAGGCCATTACGGCTCGGTACAGTTCATGTCCAAAGCACGATGAATCCGTATCGGACTAATCTAGCATGGCACGATATGCACCTCTAAATGCACTGCATTGCATAGCAGAGATAGCTAGAATAGCACACATTGCCCTTGCCTTGGTATAGTAGCAAGAAAGGAGGTAGTGAGCTGCGAGAGGAAGGAGAAGTGTGAGAGAGGGAGAACGGGAAGGTTCTTCTTGGGGGAGGGGTGGGGGTGGTGGTAAGGGATGCGCGCGGGGGCCTACACGATCCACCAGTCGCTGACCGCCGAGGCGGCCGCGGCGCTCAAGCTCGCGCTGGGCCTCGCGTGCCGGCGCGGCCATGCGCACGTCACGCCGCTGCACGTCGCCTTCACGCTGCTGAACCCAGCGTGCTCATCGCCATCGCCTCTCGCCTGCTCTGCGGCGGCGGCAGGGGCCGCCTCGTACGGGCTGCTCAGGCGCGCGTGCCTGCGGTCGCACCCGGCGGGGGCGGCGTTGCCGGCAGCGCACCACCCCCTCCAGTGCCGCGCGCTCGAGCTCTGCTTCAACGTGGCGCTCAACAGGCTGCCCACCTCCGTGACAAACTCGCACTCGCCGCCGCGAACGTCGGGTGCGCCCTCGGTGCCCTTCGCGTCGTCGCTCATCCAGCCCAAACCGACGCTCTCCAACGCGCTTGTCGCCGCGCTCAAGCGTGCGCAGGCCAACCAGCGCCGCAGCTGCGTCGAGCTCCAGCAGCAGCCGCCCCCGCCTGCGGCGTCGCAGCACCAAGGCACCCAGCAGCAGCAGCAGCCGCTCCTCTCCATCAAGGTGGAGCTCGACCAACTCATCATATCCATTCTTGACGACCCCAGCGTGAGCCGCGTGATGCGGGAGGCTGGTTTCTCCAGCGCCACCGTCAAGAGCAACCTCGAGGAGGAGAGCGCGATCATGTTGTCCTCCTCCCTTCCTCCGCCGCCCATCCCTCCCCACATCTTCCTCGAATCCAGCATTGGCGGCTGCGGCATCGGCGGAAACAGTGGCGGCTTCGGGTTGTGGCCGGCACAGTTCTTGTGCTCGCTGGGCGAGGCTGTTCCGTCCTGCAAGGAGGACGTGAGCGCGGTATTGGAGGTGATGATGCGGAAGCAGGGAAGGAGGACCAACCCCGTGGTCGTTGGCGACTCGATCTCAATGGCTGAAGCCATCGCCGGCGAGCTGCTGCGGCGGCTGGAGCGTGGCGACGTTCCCGAGGAGCTTACCGGCACGCACCTCCTCAAGCTGCAGCTCTCCTACGTCCACGTCCGGCTCATGAGCCGTGCCGACGTGGACGCGAAGGCCGCCGAGCTACGCCGCAGCGTGGACGCCATCCAGAGCAGCGGCCTGGTCGTGTACGTCGGCGACCTGCGGTGGACACTCGACGAGGAGCCCACCGCCGGCGGCGACCAGACCGCGTCCTCCTACAGCCCCGTCGAGCACATGGTTGCCGAGTTTGGCCGCCTCCTCGGCGACCTCCACGCCAGCGAGCCGCCACGCGGCCGCGTCTGGCTCGTGGCCACGGCCAGCTACCAGACCTACATGCGGTGCCAGTACCGGCGCCGGCGGCCGCCTCTCGAGTCCGCCTGGGCCTTGCAGGCCGTCGTGGTCCCCAGCGGCAGCGGCACCGGTCTGGCCCTCAACAACATCCATTCCTTCTCTCCAAGGTGAGCAAGCAAACCATCCAACAAACCTGTCTAGCCTCCCTATGGCCTATTGTACTACCATTTTCTTGTGGAAAAAGTCGTTTTGACATCTTGAACTTTGATTGAATAACTAAGAAATTAGATATTTGATTCTATGAATTTATTGCAATCCAGTTTAAATAACACGGACCCAGTTTCTGCATAATGGTATTGCCCACTCCACGCAATGAATATTTGGCTTTGTCAGATAAGATGATACGATAGTTAAGTTTAGATGAAATCCATAAGGACTTCTCCCTCAAATCAAATTTAGAGTAAGGGAGCTACAGGGATTGGTGGCTATGGAAGTGCGTTGGGAGTTTGGTGTGTCATCGTAGAATCGCATACTAATTGTGCCATGCAAGCAATATTATCTTGCAAAACCGAATCAATGTATTATTTGAACCGGATTGCAATGTTCGACTAGTTAAATGACTGATCTTGTGATCCGAAGTACTAAATGAACTTTACTTCACGGTGTTACACGGTCTTCTTACCCCTTTTTTTTGTCCTGCCTGTGTTGCCTTCTCTTCTTGTTCTCTTGCTGCTCAGTGCTCACTGCTGCATGCAGCCTTGTGTCTTCTGTGAGTGATGTGGTTGCTGTTTGGAACAAACACAAGGACCACTAGTTTCTGTGATTTATCAGATGTTGCAAGAAGAAGCGTTCTCTCTCCGACTATCTATCTACCACTACACTAGTTTCTGTAGCCTATTAGGACTGAAAGTTTAAAACCAGTTTTTGACATTAATGTGGAGCTCCGACTTCTTGTCATGTGAACTCAACCATGTGAGCTCTGGTGCAGAGAGGAAGAAAAAAAAATGGCTTTTGTAGTAGCTTTTTTTGGCTTGCCTCTGCTGCAGAGATTCCATCTGAGCTGATCAGTTTCTGCCTGCATGCTCGCTGGGCACAAAAGGCTTCCTCTGATGCAGCAACAGTGGCACCCTTTTGGTACACCAATGCAGTAGGTGGAAGGAACGCGTCAGGCTGATCTGATGCTGCTGCCTTGCTGCCCTTTTCCTTGCAATGATGCACCTTTCATACACAGGATCAATCACATTTCTGATCTGTGTAGAGAGAGAGAAAAATCAAATCAGATATGCTCAGTTTGGCTTTGGCCACAATTATATCCTTATGATTCTTTTTCCCTGTTATTTGCTATCTTGGTCAACAACAAAATCCATGGCAATAATCAGAGATTCCTCTGCTAGTCTGCTTGCATCTAGAAGAAGATCTGCAGAAATTTACACAAATGTTTGAAAAAATAATTTCGAAGCTTGAAATGTTTGCTTTCTCATTTTGTGTGTGACGGTACTTTGTCATGGTCTTGTGCTACTATGGATTGCCAGTGTGCATGTGCTTAACGTGGTTTTGCTTGTCCTTGCTGTCGTTCCCATGTCCAGCAGCGCAACAGCACCAGTGCATCAGGCCATGGTGACCAAGGAGCTTGCCCATAGTCCTTTCGCAATGGACGCAGAGACAATGGCGTTCGCGGCCGGAGGCGAGCAAGAAGACAAGCTGGTGATGTGCACCGAGTGCAGAAGGAACTACGAGCGTGAGGCGTCCGTCGTGAAGGCAGAGGCTGACGCGGAGGGCCCGCTTGTCGGTCTCCCCGGCTGGCTGGTGCCGAACAAGACACCAGCTGATCAAACGCCACATAAGGTAAGATCGAGAAGAAGAGAGATCAACAGGGACATTTTGTTGCAGTTCTTGAGGTGTGCATAATCACAACGAGATCATCATGGCCTAATGGAGTTTTTCATCTCCTTTTTTTTGTGAGTTAGGATAAGTATTTGATCGAGCTGAAGAGGAAATGGAGCAGGCTGTGCAGAAAGCTCCACCTGTGCAGCAGCCAAACTGATCTATGCTCTGCTCCTTGCTTCGGTGCTAGGCTAGCTGCCTCTCCAAGCCCATGGTGGTCTAGTTCTTGCCTGTTGCCGAGCAGCCAGAGCAAGCCAAGCATTGCAGGGTTCTTGGGCTTGGAGGGATTGATGGAGCATGGCAAGAGCAGGAGCCAGTGTTCGTCGCCGTCGCCTCGTCAGAGCCTGAGCTCGCTGAGGGAGCCGGGATGCCAGGACGTGAGGACGGCTCTCGCCCTTTGCAGCCTGCCGCGCTCGGACTCAGCGACGTCCGACGGCCGCGCTCTGGGGACCGATGGCTCCGCCCATGAACTGGAGCGGCGGCTGCGCAAGAACGTCCCGTGGCAGCCCGGCGCTGTTGCGGAGATTGTCGAGGCAGTTGCCGGCTGCTGGAGCTATGGGAGGAAGGGCGTTTGGCTGTTCTTGAAGGGGAGCGACCGCGCCGCCAAGCGAAGGGCGGCGATGGTGATCGCCGAGACGCTCTGTGGCGGCTCGGCTGATCGGATCGTCCCCGCCGATCCGAAGCAGTTCAGCTGGGCGGAGGACTTCTGCTCTGATGTTGTCTCAAGGGCGTGCAAGATCGGTGGCAAGAAGCTCGTGCTCGTCGTCGATGACGTTCAGCACACGCCGCAGGACGTCGTCGAATGTCTCGTGGCAGCATCCAAGAGTGGATCTTTCAAGGACAAATTTGGCCAAGAACTCGATCTCTCTGAATCCATCGTCATCTTGACAACATCACAGTTCGCCAATGGTGTCAGCAATGTGATCAGTCTACGGTTGTGGACGTCGGAGGAGTCGTCGTCCGGCGACATCAAGAGGAAGAGGGACATCGAGACACCACCGAGGGAATGCAAGCGGCCACGTCACGGCGCCGACTGCGTCCTCGACCTCAACCTCAACCTTTGCACCTACGACGACACCGACGAAGGCGACGACGACGGTGATGAAGAAGCCGTCCCCAGCGACATCACCCACGAAGGCGACTCCGACGAGCACGGCCACTCGCACCCGCACCGCCTCCTCGAGTCCGTTGCCGCCCACGTCGTCACCCTCGATGAGGGCCCCGACGGCGACGATCGGGCCGCGGCCGCCTTGCGTGCAAGGCTGGTCGGGGCACTCGACCGAGAGGTGCGCGTCGACGACGAGGCCGCAGAGGCGCTTGCCGCGGCGTCGGGACACTTTCTTGACGAGGTGCTGGAGAGGTGGGTGGCAGAGGTGTTTGAACCGGCGGCAGCAACGGTCAAAAATGGCGGGAAGGTGGTGGTGCTGGGGGTGGGGCCAGCGGGTGGGTCCCAGGAGTCAGGGTTCATGGGCTCGGTCCTTCCAAGCAGGGTCCATGTGGACTGAGCTCACCAATTTTTTTGCTCCCCTTTTGCTGTACTGTCCTTAGTTTAGTAGTTAATTTCCCTGTATGTAAAAAGAAAATTATGGAGTTGGGGGGTTTAATTTTCCTGTAGCAATTATTGTTACTTCCTTTGATGAGTTAGCTTTGATCATTTGCTAGCTTGGCATCACCTAGAGGGTACTCCTGTTGGAACATGAGGATTGAGCATGATCCCCGGATTGAAACTTGCATCTCCACATGTGGAATTCTAATCCTATGACAAATTCAGAGCAAATTGATAGAACTACAGATGTAGTTTTGATGTTGATGGGTAAATTGGAGAATCTTGAATTGAAGTCAGCAAGAGCCAAGAGGTCTGTAGCTAACACAAATCCCTTTAACAGTCTCTGGAAGAGACCGAACAGGGGCTTCCATATGTAGTAATCTGTCTATACACTAGTTGCTACCGCAGTAGAGCAGGATATTGACAATGTGGGAAATTTTTGTATTTGATATAAGTTTTGACCTGTATTCACAAAACGATACAACATTTTCGCGTATTTACAAAAAAACCAGTCATATCTGGAATCTTAAAATCCGGTTTTCAATACCCGAAAATCCAAAAACCGGATATTACATAATTGAAATCTGGAAAACCGAATATAGTGTATTCGGCACCTAGGAATCCGAGTTTTACATACCCAGTTCTTTGAAAAAACCAGGTATAGAGAGCATACCCGGTTTCTCAGAAAACGGGTATAGGGCGTCACCTACAAAGCTAGTTCATGGGTCACGCATTGGTTGCCTCCAGATGCACTCCACTAAAGGCTTGTTTGGCAGCGCTTTAGATCTCAGCTTCACCTTAGATATGAAACTTGTAAGCTAAAATAAAGTGAATTAAGTTTATATTTTTAATCTAAAATGTAAACAAAATGATGCACCCAAACACTCTTAATATACACACAGCTTCAACTCCATGAATCTAAATGGAGCTAGAAATACCCAGCTCTACCAGTTTTGCGAATCTGGTGGAGCTAGAGCTCTGGCAAACATGCCCTAATTAAAGCATGAGCCGCATAAAATCAGTAGAATATTCCATCTATAAAAAAGTCAGTAGAGCATCGAAGTTTCCTCCCGTTCAGTTCTGAACATGAGTTGTCCGAAACTGATTGACCATCTTGAGTGCGACAGATTAGTGAGTATGCATGCATTAGTTCAGTCCTTTCAAAATCAGAACGACCCTGATTGACCATTTCTCCCCGTCAAACTTTTACCCAACGTATGACGGCTACTGGATCAGAAGTTGCATTAGCATCATTTCAGAAAAGGAAAGGATTATCGTCACCTGACCGCCTCAGTGCTCGAACGCGACGCCCCTGAGAAACCGGGTATGGCGTTCATACCCGGTTTTTCAGAAATCACGTATGCACCGAATACACTATATCTAGTTTTTCAGATTTTGATTACGCAATATGCGGTTTTTGGATCTTATTGAAAACCGGATTTTAAGATTACGGATATGATTGATTTTTTTTTATAAATATGCAAAAATATTATATCATTTTGTAAATACAAGTCAAAACTTGTACCAAATACAAAAATTTCTGGACAATGTGCCCTCCTCCAAGCCAGATACACCTCGGAGCCTAGGACATGTTTCAGAAGCTTGCTCTTCTTTGCAGGCAGGCGAGCAACAAGTGAGATTTCTTATCAAGAAATCAACAATGAGAGAGAGAGGGAGAGAAAGTTTGGCATTTTGTATGTGGTGAACTGGCGATGGTGCAGGAACATGACGGGGGCTACAGGTAGTGTAATCGTTGACGGCGACGGGGAAAGAATATCGCTGGCTCCGATGCGTACAGGAAAGCACAGGGGGACAAACAACCCCCCCCCCCCCTGACCGAGTGACCCTTCTCTTATTCGTCTCGTCTTCCTCCTCCTTTTTCCTCCTTGGATTCACCTCCCTCTCCCTCGCTCAAGCGCCAGTGTCGCCGTAGAGACGACGCAGATGCTGCCTTTTGGTTGGATATACATGCGCTTTGCTTTTCTTTCCTCTGCGCTGCTGTGGTCGCATGCACGCGACGAAAGACCGCCCTGCCTTGCCTTGGGCGAGCCGCCGCCTGTGGAAGGGATGGAAAAAATTGCACGCAGGACCCTGCCCGTTTCGGTGTTGGGGTCCATGGCTCCAAGCCACCACAGGTGGGTTGTGCTGCTGAGTTACGCCCATGGATTAAGGAGCATTGGTCGATGAAGTGAAGCATTTTCTCTGGAGGTTTGTGTTGGGATTAAATTCCCAGGAAACGATACGCCTCCGGATCGTTCTGAACCAAGCTTCCTGCTTCAAATTCAGAACAATAGAGAACGACAACAGAGCACAGCCTTACTACGAGAAGAAAAAACAGCAAACGATGTTTTGGTGCTGCTCAATCCACGGCAGCGTTTCTGTAGTATTCTATTGCTTAAATAGAAGATTGTTTTACAAGTGCAGGACGGACTCGACTTCTGAATCCGATACTAACTCTGCAAGAAACTAAGTAGCGAACTAATTACGACACGGCTACTATTTGCTATACGGCAAGGACTCTTCAGACAATTTTGAGCTGATCTATTGTCCGAACTTGAAGTGGCTTGAGTCAGGATTACAATCAACATTCTCCCCCTTAATCCTGACTTGAACTTGAGAGGTCCCTGACGCCCAGTAGACTTCTCATCTCAGCAAACTTAACCCTGGCAAGCGCTTTGGTGAGTATGTCAGCTTTTTGTTCTTCACTGCTGACATGCTCCACCGAAATCAAGTTATTATCAACACACTCCCGTATGAAGTGATATCTAGTGTCTATGTGCTTGCTTCTCCCGTGAAAAACTGGGTTCTTCATAAGGGCTATAGCAGACTTGTTGTCAACTCTCAACTTCACTTCCTTTGGTGCACAGTTGGTTAGTTCACTGAGCAAGCTTCGCAACCAAATCGCCTGGCATGCTGCTGCTGTGGCTGCCATAAACTCTGCTTCACAAGAGGATAATGCGACAGTTTTTTGCTTCTGAGAGCACCAAGTGATCGGGCTCCCTGAGAAATAAAACACCGTCCCGGTTGTGCTTTTCCGATCATCAAGATCACTAGCAAGGTTACTGTCACTGTATCCTATTAACTCATTGTCTCCTCCTCGTTTGTAAGCAATACCAAAGGATATTGTACCCTTAACATACCTCAGTATGTGTTTTACTGCTTGTAAATGATTCCTCTTTGGAGATTCCATATATCTACTGACCATTCCAACAGCATGGCACAAATCTGGCCTGGTGTGCGTTAGATACCGTAAGCACCCGATCAATTGCCGATATTCAGTAGGATTTACAGGATCTCCTTCACCTTCCTTTGTCAGATGGAGCTTTGCCTCCATTGGATATTTTGACGGATTGCAATCCCACATTCCAGCTTGCTGTAGGATTTTCTTTGCATAGCTTGACTGTTTTATGATTGTCTCTTCTCTTGTCTGTTGCACCTCAATTCCAAGGTAGTATGAGAGAGTACCCAGGTCACTCATGTCAAATTGCTTCTGCATTTGTTCTTTGAACACCTGGATCTCCTTTTCGCTGGTTCCTGTGACGATCAGATCGTCTACATAAACTCCGACAATCAAGAGTGTGTCTTTAGTGCTATGCTTGTACACAGCCGGCTCATGAGGACACTTCTGGAAATTGAGTTCCTTTAACGCTTGGTCTAGTTTGGTGTTCCAAGCTCTAGGGGCTTGCTTTAAGCCATATAGGGCTTTGGATAGCTTGTAGACCATGTTTTCCTTGCCAGGGACAATGAATCCCTCCGGTTGTGATACGTAGATTTCTTCTTGTAATTCTCCATTCAAGAAAGCTGACTTGACATCAAGGTGATGGACTCTCCATCCTTCTTGGGCTGACAGTGCAAGAAGAAGTCTCACTGTTTCCATTCTGGCAACCGGTGCATATACTTCTTCAAAGTCCACCCCTTTTTGTTGAACATAACCTTTAGCCACTAGTCTGGCTTTGTGCTTGACTACCTCTCCGGCTGCATTCTTCTTCAGTTTGAACACCCACTTGAGACCAATTGGCTTGGTCCCCTTTGGAAGTTCTGTCAAAGTCCATGTTTTGTTCTTCTCTATTGAGTTGAACTCTTGTTGCATAGCTTCTGTCCAACTCAGATTTCCTGCTGCTTCACCAAATCGGGTTGGTTCTTCCAAAGCTGTTAGGTATAGGCTCCCATAAGAGTAAGAACCTTCAGTTTCATCATAGATTTCGGCAAGTGACCTGAATCTTTGGGGTGTTTCTTCAGACGTGGATGAGGTTGGACTGAATGGACTCGGTACTGGAGTGGGTGACGACTCTTCATCAGAGTCGGTTTGTTCTGGAGTTTGTGCTAGTGATTCTCCCAAGTCAGTTGCTTCTGAGTTAGGATTATATTGAGGCTCGGCTGCACTTCCCGTGGGAAAGTCTTGCGCCGGTTCTGAGCCTCCTTGCATTGTCGAATTCTGAACAGTGAAGGTTGACGCCTCTGTACTGTTTTCATTCGACCACTCCCACTCTCTGTTTTCATCAAATACCACGTCACGGCTCACACAAATTTTCTTTGCTGCTGGATCAAGGAGTCAATAAGCCTTACTTCCCTCCTCAATTCCCAGATGTACCATCTGTTTGCTTCTATCGTCCAGCTTTTTCGTGTGTACTGCCGGTACTTTGACATGTGCAACGCAACCGAAGACTCTGAGGTGTTCTAGATTTGGTTTTCTTTCTTTCCAAATCTCATAAGGCGTGGCTCCCTGCAATGCCTTGGTTGGTACTCGGTTCAGCAGATAAACTGCATGTCTGACTGCTTCACCCCATAATTCTCCGGGAACTCCCATGGTTTTCAGTAAGCTTCTTGCAGTGTCAAGTACTGTCCGATTACGGCGTTCCACTACACCATTCTGTTGTGGTGTGTAAGGAGCTGTAAGGTGCCGTTGTACTCCTTCTTCACAAGTAGAATCGGAAAAGATCGAGAGGTGAATTCTCCTCCCCGATCTGTCCTCAGGACTTTCAGTTTGCGGTTGCTCATGTTCTCAGCTTGTGTTTTGAAATCCTTGAATGCTCCCAATGCTTGGTCTTTGGTCTTTAGCATGTATATCCACATGAAACGGCTACAATCATCAACCAATAGAAGGAAATATTGATTGCCTGCTGCGGTTTGTGGTGAGATTGGGCCACATAAATCTGCATGTACAAGTTCTAATGGAACTTTTGCTCGTCTTGAGGCCCGGAAAGGGAAGGGTTATCGGCCTTTGCTTTGCCACTAGACATCCTTCGCGATTTGTGTGTAGTGATCAATTTTTGGTACCCCTCGTACCATATCCTTTGTCACCATATCTTTCATTGCTTGAAAGTTTAAATGCCCCAATCTTGCATGCCACAACCAAGCTGGTTCATCCATGCTAATTGCAAGACATATGGGTGTGGCAATGTGTAACTTAATCTTGTACAATCTATTGCTTGATCTCTGCACTTCCATGAGTAGTTTTCCTTCCCTGTCATGAATCCACAATGATTCTTCATTGAGCACTACTCTGTGACCTTCTTCTGTGAGCTGTCCGAGACTTAGTATATTACTTCGTAGGCTTGGAATGTAATATACTCCTGTGAACAGACGTTGCTCGCCATTCTTGCACTCGAACAGAATTGACCCCTTTCCAAATATTTGTACCGTGGATCCGTCTCCAAATCTGACAAGTCCTTTTATGCTCTCATCCAATTCAGCAAAGGAAGAACGTTGCCCTGTCATGTGGTTACTAGCTCCGTTGTCAAGGTACCACATACCTTCTTCTTCCTTGTGTTCTGAGGTATACTGCCCCGGTACAATCTTGTCTTCATTGAGTAGAACCATACTCGTAACCTGTTGCTCACATACGGACAGCATGAGGGCCTTTCCTTCCTCCTGAGTCTTGGTCAGATGCACCTCTTCTTCCTTGCGCTTGGGATTGCGACATTCTGAGGCATAGTGTCCATATTTGTCGCAATTAAAGCACTTGATGTGTTTTTTGTCTCTAGTTGTGCCGTTCATCTCTTGTCGTGATGAATTGAAGCTTCCTCAGTCGCCTCTTCCACGTCCTCGGCCACGCCCTGCGCCAAGCTGCCTCGGCTCTGTCCTTCGACCTGCCGAGCATCTTATTTGGAGTGGATGAGGATTCCTTGCCGCCGGAAATCTTCTGGCGAGCTTGCCACTCAGCATGAGTTAGCAACAGTTGTCCGTCACTCCTGGTGTTGGTATTGGCGGTGCGAAGACGCAGACGTTCCTCATATGCCTTCAACCTCCCAATTGCTTCTTGAGCGACATCGTATCCAAGTCGGAGTCTTGCTCAATAGATGCCACCAGTTGGAAGAACTTCTCCTCTTGAGTCGAAGTTTCTTCACCAACATTGCATCTTCCAAGGTAGCGCCGAGGTTACTGTATTTTGCAGACATACTACTCAATCTCCCTGCAAAGTCATCTACAGATTCATCCTCCTTCATGCGCATTGCCTCAAACTCGCTCTTCAATGTCTGAAGACGAGCCTTTTGTACCCGATCTGCCCCCAAGTATCGAGTCTTCAATGCCTCCCAGATTTCCTTGGATGTTTTCTTCTTTGCAACCTGCAACAAAACATCCTCCGGGATTGCTTGGAATATGAACGCCTTTGCCGACTTATCCTTCTTCTCATCTGCAGCCGCTCCGGCCTTTGGTTCAACAGCCTCCCAGATCCCTTGTGCATCCATGATGGCCTCCATCTTGATCGCCCAAGTTGTATAGTTGGACGTCGTCAGCATTGGAGCTTGGAACGACACCCCGCCGTTCTCCTTTGCTCCTTGCTGGGAGGTACCCGCCATGGTTGAGCGTTTGATCCTAGAAGCTCTGATACCAAGTGTTGGGATTAAATTCCCAGGAAACGATACGCCTCCGGATCGTTCTGAACCAAGCTTCCTGCTTCAAATTCAGAACAATAGAGAACGACAACAGAGCACAGCCTTACTACGAGAAGAAAAAACAGCAAACGATGTTTTGGTGCTGCTCAATCCACGGCAGCGTTTCTGTAGTATTCTATTGCTTAAATAGAAGATTGTTTTACAAGTGCAGGACGGACTCGACTTCTGAATCCGATACTAACTCTGCAAGAAACTAAGTAGCGAACTAATTACGACACGGCTACTATTTGCTATACGGCAAGGACTCTTCAGACAATTTTGAGCTGATCTATTGTCCGAACTTGAAGTGGCTTGAGTCAGGATTACAATCAACAGTTTGCCCGTAACGCGCCGCCGACTCGCCTTAACACCAAGCGAAGAGGTGTTCGCCAGGAAACCCTCTGTCCGGTGTGTCGTGGGCTTTGATGAAGAGGGTTAAGCAATGCTGGAGGGAACTGCTGCTGGAGGATACAAGACTGAAGTTGACTAAGAGCAATTCTGCAATGAGTGTCCTAGAAACCATCTGGACACTGAGGGAGGAGGATCAGCGGAGAATGTTTGCCTTGCTTTGTTGGTGGTGGACAACTCGAACAGAAAAACTATTCTACGGTAAACTCATGAAACTTGTGAAATTGCACACTGAAACTCATAAAATTTAGCACTAAAACTGATGAAACATGGAACTCATAAAACTAAACACTGGAACTCATGAAACCAATGACTGAAACTAAGGAAACTCAGGTATACCGTGGCTAGTCCCCCTCCAACTCGAAACAAGGTAAATGCTGGTGAAGGTTCTTGTCAAATTAGTGAGGTTGTTCACTAGGTTGCAAGATCTTAGCAGGCCTAATAAGCCAGTAGGAGGTACGGCTAGTATGAAGTACTGGCATGCAGAGGCGTTGGAAGCTGTGTATGCTCGTTTTGATATGGGGCTGCAACGTGTAGAGCTGGAGAGTGATGCGCAGAACCTCTGTCATGCGCTGATGGAGGAAGAGCCGGATATGGGGATCAATTGCGTCGTTATCCAGAAAGCTCGTAATCTACTTGTTTCTGGTTTTTGATGAAGTTTCAATTTCGTTTTGTTTTGGAGTCTGCAATGGAGTGACTCACGGTTAGAGCTGGCTATTGAGCCAGCTCGGCTCATTATGCTAATGAGCTGATCAGCTTGACTTGATAAAAAGCTCCAGATGTTTGTGAGCAGCTCACCAGCCGCGCTAACTAAGATGAGATGAACTGAGCTAAGCCACGCTATAAGCACATACACACACTAAAATATTGCAACATGCAACAAAAGGACAGTAGAAATGAAACAGCGGCTAATTATCTAGCATATAAGTAAAATATAGGTAATTAATCAGAGCTAATTCTAACAATTCCAGTCCAACCTAACATGGCTACATGGATGTATATTAATTTAAATATTCAGCTAGTTAAAAGTCTTTCATATCAAAAATCATGATAGAGAATATTTAGTTACCGAGCCTTAACAGGTTAAAACAAGCGGCTCGTGGGTTAGTTCAGACTCAGCTCATTAAATGATGGCGCCGTGATGGCACTATGGGTGTCCCGATCTTTTGATGAGAAACACACGATCGATTTGTTGGGGTCGACTTTGATGATCCGACTACACCGTACGACGACGATGCGCATTAGCAATCGCTAAACCAACTCCAGCGGGTTATTGATCTTGTCGTAGGCACGATCAACCTGAACACGAGGTTCAATTCCTGCAAGCAACCGAAGAACAAGCAAGAACAATAGGATAAGCAATCTGAAATTGCGGATAAAACGGGAAGCGAAACAAAGTGGAGTCTTATTGACGATCTTGACAAGGTGGCTGTCCAGCACAACTCGCAGGATCAAGTTTGCACTTGGCTAAACTAATCAAATAAAACCCAAAACCCTAAGGAGCCGATGTCTGGCTATTTATGAAAGCTAGGGACGTGGGAACCACATCCAAAGCAGTAGGATACCAACTACAACTCTATTACAAGGCCCAAAGCCCAAGTCTTCTCAATTTGGAAAAGAGACGCCAATTGTTTTGCAGATTCCTGTCGACTCGGACGGAATTTGGGGATGGGGTCGGATCCGTTGGAAAAAGGACGTCGAAACCTTTCAAACCAGTACTCATAGACCCAAAACACCCTTGTGGATCAAAAGTTATGGTCGTTTTAAGTTGATGCTGTTCCGGAGGCCGAATCCGAGTATAACTTGTGCACCGGAAGAATTGGCTTCATGCTTGACGTTTGAGAGTCCTTCTCCTTGGTTCCTAAGGACAATAAAATCATCACGAGGATTAAATAATATTCCATTCATTAAATTATTTGTATGCAATCCGAGGAACGCATTCACCTGGTAATTGAATTGTCGTGCCCGAGCTCGAGTAATTGACCCTTGTATGACATTGTTGGTTTCCATTGGGTTTGTAAGTATGGCCGTATCCATGGTAGTGATGTCCTCATCGTTAAAGAACCAAACTAGGAATGCGGTTCGGCTCAGCCCATTTATCTCAAACCGAGCTTATAATGAGCTGAATTCGAGCAACTCGTGAGCTTGGAGTTTTTCTGTCTGCTCTACTCGTGGTCTAGCAGCTCATGGCTCCAACTTGGGAATCCTAACTCCTGTTGTCTGGGTTGAGGATTTTTCCCGGATTTGCAATCAGTCTAGCGACAGGCGATTTGGCTGGTTTGTCACCATAATGGAGGCTCCTTCCGTCTCAAAAAAGAAAAGAAAAAACATCGGTCGATAGGAGCTATAAGCGAGCTCTCTCATTCAGGGTTTGCCCGTATACGCCATGGACAAAGTCCTTCGGCCAATAAACCCAAACGTAGATGACGAAAAATTTAAGAGATTGAAGAGCGTCGTGGAAACTAAAATGTCTTCATATATACAAGCAACGCACAGTTACATAGCCTACGCATGCTTTTTCCTTTCTGCAAAAAGATGATGCCTATCCATTCTTATCCCCTGCAGGGCCTCTGATGGTCGTTGTTAAGCACGGGAAAGAGGAGAGCTCAGCGACCGATCACCTTTCCCTTTTGGCAGTTCGATTTTAACGCGTGCATTAGCAAACAATCCGATGCAGAAAGTGACCAATCAGAAAGCTCCCTTTTCTGTGAGCCAAACTTTAACCCCTTGCCTTCTTAACAGCCGGTAAAAAAAAAGTGAGACTCAGACCAACGGTGGAACTTGAAAATTTTCAATAGACATGTATACTTTACACATATAATTATAGTCTTGTACAATGATTTCGTAATATCATAAATCCAGCATGTATATTTAAAATTTTCTAAAATCACTAAAATTGAAAATAATTCAATCAGCAAATTTGGTCTACTAAAGAGCAGATCTTATAGCGTTTCTCAAATTTTTAGAGGTGCCGGCCCTACGTCCGCCCCTGATTCAGACTGATGGATAGATAGATCACAGAGACATACATGCCCGTCGGACCCCGGAATAATACCTCCGAAATCCTCTGTGTATTTTGTACTAATCCAGAAAAATATCAGTATACACAGTAGAAATGAAACCATAGCATATCCATCGTGCTTTATTAACAATAAATATTCAGGGTTACATATTAAATGGCGCGCGGACCAATGAATAAACAACTTAAATAAAAGCAGTGAAACCGAAGAATGGAAGATAGGGCCCAATTAATTTGCCATAGGCAATCGACTAAGGACGCGGCCTAGTCCAACTGGTCCTCACCATCGTGGTATTCTTCCTCTGAAGCAGTAAATTAAGCAAGAGTGAGTACTAGCGTACTCCGCAAATCACACCGGAAATACAATATAAATGTACAGGCAACAAAGGATGGCTTTATGGTTTATTTAAGCGTAAAGGAACAGCTTAATAATCATTCTAAATAATTTTAAATGGCATGGTTTATAATAAAACACAAATCTATACATTTTTCTTTATAACTCAGGAATCTCTCCTGGAATGATCTAAGTTTTACCCATGATGGATTCCCTCCATCCAACATCATTTTCGGAAACCAAATTTTACTAAAGTCTAATATGAGAATGGCTTGCTCGGCATGCCCATAACCGTGGGCGTGGCTAATCGATTAGTTTGACACTCTTTAAAGGTTGTATAACTTTACCCACAAGACATAATATTCCCTTGGTGTCAGCACACTTCCTTTGGTAAGTGACAGAGAAAATTATGACAAGGCCCCTATAATTCATACATGTAGTCATGCCCGCTAAGGTTTCATCGCTGAAAGACTCTATTCAGAAGCCCCCTCTTGCGCCAAAGTGGCAGCATCACGCTTTCACCACACCACTACCCCCATATAGCATGACTGTCCATGAAATGATTTAATATGGCTAGCCAGGTCTATCCTATTCCAGACTCGTGGTAGTACGGTTAGGCTTTACATTCAGCGAAACTCAGACCGGTCCTTAATTGACTAGACGAGACTTTCCACAAACCCAATATGATAACCACACCACTTTCCAACCCTTTCTCGCCTGGTCTAAGTCATTTTCATTTTAACCATACTATTTTCACATTTAAGCTATCATTGATCATCATAAGTTTCCATTTAAACATGATATCATTTTGGCATAAAGTTCCCCCAAAACTTCCTAAAGACAGTTCTAAGCATGTCTAAACATTGTCTAAATATTACCATAGTCATAGTTAATATTTTTCCTAAGGTTACAAGGGTATCGGAATTCAAATGTTAAAGGTGGCATATCAATTTTTGGATTTAGCTATCATTTAAAACTAGGCCGAAAATTAATGTCTATAACAGATAAGCATGCAATAATTTAAAATTCAACATACGAGTTCACAAACTGGGAGCAACATAATCAAGGTGGTGTGACTTGCCTGGTTCGACGAGTTGCTGCTCGAACTCGTCGCTTGGGAACTCCTCGGACTCTCCGTAATCTACGCGCGAAAAACACCCAAATTCAAATAAAATCCAAATAAATTCAAATTAAATTTCAAACTAGTACTAAACTAAAATTTTAGATTTTAGATGAATTTATGAAGAAAAACGGAGGCAAACGGAGTTCAAACGGGCGAAAACGGGATCCTGGAAGTTTAAAAACAATTAAAACGGAATTTTTTGAAATTTTTAATTATTTTATAAAGGAAAATCCGATTTATTGCGCAACGCTGACGTCAACAACCATTTTCGGATTTTTGAAATTATTTAAAAAAAACGATTTATGACGTATCATAAAGGATTTTTAAAATCCATTTTTTTAAAGGCTGACAGGTGGGGCCACCAGCCGTGGACCGGGTCCACGTGCCCGTGCAGTGCAGCAGCGTCTTGCGTGGACCGGCCGTGGATCGGCGGCGCGGCGCGACGGTGGCGGCCGAGCGGGCGAGGAAGGAGGTGGTGGCGCGCACCGGAGGCGGCGCGAGGCGGACTTCGGGCGAGGTTCGGGAGGCCGAGGCGCGCCGGCGAGGATGGGGCGGCAGGCGGCCGGGCGCGAGGAAGAAGCGTCCGCGGGCGTGGAGGGAGAGGAGAGCGGGGAGAGGGCGGGGACGGAGGCGGGAAGGAAAGAGGCGTGGGGGGCTTAAATAGGCGGAAGGAGGGCCGGGCGGCGGCCGGGCGGTGGTGGCGTTGCGCGCGGGAAGGGCGGGGAGGCCAGTGGCGGGCGCGGAGGCGACACGGCGCGAGGGAGGCGGAGGCGGCACTCGCCGGCACGGGAGGAGGCAGGGAGGGCGGCCGGAGGTTGAAGACGACGCCATTTTTTTTTTTTTTTTTGAAAAACACGGGCGTGACAATGCCCATACTCCGGCGAAAGACAGTCGCTAATCCGACTATTTGATTCATGGGTGCTTCAAAGGGCTAGATTCTGGGTTGCTCCAGCCTTGCGAAATCATCCCATATACCAATCAATACTTCATTCAAGATAACACCAATATATCTCTGCACCAATTTGCCATGGTGCCAGCGTCCCATTGGGATGACCGGTTTCTGGTCTGGCTTCAGCATGCCATTTTTTTATCGCCTCTGTATTCTTTCTGAAATATCGTGTTTCTCTAATCTTTTTTAAGCTTCTAGCCCAGTTTGGGTGGACCGGGATCAGACGGGATAGGATCATCAGCAATGCCTCTAGCTAGGGGTGAAAACGGATCGAATACGAACAGATAATAGCTCTACCATATTTATTTTCAAATTTTTTATCAGATGCGGATATGGATACGGATACGAATACAAATACGGATAATATCGAATATAGATACGGATCGAATACGAATCGAATCGTATACGGTTACGAATATTTATCGGAACATGATAACCCCTTAGATTGTATATAAAAATCAACGAAAACACATAACTAGTTGATTTAATCAAAATATTATTAAAAATTGAACAAATATAAATATTTTCATTCACTTAGACAATAGTTAGATACCATGTCGCAAACAAAATTATGTAAGACTTAGTTCATCACGCACATACGAATAGTTCATCATACATGTAGATCAAAACACAAAATAAAGGTGATTCTTGCTCAGAGATACAAATGGAAGCAAACATAGAATATACTAAAAGTTTGATAATACTTAACTACCATGTCTCTAGAAAACATATATAACACTTACATGTAATAACTCAAGATTTGTATTCTTTATTAAATTATGTTTAAAAATAATAAATTATATATTTTATGAGTTTTTATGAATTTTTAGCTACTTATTTAAAATATTTTCCTATTAAGGACAATAATTTTTGAATTTTTTAGAAAAATTTAAAATCCGATAAAATCTTGAAAATAATTTTTTTAAAATTATAGACTATGTCAAGAATTTTTGACAAAAAAATCGTAATTTTTAGAGCTAGTTTACCAATTTTAATAATTGAAACTTGATTTATGGATTAATTAAATTAGAAAATGATTTTAAAATTTAGAAACCTTTTTTTGGGCCAAAAGAGTAGCTTGGCTCAGCCCACATGTATATCCGGATATCCGATCCATCACTATCCGGGTTATCCGAATCCGTATCCGTATCCGACAGAGTGAGCTACGAATCCGTATCTGTATCCGACACAAAAAAAAAATCCGTATCCGTATCCAATCTGATACCATCCGACAGAATCCATATCCGAAAATTTTTCGGATCGATCGGAAACTATCCGATCCGTTTTCATCCCTACTTCTAGCCCAAAAAGAAGTAAAATTGGCTACAAGATACTCTAATTTTGCGACATTTGCTCCAGGGCATTGAAAATTAGCCTTTGCAAAACACACTGCAGTTTTATGACTCTCTGTTGTATACTTGTATGACACTAGTGAGAGAGTAATACCCTACAACAAAGAGCTATAAAACTGCAATGTGTTTAAACAAAGACAAAAAATTTAGTGTTCTAAAGCAAATGCCGCAAAAAAATGTTCGGTAGCCAATTTCAAAAAAAAAAAAAAAATACGCAACGGGTTTTCAGAAGAAAAAAAAGCCTGTTCAGAACTAATGGGCACTATTTGATACTGTTTTTTCCCTCGTGGAATAGATATATTTTACTTCTTAGACATGCAATTATGAAATTTTAAAAATTTTGAAACTGGCCACATAGGTAGCAGTTTTGCTGGTTAAACCTATTTTTTACCCTGTACTTCTTCACATTACAGACAAGCCATCATCTTACCAGGACTGTGAACTGTGAAGTGTGGACATCAATTGTCGCATCAATCAAATTAAACATTCCACTCCCATGCAGAATAAAGCACCTGAAGAGCATGTTTCACACATCAAATTTTCCCCGCTAAGTGTTAGCTCAAAAGTGTAGAGTTGAACAAACACAACAGACGTCCATCTGACTTCCACCTGGTTATCTTATTATAAGTGAACGTCCTGCTTGTCGAAGTTAACAGTTCTCTACTCAGGAAGTGAAAGGAACATAATAGTTCATAAACAGTGCCTTTGACAAAAAAAAAAAAACCATGGAGCTCAAAGATTACTATTATTATTAATACAGGCAGGGCTTGTTTTGACAACAGAAATGATTGTCTGCAAACTCCTTCAAACAATTAGTGTACACAGCCCAACTCTGCCCTGAAGCTTATGAAAGAATGGATTGTGACATGTATAACATTACGAGACAAAGGACAGATACAAACTATTGTACAAAGAATCCTATCCAGCTAACTTTAGCTCAAAATGGTAGAAAGTAGGAAACTCTACAGTGTGTGTGTTAACAAGGATACCTCTCTAATCTGCCGATGTAATGTACAGAGCGCGACTGACTGACTTTGAGATAGCAGCAACTAGTTTTCCTGCCGCAATGTGTCAGAAGTTCAACACTGTGCATGATGGAACTTCTAATTTAGTCATGAGCCGTCATCAGAAGGGGTTTCATGCGAAGGCTGAGGATACCACAAACCATCTCCAGGCATGTCAAATTCGACCAAAGGCTTCAACTGTTTTCGAACAGCATTTTGCTGGAGCTTCATCTCTTCAATAACCATAGTTTCTGCTGCCTTACAAGATTGCTCATCTCTAAAAGCAAGGGTCCATCTCCCATCAACAAGATACTTCTTTGTCTTCCCTTTATATTTCTCAGGATCCAAAAAAGGGACAGTAGAAGGACGAATGCGTAAATGTAACCACTTTGCATGCTTTTCGTCTATTCTTGGCTGAAACAAAGACCAAAGATGACCACATCAGATGCATTATGCTCACAACAAAAGTTATGTTATAACGCTAATAGAATTTCAAAGAATATGGCTGGCTTCATCATAAAGATAAAGGCAAAGAAAAAGAGCAACGAAACATAAGATGCTACATCATGATACATACATCAGATCCAGCCAAGGGAGCAGTGACACGAACAATTCCACGTTGTTGCTTGAGAGGTAATTCTTCTATAAGAAGAATCCACCCAGACGTTCCATTAGATAGAGCTAAAAAGCAGAAGTGACGTTCTTTGCTCCTCTCAAATGCTATTCGACAAGGAACCGCATCAACTGCAAGGACAAGAAGACAAGTAATTTAATGCATCAATAAAAATAGAAAGGAATTAAGGTACTTTCACACTTTCAATGATGCAAGTATAAAGATTTCAAGCACAGACCTAAGTTGACTTCAAGCCCAGACTTGGGTACTGAACCATCAAAATCTGCTGCATTTGCTCGATTATTTACAGGCAAATCCATTGGAGAGTAAATAGGAGGCTGATCAGTGAGAGTTTCTCCAAGGCAGAAGAGTATAACTTGACGCTGTAGCACAAAACCCTGGAAAATATGACACATCTCAGCATCATAAAAGAAAGTAAAGAAATTAACTTCAAATATAAGATATAAATTAATACAACCACCCATTTCAACTACAGATCAAGCAAAATAAGCCTAATCAACTCACTATGACAGAACACGCCCTAGGCTCCCAACATGTTGCTTTCTTTTATCTTTGAAGCAAAAAAAAAAAGTGTATACCAGATAGAATGTCAGAATAGTTACTTTTCATGTTTCAGTTTGTGACACTGCCCACAAAACACATATGTAAACATGAATGTATGTTCATTCAAATGCATCATAACGTTTCCCGCAAAAGCATACTGTTACAGCCGTGCGACAGCTGCAAGGAATCCTTGGCTACATCAGCAATCCCACTAATTAATGGGAATAAATTGATTAGTTATCAAATTTAGTTATAAGTTTCTTTATCTAATTAGGAATGTAATCTTTATTAGTTCGAAGGTTTTTATTTGTTTGTTAGGTGACCGGTTCTATATAAGCATAGAATTGTCATCCCTTTTCATTAAGCAAGAAAGAACAAAGTCATTATCATCTATTCTTCACTCCTCCCCCAGATCTGTTCGCTGTCCAGCCATCCTCTCGATGGCATTTACCCGTTATGGTCAAATCAAGACCATAACAATTGGTATCAGAAACAATCATTGCACCTTCAACCATGTCAGGCAACGATAGTTCTGGTCCCTTGAACGGCAAGGCCATCCAGGCCATGTCCAACCAAATGCAGGCCCAAATTCAGACCTCCATGAAGATGATGATCGATGCGTTCAACAACTTTTGTGTAGCCGTAGAGGGGCCTCTGCTCAAGTCCATGGTGTTGACGCCACCACCGGTGCCACTTTTGGCTCAGGCGATGACACCTCCTCTCTGGTGGCTGTGTCGATGGCGCTGTTATGCGCAATACCTTTGATCAGATTTATTATAGGAAGAAGGGGAATTAGGAAAGTTTTGATTTAGATGCTATTTCTTTCCTTCTTGTTAGTTTCCGTGTGAGTGTGGGTCTCCTGGTAGAGATCCATCAGATCTCTATCTTTAGGAAAGTTTGTTAAAACATTGAGGACCTTATATAAAGCGAAATAAAACAAAGAAAAGGCATGCCTGATTTTGATGCCACAAAACCAAGTCTAAGGCGGTGGCTCCGACAACAGCCGTTGTATCCAAGCCGCGCGCAGCGCCGGCGATCTCGTCCTCCACTTCCGATCGTACAGGGCTCCGTCCAGGAACCAGGGCGTACGAGAAGGCCAAGTCGGATCTTGCACGTAACAACTTGGTATCAAACTTTCATCCTGCGCCTGTGGCGAAGAAAGCTCCTTCCGGCGATTCTTCTCCACTTGCGTGCCAGACGATGACCTCCACACCATCGCTGGAAGAGCGGGTCGCGGCACTGGAACTCGCCGGGAAAGAAACCCACCGCCTCCTGGAGGAAATTCTGAGCAACATCCAAGCCAACAGAGAAACCGGCCACTCCGTCTTGCCCAGCGGGAGCCACAAACCGGGACAAGCGGACTCAGGGGAGCAGCCGCCCGCCGGCTTCAATGGCAGACTGCTAACCGGTCTTCAGGGCGGCCACGAGGGTTTTCATCGGAGTCAGCGGGGGATCGGCCGTTTTGAGGAGGCTGATCGGCGCTGGATTCCTCGTCCACCTCGCTTTGATCTCGCCGAGTACGACGGGACGGACGACCCTCTAGGATGGTTGCGGCAATGTGAGCGCTTCTTCCGTTTCCATCGCATTCCATCTGAGGAATGGGTGGAAATCGCTGGCATCCACTTACGGGGTAAAGCTCTCGAGGTACTCGATAACTGGCAATTGGAGGAGCGATCCCTCCACTGGGATGATTTCCACAAGACCTTCGCCCGCCGGTTCACTCGCTCCTCAAGTATGGGCCCTCTTGGCGATTTAGTTAACTGGAAGCAGGGCAGTTCGCGCGTGGATGCATATGCGAAAGAATTTCAACGCTTGCTCGCGCGTACTCCGAGTATGCGTCGCCAAGATCAGATTGAAACAATAAACATTCACCGCGGGGCTCTCAGTCGCCTTGGCTGGGGATGTACGACGGTGTTAGTAGCACGATTCTTACTATCATTGAGATAGGATGACAATAGGAGTTGGGGCAATTTTTCTGGTTTATTCCTCACACAATGCCATACCAACCTGAGGGGTTGGGCTTACATATTTATAGCTGCCAGGGCAGCCAAGCATATGCTAAGATGCTAGTCTAAGATGCCGTCCTAAAGTAGTCTAAGATGCTAGTCCTAAAGTAGTCTAAGATGCTAGTCCTAAAGCTAGTCTAAAAGCTGTCCACAAAGACCACAAGGACAAAGCACAAATCTGCCCACAAGGACAAAGACTTGACCATCAATCTCCCCCTAAGTCTTGTCCGTCGTCTTGTGGGAAAGTTGGACCATCCCGATCCTCGGGAGCGAGCTCAAGAAACTTGATCCTCCCAAGGGCTTAAGTGAAAGGTGTCCGCAAGTCGGGTCCTTGGTGTTGATGTAGCTTGCCTTGATGCTTCCTTCCTTCCTCCAAATGTACTTTCTGATGAAATGATATCTCACCCGGGATGTGCTTGCTCCGCTCATGAAAAACGGGGTTCTTGCTGTATAGGCTGACTTGTCGGCCCACCCCGAGCTCCACCGCGGCCGGTGTTTCGCCGAGGAGATCACCAAGTAGCCCGCAAGCCAGAGAGCCTCGAAAGGCAGAGCGGAGGCCGCTATGTACTCGCCTCACAAACCGGACAGGCCACCACCGCCGCTTGGACCGACCGCCACCGACGAGACACTTGCCTAGACAGAAGAGCATCCCGCCAGGTTTTGCCGTGTCAACGCCGCCGGCTGGTCGGGCTGGCCTGCATTCGACTAAGTGTGCCGCCCAGGGCACTCTGTAGCGGAGACCATGATTGAGAGTCCTCGCAACGAAGCGGATGATCCTCTTCACAACCGCCGGTGCTCCGCTTGTTTGCCGCATGAACCTGGCTAACGAGCCGACGAGAATGCCAAGTCCGGGCCAGGTGTGGGCGAGGTAGCGAAGGCCTCCCCACAAGGCGCCGGTGATCAGTAGCGCCCACTCCTCTTCAGGTCCGCGCTCGCCACCTCCATCTGAGCGAGCCGTTGCACCGAGCCCAAATTAGCTCAACGACGCTACCGGGCGTATGCAAATTGCTGAAGTGACATCTCGAGTCGCCCCGTGCACCTCGATCCCTGTAGAAGGAGAGAAGCCCTGTGTCGCTTCATTTGGAAGGTGGCTCTTCATTTCTTCTTTTGAATACCGCCACCTCCGCATCCTTGGTGCCGATGATCACCAAGTCGCCGACGAGACACCCACCAAAAAGAGTGGCGCTTCCACCATTGCCCCGCCTAAGATGGTCACTGCGCGGGCTTTGCTCAAGCTCTATCCTTTGAGCGTGAATCCAACTGGCATTCCACGCTCTTGCGCCTGCCGCAGCCATGTAGGGCCTTGCGCAGCGTAGCACCTACCCTCCTTGCCGAATCTCAAAACCCGCTCCGGTGCACATAGACCTCCTCCTTCAAATCGCCAAGTATGAACGCAGATTTAACGCCCATGTGATGAACATGCCACCTGGCCCGGCAGCCAAATGCTGAGAAGTCGCGACGGATTCCATCCGTACACGGGGCGTAAAGCATCGCCGGTTTCGATCCTCCTCACGCATTTAAACCGCTGCGGGCTACCAAGCGAGCCTTGTGCTTGACGATGGCAATCCCGCTTTCATCCTCTTCAGCCTTGAACACCCACTTAAGAGTGATCGCCAAGTGACCACTTGCAGGAGATCGCTAGTTCCCATGTGTGGTTCTCAACCGCATCCATCTCCGATCGATAGCGACACGCCATGTCACGCTGCGGTCTCGCGCCTTCGCGAAGAACGAGGCTCGCGCCGCCACACGTAAGATGCAATCAAGCGCTTCCAGACGCGAGGCACCAGCCTGCACTACTGTCGCCGAGAAGGTCCTCCATCGCACGACATACCGCAACGGCTCGCTGCCGTGGTACGCCGCCGATGCGCCTCGCCGTGAGAGCGGAGTAACGAACTCCATCGGGCCGTGTCGGCACTTAGCCGGGTGTTTCCGAGAGACGTGCTCGAGGGGGTGACCAGGCCGGAGTGGCGCGCCGAGTCTCGCGGGGTTCGGATCGGGTAGCGCGTTGTTGGACAAGAGGAGCCGCTACTTTCAGCCTCTCGGCGGGACGATTTCACAATGGTGAAGTCATCGACGCTTCGAGTCGTGCCATTGTCAATCGCTTGTTCCACGCCCATCCTCGCTTCTTCGTTGAACACAACGTCGCTACTGCAAGGCATATCGCTCGTGTCTTTGGGTCGAGAATGCGAGGCCTTCAAGCCCTCACAGAATCGATAAACACTCCCGAGTGCTTCGCCATCGAGCTTGCCAACATGTCCAAGCTCCTGGCGAACGCGAGGCAAATTAAAACTCAGAGGTGAGAGACCGCCGGCTATGCCGCGTTGCCTCAGACGGCATCTCCGCTGAGAGCCTTGAGTGGGCGAGCTGCTGAGGATGTAGATCACGCCACACGCTTTCCCTGCAGAATAGCCGGCATCCTCTCGCTGAGGAGGCCCGAGCCATCCTCACAATCGCCTGATTGCCGCCGACGACGCTATTCTCGCGGGTCAGACGGCTGAATAGTGGCGCCGAATGCCCTCATCCGCCAAGAATACGACAACTCACCACGTGGAATTCGCCAAGCTGTCGGGCAAGAAGACACGCACTGGCGCCAGCACTTCCGCTTCGCAGCACCAAGGCGCTCGATGGCTTCCGCAGCCTCTCTCCCTTGTCGCTGAGGACTCCACATGTAGCGTGTGAGGTCGTCGACGAGCAAAGCAGGAAGTAGCGTTGCCCTTCCGCAGGCGGTGTCACCGGCCACACAGTCCTCGGCACGAAGCTCGAGCCGCTTCCTTGGCTCGAAGTTCGATCACCTGGGAAAGGGAGCCGCCCGCTTCAAGAAATACGCAGATGTCGCAGAATCGCTTCGACGCGGTCGACACTCGCAGTCCTCGCCATTATCTCTCCTGGCACCGCCGCCTGCGTAGCCTCGGGCTGAAGGTGTCCGGTTGCCAGTTATCGCCACGCCGCCGCCCCGACGAGCGGCGCAGGCAGAGGGGTTGTGCCACCCGTGACGCTGAGGATGTAGAGTCGATTGGCGCCTCGGTTACCTTGGCAAGAAGGCTACGGCGGCGATCCCAAATCCTCATGACTCCGCTTTACTAACACACCCAACCATTCTCATCCACCAGCCCTGCCGATGATAGAGTTCTCAAAGCGGGATGTAGTAGACTGGCGTGAGCGTACGCCAAGCCACTGACTTGGCGGTGAGTATGACTGAGCCGACGCCCTCGATCTCCCACGCGCCGGAGGCGCCCCCAAACTTGACGAGCTCTCGACGCTGGGAGCCGCTCGCAAGAACTCCCGTCGACCGGCCATGTGATTGGTAGCAAAGCCAATGTCGCAGGTACCACCCGTCAATCTTGTCACCGCACTGAGCCGCCGCCAAGAAAGGCGCAGGGTTTCGCTCATCAAGGTGGAGGAGATTCGCCGGCAACGATGCCGCCGAGATAGCTCGATGCCGCAGCTGAGCGAGCCGCTTTTCTTCCTCCACTGCGGCGATGCGGGCTCGCCACGCCGTGGTCGGGCGACACTTGGCCCAATCGGCTAAGCTTGCCAGCTTGTGGCAGAGTCGCCTCGCGTTTACTTTTGGTTGCCGGGCGCGCCGCCTGGCGCTCGCTGGTCGCTTTGGCACGCCCTGGCTTCCCGACGCGTCTGCGCTTTGCGCTGGCTTGGCGTGCTTTACATGACCACGTCATGCAGAGGACTCTTCTCCTCGCCACCTGGCAAGCCTCCCACTGCTTTGCGAGATGTAACTTCCCGCTAATGGTGATAGGCTCCCGAGAGAGGTCGTGGTTCGTCAGCCAAGCCGATTTACCTTGAGACGACGTATCGCCTTCGATCGACATCGCGAGAGGTCCAATAGAGACTCGATTGAGCGAGCGATCCGCTTGTACTTTCGGGATGCAACTGAGGAGCTCGACGCTCTCTCATCGTAGGTGTCGCCACCAAATCGCACCATCTTCGCAGTGAGTGTTAAGACGAGAGCAAAGTCGCCAATATCCTCACCGCCTGGCGCCAGGTTCTCCCACTTTGGCGGCGCTCGCAGTTGTGGTTCTTGGCGCGCCATCGCTGATGCAGGCTCGCAGCCGATGGCATCCTAAGCTCTCGCGCTCCGCTTGGAAAGCGTGAATCGCATCTCTGACGGATCATGGGCGATGAGGGCATCCAAAGGCCTGGCCGATCTCATCGTAGTCGACGCCGCCAGACGGACGCTTCCCACATGTGCCGCACTCGAGCCTTATCTCATCACCGCGCCCACTGACATAGTTGGTCTTGGCGGTGGTAGGCTACCCAAGACGGGGCCAATGTCCTCGAGTAATGGCCTGGTCCCGCGGTGACTATGGTACGGCCTCTGGCAGGAGAGTCGCGCCAGAAGTGGCTACGATTCTGACCTCCACCGCGCTCGCCGGAGCTGCTGACGCCAAGCCGCTGGCTGCCCTCGCCGAGTTTGCCGAGCGCTGCCGCCTGCTCCCGCCGGAAGCTCGCCGGCTCAAGGCCAGCCTGGCCCTATCGCCATGAGGGCGGGCAATCGCTTCATCGCGCGCCTTCGCCACTTGTCGCTTCCTTTCCGCTTGAGCTCGCTGCCGCCGCCGCTGCTTACTGGCAGTAGCCGCTGAGTTATCGCTGCCGGCAGAGCTCGAAGCCTGGCCGCCGCTGCGACGCTGGCCGCATTCATACGCTGCCGTTTCACCTTCGCTTGCCGCCGCCGCTTCGGCTGCCCGCTTTTTGCCGCTTGCCGCCGCGCCGCATCGTTGCTGCCGCTGGCCTCTCGCCATGCAGAATCTCGCCTCCTGCCGGGCCAAGGCCGAAGTACCGAGCGCCGAGATCGTCTTTCCGACATGGCGCGCTAGTGGGGGGCCGCTTAGGGGAAGAAGTCGCTTCGTATGAGCCGCCGCCGACTGCTTAGGAAGATGAAGGGCGAGCAGTAATACCGCAGGATCGCCGCCGCTGGTCGAGCGAGGAGGAGCGCGGGAAGGAGATGAGCAAGAGATGTTTAGGCTGCAAGAAAGAACGGCTCTGATACCACTTGTTAGTAGCACGATTCTTACTATCATTGAGATAGGATGACAATAGGAGTTGGGGCAATTTTTCTGGTTTATTCCTCACACAATGCCATACCAACCTGAGGGGTTGGGCTTACATATTTATAGCTGCCAGGGCAGCCAAGCATATGCTAAGATGCTAGTCCTAAAGCTAGTCTAAAAGCTGTCCACAAAGACCACAAGGACAAAGCACAAATCTGCCCACAAGGACAAAGACTTGACCATCAGACGGGACAGACCACGAGACTTAGCCGAAGCCATTGGGTTTGCCAGGGAGGCCGAGAACCGGAAAGACGCCTGGCTCGCCGAAGCAGCTCAGTTGGGGATGAACTCCACCGGTCATTTTCGGCCGACCACCAGCCGGCCTACGTTTTCCTCTACTGGCACGACTTTCAATCCAACAGCAACTGCATCAGGGGGACACACGGGAGAGAACAAGAGCACCATCTCTGTTCCAGCGAGCTCGACTTCCAGCGCTCCTGGCCGATCGGGACAACCGACTGCTCCAACAACAAGCTCTTAGCACAGCTCCTCACCATTTCGCCTACGTCTCAGTGCGAATCAGCTGGTCGATCGTCGTGCCAAAGGCCTTTGTTACAATTGTGATGAGGTTTACACGAGGGGTCATCGCTGCAAACGCCTTTTTCATCTAGAACTCCAGGACGATGAGGATGCGGGCCAGATCACGCCATATACTGTCCTGGACGAGGAAGAACCTTCACTGTCGCTCATGGCCGTTCGCGCTCCGAAGCATGGCGCCACAATGCAAGTGCAGCTCCACCTACAGGGCCGTAGCCTACTCACTCTCATTGACAATGGAAGTACCCACAACTTCATTAGTGGGACAGCAGCTCTTCCGGGATCATGGACGCCTATGTCCGGGCCGCCGCAACAGGTCCTCGTGGCCGGCGGCAACCATCTCCCTTGCCTTGGGGTGATTCCAGAGACTTAATTCACCATCCAGTCTACCACATTTAGTGCTCCTTTCCTGATCATTCCCCTGGATGGATTTGAGGTGGTCCTAGGCGTCCAATGGCTACGCACTCTAGGCGACATTCAATTGAATTTTGATACACTCACTATGACTTTTACATTCCAAGAACAGCAGATACATCTTCAGGGTATTCAAGACTAGCGACAGTCCCACATGCTTCAATCGGTCGAGACCAAGTCAATGTGCAGGATATTTTGTCCCAGTTTGAAGACATCTTTGCTGACCCTCAAGGGCTTCCACCGGCAAGGCCATGTGACCATCGCATCCGGTTGACAGCCGGCACAGACCCAGTAGTGGTTCGACCCTATCGTTACCCGTATCGCCAGAAGGATGAGATTGAGCGTCAATGTACCACCATGCTACAACAGGGCATCATTCGAGTTAGTCGGTCACCCTTTTCCTCCCCGGTTTTGCTTGTCAAGAAGGCTGATGGGTCCTGGCGATTTTGCGTGGACTATCACGAACTCAATGCCAAGACCGTTAAGGATCGGTTTCCTATTATGGTGGTTGAAGAACTGCTTGATGAACTCCGACATGCTACCTTCTTCTCCAAGCCTGATCTCCGTTCGGGTTATCATCAAGTCCGCATGCATGAGACTGATATTGAGAAGACGGCATTCCGCACACATCATGGCCATTATGAGTTTCTTGTCATGCCATTTGGGCTCTCTAATGCCCCGTTCACATTTCAAGCCCTCATGAATGAGATTCTACAGGAGTTCCTTCGCAAATTTGTTCTGGTCTTTTTCGATGATATCCTGATTTATAGCCGCACGGAAGAAGACCATTGCATCCATCTCCGTTTGGTTTTGGACCGTCTCCGCTATCATCAACTCTTTTTGAAGAAGTCCAAATGCGCCTTTGCGCAAGAGTCCATTGGTTACTTGGGACACATCATATCCGACAATGGAGTGGCCGCCGATCCAACCAAGCTACAGGCTATTGCATCCTGGCAAACACCATTGTCAATAACCGCCTTACGAAGATTTTTAGGCCTCACGGGTTATTACCGGAGATTCATTCAGGATTATGCATCCTTAGCCGCGCCTCTAACGGCATTATTGCGCCACCAAAACTTCAAATGGACTCCTGAGGCTGATGCGGCCTTTGCTCAATTACAACACGTCTTGATGTCCGCCCCGGTCTTGCAAATGCCCGACTTCGCTTCACCATTCGTGGTCAAGTGCGATGCTTCGGGTACCGGCATTGGAGCCGTTCTGCAGCAACATGGTCATCCTATTGCGTATTTTAGCTGACAATTGGCTGCTCGGCATACCAAGCTCGCTGCCTACGAGCGTGAGCTCATTGGGTTATCTAAGGCTGTGCGTCATTGGAGACCCTATCTATGGGGGCAATCCTTCATCGTTCGCACCGATCATGGCAGTCTCAAATATTTACTGGAACAGGCCCTTGTCACCCCACCACAACAGCATTGGTTGAGCAAACTTATGGGATTTGATTTCCGTGTTGGATACAAGCCAGGCAAAACAAATGTGGTGGCAGACGCCCTTTCCCGCATCCATCAAAGCGAACCCACTGCGGCACTATCTCTTCCAGTAGCACTCACTAGAACTGAGTGGCTTCAAGAGCTACGTCAACATCCAGAGGTTCGGCAACTACATGAGAAGTTCGCTTCCTCCGGCGCGACACAGGTTGCAGCGGGCCGCACACCTGCTAGTTCAGCCCAGACCTCATCAGTGGGCGCCCTCATCGAGAATTCTTCTGATAGCAAGGAGGCCGACCAATCTAGTCACCAACGCGCACCATGGCGGGTAGTGGACGGCTTGGTTTATCGCGGCAAACGTCTCTTTGTACCAGCAAGCTCCCCATTGGTAACCTTGATCATTGCTTCTGTTCATGATCTTACTCACGAAGGGGTGCAGAAAACACTACATCGTATTCAGGCAGAATTTTATTGGGTTGCTCAACGCAAGACAGTGGAATCATATGTGGCGCAATGCCTTGTCTGCCAACGGAATAAATCAAGCTCCTTGTCTCCGGCCGGTCTTCTGCAGCCCCTTGCTATTCCACAGCAGGTTTGGGCCGACATTTCCATGGATTTTATAACCGCCCTTCCCAAGTCAGGTGGCAAGACAGCAATTTTGGTGGTGGTCGACAGGCTCTCCAAGTATTCCCATTTTATGGCTCTTACCAGGCCAACCACGGCGGTAGCAGTAGCGTCCATTTTCTTTGATCAGGTGGTACGCTTACACGACATTCTGGACTCTATCGTCTCCGACCGCGATCCTATTTTTCTCAGTGCATTTTGGCAGGACTTATTCAAGCGCAGCGGGACTGCCCTCCTTTTCTCCACAGCTTACCATCCGCAAACGGACGGTCAAACCGAGGTGGTCAACCGGACCATAGAAATGTATCTCAGATGTCTTGCAACGGATAATCCTTCTTCGTGGGCAAAATGGCTTCCCTGGGCCGAATTCTGCTTCAACACATCCTTTCATTCTGCTCACCGGATGTCGCCCTTTGAGTTGGTATATGGTCGTAAACCCCCAGCCTTACTGCCATATCAACAAGGCATGACAGCCATTGACGTGGTGGATTGTCAGTTGGTGGGTCGTGATGCTCTCTTGGATCAAGCCCGAGCTCATCTCTCCACAGCACAGAATCGCATGAAGCAACGCTATGATGCCAAACATCGAGAAGTGGAGTTTCAGCCTGGTGCTTGGGCGTGGCTTCGCCTGCAGCAGCACCGACAACTGTCAGCCCGTGATACATCTTCCCACAAGCTGGCCGCACGTTATTTTGGACCATACCAAATAGCTGCTCGGATTGGTCCTGTCGCCTACCGCTTGCATTTGCCCCAGGATACTCGCATCCACAATGTCTTTCATGTCTCCCTTTTGAAACAGTTCAACGGCGATCCTCCAAGCAACGTCCCAGCACTTCCGGACGTCGGGTCAGCCATTCCGCCCGACGCTCCACGGGAACCTTATCAATTGTTGGCCCAATGTTTCTTTCAAGGCAAGCGGCAATTTCTAGTTCACTGGCCAGTGAACCACAAGATGAAGCCACCTGGGCAGACGCTACAGTTCTTCGTCGCTCTTTTCCGGACCTTAAGCTTGAGGACAAGCTTGTTTTTCAAGGGGGGAGTGATGTTATGCGCAATACCTTTGATCAGATTTATTATAGGAAGAAGGGGAATTAGGAAAGTTTTGATTTAGATGCTATTTCTTTACTTCTTGTTAGTTTCCGTGTGAGTGTGGGTCTCCTGGTAGAGATCCATCAGATCTCTATCTTTAGGAAAGTTTGTTACAACATTGAGGACCTTATATAAAGCGAAATAAAACAATGAAAAGGCATGCCTGATTTTGATGCCACAAAACAAAGTCTAAGGCGGTGGCTCCGACAACAGCCGTTGTATCCAAGCCGCGCGCAGCGCCGTCGATCTCGTCCTCCACTTCCGATCGTCCAGGGCTCCGTCCGGGAACCAGGTCGTACGAGAAGGCCAAGTCAGATCTTGCACGTAACAGGTGCCCTCACCAATGAAGAAGGCAGCTGTCCACCAGCCTTCTTCTCCACGCAGCTGACCAATGCCATGCTTGCGTAGGTGTGGGGTGTGGTGGGTTGTCTAGACCGCGATGATGTGGCATTTTATCCACCACCGAAGCATCCTGTGGAGGGAAGAGCAATGATGCTGCCCATGCCGCCGGCCTCAAATGCAACGTCAAGCCATGCCAAGGGGCAGCAATCCTCACTGTTGTCTATTGGAGTGTTGCTGACCACATTCCATGCAATGTTCCGCCAGCTCCACAGCCTCTCATTAACATGGGACACCTTGGGTTACAGCCATGGTCGCCACCCAGCAACTTGAGGACGATTTGCTCGCCGCGATATATGAAGAGTATATAAAACAATATCTATAGTATTCTATACCCTTAACAACCACACCCCCCCCCCGGTCCAATGCATGGCGTATGCAATAGCATTACATTTGGAAGGTTTGACACTGAAGTAGGGAAAATCCAAAGCCCTGGTCTTGAAGTAGTCATCATAGCATCAAATTCTTGAAAAACCGAACTGACGAAGGAGCCGAGTCGATAAAGAAAAGCAGACGAAATGAGCCAAGCCGAGGTAATGAGTTGGAAATTAGAGTCGACGGAATAAGCCAAGTCGATAAAAGAACCGAGATGCTAAGGACTTGGATGGACACAACGGAAGCAATGATTCTAAGAAAAACTCAAAAATAACTAGGAGTACTAGCAGCAGCAACAGCGAGGAGAGACAAAATGATGAGCCAGCAAGCCAAGATGCCGAATAGCCGAGCCGACTGAATGAGCCGAAGAGTAGAGCCGACTTAATGAGTCGTAGGAGCCGATGGAATGCCGAAAAGCTAGAGCCGAAGAGCAGGAGCCGAGCCGAGAGCCGAAGCCAAAGAACAAAAAAAAAACGAATGAAAAGCCGAAGTTTGCTTTGGAGCTAAAGCCAACGGGACCCAAACCGGATTTAAATCCGACTATGAGATTTTGTTTCAAGTCCGATCAAGCCTTATCCCTTCCAACGGACTCAACCGAATGGGCGTGCAGCATGCAGTCTTCGGATTCAACCAAGTGAGCGTGCGGCAAGACGGGCCGATGCGGAGCTAGAGGGGCGAAAGGCCGGCAGGAGCTGGAGGGCGGCGGAGCGGAAGCCGCTTGAAGGCGTGGGCCGGCCGGAGGAGGGCGCGCGCGAGGCGCACTAGGTTGATCGCGCAGGCTAGGCCGGTTGAGAGAAGCGGAAGAGCGTCGATCGGCACGAAGGTCGCTGGCGCGGGCGAGCGAGGCGTCGCCGAGAGGAGGCGACGTCGGTGTCTGGGCGGTGGCGCCTCGGCGGTGGAGGCCGGCGATTGGCAAGGCCCGACGTGGCAGGTCGACGAGGACGAGCGGCGGAGAAAGGCAGTCATCTCGTGCGTCCGCAGACCGAGAGGATACTGGGGGTCACGGGCAACGGCCGACCGGGAGAAGCCGCATCGCGGACGGTGCTCAAGGTCGACGGCGACAAGCGACTACCTGCGTAGTGACAGTGGCCACCCCCGAGAGTGGAGATGGCTCTTCCTGGGGCAGCAGCAGCAGCGGAAGTGTGCACGTGGCAGCTAGGATGATGCAAATGCAACGCTGGTAAAACCCTAACCCTACAAACCTTGCTTTGATACCATGTCATGAATAGCACTTGTATTCAATATGAGGCCAATAAGCTAGAATATATAAATGTACAAGCGGGTACAAATGGAAAGCCTATATAATGCAATACCTATACAAGAAAAACTTGCATAAGGAAAACATATAGATGGAGTCTATATAAGACAAAATATCTATACCCTTAACACCAACAACAAGGACTCAGTGTGACTGTGTAAGTCTTCCTCCCTTGTGTTAGCATTCATCTCTCTTTTCTCCCATGATTGCTTGTGGGCATTGGATGTTTCTACGTTCTTGGAGATGGATGGGGGGCTTCCTGAGCATTTGGGTGGGTATTGGGTTTGGCAATCTTCCTCCTCTTTTGTTGTTCTATAGCTAGCAAGAGTGCAGTGCTGCATGTTAGAAAATTTAGCACATGCTTTTGTGTTTTGATCCTGTGATTTTGTTTTGATAGGAAACAATGCAAATCAAACTGTGTTTCGATCATTTTGGGAAGCAAAGAAAATCAGCAATGACATATAAATCTTCAATCGAAAAGAAACAGGTATTCAAACCAGTAGTTAAAGAGAAATTCCTAGTCATGTTCCTTTGTTCATTCCAACTGAGAGGAGGATTTTGGGAGAAATTAGATGATCTCTCATTGAGAGGGCAACGCCCAATATATAGTACAAACAGTGCAGCTATCTATAGCATGCGATCCCTAAATATGGACAGCTATGGCTATATAAGGTATAGACAAAACAGGAGATGTATCCGGAGATACATATCTCTATACAAGGCAAGAGTATATGTGGAAATATATTCCAACACCAACACTTGCATCAAAATATATATTTTTTCTTGTTTCTATCAGAGTCCATGGCATCTGGAACAGAAGTGTCAACATGGACCAAAGTACCAAGCAGCAATGGCAACACCGATGCTGGCCACCTGTGTGGCTACTACCACTGGTGCTCAAAATATTTTCAGTAACTGGGAACGGTGTAGATAATGGTGCTGGGACTTGAACAGCAGCTATGGAAAAAAAAAAGAATAAACCTTCAGAGGTTTGGAAGCATTTCCCTCCATCTCACATTAAAAAAGAAAGGGGAGACAAGATTGTGGTAGCAACCATGACAAACTGCCATTATTGCAGGGTTATACTCTGTGCCAAGAGCTCACAAGGTACAACACATCTATACACCAATTACAAATCGCAGCACGGAAAATCTTAGAATTGAACCTTCTCTTCAATATACAAAATTAGGAGAGAAGGAACTTTATAGCGTTGTAATTTAGTGCTTCCGAGTATCATCTTGCAATCACCATGCATGAATATCCATTCAGTTTTTCTGAGCATGAGCACACCAATGAGTTAGTTAAATCTTTGTGCCCAGCGTTTCCTATGAAATCCAGCAAAACCACCAGGAAAAGAGTCATGAATGTTATTATGGATAAGAAGAAGGTGGCTTTGTGATCTGGCTGCCTTTCTTAAATGTTGATTGAGCCACACACTGAACATTTGGATTTCTAATCGAAATAAGGGGTATTTGTGTCACTTGCTATTCTATTGACGAAAAGAAAATCCAAAAACGATTTACAAACTTCATGCATTTAGGAGAACATTCGGACACAAATATGAGTGAAGCGCTCGTTAGAAACATGACTGATGGATTTGCAAATAAAGTTTGTGCTAACACTGCTACTTCAACCATTCATAAGCACAAACCCCTATTTTGTCATGGCAAGTTCTTTCATGTGTGATGTGCCACTCATATTATTAATATCATATTCTCATATCAAAGAATGGTGTGACCATGTGAATATTGCTGCACAAGATGTAGATAACATCCACTCTAGAGTTATAGAGCTTCACCATGCAATGGGAGGTGCTTAAAAAACAAGCTTCAGATTTGGCATTGGACAAATTTACAAAAGGAATACACGAGTCAAAAAATGAAGATACACCCATACCTTAACTATTTCATAGATTCTCTCCGCTATAGCAACAGAAGAATCACCTGAAATACAATCCATAGTAGTCAGCACATCATGCATTTATGGGAGGTGATCACTGTATAGTTGTTAAATACAAGTATGGTCTGAGGAATACATATAATAACAGTGAAAGCGTGATCAATGAGTTCTGACCTCCGAATGACCATGAATCGAAGGGTAAAATAGTTGACTTGGATCCTTTGGGTGGTGAAGATGCCTCAATTGCTAACTCCAAAGAAAAAACAAAGTATTAGGAAGGATCGCCGTTCATAGCACAATAAAAAAGAGAACTTTCACTCCAATATTGAAATATACCTTTCTTGCAATTCTTCGACGCTTCTTTAACAATAGGAAGAAGCAAGTCGCACCAGCATCCTCCACATTCCTCCAAAAGCTTTGCACTGCAATCCTTATGTGAATCCTATGCGAAGGAAACTTTATAATCAGCAGGATACAAACAAGAACATCTAACATATCCACATCTCTGACCAGGCTAATTCAAATATATCATGGTTTCCACAACATGGTGGATGAAAACCTTTGCACATTGCCATGCCCAGGAGAAATTTAACTTTTTTGTGCAATAGATAGGCAAGGAGTGCAAATGAGAGAATTATAGAGAAATAAAATACATTTTCTATAATTTGGATCAAGTTGGATTACAAATTTAAAATTCGGCACTATTTCAAAGTCAGTCCTAGCTCTTAAAAAGACCCACTTCCTGTCATCATAAACTTGTAATCTTGTACACACTTGTAGACAGAATCATCTAGTAAACAGAGAAAGCAAAGCTAAAACACAAGAAACTAGAGCGAGAATTGCAATACTAAAAACCATCTCTATTACTAGAAATTAATTATATTTCAAGGGTATAGATATTGTCTTATATAGACTCCATATATATGTTTTCCTTATATAAGTTTTCATTGTTTAGGTATTACCTTCTATATACTTTTCTTTTGTACCCTCATGTAACTATATATTATGGCCATTGACCTCACATTGAATACAACAAGTGCTATTCCTAACATGGTATCAGAGCAGAGGTTACAACCCTAACTCCGAGATAGTCTTCCGTTGCTGCTGCCCCCGGGAGGAACAGTATCCACTCCCGAGGCAGCCAACCCACCGGCGTTCATCGCGTGCCACCCTCGGCCGCCGTCCGCGATCGCGTCGTCGTCATCAACCGTCATCGTTTCGCCTTCCGGCTCTAGTGGCTCGGCCGTCTCCACTTCGACTGGCCACCGCGCCTCTCTGGCTTCCAAGCCGCCAGCGCTGCCTCCGTCTTTGGCCTCCGCGTGTCCTCCGCCCGCGACGCCTCTGCGTTGGCTCGCCCTGCTCTGCCGCGACGGGGATCGCCGCGTCAGCCCAGCCCGCGGCGCACATAGGCTCGGAAGACGCCGCATCGGCTTCCGCCTTCCGGTCGCTGTTAAATCTTGGTGCTCCGCGTGCCATCCACCGAAGCCGACGCGCCCCGTCTTCACCGTAGCTAAGGTGCCAGCGTCAACCGCCGCTTCATCTTCCGGTGCGACGCCTCTGGGGCTCCTACGACGCATGCTCCAGCAGCCTGCCTCCCGCTGATTCACCAGGGTCCGCTCCACCTCCAGCCCGCCCTTCGTACCACCTCCCTGATGGATCCACTTGAGCCACTCTTCTCCCGATCCAATCGCACCAGAGACAAAAGAGCCTCCAATCGGACTTGATTGGAAACCCACAAGTGCTTTTAATACCATTGGCTCCGGCTCCGAATCAACTTATGGCTCGTCTCGACTTTTGGCTTCGGCTTGGTTTCGATTTCGACTCATTCCGTCATTTCGGCTCGGGCGGGCGGCTAATCGGCCTCTCTGGTTTGGCTTCGTCTTTCTAGCTCTTCTGATCGACTTTGGCTCAACTCTAGCTCTTCAGCTCTCCTTTGAGTATTTCATTCTCAATGGCATTACTTCTGTTGCAACCATTCAAGTCCTTAGCATCTTAGTTCTTTCATAGCCTCAGTTCTTTTATCGACTAGGCTTCTTCGTTGACTCGTCCCCACCGTTGGCTTTTCTTCGTCGACTCGGCCCCACCATCAGCTTTTCTTCGTCGACTTGGCTTGGCTCATTCGTCAGCTCTTCTTCGTTGACTCGGCTCCACCGTCAACTCTTCTTCGTCGACTCGGCCCCACCGTCGGCTTTTCTTCATCGACTCGGCCCTACCGTCGGCTTTTCTTCGTTGACTCGGCCCTACCGTCGACTTTTTTCGTCGATTTGGGTTCTTCGTCGGCTTTTCTTTGTCAGCTCGATTTTTCAAGAATTAGATGCTACGACTACTTGAAGACTAGGACTTTGAATTTTTCCTATTTTAGTGTCAACCCTTCCAAATACAATGCTATTGCATGCGCCTCGCATTTGGAGGGTTAAGGGTATAGATATTGTCTTATAGACTCCATATATAGGTTTTCCTTATATAAGTTCTCCTTGTTTAGGTGTTACCTTATACATACTTTTGTTACGACCGGAGGGTCGTCTCTGCGGAGGCAAGGGAAGAGCCGGCGGCGCTGGCCCTCGACTCCGGAGGTGACGATCGTCGGCGGTGCGCCTCCGATCAATGGTGGCAGCAAGGGGGAAGATTAGATAGAAAGAGAGGTAGGAGATAACTCAATTCTTGCTTGCTTTATTAAAGCCATACGGCTTACATATATATAGGCCAGCGCCTTATTTCTTTCCTAACAAACCCTCCCATAAAAGGGAGTCCTAATCTGAAACTAAATCAATTTAACAAAACTTCCTTAGGAAAGGATTCTTAATCCAAATCAAATCCAATCATATCTTTAGGAAAGGATTCTTAATCCAAATCAAATCCAATCATATCTCTAACCTGCCTTTGCTCTGCGGCTATAGGTGCGTCCCCACATAACAACTTTCCTTTTGTACCCTCATGTAACTCTATATATTATGGCCATTGACCTCATTGAATACAACAAGTGCTATTCATAACAATTTCTACCTAATTTTATTGTATAACTTGAATTTGTTGTTCACTGGTCTCAACCAAGCATTTCATAACATTCAAGGAAAACTGAATCTGTTAGCCTTAGGTGACAATGCTTTGCTTCAAAGCCAGGAGCAGAAACAAGCAAGAATTATCAAGTTCCCAGTAATCCAGTCAGACCACGGTCCACAGGTAGTTAAAGCTGTCCAGGATTTTGCTGAGGTGGACAATTCACAGTGATTCCAAGAAACACATTCTCACAATCCATTTGATAACTAGCAAAAAACAAATCTTCGTTCATTGTTTCCCTTACTTCTTTGCTGGAAGCCAAATTTGGTTGTGGGACTCGTGTGAACATCACATATTCAGAATTCAGAAACCAAAAGGAACCAAACTTATTCAGTACCGGTGCCAGTCCCATAACCCATAATCTACGTAACTACTAAATGGCAATTATAAAAACACATAGCCGCGCACAAACAAAAAACATGAGGAAGGAGACCATTACTCTCCTCTGAAACCCTACCCAGAATATCATAGGAGTAATAATGCAGGATAAGAGTACCTTTAGCCATTTTAGATGAAAAGCTGTGAACTCTTCCTCTCCATGGGGCAGCAGTTGCCTGAAAAGCCAACCACCGACTAAGCGAACATCTGCAGATATGGTAGACCTGCAGAAAAGGGCGACTAATGCATCGAGCACCTACAAACAATCAATGGGCATGGTAAAAACGTAAGTATCCATTAATATATGGATAAAAAAGTGTGATAAAATAAAATAAAATGCTTAAATAGCAAAACTAATATTCAAATGAGGATTTAAAACTGACAGCAGTGTATTGCATCAACCTCCAAATATAAACTATAATTGAATATCAGTGACCAATATAATGTATCATCAATCATGTCTATGAGACTAGCATTCTAGACTCATCTTGGTCAGCATAATTCTAATGTTGCAAATATATCATTCAAAATAACTTAATGTGGATTGCAAGATGCAAAATAATCATAACAACACATGCTGTATCGGTTACTTGGATAGTTCCAACATAGATGCCCAGTCGTACAAAAATTGTTATTGAATAAGAATATAAGATGATCTATTAAGTTTTAAACTAGATGCTAAGTTTTGATGTAATTTGGAGGGACATCAGGATCCCCCATATCATGTCTAGTATATATTTTATTGAGGTGTCTAGAGTTGAGTAGCCCATCCTCTCAATGAATATAACAAAGCAAAATTTGTACCAATAATAACTACAATAATTTATGTACAGATACAAAACCAATTTAAGTTATGACAGGTATACGAACGAAACTAAAAAAATGTGTCCAACATTTTTTTTAAAGAATGTATACTCCACAGATAAGGAACTGAACTGTTAGTGTGTATAAGGTTCAACAAATAAACCTGATATCTGTGAACTTTGGAAGTCATTTGCCGTGGACACTGTAGCCCATATTTATCCTGTGGAAAGAAGACAAAAGATGCAAATAGTTCATTATATAGCATAGTGACAATAATACAAGAAATGTGCGAGAAAATAATTGAGAGAATACAAGAGGAATATGAGAGATTTTATCATTAACAGTATCCCACAGGTGAAACCAAATAAATAAAAATGTTCTTGGATACCATGTCTAGGGACAGTCTGTCCCAGCAATCTGTCTGATTACAGGACAAGAAATTCATACTTATCTTCAGAATGTGGATTTAACGTGGCTCATTTGATCATGAGAAAAATGACAAGGTTTTTGCTGTTGGTAGATGATATGACTAACACCAAACTGGTGAATTCAATAATGACCAAATTGCAAATTCAATCAAGACATTTACCTTAACACAGCCATTAGCTATCACTTTGTTATTCCATTATAGGGTAATAATCTGGTGCAAAACACTCACACGGTGGAGGGTTTGAACCACACCCATTTGAGCACCAAATTAAAATAAAATTTTCAGGAAAAAAAAAAAGATAACCTTGTGGTAATTTATGCCCAAGGAATGGTTTGTCACCTTATACCAAGTGAGATAAGAGGAGATTTGTGGGCCAGTTAGCAGTCCACAAGCAGTTTGTTATTATATTATATGATAGTGTAGGACTGCAGGTGTGCACCACACACACAATCAAGCACATTTTGGAATGTAACAAATTGCACCAAGTCTAAAACTGTTTTCTTTCAAATGTTGGGTGAAATAACCAGCAGTATACCTGAAGCTTCCTTATATAAATATCAAAATCACTGCAGATGCTGTCATCTGTAACACCGCTACTAGATGAAAATAACTGCCTTTCAGCTAGATCTTCACCTACCAAAGCTTGCTACAGGTAGAGAATACAGTTGTCAGAAAATTAAATTAAAATGGAGCACCATGACCAAGTTCTGAAATACAATCCAAGAAGCACCAAATGAAATTAACACCATAGCTCTGTTCCTCTATTAATAGCACAAACCAAACAGGACCAAGACTAAATGAGGGGAAGTTGTGAGGTAACAGGTAACTTGAAAGTTGAAACAATATAAGCTAGAACCAATGACAGTATCAGGCGAAAGTTAAGGTAGCAACTTAAGTGCATAACAACTTTGTTATAACTATTTATGCCAAACAATGTTTCAAATAATGTGCGGCATTAGTGAAGCAGCGAGGTGCCTTTACAGTGGAAGCTGGAAAGTGTATAGTGGGCACAGCACGTTTGGCTATGTTTGCAAAAAAATATATTGTTAATAAATCAAAATTGGAAGTAAAATATCTAAAATAAGAAGGCTGAATTGTTATCATCCAATGAAGACACTGAACAAAAAACTTATTCATCCCTCTTATTTTGTCCATGTGAAGAACCCTAACTTGCAACATGCTTAAGTTTTCTCCCTTAGTAGCATAACTCGTGCTGTCATTACTTGCTGGTGTGCATGTCTTAAAAGTATTGGAGTAACAGCTCGAAATGGAAGATGTCTAGAATATGCAATAAATGGATCATATGAGAAACTAGAATGTATTTGTTTGTACAGAAGCACCACTACACGCACCGAGTTGGCTGCTACAGCACTGCAACTGTACAGATCACTACAGCAGCTGCTATGTAGCAGACACAACCCCTTGCCCATTACAGGGTCTCTACAGTACCTTTATGAAACAATGCAAACACCTGTAGCTTAGCTACTACAACCTGTACTTATTATATGCAGCAAAACATTTCTCCCCATATTTCATATTATCACTCATTCTAGAATTGTTTTGTTTCACATTATAAGTCATTCAATGGTTTTGTCTTTTCTAAATAGATTTGCCACCCTATTTCCGTCCAGTGCCCATCATTGAATTGCAAGAACATGTCTACACTAAATGATCTCTTGTACCAAGCCAGTGTACATGAAGGAAACTCTGGTCATTTACCACACGTTTTAATAATGGTGCCATAAGCTAGAATAATTTATAATACGAAAAATCGGGAGCACCAATTAGTTGAGCACACAGTTTGTATGTTACCATAACTCATAAACCTATGCTATATGGGATTTGAATATAGAATGTGAGACCTGTACATGCTATGGCAATAAGCAGCAACTTTCACATGGCAAATGGAATCTCAAAATCTAACTAAATCAGCATAAAGCACACCATTAGTTCCTTCAATCATCCACACAGATGCCTCATTAAGTATGTACAAGCAAAACAACATAAATATCATAGGATGATTACTGTTTTACATGGACATCTAAAAACAGGTATATCAGAATTTTGGGCGTGTTAATAGTAGCTGTGTACTAAACTACTAATGTTGCAGAAAATATAGATGCATTCAGACAAAATCCAACACATCAGAGGAATCAACTTAGTAACATAATTGCTGCTTCTCCAAAACAGCAATCAAATGGAAGTAAACAAAACTTACTAATAGAAGCTTCTTATGCTGCTTTCTTTGAGGCAGAATCCCAAGTGCATCTAGCATTGATTCATCAAGTTCTACAAAGCCAATATGTAGTTGAATAATTATTTCTTTGGGGGAATCCACATTGAAAATAATAATAAGATAAAAAACAGTTAAAGCCACCTTTTGTCTGCAACAATGTAGCAAATAAGCACAAAGAACCCAAAGCTTGGAAGTCATCCCCGCTTGTGATATATAACAGCAAGTGTTCCCTGAAAATAAGGAATGGACACATATACAATGATCTAAGGCCATGTTAGGAATGGAGTTTTTTCAAAGGAATTTCAAAGGATTCCCATTCCTTTGTTTGCTGCCCATTGAGCCGTTTGGAATGGAGGAAGCAGCACAGCAGATTCCAATGGAAAGGCTACATTTCCTGTACTTTTGCAGGAAAGGAAAAATTAGCTCAAACCCAATGGAAAATTTTCCCATGGTTGCTGGCTGTTGTCTGCTGTAGCGTGCAGAGAATGAGGAGAGAGGGAGAGAAGGAACAAATGTTATGTGACGCAAACAGTGTTCAGAAATAGATTTTCAGTACATGCTAAACTAATGAAGAACATTATAATAAAGAAGATAATCATAATAAAAACACTATATGTCCCCTCTGTTTATCCTGTGATCCAAACACCCACTCCTATGTTTTTTTCCCGTGTTTTAGTCAATTAAGATGGACCAGCAAACCACAAAAAGTCAGTCCCATCATCCTACATTAATTTAAAAGACTTACTTATAAATTCTAACTTCCTGATATAGGGCTTGACAACCCAGTAAAAAAGTTTGACAAGCAGGGAAAATTGTCATATATCACAACAATGATGTGAATTGAGCTGATTCACATCATTGATTAAGCAGGTAGTAAGCCTTTCTATTTTGCTTAAATAGGCGCTTACGCCACTTAGACCTCATTTTGAAATTTCAAACACTGCTAACGTTATAATTTATATTAACAAAATAAATGAAAATTTTCTCACGTGCCAAACTGAAATTGGAAAATCTCTTTTACAGAAAAATACTACAGAACTATGTTCAGCGTGCTGTCCATATGTTCATTACAACTTCAGTCGAAGAAACCATCATACATATTTGTTGCAGTAAATCAACAACAATCAACAGCAAGTGGCCTGCAACTTAATGCTGACCATATTTGTGTACTCCTTTTCTTTTGGTGCAAAGCATACGCCCAACTCCATGCGCAATGTAACAATGTAACATGACCATTCTGCATGCGCAGTGTAACAGGACCATTCTGCATGTATGCATGTGTGAACAACGTGATGTTCTTTTTTCTTAGGGAGTGGTGCTTGACAGCTGAGAGACCTCCTACGTCATGTGCAGCAGTTTGGGGTACGTTCCCGTGTGGCACTGTATCGTGAACGGTACTGCGTGGTGGCAGCTTGGTTGCCAAGTTATGTTGCATAGTTGGTATTGCGTGGTGGCAGCTTGGTTGCCAAGTTATGTTGCATAGTTGGTATCTTATCTATTGGTTACGCAAGTTATTATTAGATCCAATTGCTAGAGATAGAGTTTTAAGTCTTGAGGGCCAGGTCAAGTCATCCCCATAAAAGGGATGTACCTATCATCAATCAAGCAAAGATGAATAAACAATTTCCTAGTCCCCGAAATCCAGATGTGGTCGTTCTCTTGCCCGGCTATTCTAGATCTACTACTCCCCCAATCAATGCCCTCCTTCACCTAGCGCAGTTCTATTTCAAGTCGCTGTCGCTGCTGTTCAACCTCCTTCCAACGGATGTTTACCCTCCCGACGTAATAGCGTACATCACATCCTAACTTTGGAGTTTAAACTACCACTTCTACAATCAAAGCATAACTATGTTTAATTACATAAAATAACGCATGAATATTGTATTAATCATATTAATCAGCAAATACCAATCCTACTAGACTTTCTAAGAAAAAAATCATTAGCATAGATCTTGGCTCATAAATCCCTAAAAATTTTGGCATAAACAAGCAATGAGTACTTCAGATCTATTACATGTTTGAAAATGTTATGTACATCACTACCGTTGGATTGGACTCACGTCTATTCCATGGGCCAAACGGCCATAATATTGACATGTACAAAGCATGAGCAAAACGCAGAAAACCCCCTATACAAAGGACTAAAACAAACATACACATACACTTCTAACAACTACAGTCCACCAATATGATACCATGTTAAGCACAATATATAACATCATAAATAGTGTTATCTCTGTTCCCTGTGGCATTTATCCCAAATTAGTACTAATAAGAACTGCAATTGAGGAGTTGGCATAATGAAAGCTCATACACAGCAACAGTAGGATACCTCAGCGTGTTGCCTTGGCAGCAATCACTTGGTGGTGAATGATCAGATAAGCATTGCAAATGTACAGAAGAGGAAGACATTGACTTGTCTTCATTTGACTGCTCCGCAGCAGAGGTATTACCGCCCTGATTCTCAGATATGCCATTATGCTCAGAGGTACAACCATTAGGTGTCCCTTGCTTCCTGCCAGGGCAATCAGGTTGATGGAAAAGAGCAGCAGCAACAGTACTCGCCATATCCTTGTTCTTAAAAATGTGAAATATACAGCAAAGCAGATACATGGAAGTAGTGACACTTATGCCCAAATCCTAGAAAAGAAACAATGAACAATGAACACAATAAATTAAAACAAATAAGAAGATTAGGTGTCACAGCAATATTAGGATAATGCAAAACAATATCTTGCTACACTTACAGTGCGCTGCCTTTGCAATGATGGGATTAAGGACCGAAATACCAAAAGTCGCAAGATATTTTCAGTGATGAACCTTCCAAGAACGGGAATACCAGAAGACATAACATCACTGAAATAATACAGTGTATCTTCAATTTGCACAACTGCATCTTCTATAGAGGCCATTGGCACGGAGGAATCTGCATTCCTATTGAATAGAAGACAGACAGAAGGAATATGAATAGCTTTTCAAAATTTAACATAACTGCCAATCAATTTATGCCACAATCTTACCGTGCAGAATTCACAACCAACTTATCCAAGTCAATGCACTGCTTCTGAAAATGCTTGACCATGTCTGAGAAATAATCTGACAGCGGCTCATGCGAAACAAATCTGTTAACAGATTCATCTCCAACTGAAAACAAAGAATTGTGTGATAAGCAACAGTACAAATACAAGTTAAGACATGCATGATTGACATAAAATGTGCCATTGAGGCCTTACCAACCTACCATGATAGACATTAAGTGTCAAGGTACGTATAGCAACCCGGATCATGCTATCCTCATGAAAAGCAAACTTTAAGGCCTCAACATAAAGGGGAAATGAAATGACCTCATCCTGCAAATAATATAGAGAAAATTAGTAAACAAGTAATTTGATTCATATTCAATCTGTGTAGCTCAACTAGTCCAAACTATAAAAAAAAATAGTTAGCAATGTAATAAAACAACCAACAGATAGCAATGTAATAAAACAACCAACAGATCCAAAGAAATTAATATCTTAACTCTTCAGAAATAGGCTGTGCTTGTTAATATCTTCAGAAATAAACTGTGCCTGTTATTTGAAAATGTTTAGCCTTTAAAGTAATGATATGCCTCTGCATGGGATTGCTAGCCACAATAACATGTCAACATGGATCCTCAAACAATAATGGTAAATCATATTTTTGCGGCTCAATGCAACATGTCCTCCATTCAATCTGAGAAGGCCTGTTTGTAATTGGCAGCTAATAATTTTCCATGAACTACCACTATTCTACACAAAGCATAAATCAGTAAATACGGAAGAGCAGAGAATATAAATATAGTTTAGTGATTCAAACAAAAGAAGCAAGGAAACAAGACACTTGAGTATTTTTGCTTGCACAGAAGTGAAGAAAAAGGAATTAGATGAGTACATTTTTTGTCTTCACAAGCAAAGAAATTGTATTCTTGTTCAGCTTCCCACTTATTGCCCTTCAAGAAATAAGAATCAAGTAAGCCAATACATAATAATAGTCACGGACAACCAATGTTCTAAATAAAGGCCGTTAAGGCCTTGTAAACGGCCGTTAAAACGGTAAAAGTCCCCCTGCCCATTACGTTTATGGACATGTTAAGGTTTGCCAGTTTTATCGAGCCGTTTATTCGGTTCAACGATCGTTAACGTTTAACAGGCCTGTTTTATCGGACCTTTTATTTAGGTAAATCTGCAAAGTTGCCATATGACATGGAACATTATGACATAGATGAGATGAATGCTAACTTTGCTTTTCATTGCCACTTGAGCTGTTCATTCATTCAATTATGGTTCGTTAATTACATTCAAATCATGTCAAAAAAAAAATTGGTGTCACCACAATGGACAATTGTTGATAGCCTGGTAGTTCTATTCTATATGCATGAAAGAAGATGAATTACATGCTTATTTTATTGCTGCAAGCACATGAATATATTTCTCTAAATTTTATATGGCATAACCATTTACATGGCTGCTTATCGTATAAACACTAAAAGGTGGGGTGACCGTTTGTTCACCGTTTACCGTTATTTAGAACATTGCGGGCCACAAAAACAAATGATGTAAATAACAATTTAAGACAGGCATTACAAACCGTAAAAAGGATATGTAAAATGATAGTATCTCATCATTTTGAAAATCGAACGAGTAAGTTATCAAGAAGTTGATGTGCTCATTGCTGAAAATATAGTCTGCAGGAAACATAATCACTTGCAGATTATATCCTTGAACCACAAAACATTGCAACCATAGGATAGATACTGCAGTATTGATTAACTTACAAATTGAATGTTCATTTCTTAAATTTTGAATCATGATACTCATGGTCTGTAGCAACTGTAGTGACACTCTTGACAGCTTAGAAATCCTCAAAATACGGGCAAATTCGCCCATGATCTGTTTCTCCATGAAAAATCTGAAAGAGAGATCAATTATATAAATAGTTAAAAGGCTAAGTTTCTACAATACCAGCCTGTTTAACACTTACTCGAAAAATGATGGATCATGCTGGTCGCCATATATCATTAATTCTGCAATTGATCTCAACGCTTCAACCACAAAATCCTTCATAAAAATTCAGATCTAATGGGTCAACTCAAAAAACCCACTAAAATGCTGAAAATAACCAGGATGACCAGCTACTCCTACCTTATTAGATTCATAAACAACATGAACCTTCTGTAGCTGATCTGTTAGATACCTGCAACAAGGCACCTGTCTTAGCACAAAATATGAAAAGAGAAAAAATGAAACTCTTCCATATAACATGAATACAGAACTAAGATGAAATAACTTATGTGTTTAGACTAGTATTGCAGACCAAATGTGCATTATAGCTTGTGCACTCCTTATTTGTTTAATTGCTGGTATAGAACATTTCATCAGTTTATTCCTTGCAGAACACATAGTTCTCGATTTCTTATAGTGTAGACAAAACCAACCAACACAAGTTCAGAATAGTAACAAAAAGAGGAACTTTATTATTACTGATCCTCTTCTCTAACCTCACAGCAGTTTTATATTTGATCTCCTTGATTTTCCCTACTCCTTTTGTTAATGGCAAATGCAAATAGTAATGGTGGATGAAAAGATTACTATCCAAAAAAGAAAACAGTACAAAAACACAATCTTTTAACGCCATGGCACATTATACCATGCCGTCAGGGAATCAAAAGGACATGTAGCCTCCACTTTCTGTAATCTACCTGACATCACCCGGTTAACTTGGAAGGGTTTACTTGACTCTTCCTTCATCAACAGCCACAACTACCAGTGCTGCTATTACAATAATAGGCATCGCCCAACCAGCGTCTTAGCAATAAATCAAGTTATTTGCTAATATAATAGCTATTCTAAAGTACAGAGAGAACCTTGTTAAAAGAATTATGCAAACATGAATGACTAATTAGCACGAAATTAAGAAGCAATTAGCTCTCAGGTGTCCTCCCGTTTCTTCCAACCCGAGATTATATATAAGCAGGTCGAATCGTGCCCTGATTCCGGCCGCACGGTGGAGCATATCAGCGCGCCGCGGCCTCGGAAGACCTAAGGAGAGGGCAAAGGGGAGAGGGCGGGAGGGGAGGCGGCACGCACCGGAGCTCTTCGAGGGAGAAGCGGTTCCTCGTGCGCCAGAACAGCCACATGGCCGCGAATCCGCGGCGCCCAGCGGCGTCGGCGTGGGGGTCGAGCTCGGAGGGGCACGAGGCAGCGCAGCCGGGGCGCGGCGTGGATCCCTCACCCTGCGCGGCCCACGGTGCCGCCGCGGCCGCAGGAGGGGGAGCGCATCGCATCCACGGGCGGCGGCGATCGCCGGCGGTCGGTGGGGGACCGAGAGGGGGGCTCGCTTTCGCTTTTCCGTTTCTCTTTTTTTTTTTTTTCCTCGTCTTCCTTTGTCGGTTTTTTGCTCTCTTTTTCGGCGCCCGGTTGGCTCGTTTGGCCGCCGCGCTGGCCGCCGCTGTGCTGGGTGCTTTACGTACTGCCAACGAGGAACGCAACACGTGGGGGGGTGATGCGGTGGAGCAACCGTGTTTGCCAGACAAGGTGGTTGCGTCTCCTTTACTAGCTGCTAGATGCGTCGTGCGCGCGCACGCCGCCGCGCCGCCACGTGGTTAAGGAAAAAAATATGAGTGATTTCGATTTTTAGAGATTTTTCATAAAAAAAAAATTAAATACAGGTGGTTTGTACGTAATTTTAGAAAAAAAATTTCTAGGGAATTATGCGGAAAAGGTGAATTTCGAAAGTTTTTGGAGAAAAAAAAAATACAAACTAATATGGAAATTTCAGAAGTTCTGTGGATCATAGGGAAAAATATGAACTCTCCGACAAAAAAAGGAGCCATACGCAATTTTAGAAAGCTCTCCGTAATTTTTGAGGGGCCTCGACAGGGGAAAATAAGTTTTTATAATTTTTTGGGGAAATCTACGAAAAAGAGGAATTCTGGAAGTTTTGGAGACCGGGAAAAAAATGCATACTAATATTTATTTTTGAAAAAAAAATCCGAGGAAAAAAGAAAATCTCAAAAATTCTGTGGATCACACAAAAAATATGAACTCCTCGTAAAAAATGAAGTAATAAGCAATTTTAGAAAGCACCTCGTAATTTTTGGGCGGGGAGGGGGGGCTCGGCGGAGAAAAGACAAATTTTGGTAGTTTCAGGGTCATCCCACAAAAATAGACTAATGCGCAATTTTAAAAAGATATACATAATTTTTGAGGCGCCTTGGCGAAAGAAAACAAAAATCGAAAGTTTCAAGGGGTCTTCCTGCAAAAAAATACGAACTCTCTGTAAAAAAAATGCAGTAATACACAATTTTAAAAAGCTCCCTGTAATTTTTAGGGGCCTCAGCGGGAAAAAAACAAATTTTGGTTGTTTGAGGGGCTTTCCCGCAAAAAAGGACTAATACGCAATTTTAGAAAGGTATACATAATTTTGGGGGCCTCGGCAAAAGAAAACAAATCCGGAAGTTCCGGAGGTTTCCCCATAAAAAAACCAGACTAATATGTAATTTAAGAAAAATCCGAGTGCCTTTTCGCAAAAACGTGCCCCCTCAGCCCCGCGCGCGCCACGTGTCAAGCGGAAAAAATGGAGCTGTGACGTGCGAGCAAGCATGGGTGGGAGTAGAAGCGTGTCCACTGGAGTGCGAGCGAGGAGAGTTACCACTGCGCTGCGCGCTCATCTGTGCACATGGATGGTGATTATTTTCTTGAGGTGTATCAATGGGCAGGGATTTTTGGGCGACGTGGCTACTTCCGAAGCGAGCATGTTGGCCGAAATTGATATGACTAATTAGCACGAAATTAAGAAGCAATTAGCTCTCAGGTGTCCTCCCGTTTCTTCCAACCCGAGATTATATATAAGCAGGTAGAATCGTGCCCTGATTCCGACCGCACGGTGGAGCATATCAGCGCGCCGCGGCCTCGGAAGACCTAAGGAGAGGGCAAAGGGGAGAGGGCGGGAGGGGAGGCGGCACGCAACGGAGCTCTTCGAGGGAGAAACGGTTCCTCGTGCGCCGTATCGACCACATGGCCGCTGATCCATGGCGCCACGGCCAGCGTCGGCGTGGGGTCGAGCTTCGAGGCGCCTGAGGCGCCGGCGCGAGTGGATCTCACTCGCTGCCCACTTGCCGCGCCGCGGCCGCAGGAGGGGGAGTGCATCGCATCCGCGGGCGGCGGCGATCACCGGCGGTCGGTGGGGGATCGAGGGGGTGGCTCGCTTTCGCTTTTTCCGTTTCCCCCTTTTTTTCTCCTCGTTTTCCTTTGTCGGTTTTTCGCTCTCTTTTTCAGCGCCCGGTTGGCTCGTTCGACTGTCGCGCTGGCCGCCGCTGTGCTGGGTGCTTTACGTACTGCCGAGTGCCGACGAGGAACGCAACCGTGTTTGCTTCTATGACATGGTTGAGTTTGTGTCCTAGTATAGAATAACTCTATTTATTGGTGGGTAAATTCGAATTAATCTTCACAAGTTCTTCACTGTATATATATAGGGTATTGTCTTATACAGAGAGATCAATCTAATCAATCTAATAAAGATAGAGATTTTCCACTTATATTGTGTGTCCTTCTATTTGTGCTTCTACTTCTGTTCAGGTGATTATATTGTTGTGTCGTTGATTGGTGTGGGTGAACGATCTCATTTCATAACACGTTATCAATACGAACGCCCTACACGGAGCTAATCGGGATCGTCTACACGACATCGACAATTCGATCGTGACCGGCTACTGATCGTTTGCCTGCGTCCAGTCTACACGGCATCGAGCACATCCGGCATCACACGATCTACGCTGCCTCGAGCCTTACGTAAGTGATGGCGTGTAAAAAATTCCTGCAGAATATTTTTCGCTAAAGTATACTGATCTAAAAGAACTATCAAGAACAGTTACTGTTTACATGTAGGACCCCGGATCAGCTATCCGGAATCCCCTGTGTATTTCTGTACTAGTCCCAAATCAGTAGCTAGTACACACAGTCAAACAGTGATGAATCAACAGCCATAACACAATTTCATATAACCAAATAAGAATAACACCAAATAAAAGCAAAGACCTTATGATCAAGGTTTACCATTACTGCCTTAACAGGATGGACAACTTGAACAATTGCAGTGGAAGACGATAACACCAAGTAGTGACCCATCCATACGCCCACAGGCAATCGAGTGGGGTACGCGTCCTAGTCCTTGGAATCTCCTTTGACGGCTTTCTTCACTTCTGAGATATGTTTAGAGTGTAGCATGTGAGTACATAAAGTACTCAGCAAGTCTGTGGAAAAAATTGCATAATATAGGCTATCCAAAGATGGCTAAATATGGTTCTTTTGCGCAAAGCAACACTTTCAAAAAATTTACCTGTAATATTTTTCACAAAGCCATTTTTCTCAATTATTTGTATCGTTGAAATTATTAGTAACTCTAGTGAAGGTTCTAGCCACCAATCACTAGTATACAGGCTCTATCCGCCACATCTCAATAAGATCAGGGTTCAATCCATCCACATGGCTCTGTCTGCCATGGTTCACAAAAACAGGTTCAACCCACCTACCTGGCTCTAGCCGCCAGAAGCACACCCGAGAGTTCTAACCACTCCCGGATCCCAAAAGATCAGTTTTTAAAACAAATACAAAAGTCTACCAATATGAAAGCATTCTTTGCTTTGCCTTTGACCGTAGGCACGACTATTCGAATAGTTTTAACTCTGCAGAGGTGTACAGCTTTACCCACAAGACATGATATTCCCTTAGTGCCATGTACAATTAACACACTTCCTTAGGTGTGTCGGCAGGGATATCATGACAAGGCCTTTACAATGTATACGCCTAACCCGACTCCAATTGGCCGAGGTTTCACCGCCGTTAGGGTTCTATCCACCCAAGATGTAAGCCCCTCTTGCGCCGTGTGAGAAAAACAGTCTTGCCTCTATCCGGCACTCACATTCCACCATTTGGTGAGTCAAAGTTAGGTTTCTACAAATTATTCAGCCAGGTCGTGCCCACTTTGACATGTGGTTGTACGGTAATGCTTATAATAGAGACAGTCATAAGCGTCGGTCCTTAACTGACTTGGGGCGGTACTTGCACAATGAAAACTAGTGCTCTATCCGCACCCGCCAGACAAACCATTCCGCCCAAGTCCAAACCATTTTTCATTTTATTTTTATTTTGTAAACCATCGGCAATACTCTTTGCCTATAACATCCAACACAAGTTTTCAAGAGTTATATGAAATTCCCACCCATAGGTGCATACTGACCGATTGCAAGTCTAAGCATTTCTACCGAACTGTTATATTCCACCAATAACTTATTTATAATTTTTATTACTGAAAGTTGATAAAAATTAATTATTGTAATCCATTCTGTAACCTCCCGAATCATGAAGCCACCAAGATCTCACATTATTATCACGGCATTATATAATCCAGCCCAAATTAGTACTCCAACCCATAGAGTCTTTGACATATGCGATCATGACTCCAAAATCCTGCTAAGCTACTGACATTATTGTATATGACATAGTCTCCTCCAAACATAAGTCTCCTTATTGATTACCCATCATCCATACATCGATTAATCTTGTAATCTACTTGATCCACCAAGAATAATTCATAATCTCATCCCCGAACATCTTTCAAGAAAGATTCTATAAATCCAAGATTTCATTAATTCATTGACTATAGCTGTTTCCATAATCAATGATAACAAGTTGACTAAACAATTCACCCATAATCCACATTATTCATAATCCCACATAAATGGTTATCGCGAAACCATATTTCACAAAATCATCTACTAAATCACCGAGTACGATTTTCAATATTATCCATTTAATCCATCGAGTATATTTGATAATATCATTTACTAAATCATCAAGTATCATTCTCAACATTACCTATTGTAACCCTTCACATAGTCATCTCTAAATCACATAGTATGCTTGTTAAAATCCACCGAAATATAATTCACCACTTATTCTATTTGATCCACAAGTAGGACTCTCAGTATTATTTATTAAATTTTACCGACTAATATTCTTAATATCATACATCTTCCAACACTCCCCCAATCCATACTAATTATATCGCGAACCGCTATCACAATCCAACTCCTCAATATTTCAACTATCACCACTCATAGATCAGTTTCATAATGACTACCCCCACATCATCACTAATATTCATCTAACTCCAATTTGCATTCCATACCATTTGTTCCATCTAAAATGTCGGCCAAATAGTCTTTTCCCCTAATTAAAGAATATTTTATCAAAAGTGTGTATTATGGTGGATTACTGTACTATGGCGACAAAGGATCATGGATAACAATATCAAGGAGGTATGAACAACAGGTATAGCTAATAGCCTAACGTTAACATCATCCTTTTATACAAATAGCAATGCAATTTGTGAAACATGGTAAAACAGTTATAAAGCATAGGATCAACATGCGTCAAGGAGACTTGCCTTCATTGACGAGGAGAGACGCGTCGCTCGGCTGGACTAAACTTTCTTCGGCGGCGACAGCGGCTTCTTCGACTACGAGCAAAACGGAGCAATAAATAAATAAAATAAAATAAATCTAAAAAATTATGAAATTAGCACTGGCAGATAGAGGGTGATTTTAGATGAATTTAGAAATTTGAATCACTCGATTCGGAGTTACGACGGAAGAGAACGAGCGTTTCGAACCTCCCGCCGGACTTGGAGAAGAAATGGCTGCCGGTGGAGCTCCGGCAGTCAAACTAAAAATATGATTTTACTGGAGGTAGATGACACTGAGATGGAGCTCTAGTAAAAATTTTAGGCCAAACGGAGGTCAGGAGTGACCGGGAGAGCTCGCCGAAGTTTCGGAAAGAACGGCTTCTACAGGGAGATCCGTATGTCAGATTGGAGAAATTCCAATTGGGTTGTGTAGGGAATGATGAGTGTTCTGGGGTTCAATTTGTAGGATGATCGAACTAGCGGATCGTCAGGAAAAGCTCACCGAAGTCATGACCGGAAGTGCGTCAAGGCCTGGGCGACATATGGCGCCGCGACGCACGGTGCGCGCAGGTCAAGCGGCGGCGCGAGGTGGTGGCGCGAGCCGGAAAGCCGGTCGGCCGCCGGATGGGCCGGCGGTGCGGGCAAGGAGCTCGGCCCGGCCGCCATGGCGCACGACGGCCACGGCTTCGAACGGCGCGGGCGGCTCAGACTGTGAAAGGAGCGGCACGACACGAGGAACATGATGCCCACTCCGGTTCGACCGGAGGAACGCCGGAACGGCGGCGATCATGGACGAGTTCGGTCGGCGGCCATGAATAGTGATCCCAAATAATAAAAAAAAAATCGGAACACGCAACGACAAAAAGGAAGTGAGCACCGCGTAGGTCTCGACGAGACGAATTCAACGGTGTGGTCGGATTCACGAGGAACTCACCGGATTGAGAGGAATCAACGAAAAACCGAGCTCCCAACGAAGATTTCAACGGCGAAATTCGTCGTCGTCCTACAACGAAAAGTGAAATTAGCTGAGGGCTTTTGCTCGGGGCAACGACGTGAACTTAACGACTCAATCGGATTGGAGTGAGTTTGGCTTACCGGAACAAAAGATATGACGAAGAACGCGAAGAACACGAAAAACGTGTCCCGGCGCCGGTTTTCTCGAGATCCCGGCCGAATGGAGAGGAGTGCCAATGGGAGGGTGTGAGCACGGGAAGGAGGACTCCAAGATGAAGGTTTGAGAGGTGGACGCGCTCCAATCCATGAAGAAATGGCCGAGTAATTGCGGATTGAATGAAATTCTGTTTTTGGTCGAGAGCACCGTTTCCGGCGTGATTGAAGGTGCATGATCATGGGGAATGGGATCTCCTCATCATCCTCTTTCAAACGCAACTGGCCGTTCGCGAATTGGAGGTTTGTAGCAAAAGTTATGGGTGGTTGAAGGAGGGAGGCTATGGAAGGAGAGATGAGGGGCTTCTCTGGACAAAGCAACCGGTTGAAGATGAACAGTGTTGTGATGCTACAGTAGCCGTAATGCTACAGTACCAACGCTACAGTACCACCACGTGGCAGCGCGTCATTGGCCGGAAATTGAAGAAACAACAGCGCGTGAGATAAAATAGCAAAAAGGATCTAAAAATGCCGGAAAAATTCCTAAAAATATTAGGGAATATTTGGAACCCAATAAAATTGGTTTCACCGAATTTGGATAAAATTTGGAGATTTGAATATTCTGGAGCGAATAGCGGACATTAAACAAAAGCCGCGCGAGATAAAATTACAGGGAGCTTCCAAAAATCTTGGAAAAATTCTCAAAATATTTTTAGAATATTTGGTACCAAATGCAATAGGTTCCGGGATTTTTGGAGCATTTTTGAACTCATGAATTTCTGCATCGACGAACTGAAATTGGATTTTTCGAACGGAAGGGAATTGAATTCCGATTTTCGACGGATAAGGATGCCAGGTTAAATTAAACACCAAGAAAAACCCAAATTTTGAATTTAATTAATTTAAATTAGCTTTTTGGCAAAAGACCGAAAACGAGGATGTTACATTACATCATGAAAAAAAATATACATCGGCGTTGGTACTAGAAGCACCACACCTGCGATGGTGAAGATGCCGACGACAGCCCGAAGCTCCAACGGCAGCGATGCACCCGAAGCACATGGTGCCTCCCGATGAAATCACGCTTGGCGCACGGTCGAGCCAGCGGCTGAAGGAGTTGAACGCCAGCCTAGAGCCCGTCTCGCACCTGACCGAACAGCGCCGAAACTCACACCTCGTGCACATCGCCAGTTGGCGGCCAGAGGGACCGAACGACGACCTGGAGCTCGTCTTGCATCCATCTCTCACGTGGCCGAACGGTGACCCGGAGTCTCGTCTCACGCGTGGTCGAAGCAGCACCGCCACTCGTCTTAGCGCCTAGAGAACGACGCTGGAACCCGCCCTTGTGCGTCGAGAGCGCGTGGGCCGTGGCGTCGAGAGCGCACGGGTCGGCGGCGTACGGAACGCACGGGTCGACGCTCGGGAGCGCCGCCACGGCCGGGAGCGCGTTGGTCGGTGGCGGCAGCCTCGGGAAGACACGGGGAGGGCGCCGATGCCAGTAGCTCACGGGACGGCAGCGGCGTCTGTAATACTGCGAGTTTTTCTCCGAGTCTTGGAATTTCTAATCCGGTGTTCGGTGGACCTATTTGTGTTTTTGGGGGGGGTCTAAGTTATGTGGGAGAGAATTCTTGCAATTTTTTTCTTTCTTTTCACCACCTAACCTTATCCCCTCCCCTTCTCTCTCTCTCCCTCCCCCACCTGGTTGGTCCTCCATAGCCCGATCTGTTTCCCCTCCCCTTTCCAAGGCCGAGTGCCCCCCCACCTGCGACCTCCGGTCGGCGTGCCTCCACTCCCCAGTGCCGGGTGACGCCGCCCTGGCCTCCCTCCCGGTCCATGGCCTCCAGCGCCTCCCTTCCACCTACTCCCAGCGAGCGGCGCGCCTCCACCTTCCTCTGGCAGGCGAGCCCCTTATCGGCGCGCCTCCTCTCCTCAACGGCCGGCGGCGCTTACCTCGCTTCCCCTCACGGTGCAGTAGCAGTAGTAGTTGGCAGCTTGGGCGGCCGACTCTTGTCGCCCTAGCTCCTGGCCGATGCCCTGGTCGCCGCCCTCCGGCCGTCGTTTCCAGCTCCGGCTCCTCCCTCCGGCCACCGGTGGCGACGCCTCCCAGCTTCCAGCCGGCACCTCTAACCTCCCCTCTCCTCTTGTGGTAAGTGGAGGTGAAGATACTTAGGTTTTAGATGAGCTTTTGTTGTTGCACGCCATATGTTTGATGAAATGCCTAAGAGATGTCATAAAATTGAAACCTTTGTTAGTTGTGATTAGTGGTTGCTTTTCAGAACATTAGATATCAAATCTTTGCTTCTTAGATTGATGTCCTTTTGTTCTTGTATTAGTTTAGTTTCCTGTTTTATTATAAATATTTTGAGAGCCATTCATTATTGCAAATTATTCAGAAATGAGGAGGGTTGGAGGTTCCTAGTGCCGCAAACGGGACGTCAGTTTATCGCCAAGGTTAAAGGCAAGTACATCGGGTGTATTTGCAATTAAATTGAATGTTTGAAATATATGCCAAGGGATATATTTATATATGTGTGCATTGATGCATAGAAAGTGCATGGTAGATCAATAATATCTTTTGATGGTATTTCTTATTAAAAATTGATGCACTGTTTACTTTGCTATTTGAAATGCTTGTTCTTATATTCTTAAGTATTATGTGATGGCTAACCTATGAATACATGATGAAAGGTATTGGGTATTGCATTATGTTGATATTCTGGCATTAATTTATGATTATGAGCATGTTGGGAAGAATACAATTGGGATGTGTTGATATTCCTGTGTATGGTTATGGTTATGCACATGGTGGAAATGAATGCAATTTGTGTGTTTATTCGATGTCTTTTGCATATGTGCATTCATGACAGACGAGGCGTCCCATGTCGATGTGGGCCTCGACGCTCACCCGTAGTGAGTGCAAAAGTCCTACCTCGTAGTCCCCTTCATCGAGGTGAATGGGAGCAAGTCAGTAAGAGTAGGCACACTCCATCTACGGGATGGAGGGAGAGGGTGAACATCGACGGGTGTTCCCTCAGCTATACCGGTATGGGCTACAAAAGGTGCATATGAGCATACATACATCATTGGATTGCATTGCATAATGAGGTTTTTTATTGAATTGTTGAGTTGTGTGAGTGTTCAGGTGGGATAGAGTCGTAGACTCACCCAAAAGTGTTTAATGAGATGTGATAAATTGAGTGCATTACGAGTATGTCTGATGCATTGCATGGTATTGCTGAAAATGGTTGATAATTGAGGACCCTCGAGTTGAGGGCAATGTACAGGTTAAGAATAGATCGATTCGTGGAGTCATTCAGCGTCGCCTAATAAGGTATGTGAAATAATTGAGCAGTGCAGTTGATGAGGTAACGCACGGTGATTCCTCGGTTTTATGTACTTGTTAACCTGGTTTAAGAGTTGTGAGCCTATTATCGATTCAAAGATATTAATCATTTTGATATCGCAATTTTATGTACTTGGCTGAGTTTTTTTTAAACTCACGTTTGTTTGTTGTTGTTTGTAGGTACCCTGAAGCCGGCATGCTGGGATGGGAGTAGTAGCATGATCACAACTTATCACCAGAGTTTCATACTAGTTGTCACTTCTAATTTTATTGAGTTCTTGACTTGTAATAATTTCTATGGTAGTTGTCTATGTGCTTGGTTGGGTCATGGCAACTGTCCGATACCATGACCCATGCTTGTGCTTGATTGGTTATCTTAGGTTACTTTATAATGTTGTTATATTAACTGTTGTCTTTTGTTTGCTGAATGGATGTCCTAGTTTTAGGGGAGGTGCTACTGAAATTTTTAGTAATTTCGGTGACTTGCTAGTAATTAGCTTGCTTTGCTAATTTAATCTTGTGTCTGGTGCTAGTTGTTGTTTGAGGGTGTAACATTCCGGGCACGTGCGGTGCCGGGGTGTTACAGTTGGTATCAGAGCGGGCTTTAGGTCCGTGGCATGTTAATTTAGTAATTTACTCTAGAGTAAACTAAAATTTTGTTATGTGAAATTAGAAACATGGCATAGGTTTCTACTCTTTTAAAACTTGGCCTTAGGGCAATAACTTTAAAATCTGAAATAGATTAGTTAATTAACTTAAAACTTGACACACAGATGCACAGTAGGAAGGGTATTGGGTATCATTGCATTACGCTTGATTGCTGTATCTAAACTTTGATGTTGAATGTTAAATTATTGTTGCGTATTGCTTTCATTATAAAAGGATTGTTTGAATCATGATGTTTTCATCCTCGTACTTTTGATCGTGTTAAGGGTCTTGGCTGTTGGTGTGGCCGGTTAACGCCTCCCGTTGAAGTTTGAGAACCTCTTTTAGGTGAGAGTAGGTGTCCTTTACGACATAGTTAGAGAGTGGGCAGAGAAAGTTGGATTCTTCTGTCTTCAGTGGTTGGCGATAAAAAGAAAGAGACTGGTGATGAATCCTTGTGGATTTCAGTTGCTACCATTTTGGTGTTCAGTTTGATTGGTTGTTTTGCGGAGAAGGGTAAGGCATTGTTCTTGTGGTTGTTGTCCTCTTCTTTTAAGAGATGTTATTGGAGTTTTCGTGGTGCAAAACTTAAGCCATGTGGGTTTTCAGTGTTAAGGTTTTATCAGAAAAAGGATTTGACAGATCGCTTGGTTCTCCTTTTTGCGAAAAATGTCCTTGTATTCTTCTTCTTCCTTTGTGGAAGTTGTGAATCTTAAGATTTATTTGAAGAGCTTTTCCTTGCCAGAATCTAGGGATTTGAGGGTCAAATTCTCTTAAGCTTTGTGGTTGGGTCTTTCCAGTGTTTATCGGTGTTCATTCATGCTTGAGAGTTGTGATTTCCTTAAAAGTTGGGTATGTGACCTACGAGGATGTTTAAGACGTTAAGAGTATGATGAGTAGTTAGAGCTTCCAGTTGATGTGGGTTGCCGATTCGGTTAAAGTGGATTTGTTGGTTGTTTAATGACAACCTCAATTATTGTGTGGTAGAGATGATTAATCGAGATGGTAAGTGATTCAAGGTGAAAGTTGATTAGTGCTTTATGCCAAGTGTTGCGAGTTATGGAATTGATTAGAAGTACGGGCTTGCATACCATTAAGGCTAATATTGATATTGATTAAGGAAGTTCAGAAGTAGGTCTTGAGGAGACATTGTAAATTGTGGGAGTCATTTATAGTTGGAATAGGTCATGATCGTGTGAATGTGACGTATGAGTATTATGAAGAGGTGGGAAGGAATCACATGACTTTATAAAATGTGAAATTAGATAATTAACCTTTACGGTTTGAGGTTTAATCCCTTTTTTTGGGCCGTTTTCGGGAGTTTGGGCCCAGCGGGAGCTAGTTGGGCCTTAGAGGGATGAATTGGGCCGAAGGTGGGAGAAGTACGGGCCCATGTGGAGGGGTTTTTGGGGCAGTAAGGCTGCTGCCCTGCCCCCTTGCGCCAGCCCCCACCCCCCTATAACCCTAGCCGCCACCTTCCCCCTCACCCCATGCGCCTCCCCTAGCTGCCCCTCCCCTCTAGCCCTTGCGCCACCACCTCCCCTCCCTTCCCAAGCCACCCTCCCCTCCCCTAGCAGCCCCACGACATCCTCCCACGTGGTGTTCTTCGCTGTCCCGCTCGGAGTAACGCCGGATTCGGGAATCTCTAATTCATGAGTTTTCAACTTGATTTATGATCATTCTTTCTAGCAAGAATATCTAATTCATGAGTTTTCAACTTGGAATAAAGAACATCTAATGTAAGTGTACTCATGACAGTAGATTCTCTAATGGATGTAACTTTCATCTCCCAAATAGACATGTCTAATGCACCAAGCAATTGTCTAGCATTAGCAAAGAAGATCAAAGCTAACTCCAACAAAGACGCAAATTGCTAAGAATTTTATTAAAACGCAAAGAAATCATCTAGTGACTCACCAGGCTTCATCTCAAATCGCATGTATTCCTTTTTGTAAAGATCTTGACGAACCTCTTTAATAGTGTTAGAACCCTCATGGTAATCACAAAGAGATTTCCATACCTCATATGCGGATTTGAGATGGATCACACGGTCAAAGTCGCTGCGTCCCAAACCTTGGATGATCAAGTTGCGCGCCTTCTTTGTTTGCTTCAACATGTGTGCGATTGGTGTCGTTGACGCGTTGTCGCTTGCGTGGACTTCATATGGCTTGTAGACCTTCTCCCAAATTGTGAAGCCTTGTGCTTGGATGAACGCCTCCATCTTGGCCTTCCAAAATCGAAAATCAACACCATCGAACACACATGGTTTTGTCGAATAACGATCCATTAATCTAATCACCTGCTAAGATAGATTAGAAAAACCTTGCTCGATACCACTTGTAGGATCAAGTATACGAATATAGCAATCGAGGGGGTGAATGATTGTGCGGAATCTAAAACCAAATTCTTGAGCTATTAAAAGTTCACCCCAAAACTAACTAAATAATTGCCTCGTTTTCGACAAAACAGAATGACAGAGGTTCGGTAAAACGCGAATTCCTAGAGATCCAACCGTCGGATCGATCTAAAATTTGGACACAAGAAAATAGATTCCGATTTAATCGAACCCAAAAGAATCACTCGATCGGACTTACGGATCAAAAGTTATAAGTTTCGCCAAGCTTGCTGTTCGTAACTTGACTAAAATCAATCTAATCGAAACTTGTAGATTGATCAAGAACAACAAAAGATTTATCAACAAAACTTTGAGGAACACTAGATCAATACCCTAGAGAGGTTTTTGATGGATCAAATCAAGATGAAAATCAAAAAACAAAAACCAATCCAGAACTAGAACAAGTATGCAAACAAGAACCAAAAGAGAATATTGTAGCACACAAGGAACTAGAAGAATTGATCTTTATTTCTTTTGTCTAAAGTACTCCCATCAAAAGAGTACAAACCCTAAAACCAAGCTCAAGCTCCCTTGCGCTGCTCGCTACTTGGTTCGATTGATGCCCTTTAACAGGAGACACCCTCCTATTTAAAGGACCAACCCACAAGGAGTTCTCAATACGATTCCTATTCCTAGAAGGAATCAGATTCAACACAACTCTACTTGGCCCAACCTGGCCGAAAGTACAACTCTTGCACGCCGTATGGCAACCCTACCATACTCACGTGACTAACACTTTGCACGCCAGATGGCCACCGCCATACTCACGTGACTAACACTTTGCACGCGAATGACCTCCCGCCATTCTCACGTGACTAACCATTCTTCATGTGCACCATTCTCTTAGCCCGAACGTCCCGCATGACATCCTTGACCACCAAGACCTCGGTTCCTCCTCGAACCTAGTCCCGAACCTCGGTTCCTCCATGAACCTAGTTCCGGTCCCGTCATCGACCACATTCGTCTTCGAAAGCAATACCGCACATGAACAAACCACAAACAAATCCGAGCACAAGTCCACGACTTGACTCAATATCAATCCATGCAACTACTCACATGAGCATTGCATAAAGTCCACTTCAAGCATCATGAAATTCTCACAAATTTCATAATCTCAAAAACAAATCAAAATTCAAAGTCCAAATTTGCACAAACCCTAATCGAGCAAAAGCCATTCACGACGGACCAAAAATTTGGTCTCGCGTACATGTAAAACTTCTTGTCTTTTTAAGAACTTGGTCCCGCGAAAACGAAACTTATCAAGTTTCTTGTCAAATTGTCAAACACATGCACAAGCACATTTTGCAAAACCAATTCTAAGTTAATTTTTCAGTTCAAAGCCAATTTTTCAAAGACATGATTTCACAATCTCCCCCTTGATGAAAACATTGGCAACACCACTAAGAAATGAACATTTGGCATTCACTTTACAAAAGATTTTGAAATCCAAAGGATCAAGGACCAAAAAGAGAAAACACAGAATTCCCCCTTTGACCAAAATGCAAAACAAAATCTCCCCCTGAGAAGGAACATGTGTGTGAATGTGCAATGTGCCCAAAAATTCCAAAATTCTCCAAACTTCTCCCAAAATTCTCAAATTTCCAAACACAACTCCCCCTTTTTCTTCTCCCCCTTTTTCCTTAAACTTTTCAATGATTCCCAAATTTCTCCCCCTTTGACAATGGATTCATCAAGAGTACAAAAGAGAGAATTTGTTCAAAATTTTTCTTGTAGCAATGATTTCACAAGAAGAAACAAGGGAGTGCCAAGATAGAAAAAGATGAGCTCATTCGATCATATAACCTTATATATCACATAATATGCAAAATACATGATCTTGATGTGATTTTAACAAGTTAGGGAATGACATGCATCTCAATCTCAATTCAGTCAACTATAGCCAAGTACTAAGCAAAACCTTTAGTAGAAAAAGGCTCAAAGTTGAAGCAACTAACAAATCAGGTAGAGCAATTAGTTTCAACTCCAATCTAGTAGACCAATTTAATCTTTAAACAAGAAACTGGCATGTGGCATGCTTGAAACATACTTCTTTTATTTCTTTGGAGTGGCATGCTTGAAGCATACATCTTGTCTTTTGAGGGAATGGCATGCTTGAAGCATACATCTTATCTTTTAGGAAAGCATCCTCTGAAGCATATAACTTGAGGTTTTTGCTTTTAACAACCCTTTTTTAACTGATTCCCTTTTCCTTTATTTTTTGATTGTAAACATGCAAGGAGATTAAAAGGTCTTTTGAAAGAGTAAAGCTGAAAACACACTTGCTTCATACCCCAAATTTGTCAAGAAGATTCAATAACAAGCCTAGAAGAGTACGATATCACAGAGTATTTAGCTATAGGCAATCACCCAGTGGAATTCCACAATGTCATTTTTAGTTCAAGTGAGACAATTAGATTATCATATATTAGATCAATTACATAAAATATAAAGAAATATGATAAAGTGAGCTCATCAAGTGAAAGAACTTGGCAAGGAAACTCCTCAAAACAAACCCATTGGATGAACAATCCCAAGTTCTCCCGAATAAAAGCAAAAGCGAGAAGAAGACAAGGGTTTTGAAAATGTCTGCCAATTGATGTTCAGTATCCACATGGTGAAGCACAATATTTTATTTTTCAACATGATCTCTAAGAAAGTGAAATCCAATATCAAATGCTCAAGAAAGAGGATTTCTCAAGAGGTGGCACGAACCTAATCAATTCAACATATTCCAAAGTCAACATCATAATAAGCTGTTTATCTAATGCATAAGGAAGCAAAAGCCAAATGCCAAAATATTGAGTACCATGTATATACCTTAAAATTCACTTGACCGCTTGTTGATGTGAAGCACGTGGGAAGAGTCTCTCATGTAAACCTCCAATTATCTCATCCTCAACAAAGATCATCATCTTTATGAACAAAGACACTCTCCCCTTGAACATATGCACCTGCACTGCATCATTTGGACTAGTGTCTTTTAAGCAAAACAGAGGTGGAAGAAGCATCTTCAAAAGATAACACTTTTAGCACGAGATGCATGAGTAAAGGAGAACCAAATCTTATCACTAAACATATGAAGTGAGCATCCTAAATTCACTAGCCACATGTTCTCCTTCCTCGCGTGAGAAGCCTACATAGAAGCAGAAAGTGTCGAGGTCTCTGATCGGGTTAGAAATAAGATGTTTAGGAATCCGATCGAGACACACGACGCACAACAAGAGGGCACAACACGAGCATTCTTATGCACAAAGATAGATTTGTCTTTTCCGTGTTCTTACCAACAAAAGGTGTTTGCATCACCCTAGGCACATAATGAGAAACAAAGCGTGCACTGTCTCAAATTAGACCTAGCCTTAGTTCTTTCTTTCTTTTGTTGTTTGGCTAGTCTAAAGCAAAAATCTACTAAATGTCCATCTCTACCACAATGAGTGCAAGTGTACTTAACAGATGTTTGGCTTTAGAAGTAGAAGCATCATTTGCATTCATCATAGTAGAAGACAACACTCCAAACAGACTTAAAGACAATTTTCTTAGGCTCATTGACAATTTCAAATTTTCCTCCTTCAAGTGATTTAACAACAAGTGGGAGCATGTGATTTATGATGAGCATAAGAATCAAAACCTAAACCTTTGTTATGAGTGCTGACTTTTGATTGATCCAAAATCATGTTTAGGTTCTTCTTTCCTTTAGTGAAACGTTCTAATGATTTTTCCAAGTAATCAACTTTTCGAGAAAGAGTTAAACAATTATTGCAAGGAACATTCACTTTTCCTTTTGCTTACGACAAGTTGAGCATGAAAGAACCTCATGTGTAAGCAGATCATCACCAATTGAGAAACCCTAGCATTTGCATCTTTTAATTTTAATTCAAGAGTTGAGCATTTAGAACAAGGAGTTAAACCATGCAAATCATCGATTGGAACAATTTAGCATGTTTAACATGTTTATCATTTTTCTCACTTTCAAAGATTAATTTTCTCAATCAAGGAAGCATGTTCTTTCCTAAGCGAAGTAAGCTCATTCCAAATTAAGTCACATGATTTGCAAGCATCATCATCAGGAATCAAGGTTTTAAGTCTAGCAATTTCAGATTCAATGACTCAACAACAAAATCATGTTTCTTAATTTTCTTGTCACGTTTATCAAGCAATTTACCAAGTCGAGCAACAAAGAATAGCTAATTCATCGTAAGAAGGATCTACCTCATTGAAGTCGCTATCGTGGTCGCCCTCGCAAAGTCAAGTGTCGCTTTTAGCCATGAGACACAACCCCGCCAACTCATGCTTGCTTGGAGTTGCATCGTCCTCATCGCCTCCTCGAATCCACATCGCTCAAATTGACTTGTTCAAGAGCGGAAAGAACTCAGTGGACAACTTTGCTGTTGATGAAGCTCTTCTTCTTTCTATTACTTGAAGAGAACTTCTTCTCTTTTCTTACGCGTTGTCCTTCTTCTCCCTTGATGCTTTACCCGCAAGTTTAGGACAGTTTGGACGAATATGGTCGAGATCACCACACTCATAGCATCTTGGAGGGCCACCACCACCTCTCTTTCTCATTCTCACATTTTGTAAAAGCTTTGTTAAAGCGAGAAGAGAGTAGTGACAAGTCTTCTTCGGGAATTGCTCAACTGCTCATCGATTAGTGAAGACAAGAAAGATAGAGCAAAGCTTGAAGCGAGACCATTATGAGATATGCTAGATTGAGATGTCAAAGCAATTGATTTATGATCATTCTTTCTAGCAAGAATATCTAATTCATGAGTTTTCAACTTGGAATAAAGAACATCTAATGTAAGTGTACTCATGACAAGAGATTCTCTAATGGATGTAACTTTCATCTCCCAAATAGACATGTCTAATGCACCAAGCAATTGTCTAGCATTAGCAAAGAAGATCAAAGCTAACTCCAACAAAGACGCAAATTGCTAAGAATTTTATTAAAACGCAAAGAAATCATCTAGTGACTCACCAGGCTTCATCTCAAATCGCATGTATTCCTTTTGTAAAGATCTTGACGAACCTCTTTAATAGTGTTAGAACCCTCATGGTAATCACAAAGAGATTTCCATACCTCATATGCGGATTTGAGATGGATCACACTGGCCAAAGTCACTGCGTCCCAAACCTTGGATGATCAAGTTGCGCGCCTTCTTTGTTTGCTTCAACATGTGTGCGATTGGTGTCGTTGACGTTGTCGCTTGCGTGACTTCATATGGCTTGTAGACCTTCTCCCAAATTGTGAAGCCTTGTGCTTGGATGAACGCCTCCATCTTGGCCTTCCAAAACTGAAAATCAACACCATCGAACACACATGGTTTTGTCGAATAACGATCCATTAATCTAATCACCGGTTAAGATAGATTAGAAAAACATTGCTCTGATACCACTTGTAGGATCGAAGTATACGAATATAGCAATCAGAGGGAGGGTGAATGATTGTGCGGAATCTAAAACCAAATTCTTGATCTATTAAAAGTTCACCCCAAAACAGAACCAAATAATTGCCTCATTTTCGACAAAAACAGAATGACAGAGGTTCGGTAAAACGCGAAGTCCTGGAGATCCAACCGTCGGATCGATCTGAAATTTGGACAAAAGAAAATAGATTCCAGTACGAATCGAACCCAAAAAGAATCATCTCGATCGGACTTCCGGATCAAAAGTTATAAGCTTCGCAAGCTGGCTGTTCCAGAACTTCTCAATCTAATCAATCTAATCGAAACTTGTAGATTGATCAAGAACAACAAAAGATTTATCAACAAAACTTTGAGGAACACTAGATCAATACCCTAGAGAGGTTTTTGATGGATCAAATCAAGATGAAAATCAAAAAACAAAAACCAATCTAGAACTAGAACAAGTATGCAAACAAGAACCAAAAGAGAATATTGTAGCACACAAGGAACTAGAAGAATTGATCTTTATTTCTTTTGTCTAAAGTACTCCCATCAAAAGAGTACAAACCCTAAAACCAAGCTCAAGCTCCCTTGCGCCTGTTCTGCTACTTGGTTCGATTGATGCCCTTTAACAGAGACACCCTCCTATTTAAAGGACCAACCCATAAGGAGTTACGAATACGATTCCTATTCCTAGAAGGAATCAGATCCAACACAACTCTACTTGGCCCAACCTCGCCGAGTACAACTCTTTGCAGCGTGATGGCAACCCTACCATACTCACGTGACTAACACTTTGCACGCGTATGGCCACCTGCCATACTCACGTGACTAACACTTTGCACGCGAATGACCTCCTGCCATTCTCACGTGACTAACCATTCTTCATGTGCACCATTCTCTTAGCCCGAACGTCCCGCATGACATCCTTGACCACCAAGACCTCAGTTCCTCCCTGAACCTAGTCCCGAACCTCAGTTCCTCCATGAACCTAGTTCCGGTCCCGTCATCGACCACATTCGTCTTCGAGCAATACCTGCACATGAACAAACCACAAAACAAATCCGAGCACAAGTCCACGACTTGACTCAATATCAATCCATGCAACTACTCACATGAGCATTGCATAAAGTCCACTTCAAGCATCTTGAAATTCTCACAAATTTCATAATCTCAAAAATAAATCAAAATTCAAAGTCCAAATTTGCACAAACCCTAATCGAGCAAAAAGCCATTCACGACGGACCAAAAAATTTGGTCTGGCGTACATGTAAAACTTACTGTCTTTTAAGAACTTGGTCCCACGTAAACGAAACTTCAAGCTTTCTTGTCAAATTGTCAAACACATGCACAAGCACATTTTGCAAAACCAATTCTAAGTTAATTTTTCAGTTCAAAGCCAATTTTTCAGCACATGATTTCACAAGCAGGAAGGAAGGATTCGTCGTCTTTCGGATCTTCTTGAAGAGGTAATGAATCGTGGTCTCCTTGGTGTGGATTAGGTGCTGTGATAGAGGTGCTTTTGGTGCTTTTAGATCGAAAGTTGGTGCTGCCATTAGATAGAATTGATGAAAATTAGAGATTGCATGTTGTTCTGTTTCGGGCAGATTGGACATCCGACCTAGGGTTTGAGATTTTACAATTTTAAAGGCATTTTCTGGTCGTCCGTATGTTGTGAAAGTTGTAGATGATTTCAATACCTTTCAGTGGACACCAAGAACTCGTAATTCCGATCAGCCGTTTGAAAGTTATGATTGTTTTACCGAACGTATTCAAAACTGTGACGTGATTGGGACAGATCGTGTTGATATGCAGATTAGGAAATTTTAGAAGCCGAATAAGTTCTTCTCAATACTAAGAAAAAGCTAGAAAATTTCCTAAGCTTCGAGAAAATGTACTCGTTTACTTAATTTGGAGTCATAGAACTCAAGTTATGCTAGTTGGAAGCCCGCTGTTCCGTAGGGACAGACTCTCTGTTTTTGATTTAAGGGGTTGTTTGCGAAGTCGGGGTAGGGGATCATTCTTGTACTGTTTTGAGGGCACGTTTTGAGTGTGTGGTACCTATGTGCAGGTGGTGTGACCCCAGGAGTGCCCTCATCATCTCGCCAATCTGTCGCCCGCGGTTAAGGCAAGTGTATTGTAGTGGTTGTGGCTTAGGGAGCCGTAATGTTTGATTATGAGATGGTTTATACATGTTTTTATGATATGATGCCATGATTTACTCTTGCTTGCGACATGATGAAAATGGTTTAATATGAGGCTATGCAATGATTAGTTGAGTTTATATGCAAGTTGTTTATGTTTAAGACTTATGTTGCATACATGGCATGAAAACTGGCCCGGTCGGTGAGAAAGTCATAACTAGTTTGGTAAGTTCGGTGAGAAAGTTATGACTAATCCGGAGTGCCATTGAATAAGACCTACCTCGTGATTCCATCCACAGTTGTGAATGGAAGCGAGGAGTAGGCACCCTCCACCTACGGGATGGGAGGGGAAAGCGGGTGCACGCCGATGGGTGTGTACTCGGCAATACCATTATGTGCTTCGAGGAGACATGTGCATTGCATTGCATACATGATGATGATAATGAGATGTGCATAATGAAATTTGAACATGGTTATGATGTTAAGCATGATATGTAATGATATTAGCATTGAGTTGTTCCTTTGTTCCCTTGCAATATACTTGCTGAGTGATGAACTCACGCTTGTATTTTATGATGTTTTAGGTACCTTACAACCGGCATGCGTGAAAGGGGTTTAGCTACACTTCTCAACATAGCTCCACATATTTAGTCCATTTATCAACTGGAGACATGATAATAAGAATAGTGCGATGAAACCTTGAGATTTGCTTAATTGTGTGCTTGGTCTTATTATTTGATTCGTTTAGCTCATGAAGTGGTTGAATGCTTTATCCTGGACTTATATTGTTGCTACATCAATTGTTATTGTTGTTTTAGTTGTCTCATATTATGCTATTCATTACCATCTCATTGTTGTTGCTTCAAATCATGGAAAAACAAAGGAGATGCTGCCGAAATTTTTGGTTTAGCATTTGCGCTTTTGCTGTATTTTATCTTTATTTGTGGTATTTAGATGTTGTTTAGTCTATGTTTGGTGACATTCAGGGCATACTAGATGCCAGGGTGTTACAGTTGGTATCAGAGCGGGCTTTAGGTCCTTGGAACATGTATTTTAGTGTGAAACCTTAGCTTCAACTAAAATTGTGACTTGGGATAACCTAGAAACATGGCTTAGGTTATTCTTAAATTTTTGTCATAGGATAGCAACATTAAAACTTGTGTAAGTGGAATAACTAATTTAAAATTTGACACACATGGATGCACAGTAGGAAAGGTTGTGGGTATCATTGCTTTACGCTTAAATGTTGTATTTAAGCCTTGATGTTGAATGTTATATGTGATAATGTATGTTGCTATGTTATTGAGAGAATTGATTGGATTGTTCTTGTTATTGTGATAAAGTGGGGTTGTGGTGCCGAAGGTTTCGGTCACCTCTTTTTGTTCCTAGTAAGGGTGTCGTTTGACGGTGTGACCGGTTAGAGCCATCACCAAAGAACTATTAACCCCTGAGGGAGAATAGTGCTTACCCTTTCTGCTGTAAATCGGGTAGTTGACTGCAGTCAAATAGAAGAGTTTGGTGGTGGATTTTTTCGGATTTTCTTTAACCATTCTAACGATCGGTTTGGGTTGGTTTTCTTTGGTTTTAGTTGATTGAAATCAAATGAAAAGTGTTTGGTATTGGATTTTCGTGGATTGATCTTTCGGCGGTTTGTGGTTTTGTCTTCCTTGGTTGAAGACGAAGAAGAAGAGTTTAGTGTTGCGTCTTCTTTGGTCGCCTTTTGGCTTTGACACCGGTTTTGGTTGGTTGCTTTGCAAAGAAAAGTATAGTTTGGTTCTTGTGTGTCTCACTCTGAGTTTAAAAGAAATCATTGAAGATGTGTGCAAAAATTTAAGATGTATCGATTTATGTTTTGTGCCTTTGTCCGTAAAGGTTTACTTGATCGTTTGGTTACCTCCTGTAGGAGTCGTTAAGATTGAAATATGTTTTGGAGATCTTTTGCATGACCCAGTGTGAGTCATGTCCCATTGTAACTTTGAGAGTCAAGTTTCTTTGTGAATTTTGGTTGAGTTTTTTTTAAAAATGCTGCAAATAAAGTAAGTAGTCATTTGATTGAAATTATTTGTCAAATGTGGAAATTGTTGTTTAGCATGTTATGTAGTATGTAACTGAAGGGTTTCGTAGCATGGAAAACAAAATTTTTTCCTACGATTGCAACCAAACACCAAGATCATATCTAGGAGATGCAAGTAAACGGTTTCGTATGACTCACCTCGTAGACCGAAGCGGGAATAACGCTCCCGCAAACAAACGTGGTTGATGTAGAGGTACACTCCGACTTCAAAGTCGAAGATGAGCGCCACAAACGGCAAATCCCGCATTTGGTCACACGCACGGATCAACGATGACCTCCAATCCCTCGTTCAATGGGCAGCGAAGTAGAGGATCCACGGGAAACTCCAAAGAACACTACGACTTAGTGGTGGTGGTGGAGAAACTATCTCAAGAATGGGCCGCTTAAGCTACTGCTTGAAAAATGGATCAACAGGAGGAGGGAGAAAGGACCAACCAAAGGGTCAAATGGATGAACACCAAAGAGAGGAGCTCCTCCCTCCCTTTTATAGGAGGAGGAGGAGGCTAGGCCAAGGGGTGGCCGGCGCATGGGGCTGCCCCTTGCCCTCCCTCTCTTCATGTGAGTGATCTCTCCACTCACTTTAAAACATCCCACTTTGGTTTCCATTAAAACCCCACTCAAGAAATGAAAGGTTTTCTCCCATAAATAAATAAAACATTTTTATTTCAGATATTTTAATATTTGTTAATTCTTTTAATTAACAAACATTAACATATACCCCTTTAACTATTCCGATATCCCAAACTATTCCTGGCGATACTCAAATAGTCCTCAGATCTTGTCCATACTTTTCTCCTGTTTCAGATCCACTCAAATGCATCGATGAACCTTAAGTGTGTCACCCTACGGTTCGTGAATAAAATGGACATGATTGAGACACCTCTCGGATCAATAATCATCACGGATCCGAGATCCATAATGACTCCCATTCACTCAACGATGAACTAGTGATCGCGTAAACCGTAAACGACATAACCAATTCCTTTTGTCTCACGATATTTTACTTGTCCGGATCCGATCATCAAGATCAACTATACCTAGTTCGATCCCGCATCGACAAGTACTCTTTACTCGTTCCGTGATATAACATTCTTGTGACCTAGTCACATGCTTGCAAGCCGATGTCAATGTGATATCACCGAGAGGGCCCAGAGTATATCTCTCCGTCATCCGGATGGACAAATCCCACTCTTGATGCATGAGCCTCAACTAATACTTTCATAGTACCCAAATCCATCTTTATAGTCACCGTGTTACGGAGTGACGCTTGATGTCATCAAAGTACTCTTCCTAATTAGTGATTGACATCATCTCATGGTCTAAGGAAAAAGGGCTATTTCAGATGTGTTTGATACAAAGAACAAACTAAATGACTTGATCGTATTTGCTATACCAACTTGGGTGTTTGTTCATCATATCATTCTTCTAATGACATGACCCCGTTATTAACAACATCCAATGTTCATGATCAGAAACCTTGATCATCGCTAATCAACGAGCTAGTTTAAAAAGAGGCTTTACTAGGAACCCTTTTGTTTATTAAACACACATGTATTAACGCTTCCGATTAATACAATTTTAGCATGAGAAATAAACATCTATTATAAACATGGAATATGATAATAAACAATTTATTATTGCCTCTCTGCATATTCCCTTCACCCCCACTTGCACTAGAGTCAATAATCTAGATTACATTGTGATGATTCTAACACCCATTGAGTTCTCGTGTCGATCATGTTTTGCCCTTGGGAGAGCTTTAGTCAACGAGTCCGCCACATTCGGATCCGTGTACTTTGCAAATCTTTATATCGCCATCCTTGACATGTTCACGGATGGAGTGAAACCGCGCTTAATATGCTTGGAATTCTTGTGTGACCTTGGTTCTTTAGCATTGGCTATGGCACCATTGTTGTCACAATAGATAACCATCGGGTCCAACGCACTCGGAACCACACCTAGTTCGGATATGAACATCTTCATCCAAATCGCTTCTGTCTGCTTACGAGCGACAATATATTCCGCCTCTGTTGAAGATCCCGCCACCACAGCATTGCTTGGAACTTCTCCACTCACCGCTCCTCCATTCATTTCAAAAATGTACCCATTGAGACTTAGAGTCATCCTGATCGCTGTCAAAGCTAGCGTCAGCGTAACATTTTGCGACGAGCTCTTCTTCACCACCATATATGAGAAACATATCTTTAGTTCTTCTTAAGTACTTAAAGATATTCTTGACCGCCATTCCGATGTTCAAAACCTGGATCGACCGGTACCGCTTAGTCAAACTAATAGCATGTGCCACATCCGGTCTTGTACACAACATAGCATACATGATAGAGCCTATGGTCAAGCATAGGGAATCTTATTCATTACTTCTCTATCTTCTCATGTAGCTGGACTCGAGTCTTACTCAACGCCTTGCCTTGCATCATAGGTAAGAACCCTTTCTTACTTTCGCCCATTCTAAACTTCTTTAGAATCTTGTCAAGATATGTACTTTGTGATAGCCCAATCAAGCGCCTCGATCTATCTCTATAGATTTTGATGCCTAAAATATATGCCGCTTCACCAAGGTCCTTCATTGAAAACTTCATCGCTTAAGTAGTCTTTTACGCTTTTCAAAGTTCTATATCATTTCCAATCAACAATATGTCATCCACATATAATATCGTAAATGCTATAGAGCTACCACTCACTTTCTTGTAAACACAAGATTCTCCGTAGGTTTGGACAAATCCAAAACCTTTGATTACCTCATCAAAACGGAGATTCCAACTTCGTGATGCTTGCTTCACCCATAAATGGATCGCTGAAGTTTGCATACCTTATCAAGATCCTTAGGATCAACAAAACCTTTGGGTTGTATCATATACAACTCTTCCTCAATATTTCCATTAAGGAACGCGGTTTTTACATCCATCCGCCAAATTTCATAATCGAAAAATGCAGCAATTGCTAACATAATCCTAACAGACTTTAGCATCGCTACGGTGAGAAAGTCTCATCGTAGTCAACTCCTTGAATTTGTCGAAAACCCTTTGCGACAAGTTTCCAGCTTTATAGACGGTCACATTACCATCAGCGTCTATTTTCTTTTTTGAAAATCCATTTGTTCTCAACGCCTTACGGTCATTGGGTAGGTCCACCAAAGTCCATACTTGGTTTTCATACATTGATCCCATTTCGGATTTCATGGCTTCTAGCCATTTGTCTAATCTGGGCTCATCATCGCTTCATCATACGTCGCAGGTCATCATTCTCAACTACCATGACATTCATAGTAGGAACATAAAAGTCGAGCATTATGCGCTCTTGTTGACCTGCGAGGTGCGGTAGTGTTCTCTTTCTGAGTTTCATGATCCTTATCATTAGTTCCTCTTCATTTGGTGAAGTCAACTCCGAAACAACTTCCGCTGGCCGCTGCACTTGCCATTCCATGAAGAGAAGGTTCAACAACCTCGCCGAAGTTCTACCTTCCTACTACTCACACCTTTGAGAGAAACTCTTTCTCCAAAAAGGATCCATTCTTGGCAACGAAAACCTTGCCCTCAGATCTGTGATAGAAGGTGTACCCAATTGTTTCTTTAGGGTATCCTATGAAGACGCATTTTTCCGCTTTGGGTTCGAGTTTATCAGTTGAAGTTTCTTCACATAAACATCGCATCCCCAAACTTTTAGAAATGATGACTTAGGTTTGTTGCCAAACCATAATTCATACTGTCATTTCAACGGATTTAGATGGTGCCCTATTTAAAGTGAATGCAATTGCTTTCTAGTGCATGACCCCAAAATGAAAGTGGCAAATCAGAAGGGACATCATAGATCGAACCATATCCAATAAAGTACGATTATGACGCTCGGATACACCATTACGTTTGTGGTGTTCCAAACAGGAGTGAGTTGTGAAACTATTCCACATTGTCTCATGTGTGTGCCAAATTGTAACTAAGATACTCTCCTCCACGATCGGATCGTAGAAATTTGATCTTTCTCGTTACGATGATTTTCTACTTCACTCTGAAATTCTTTGAACTTTTCAAATGTTTCAGACTTGTGTTTCATTAAGTAAATATATCCATATCTACTCAAATCATCCGTGAAAGTAACGGGCAACGATATCCACCACGCTACCGACACACTCATTGGACCACACACATCGGTATGTATGATTTCCAATAAGTCGGTTGCCCGCTCCATTGTACCGAAAACGGGTTCTAGTCATCTTGCCCATGAGGCATGGTTCACATGTCTCAAATGATTCATAATCAAGTGATTCTAATAGTCCATCGAATGGAGCTTCTTCATGCTTAACACCAATATGACATAAGCGGCAATGCCACATATATGCAAAGAATATCATCATTCAACTTAATTCTTTTGGCATTCACATTATGAACATGTGTACTATTATCAAGATTCAAAATAAATAAACCATTCTTTTCGTGTGCATGACCATAAAAGATATTATTCATATAAATTGAACAACCATTGTTCTCGGACTTGAATGAATAACCGCCTCGCATTAAACAAGATCCAGATATGATGTTCATGCTCAACGCAGCACCAAATAACAATTATTTAGGTTCATAACTAATCCCGATGGTAATTGGATAGGTAGCGCCCGACGGCGATCACATCAACCTTTGATCCATTGCCGACGCCGCATTATCACCTCATCCCTTGCTAGTTGTCGCTGTTCCTTAGCTCCTGCTTTGAAAGTTACATATGTTAGCAACCGAACCGCAGATCAAATACCCAGCGCCATCGCGAGTACTAGTAAGGTACACATCAATAACATGTATATCATATATACCTTTGTTCACATTCCGCCCTTCTTATCACCAGATATTTTGGGCGCTTGCGCTTCAAAGGCCAGTGCCCTTCTTGCAAGAAAAACATTCAAGATTCGACTTAGGGCCACCTTGGTTTTCTTCTCGGATGTGGCAACAGACTTGCCCTTCTTCTTGAAGTTACCCTTTGCCTTGCCTTTCTTCTTGAAATCGATAGTCTTTTGGACCATCAACACTTGATGTTCCTTCTTGATCTCCACTTCAGCCGATTTGACATTGTGAAGCTCGGGAGAGACTTCTTCATGCCCTGCATGTTGTAGTTCATCACAAAGCTCTTATAGCTTGGTGGCAGAGATCGAGAACACGATGAATTCCTAGCTCATTGGGAATCGTTATTCCCAAAGCTATGAGTTTATCTGCCAGCACTGCACATTTTGAGTACATGCTCACTAACTGAGTCGCTTTCCTCCATCATGCTAAAGAACTTTTCTCAAGCTTCATAACTCTCTACTGCAGCATGGGTGTCAAAAATCAATTTTAACTCTCCCATTGTATCAAAAGCATTGTTGTTCTCGAAACGTTTTCGCAGCTCAGGCTCAAGGCCATACAAAATGCCGCAGTGAACTAAACTGTGGTCCTCCTTGCGAGTCAAGAAAACATTTTTCTCCTCCTCGGGGGCATCATCAGCGGGCGGGTCACCTAGCGGTGCTTCTAACACATAGCTCCTTTGAGCGTAATGAGGAGAATCCTCGTGTTAAGGGCCCAGCTTGGTAAAGTTGCTACCATTGGTGGCTAGTTTCTCTTTCTCCATGAACAGATTGAAATTGAAAATAGGGGGTGCCATCTACAACATATTTGCAAAGTTATTTAGACTAAGTTCATAATAGATTAAGTTCAATGTTAATTCAAAATTAATACGAGAACTCCCACTCAAAAACAACATCCCTCTAGTCATCTTTAGTGATTACATGAACCAAATTCACTATACCGAACCGATCATCACGTGAGACGGCATAGTTTCAAAGGCTTAACATCAATATGTTCATCATATCATCCATATGACTCATGCTTTACCTTTCGGTTCGTGTTCGAGGCCATGTCTGTACATGCTAGGCTCGCCAAGTAGAACCAAAGTATTTGCATGTGTAAATCTGGCTTACACCGCTGTATGCGAACGTAGAGTCTATCACACCCGATCATCACGTGGTGCTTCGAAACGACGAACTTTCTTAACGGTGCATACTATGGAAGAACACATTATTATCTTGATATTAATTTGGAGGGATCATCTTATAGTGCTATCGACGTGATCATAATCAAGCAAAATAAGATGCATAAAAGGATTAACATCACATGCATGAATAAAGTGATATGATATGGTCCTTTCAAAGACTTGATCTCCATCTTGTGCGACATGGTATGATCTTCATCATTCCACCCAAGCATGGCACCAAGGTCCATGATGCTGCCATCTTGATTGTCTTCCTCCATTACAATATATCACATGGACATATATATTTAGCACGCAGCCATGAAAGAAATAAGAACAACCAAATATTCTCGCGGTTGTTTAAATTTACAATAAATTTCATTTCATACAACAATCTTTGTATCAATGACCATATCACATCACAAGCCCCGCAAAACAAGTTAGACGCCTCTAATTTATTTTTGCATATTTTACGTGGTTTTGAGCTTTCTAGGAAAATCGTTCTTACCTACGAACAAGAACCACAACGGTGATAAAAACATTATTAGCAAACCGTTGTAAATTAGATCATGACTATAGTAGGAGAAATCGACACCGCAAAGCCACTTATGCAATACTAGTTGCATGTCGAAGCGTGGAACAAGTCTCATGTGCGAGGACATGTAAGGTTAGTCCGCCGCTTCAAATCCCACTATGCCACCATGATCCAAAATACACGAAAGTATGCAATAACATGATTATCAACGCCCACATCCACATGTGTTTTAAACCGTACAAAACATCTACGCATAGACCTGCTCTCGATACCACCGAAGGGTTTCGTAGCATGGAAAACAAAAATTTTTCCTACGATTGCAACCAAACACCAAGATCATATCTAGGAGATGCAAGTAAACGGTTTCGTAGGACTCACCCTCGTAGGACCGAAGCGGGAATAACGCTCCCGCAAACAAACGTGGTTGATGTAGAGGTACACTCCGACTTCAAAGTCGCGAAGATGAGCGCCACAAACGGCAGCGGCGCCTCCGCATTTGGTCACACGTGCGGATCAACGATGACCTCCAATCCCTCGTTCCGGTAGGCAGCGGAAGTAGAGGATCCACGGAAACTCCAAGAACACTACGACTTAGTGGTGGTGGTGGAGAAACTATTCTCGGCCGCTTCGCTAAGCTACTGCTTGAAAAATGGATCAACAGGAGGAGGGAGAAAGGACCAACCAAAGGGTCAAATGGATGAACACCAAAGAGAGGAGCTCCTCCCTCCCTTTTATAGGAGGAGGAGGAGGCTAGGCCAAGGGGTGGCCGGCGCATGGGGCTGCCCCTTGCCCTCCCTCTCTTCATGTGAGTGATCTCTCCACTCACTTTAAAACATCCCACTTTGGTTTCCATTAAAAACCCCACTCAAGAAATGAAAGGTTTTCTCCCATAAATAAATAAAACATTTTTATTTCAGATATTTTAATATTTGTTAATTCTTTTAATTAACAAACATTAACATATACCCCCTTTAACTATTCCGATATCCCTAAACTATTCCGGCGATACTCGAAATAGTCCTGTCATCCATACTTTTCTCCTGTTTCAGATCCACTCAAATGCATCGATGAACCTTAAGTGTGTCACCCTACGGTTCGTGAATAAAATGGACATGATTGAGACACCTCTCGGATCAATAATCATCACGGATCCGAGATCCATAATGACTCCCATTCACTCAACGATGAACTAGTGATCGCAGAAACCGTAAACGACATAACCAATTCCTTTTGTCTCACGATATTTTACTTGTCCGGATCCGATCATCGGTATCAACTATACCTAGTTCGATCCCGTTATCGACAAGTACTCTTTACTCGCTCCGTGATATAACATTCTTGTGACCTAGTCACATGCTTGCAAGCGATGTCAATGTGATATCACCGAGAGGGCCCAGAGTATATCTCTCCGTCATCCTGGATGGACAAATCCCACTCTTGATGCATGAGCCTCAACTAATACTTTCATAGTACCCAAATCCATCTTTATAGTCACCGTGTTACGGAGTGACGCTTGATGTCATCAAAGTACTCTTCCTAATTAGTGATTGACATCATCTCATGGTCTAAGGAAAAAGGGCTATTTCGTATGTGTTTGATACAGCAACAAACTAAATGACTTGATCGTATTTGCTATACCAACTTGGGTGTTTGTTCATCATATCATTCTTCTAATGACATGACCCCGTTATTAACAACATCCAATGTTCATGATCAGGAAACCTTGATCATCAGTTAATCAACGAGCTAGTTTAAAAAGAGGCTTTACTAGGAACCCTTTTGTTTATTAAACACACATGTATTAACGTTTCCGATTAATACAATTTTAGCATGAGAAATAAACATCTATTATAAACATGGAATATGATAATAAACAATTTATTATTGCCTCTCGGGCATATTCCCTTCAGTAACGATGTGGTTTATGGAAATGATGTACTCTTAAGTTAATTTGCGAGTTGAACCAATTAAATGTAATTTTTATCTTTAGCTTAAGATCAAATGAACTTCTAGTGTTGTAGATTACTCTATAACAAGAATGATTAAATGTGTTAATGTGCATGCTTAGAATCTGTTGCTTTGCTTTAAAAGTGCTTATGACCCTCGGTAATGTTAAAAGTTTCAAACCCTGATGCATAGTTAGAATATTAGGATGATGTAAACTACTGATATTGTTAAAGAAACCTTGCTGGTTGTTTAAGGATGTTCTAGTCTAATGTGTTAATAGAGAAATTTAATCGTGTTGGCTAGTGAATTTAACTTGGAGGTTGATTAGAGTTGCTATTTATGTTGTTACAAACTATTAGTATATCTGGAAGTATGCAGTTGTGTACCTACAATGCTATTATAGATGTCAATTGTGAAGACATAGGATTTGTTGTTATTGATGTTGTTAAGAGCATTGAGATGGTCTAACTTATTAAGTTCATTTTAATAGTTGGACTATGTTGTGTAGTGGCAATTTTGTTATAACCTATGTATAGGGTAGCTAAAAGTAATGTTGTTGTTTGATGATTAAGCCTATTTGTTGTTATTGATGACTTAGTAGTGGTGGTAATTGTTTAGATTACTTGCTGAAAACCATGGTTGAATAGAGGAAATTGTAACATGTTGTGATAGAGTGAACCTTGGACAATTAATATGATTTAGAGTTTTATCCTTAACGAATGTATATCTTAGAATCATATTTACAAACTTTGTCTTGTGGAGATAATATTTACTTGTTGAAGATATTTACTGATTGAACAAGTTTCAATTGTCAAGATGTTGACGTATGGGTGGTATAGAATGGATAGGTTGAACATGCTTAAGTATCTGTTGAATATGTTTTAAGTATGTACGTTGTTATATGATGTGTTGGTCTGTGGGGATCATGATGAGGTAGTATTGGTTGGATGTCTTTTGATAAGCATAATAAACGTTATTTATAAGTAATGGGAGAGGTAATAAGAGCAAGAATTTGTTGTGTAGTTTTTGTTGTATCCTAAGGGGCCTTCTCAATGAGTAAATAGTGAATATTGAATGCTTAAATGGTAAGCGTAGCGGAATACTAGATATGGTGGGGTTCATGCTGAACTTGTGTTTAAAGCTTTTGGACAGGTTTGGTTGTTTGCTATTTTTGGTTGGATGCCTTCGGTCAAGGTATTTATTGTGCTGTGTTTTAGAGTTTCTTTAAAACTCGTAGTGATTAGTGCCAATCTTTGGTTTTGGCTAAATTGGTTAGGTTGTGCTATGAGTATGGATTCATACCCAAAAGATTTTGAGTGGATCGCGCTCCTTCGCGTTCAAACGAAATGACATTTGGAATAAACTTTAAAGAAATCAAATAAACCTAACGGGTTGTGTTGAAAGTGTGTGGTGTTTGCAAGTGTTTCACAAGTGTGAACTGATGATTGTTCATAAATGCTCTGTGGTTGTTCAAGAGATGTTTTGACTTAGTAAAGGCTTGGTGTTTGCTTTATGAAAATGAGTTGCCTAAGTAAAAGAGTTAGTGAGCCAGGTCGGTGAGAAAGTCATATAAGGATATATGACTAATCTGGAGTGGTCTTGAAAAGTTTGCATTCATGTCATTAATCAAGATTTCCATTGCTCTCTGCATGAAAAGAAAGAGTGAAAAATTTCTGGCTTTTGGCTATGCTGTAAGAGAATTGAGTTTCCTTTCTCTTTGAGAGTTATTGTGGCGGTTGTGGATTCGTTTGTTTGGATTGAGAAACGGTTTTCTCTTCCAAAATGTTGATTTTGGTTAAAATGAGATGTTTGGCTATGGTGAAAGTGAGTCGAGTTGTCTTTGATTGTTGAGAACTTCTGCCAAAGATTTATGTGGAGTCTCTTTTGTTTGAGTGCTCCCTGATGCGAATTGAATCGCATTGATTTGAGGCTTGAGATTTTTCCTTTGCGGCTTGACTTGGGAAGAGAAACAGAGTGATCTTTGGATGTTGTCGATTTCTTTCAAAGGTGGGTTGCGACTTTTTGGGTTCCAGTTGATGAATGTGGTTCATCCGTCTAAAGCGGATTGCTACGTTGCTGGCATTCTAGATTGAGATGAGTATAGAGGATTTTATTCGTGGGCTTGGTTGGTTGCGTGAAAAGATGGTGAGGGCGACACCCTCTTGGGAAAAGCACCAATTGTGGTTTGGTAGGTTCTACGGTCCTAGCTTGGGGCTAGGTGCTGGACATTAATGGTATAAGGGTGGATTATGGTGAAGGTTGTTGATGTCGTGGTTCAAATTTTTGTTAAGAATATCGTTTGGTGTTGGTAAATGTTATAGAGATTGTGATATAAAAAGGTTCTGTCGTGAGCATTGTCCTGGCTAGTTGTCTCTGGGTGTGAGGTATGCCTGGGAGAAGATAGAATAAAAATATAATGTAGTTTGTGATTGGAAAGGAAAATTTTGCCACAAGTGAGCAAATTCTTTTGAGGGCATTAGTGGATTAAGGTTTTTCTGTGAAAAAGATCAACTAATTGGAAAGGAGGAGACCGTGTGTAATTAATTCTTTGGGGTTCAAGTTTGGAACCTTAGCTGACCGTTCAAACACTAATGGTGAAAAAGGTTAAATGCTTGTTAAATGGATGTGTCTCTCGATGATTGTATCATCTTGCGCTTGATGAATCATGATAGAGTGGTAGAATGAGGAGATCAGAGCTCTGTTGAGTTTAGAAGTTAATACCCTCTTCTGTTGAGAAGAATAATGTAACACCCCGGCATTTAATATGCCCGAATGCTACCAAACATAGACTAAACAACATCTAAATACCACAATTAAACATAAATTACAGCAAAGGCGCACATGCTAAAAACCGAAATTTCGGCAGCATCTCCTTTGTTTTAACATGAATTGAAGCAACAACAATAATAACATGTCAATATAGCATAATGAACGATAGCAATAACATGATCAAACGGAGAAACAACCACCATACCACTAAGGATATAAATTCTATCCGTCACATGACAAATATGGACTAATCATTTACTCATAACGACCAACGAATCATCAAAAACACAGTTTAGCTCAATGAATTAACCATAACCATAAGGGGAGGAACATGTCATTGTTTAAATGTGTGATGCTAAGTGATGACGTGTGACTAGCCCCCTTTCCCGCATGTCGGATTCATGGTACCTAAAAGAAAACAACATAAACACAAGCGTGAGTTCATCACTCAGCAAGTATATTGCAATGGTATAAACATAAACAATTACATAGCAATAATATCTCACATCATGTAAACCATCTCATTCATGGTCACATATCATCATCATCATCATCATCAATATGTATGCAATGCAATGCGATGCTCATGTCTCCTTGGAAACTCATACCGGTATGGTTGAGTACACACCCGTCGGTGTGCACCCTCCCCCCCCTTCCATCCTGAAGATGGAGGGTGCCCACTCCTCGCTTCCGTTCACCGCGGTGAATGGAATCACGATGTAGGACTTACTCATTGGCTCTCCGGAATAGTCATAACTTTCTCACCGACCTTCCTCGGATTAGTTATGACTTTCTCACCGCCCGGGCCATGTATCATGCCATGTCATGTATGCAAATATGCCAACATCATAAATCACCTTTACATTAACACATGGCATCATAACATAGTAAGCATATTCATCATATCATTGGCAATCATTAAAGCATGGCAAGTGATCATATCATATAACCAATTTCATCTATTCTCAACAAGCAACCTACAAACCGCTATCCATTACAATACACTTGCCTCAACCACGGGCGACGGATTGGCGAGAAGTAGTAGGCCCTCCCGGGGTCACACCACCTGCACATAGGGACCACACACTCACAATCAAGCCCACAAAACAGTACGCAATCCCTCATCTACCCCGACATTGCCAACTACTCGCAAAACCCGAAAACAGCGGTTCTGTCCCGTCGGGACAGCAGCCTTCCAAAAGGCATAACTTGGGTTCTGGGACTCCGAATCAATTAAACGAGTACATCCTCGCGTAGCTTAGGAAATTTCCTAGCTTTTCCTAAGTATACAGAAATTCTGATTCGGACTCTAAAGTTGTTTAATCTAAAAAATACCGTGATCTGTTCCAATCACGTCACAGATTTTAATACGCTCGGTAAAACGATCATAACTTTCAAACGGCTGGGCAGAATTTAAAGTTCTTTATACCCACTGAAAGGTATTGAAATTACCTACAACTTCTTCAACATCTGTACGCCCAAATTCCGACTCTAAATTGGCGAAAAACCAAACCCTAGGTCGACTGCTCATGCTGCCCGAAATAGAGAACGTGGCAACTTCTAGATCTAATCCAATCTACTCAAATCCAGCACCACCAATTGATCTAAAAACTTGATAAACACCCTTAGAACAGTACCTAGACCAACCCCAAGGATTCCCATGGCCATACCTTTGCCCAACGCACGAAAACTGAATGGATCTCCTCCCGGTTCGCTCCTCGCTCCTCGCTCCTCGCTCCAATGGATGGATCCTCAAGGTGCAGGGGGTGGGGAGGCCACCCTAGGGCAGCAAGGGGGTGGAGGAGAGGTGGTGGAGAGGTGGGGAGCAAAGGGGGCAAGGGAGAGGGGGCGCACGGCCAAGGGAGAGGGAGGTGGGGCGGCTAGGCAAGGGAGGAGGAGGGGGGGGTGCACAAGGGGCAGGGGAGCCCCCCTTTTACCAGCCCCAAACCTGAATCCTAGTCCTAAATGGACTCTTACTCCATCCCACCAAAGCCCACAACCCCCTCTTTTAGGCCCAAACTCCCCCGGAAAGGCCCAAAACCCCGGAAACGCTATTAAACCTCCTACCATATGGTTTTAACCTCCAATACCATATTTCATAAAGTTTTTGACCTTAACATTCACATTAAATAGTGTCACACCATTCCGTAGTGTCACAAATAATCAAGAAAAAGGTATAGTGTGTATTAGTGCTAAAGGAAAGTCTAGTCTGAGTATGTCAGACTGATTCATAAGTTGGTGGCATGGTATGTTAGATTTGGAAGTGTGGCATATCCATTTTTATAATTGAGTCCTTAAGTGAAGGTATTGGGGTTGATTGCAGACATAAGTCGTGTGAGATTCCTGGTTTGGGAAATTCTTTGGAATCCAGATTTCTAGGGAATATTGTCCCTTGCAAATTTTAGTTGAAATTGAAGTGAATGAGGAATCGTGAGAGGTTGCATTTGATTGAGCTAAGTCAAGTCACTCTTGTCAATAGTTGGATTTGGAGAGTTGGTTTATCATTGCTTCTGTTTGAGACCCTTGTGGACCTTGTTTTGCGTAGTGGTGTGTCTTCGATTCGAGGTCGAATCCTGTTGAAGGGGGGAGAATGTGACACTACGGAATGACGTGACTTTATAAAATGTGAAATTAGAGAATTAAACTTTACGGTTTGAGGTTTAATTGCGTTTTCGGGCCGTTTTCGGGAGTTTGGGCATAGCAGGAGCTAGTTGGGCCTTAGGGGGATAAAGTGGGCTGAAGGTGGGGGAAGTACGGGCCCATGTGGAGGGGTTTTTGGGGCAGCAAGGCTGCTGCCCTGCCCCCTTGCGCCAGCCCCCACCCCCTATAACCCTAGCCGCCACCTTCCCCCTCACCCCATGCGCCTCCCCTAGCCGCCCCTCCCCTCTAGCCGTTGCACCACCACCTCCCCTCCCTTCCCAAGCCACCTCCCCTCCCCTAGCAGCCCCATGACATCCTCCCATGTGGTGTTCTTCGCTGTCCCACTCGAAGGATCGCCGGATTCGGGAATCTCTGGCGAATCGTTGCGGATCGGGAGGAAGGAGCGGTCGGCGGGAAGGAAGGCTTCGTCGTCTTTCGGATCTTCTTGAAGAGGTAACGAATCATGGTCTCCTTGGGGTGGATTAGGTGCTATGATAGAGGTGTTTTTGGTGCTTTTAGATCGAATGTTGGTGCTGCCATTAGATAGAATTGATGAAAATTAGAGATTGCATGATGTTCTGTTTCGGGCAGATTGGACGTCCGACCTAGGGTTTGAGATTTCGAAATTTTAGAGGTGTTTTCTGGTCGGCTGTATGTTGAGAAAGTTGTAGATGATTTCAATACCTTTCAATGGACACCAAGAACGCGTAATTCTGATCAGCCGTTTGAAAGTTATGGCTATTTTATCGAACGTGTTCAAAACTGTGACGTGATTGGGATAGATCGTGTTAATCTGGAGATTAGGCAATTTTACAAGCCGAATCAGTTCTTCTCAATACTTAGAAAAAGATAGGAAATTTCCTAAGCTTCGAGAAAATGTACTCATTTACTTAATTTGGTGTCCTAGAACTCAATCTATGCTAGTTGGAAGGCCGCTGTTCCGTAGGGACAAATTCTCTGTTTTCGGGTTTTATGGGGTTGTTTGCGAAGTCGGGGTAGGGGATTGTTCTTGTACTATTTTGAGGGCACGTTTTGAGTGTGTGGTACCTATGTGCAGGTGGTGTGACCCCGGGAGTGCCCTCATCATCTCGCCAATCCGTCGCCCGCTGTTAAGGCAAGTGTATTGTAGTGGTTGCGGCTTAGGGAGCCGTAATATTTGATTATGAGATGGTTTACACATATTTTTATGATATGATGCCATGATTGACTCTTGCTTGCGACATGACGAAAATGGTTTAATATGAGGCTATGCAATGATTGGTTGAGTTTATATGCAAGTTGTTTATGTTTAAGACTTATGTTGCATACATGGCATGAAAATTGGCCCGGTCGGTGAGAAAGTCATAACTACTCTGGTAAGGTCGGTGAGAAAGTAAAGACTAATCCGGAGCGCCATTGAATAAGACCTACCTCGTGATTCCATCCACAGTTGTGAATGGAAGCGAGGAGTAGGCACCCTCCATCTACAGGATGGGAGGGGAAAGAGGGTGCACGCCGACGGGTGTGCACTCGGCAATACCGGTATGTATTTCGAGGAGACATGTGCATTGCATTGCATACATGATGATGATAATGAGATGTGCATAATGAAATTTGAACATGGTTATGATGTTAAGCATGATATGTAATGATATTAGCATTGAGTTGTTCCTTTGTTCCCTTGCAATATACTTGCTGAGTGATGAACTCACGCTTGTGTTTTATGATGTTTTAGGTACCTTACAACCGGCATGCGGAAAAGGGGTTTAGCTACACTTCTCCACGTAGCTCCACATATTTAGTCCATTTATCAACTGGAGACATGATAATGAGAATAGTGCGATGAAACCTTGAGATTTGCTTAATTGTGTGCTTGGTCTTATTATTTGATTCGTTTAGCTCATGAAGTGGTTGAATGCTTTATCCTGGACTTATATTCTTGCTACATCAATTGTTATTGCTATTTTAGTTGTCTCATATTATGCTATTCATTGCCATATCATTTGTGAAATCATGTGCTGAAAAATTGGCTTAGAATTGAATTTGCAAAATGTGCTTGTGCTTATGTTTGACAATTTTCCAAGAAACAGTAAGTTTCGCTTTGGCGCCGGACCAAGCTTAAAGAAAACAGTAAGTTCAGCATGTACGACGGACCAATTTCTTTGGTCAGTCGTGAACGGCTTTTTGAGGATTGATTTCGCATATACAACGGACCGATCTTGTTGGTCCGTCGTGAACGTGTTTTGCTCGGTTTGGATGTTTTGCAAGAATTGAATTGAGTTTTTGGTTTGACCTTGAGATTATGAAATTGGTGAGAATTTCATGATGCTTATTTTGAAGTGGACTTTATGCAATGCTCGTGTGAGTAGTTGCATGGATTAATGTGAGTCAAGTCGTGGACTTGTGCTCGGAATTGTTTTGTGGTTTGTTCATGTGCGTGTATTGCTCGAAGACGAACGTGGTCGATGACGGACCGAACTAGGTTCATGGAGGAGCCGAGGTTCGACTAGGTTCGAGGAGGAACCGAGGTCTTGGTGGTCAAGGATGTCATGCGGGACGCTCGCTAAGAGAATGGTGCACATGAAGAATGGTTAGTCACGTGAGAATGGCAGGAGGTCATTCGCGTGCAAAGTGTTAGTCACGTGAGTATGGCAGGTGGCCATACGCGTGCAAAGTGTTAGTCACGTGAGTATGGTAGGGTTGCCATACGCGTGCAAGAGTTGTACTTGGCCAGGTTGGGCCAAGTAGAGTTGTGTTGGATACAGATTCCTTCTAGGGAATAGGAATCATATTCAAAACTCCTTGTGAGTTGTATACATACTCCTTCTAGATTAGGAATTGTATTCAGAACTCCTTGTGTTTTGCTCCTTTAAATAAGAGGGGTGTCTCCTGTTGAAGGGCATCAATCGAATCAATCGGAGCTGAGCGCATTGAGAGCCTCAAGCTCAGTTTTAGGGTTTGTACTCTTTTGATGAGAGTACTTTAGACAAAAGAAATAAAGATCAATTCTTCCAAGATTCTTGCGTGCTACAAGAATCCACGCTGCTACGTTGTTTTCTGTTTTGGTTCTTGTTTGCATGCTTGTTCTAATTGTAGATTGGTTTTTGATCTTTGAGTTTCATCTTGATTTGATCCATCAAAAACCTTTCTAGGGTATTGATTTAGAGTTTCTCAAAGTCTAGTTGATTAATCTTTTAAAGATCTTGTTTAATCTTGAAGTTTTGATTAGATTAGTTTTCGTCAAGTTCTGGAACAGCAAGCTTGCGAAGCTCATAACTTTTGATCCGTAAGTCCGATCGAGCTGATTCTTTTTGGGTTCAATTCGTATTGGAATCTAGTTTCTTGTGTCCAAATTTCAGATCAATCTAACAGTTGGATCTCCGGAAATTCTCGTTTTACCGAACCTCTATCATTCTGTTTTTGTCGAATACGAGGCAATTATTTGGTTCTATTTTGGGGTGAACTTTTAGTAGATCAAGAATTTGGTTTTAGCTTCCGCACAATCATTCACCCCCCCTCTGATTGCTATATTCGTATACTTCGATCCTACAAGTGGTATCAGAGCAAGGTTTTTCTAATCTATCTTAACCGGTGATTAGATCAATGGATCGTTATTCGACAAAACCATGTGTGTTCGATGGTGTTGATTTTCAGTTTTGGAAGGCCAAGATGGAGGCGTTCATCCAAGCACAAGGCTTCACAATTTGGGAGAAGGTCTACAAGCCATATGAAGCCCCTGCAAACGACAACGTCAACGACACCAATCGCACACATGTTGAAGCAAACAGCAAGGCACGCAACTTGATCATCCAAGGTTTGGGACGCAGCGACTTTGACCGTGTGATCCATCTCAAATACGCATATGAGGTATGGAAATCTCTTTGTGATTACCATGATGGTTCTAACACTATTAAAGAGGTTCATCAAGATCTTTACAAAAAAGAATACATGCAATTTGAGATGAAACCCGGTGAGTCGCTAGATGACTTCTTTGCACGTTTCAATAAAATTCTTAGTAATCTTCGTGCTGTTGGAGTTAGCCTTGATGATGCTGCTAATGCTAGACAATTGCTTGGTGCTTTAGACATGTCTATTTGGGAGATAAAAGTTACATCCATTAGAGAATCTACTGTCATGAGTACACTTACCTTAGATGTTCCTTATTCCAAGTTGAAAACTCATGAATTAGATATTCTTGCTAGAAAGAATGATCATAAATCAATTGCTTTGACATCTCAATCTAGCATATCTCATAATGGTGCTGCTTCAAGCTTTGCTCTATCTTTCTTGTCTTCACTAACCGATGAACAGATTGAGCAATTTCTAAAAGAAGACTTGTCACTACTCTCTTCTCGCTTTAACAAAGCTTTACAAAATGTGAGAATGAGAAAGAGAGGTGGTGGTGGCCCTCCAAGATGCTATGAGTGTGGTGATCTCGACCATATCCGTCCAAACTGTCCTAAACTTACAGGAAAAGCATCAAGGGAGGAGAAGGACAACGACAGAAGAAAAGAGAAGAAGTTCTCTTCAAGTAATAGAAAGAAGAAGAGCTTCATCAACAGCAAAGTTGTCCACCGAGTTCTTTCCGCTCTTGAACAAGTCAATTTGAGCGATGTGGATTCAGGGAGCAGTGAGGACGATGCAACTCCAAGCAAGCATGAGTTGACGGGGTTGTGTCTCATGGCTAAAAGCAAAGAACTTTATCGAGGACGACCACGACAGCGACTTCAATGAGGTAGATCCTTCTTACGATGAATTAGCTATTGCTGTTGCTCAACTTGGTAAATTGCTTGATAAACGTGACAAGAAAATTAAGAAATATGATTTTGTTGTTGAGTCATTGAATGCTGAAATTGCTAGACTTAAAACCTTGATTCCTGATGATGATGCTTGCAAATCATGTGACTTAATTTACAATGAGCTTACTTTGCTTAGGAAAGAACATGTTACCTTGTTAGAGCAAATCAATGCTGAAAATGAGAAAAATGAGAAACTTGTTAAACATGCTAGTTGTTCTACCATTGATTTACATGATACAACTCCATGTTCTATATGCTCCATACTAGAATTGAAGTTACATGATGCAAATGCTAGGGTTTCTCAAATGACAGAAGATTTGCTTACACATGAGGTTCTTTCATGCTCAACTTGTCGCAAGCAAAAAGGAAAAGTGGACGTTCCCTGTAACAATTGTTTAACTCTTTCTCAAAAAATTGATTACTTGGAAAAGTCATTAGAACGTTTCACTAAAGGAAAGAAAAACCTAAACATGATCTTGGATCAATCAAAAATCAGCACTCATAACAAAGGTTTAGGTTTTGATTCTTATGCTCATCATAAATCACATGCTCCCACTGTTGTCAAAACACTTGAAAGTGGAAAATTTGAAATTGTCAATGAGCCTAAGAAAACTGTCTTTAAATCATGGTCTTTTATCTTCTACTATGATGAATGCAAAATGTGCTTCTCTTGTTAAAGCAAAACATCATGTTAAGTACACTTGCACTCATTGTGGTAGAGATGGACATTTAGTAGACTTTTGCTTTAGACTAGCTAAACAACAAAAGAGAGAAAGGTTTAATGCTAGGTCTAATTTCGTAAAGGTACACTCTACTTCTCATTATGTGCCTAGGGTGAAACAAACACCTTTTGTTTCTAAAAACACTGAAAAGGCAAATCTATTTTTGTGCATAAGAATACTCGTGTTGTGCCTCTTGTTGTGCGTCGTGTGTCTCAAGATCGATTCCTAAACATCTTATTTCTAACCCCAGTACCGAGGCCTCGACAATTTCTGCTTCTATGTAGGCTTCTCACGCGAGGAAGGAGAACATGTGGCTAGTGAATTTCGGATGCTCACTTCATATGTTCAGTGATAAGTTTTGGTTCTTCTTCACTCGTGCATCTTATGCTAAAAGTGTTGCCTTTGGAGATACTTCTTCCACTTCTGTTTTCGCAAAAGGCACTAGTCCAAATGATGCAAGTACAGGTGCATATGTTCAGGGGGAGAGTGTCTTTAAAAGATGATGATGATGCTATTGAGGATGAGATAATTGGAGGTTTACATGAGAGACTCTTCCCACGTGCTTGTGTGTGCTTGTTTTCAAGCTTCCCACGTGCTTCACATCGACAAGCGTTCAAGTGAACTTTCAGGTATCTCCATGGTACTCAAGATTTTGGCATTTGGCTTTCTGCTTCCTCATGCATTAGTTTAAGAGATTATTCTGATGTTGACTTTGGAGGATGTAGAATTGATAAGAAAAGTATATTTGGTTCATGCCACCTCTTGAGTAATCCTCTTGAGCATATTGATATTGGATTTCACTTTCTTAGAGATCATGTTGAAAAAGGAAATATTGTGCTTCACCATGTGGATACTGAACATCATTTGGCAGACATTTTCACAAAACCTTTGTCTTCTTCTCGTTTTGCTTTCATTCGGGGAGAACTTGGGATTGTTCATCCAATGGGTTTGTTTTGAGGGGGAGTTTCCTTGCCAAGTTCTTTCACTTGATAAGCTCACTTTATCATATTTCTTTATATGTTATGTAATTGAGCTAATATATGATAATATAATTGTCTCACTTGAACTAAAAATGGCATTGTGGAATTCCATGGACTGATTGCCTATAGCTAAATACTCTGTGATATCTCACTCTTCTAGGCTTGATATTGAATTCTCTTGACAAATTTGGGCTATGAAGCAAGTGTGGTTTCAACTTTACTCTTTCATAAGACCTTTTAATCACTTTTGCATGTTTATAATCAAAGAAAAATGAAAAGAAAAGGGAATCAATAAAAAAGGGTTGTTAAAAGCAAAAGCCTCAAGTTATGAGCTTCAGGATGCTTTCCCTAAAAGATAAGATGTATGCTTCAAGCATGCCATTCCCTCAAAAGACAAGATGTATGCTTCAAGCATACCACTCCAAGGAAATAAAAGAAGTATGCTTCAAGCATGCCACATGCAAGTTCTTGTTTAAAGATTAAATTGGTCCACTAGATTGGAGTTGAAACTACTTGCTCGCCTCGATTTGTTATTTGCTTCAACTTTGAGCCTTTGTTTTTCTACTAAAGGTTTTGCTTAGTACTTGGCTATAGTTGACTGAATTGAGGTTGAGATGCATGTCATTCCCTAACTTGCTAAAATCACATCAAGATCATGTATTTTGCATGTTATGTGATATATAAGGTTATATGATCGAATGAGCTCATCTTTTCCTATCTTGGCACTCCCTTGTTTCTCCTTGTGAAATCTTTGCTATAGGAAAAATTTTGAACCTGTTCTCTTTTGTACTCTTGATGAATCCATTGTCAAAGGGGGAGAAATTTGGGAATCGTTGAAAAGTTTAAGGAAAAAGGGGGAGAAGAAAAAGGGGGAGTTTTTTTTGGAAATTTCAGAATTTTGGGAGAAGTTTGGAGAATTTTGAAATTTTTGGGCACATTGCACTTTCACACACATTTTCCTTCTCAGGGGGAGATTTTGTTTTGCTTTTTGGTCAAAGGGGGAATTATGTATTTTCTTACTTTGGTCTTTGATCCCTTGGATTTCAAAATCTTTTGTAAAGTGAATGCCAAATGTTCAATTCTAAGTGGTGTTGCCAATGTTTTCATCAAGGGGGAGATGGTGAAATCATGTGCTGAAAAATTGGCTTAGAATTGAATTTGCAAAATGTGCTTGTGCTTGTGTTTGACAAATTTCCAAGAAACAGTAAGTTTCGCTTTGGCGCCGGACCAAGCTTAAAGAAAACAGTAAGTTCTGCATGTACGACGGACCAATTTCTTTGGTCAGTCGTGAACGGCTTTTTGAGGATTGATTTCGCATGTACAACGGACCGATCTTGTTGGTCCGTCGTGAACGTGTTTTGCTCGGTTTGGATGTTTTGCAAGAATTGAATTGAGTTTTTGGTTTGACCTTGAGATTTTGAAATTGGTGAGAATTTCATGATGCTTGTTTTGAAGTGGACTTTATGCAATGCTCGTGTGAGTATTTGCATGGATTGATGTGAGTCAAGTCGTGGACTTGTGCTCGGAATTGTTTTGTGGTTTGTTCATGTGCAGGTATTGCTCGAAGACGAACGTGGTCGATGACGGGACCGGAACTAGGTTCATGGAGGAGCTGAGGTTCGGGGTCAAGGATGTCATGCGGGACGTTCGGGCTAAGAGAATGGTGCACATGAAGAATGGTTAGTCACGTGAGAATGGCAGGAGGTCATTCGCGTGCAAAGTGTTAGTCACGTGAGTATGGCAGGTGGCCATACGCGTGCAAAGTGTTAGTCACGTGAGTATGGTAGGGTTGCCATACGCGTGCAAGAGTTGTACTCGGCCAGGTTGGGCCAAGAGGAGTTGTATACATACTCCTTCTAGATTAGGAATTGTATTCAGAACTCCTTGTATTTTGCTCCTTTAAATAGGAGGGGTGTCTCCTGTTGAAGGGCATCAATCGAATCAATCGGAGCTGAGCGCATTGAGAGCCTCAAGCTCAGTTTTAGGGTTTGTAATCTTTTGATGAGAGTACTTTAGACAAAAGAAATAAAGATCAATTCTTCCAAGATTCTTGCGTGCTACAGTAACCACGTTGCTACAGTGTTTTTTGTTTTGGTTCTTGTTTGCATGCTTGTTCTAATTGTAGATTGGTTTTTGATCTTTGAGTTTCATCTTGATTTGATCCATCAAAAACCTTTCTAGGGTATTGATTTAGAGTTTCTCAAAGTCTAGTTGATTAATCTTTTGAAGATCTTGTTTAATCTTGAAGTTTTGATTAGATTAGTTTTCATCAAGTTTTGGAACAGCAAGCTTGCGAAGATCGTAACTTTTGATCCGTAAGTCCGATCGAGCTAATTCTTTTTGGGTTCAATTTGTATTGGAATCTAGTTTCTTGTGTCCAAATTTTAGATCAATCTAACGGTTGGATCTCCAGGAATTCTCGTTTTACCGAACCTCTGTCATTCTGTTTTTGTCGAATACGAGGCAATTATTTGGTTCTATTTTGGGGTGAACTTTTAGTAGATCAAGAATTTGGTTTTAGCTTCCGCACAATCATTCACCCCCCTCTGATTGCTATATTCGTATACTTCGATCCTACATCATTGCTGTTGCTTCAAATCATGGAAAAACAAAGGAGATGCTGCCGAAATTTTCGGTTTAGCATTTGCGCCTTTGCTGTATTTTATCTTTATTTGTGGTATTTAGATGTTGTTTAGTCTATGTTTGGTGACATTCAGGGCATACTAGATGCCGGGGTGTTACAGAATTCATTGATTTACGTCAGGGAAATCAATCAGTGTTGGAATATCTTCATAAATTTAATTATCTCTCCCGCTACGCGATGTCTGAGGTGACCTCGGAAGCGAGAAAGATGGAGCGCTTCTAGGATAATCTTAATGAGGAAATCAAGTGCACACTGGCTGTTCTTGACATCAACAACTTCCAATCACTGGTCGATAAAGCCATCAGAGTGGAGCAAAGTATTAAGACTATGATGGAGAGCAGAAAGAGGAAATGGATGGCGCAAAAGTCTGCAAATGCCAGTTCATCCAGACCTCGCTTCTCACCACAACCTAATGTTCGACCAAATGCTCCACAGTAGCAGAGGCGTCAAGGTCCAGCCCCTCGACCTCCACAACCTTCTGCCGGTCCAGTTGGCAATGCTAGAGCTCGTCCTACTGAAACACAGCCTCAAGCTGCGAATGTGACATGCTTCAAGTGCAGAAAGAGTGAACGTTATGCCAATGCCTGTCCTCATAGTAGGGCCACCTCTGCCCCATCTCAGAATCAAGGAGCACCTCAGCAGACCCCAGGTCATCCCCAAGGACCTGGAGGACAGCAAACCAACAGGTCAACACCTTTCCTGGCATAGGGTGCAAATCGCGATCGACTCCACCATGTGACCGCAGAAGAAGTAAGTGAGGCCCAAGACGTCGTACTTGGTACGTTCCTTGTCCAATCCGTACCAACTTTACTACTATTTGATTCTGGAGCCTCTCATTCCTTCATATCTAAGAAGTTCACTGAACAAAATCATATTCCAACTCATCTTCTTTCCACTAGTATGATAATTTATTCACCTAGAGCTGTCATGAAAACAATAAAAATCTGTCCAGAAGTCAGCATTGAAATAAATGAAGTCTTGTTTTACGCAGACCTTATCCTTATAGAAACATCGGGTCTAGATATAATCCTTGGAATGGATTGGTTAGCAAAGAATAAAGGACAAATAGATTGTGCTAACAGGTCCATATCCCTCATCAATTTCGAAGGAGTCCAAGAAAAATTTTCTTCATATCAAAACCTTTCCAATTCAATGTCTTGTCTAAACTCAACTTTAGTAGAAAAGATGAGTGCAATTCCTGTAGTGTCCAACTTTCCAAAACAATTATCGGGTATACCACCAGATCGTGACGTAGAGTTCGCCATCGATCTTATACCTGGTACAGCTCTAATTTCTAAACATCCCTATCGAATGCCACCCAATGAACTAGTCAAACTCAAGAAACAGATTCAAGAGCAGTTAGACAAAAAGTTCATTCGACCCAGTTCTTCCCCTTGGGGTAGCCCAGTCCTTTTTGTTAGTAAGAAAGATGGTGAATGATGTCACTATCAAAAATAAATATCCTTTATCCCGTATCGATGATTTATTCGATGAACTGAATGGTGCCTAAATCTTTTCAAAGATTGATCTTCAACATGGATACTACCAGTTGAAAATCAGACCCAAAGACATTCCAAAAACAGCCTTTACCACACGTTACGGCTTATATGAGTATGTCGTAATGTCTTTCGGACTTACTAATTCTCCAGCCAGCTTTATGTGTTTGATGAATAAAGTCTTTATGGAGTATTTAGATAAGTTCATAGTGGTATTTATAGATGATATCCTCTGCTACTCCAAATCCGAAGAAGATCATACACAACATCTGTGCAAGGTACTTGAGAAACTCCGAGAATATAAGCTTTATGCCAAGTTCTAGAAGTGCGATTTTTGGTTAAAAGAAGTCGCATTCCTCGGACACATCCTTTCCAAAGGGGGGATTTTCATTGATCCCAGTAAAGTTCAAGCAGTTCAGTATTGGGAACAACCAAAATCTGTACCCCAGATCCAAAGTTTCCTCGGTTTGGCGGGAAATTATCGCCGCTTTATCGAGAACTTCTCAAAAATTACTGAGCCTATGACTCAACTCTTAAAGAAAGAAATGAAGTTTGAATGGACACCTGAATGTGAAGCGAGTTTTCAGGAATTGAAGAAAAGGTTAACCACAGCCCCAGTGCTGGTATTACCTGATGTTCATAAAAACTTTGATGTTTATTGTGATGCATCACGCAATGGCCTTGGTTGCGTGTTAATGCAAGAGATAAGAGTTGTAGCCTATGCTTCTCGTCAGTTGCGACCGCATGAGCTTAATTATCCAACTCATGATTTGGAGTTAGATGTGGTTGTTCATGCCCTTAAAATCTGGCGATACTATCTCATCGGTAATAGATGCAACGTCTATGCCGACCACAAAAGTCTAAAATACTTCTTTACTCAGCCAGATCTTAATCTCAGACAAAGGAGATGGTTAGAGTTAATTAAAAATTATGGCCTTAGCATTCATTACCATCCTGGTAAAGCTAATGTCGTAGCCGATGCTCTAAGTCGCAAGCTTCACTGCTTATCTGTTTCAGCTCATACCAATTAAATGGAGTTGATAAAGGAGTTTCAAAAGCTTAATTCGGGAATTGTTACTAATCTCCAAATGCAACCTACCTTGAAAACCCAAATTAAAGCTGCCTAGCTTAAAGATGAAACTATTTGCGCAATCCGAGAAGAGATGACACTTGGAGATGAATCTAAATTCTCCGAAAGCTCAGATGGTATACTTCTCTTCAAGAAACAGATTTATATCCCTAAAGACCCTGAAATCAGAAATCTGATTCTAGGAGAAGCTCATGAATCACCCTTGTCTATTCATCCGGGTAGTACAATGATGTACCAAGATCTCAAACGGGAATATTGGTGGCCCGGCATGAAAAAGGATGTTGCCGAATTTGTCACGAAATGTGACATGTCAGCGAGTTAAAGCCGAGCACCAACGTCCTGCTTATCTTCTTCAGCCCCTCCAGATTCCAGAATGGAAGTGGGATGATATTTGTATGGACTTCATTACTGGTTTGCCCAAAACTAGGAAAGGAAATGATTCCATATGGGTCATTGTGGATCGGTTGACGAAAGTCGCTCATTTTATACCGGTCAGAACCACTTATCAAGGAGATAAACTTGCCGAGTTATATCTTGAAAATAAACCTCATAGCGTATGGTTTCAACCTCCAATTCCATATTTCATAATGTTTTTGACCTCATCATGCACATTTTATAAGGTTACGACACGTTTTTGACCTCATCATGCACATTATATAAGGTTACGACACTCCGTGTTGTCACATTCTCCCCCCTTCAATAGGATTCGACCTCGAATCTTATACGCACCAATACGCAACCCAGCAAAGCAAAAGATAGCTAGGTTTAACATCACATACCTGAGGTGAAAAGCTCAGGATACTTCTCGCGCATGCGAGACTCCAGCTCCCAAGTCGCTTCTCTCTCGGTCTGATGTGACCACAAGACTTTGACAAACTTGAGCATCCGGTTCTTCATCACTCGCTCCGAAGTCCCTAGAATTTTCACAGGACGGGACTCGAAGGTGAGGTCCTGCTCAAGCACTAATGGTTCCAACGGAACCACCAACTCCGGATCATGCAGGTATATCCTCAACATCGAGACATGAAACACATTATGCACACCTTGCATGGACTCCGGTAGCTCCAGACGATAGGCCAGCTTACCCACTCGGGCGATGATAGGGAATGGTCCAACATACCTCGGACTGAGCTTTCCCTTGGTGCCAAATCGAACCACACCCTTGGTGGGAGATACTCGCAAGAGTACGCTATCACCCACCTCAAACTCTAAATCTCGCCTCCTGACATCAGCATAGCTTTTCTATCTGCTCTATGCTGCAAGAAGGTTCTGCCGTACCTCCGCCATGCGATCAACAGTCTGCTGAACCCAATCTGGTCCAAGAACTTCTCTCTCGCCCACAGCATCCCAACAAAGCGGTGATCTGCACTTCCGGCCATACAGTACCTCATAAGGAGCAGCCCGGATGCTGGAATGATAGCTGTTATTATAAGCAAACTCTGCCAGAGGCAAATGATCTTCCCAGCTACCTTTCCAAGCCATCACACAGGCCCTGAGCATGTCCTCCAAAGTCTGAATGGTACGCTCAGACTGCCCATCCGTCTGAGGGTGGAAAGCGGTACTAAGGCGAAGCTGTGTACCCAAAGCACTATGCAAACTCTCCCAGAATTTTGAAACAAATTTCGCATCCCTATCAGAGATAATGGTCTTGGGTACACCATGCAGTCTCACAACCTCCTGCACATAGATGGGAGCCAACTCGCTCGCTGAATTGGTAGTGCGGATAGGAATGAAATGCGCAGACTTGCTGAGACGGTCCACCACAACCCAAACATCATCCTTCCCTCGTGGAGTACGAGGTAGGCCAACCACGAAATCCATGGAGATGTCATCCCATGCCACACAGGAATCTCCAATGGCTGCAACAGACCAGCGGGACGCTTATGCTCAGCCTTGATCTTCTGACAAATCCCACATGACGCCACTTACTTGGCAATATCCACTCTCATCCTTTTCCACCAGAAATTCTTTTTCAAATCTCTGTACATCTTGGTCTCCCCAGGATGGATCGTGTACGGGGTGCATGAGCCTCCTTCAGAATATCCTCTTTTCACTTGGGATTTCTGAGGCACGCACAGACGACCCTGAAACCTCAAAGCTCCCACATCATCAACGATAAAGTCTCCGCATTTGCCATCCTCAAGGCGTTTCCTCACCTGCTGGAGCAAGCGATCATCTTCTTTGTGCCTCCCTTTGACACGCCGAGGAACCGCTGACTCAAGAATCAATTGAGTTTCAGCTTGCACGGTCCCCGCAAAGCAGTAGGAGACTCCCAATCGCTCAAAATCAGCAACAAGACAATCAACGACAGGGGGCATTATCTTGCGACTGAGAGCGTCAGCCACCACATTTGCCTTATCCGGATGGTACTGGATAGTGAGGTCATAATCCTTTATCAATTCTAGCCATCTCCTCTGCCTCAAGTTCAAATCTTTCTGAGTAAAGATGTACTTGAGGCTCTTGTGATCAGTGAAGATATCACAAGACTCACCATACAAATAGTGCCTCCAAATTTTCAATGCAAACACCACAGTGGCTAGCTCAAGATCATGGGTGGGATAGTTCTGCTCATGCTTTTTCAGCTGCCTCGATGCATAGGCAATCACCTTGCCATCTTGCATGAGCACACAACCAAGTCCCAACCGAGAAGCATCAGAATAAACAGTGAAGCGCTTCCCAGGCTCGGGAAGGGTAAGAACAGGAGCAGTCACTAACTTCTCCTTCAAAGTGCGTAAGCCGTGCTCACACTGTAGTCCACTGAAATTTCATCCCCTTCCTCGAGTCACCGAAAGTGGCTTGGCAATGATAGAGAAATCCTGCACAAAACGCCGATAGTAGCCAGCCAACCCAAGGAAACTACGCACCTCTTTGACATTGGAAGGCCTCTTCCAATCCAAAACTGCTGAGACTTTGCTAGGATCTACAGATATGCCCTCTGGATTGATGATGTGGCCAAGAAAACCCACTTCTAAAATCCAGAATTCGCACTTTTTCAGCTTAGCAAAGAACTGATTCTCCCTCAATGTGCTCAGCACAAGCCTCAAGTGCCGCTCATGCTCCTCTTCTGATTTAGAGTAAACCAGAATATCATCGATGAACACTACCACAAACTCATCAAGGTACTTGTGTAGCATACTGTTCATCGCCTCCATAAAAATAGCAGGAGCATTAGTTAGTCCGAAAGACATAACTTTAAATTCATAATGCCCATACCTAGTGGAGAAAACAGTCTTCTCAATGTCCTGCTCCCTCACGCGAATCTGATTGTACCCCGACTGAAGATCAATCTTGGAGAACACCTTTGCTCCCTTCAGTTGGTCAAACAGATCCTCAATGTGAGGCAAAGGATACTTGTTCTTGGCTGTCACTTGATTAAGAGCACGATAATCAATGCACATACGCCAACTTCCATCCTTCTTCGAAACGAAGAGGATAGGTGCTCCCCAAGGCGACACACTGCGCCTAATAAAGCCCTTGGCCAACAGATCCTCCAACTGCTTTTTCAACTCGTCTTGAAAAGGACGAGCCAAGCGGTATGTAGAGATAGAAATAGGTCAAGTGCCAGGAACAAGATCAATATGGAACTCCACATTCCTCACAGGAGGTAAGCCAGGCAACTCATCAGGGAACACATCGACAAACTCCTTCACTACAGGAATCTCCTCAATGGAGACTGAAGAAGATGGCTTTTCTGACATAGCCATGAGGAAACCCAACTGCCTCAAACGGCGACCAGAAAACAGACTAGTCAAAGCAAAGACAGGAATCGAAGGTATACCACCCCGCAAGGTCAACTCTACCCGACGGCCTGCAAGGTAACCGTCCTCCAAAAGCAACAGATCTTGGCACGGTACTGATGCAACCAGTCCATGCCCAAAATGACATCAAAAGGAGCCAACTGGATCACCATAAGATTGGCAAAGAAAACCTCATCATTAAAGGCAATGGTGCAACCCGGGCAAACTAAAGAACTAGCAATCAAACCCCCAGGAGAACTGACTATCACAGACTCAGAGATCCGCTGCACTCCCAACTTAGCTCTACTAGCAAACTCAGACGACACAAAGGAATAGGATGCTCCGGAATCAAACAGAACAAAGGCATCAACTGAATCCACAAGTAAAGTACCTGAAACCACCTCTGGATGCCCAACTGACTCGGCGGTCGGCAAGACGTACACTCCTGGTGGCGCCGGGACCAGAGGAGCCCCGACTCCTGGCTGATGCCCCAACAAAGCTGGGGGCGGAGGAGGCAACTGAGGAGGAGCAGACGGCTGCGAGCACCAGTACGCTACTGGTGGTGCCCACGCAAAGGGCGGCTGAGGAGCAGGAGCCACCATCATGTGCACCGAACCTCTGGAAGACGCCGCTGGAGTGGGAGGAGAAGGCACCGTCTCCCACTTGATGATGCTACCGGGATTCATCCGGCAGACTCGTCCCATGTGGCCGGGCTTGCCACAGTGGTTGCAACTCCCGGTCCAACCACACTCTGAAGCACGGTGCTCACCACCGCACTTGAAACACATCATGCCCTGCCCGGGCACAGGACGAACAGCTGCTTGCGAGGAAGACGACTGGGGCAGCCTCATCTTAGCCCCTGAGGAGGAGCCCTATCCCCCCTTGAAGTTCTTGAAGGTGGGTCGCTGAGAAGACCCACCTCCTCCACCAAAGGTCCACTTCTGGCCCCCGCCTGGGGCGGCAGGAACCCCTGAACCACCAGGGTTTTGCCTATCCTGGGAGAGCTCCAACTCGAGCTCCATGCCCTTCGCCTGCTCCACCACGGAGCAGAAGCCACGGGGAACAGTCGCCCCCATGACAACTCTGAACTCCTGGTCGAGGCCTCTACGGAACCGCCTCGCCTTCTCCCGGTCGTCGGCTGCCACAGCTGGCACGAAGCGCACCACGCTGTTGAACTCCACCTCATACTCTACCACCAACCTCTTTCCCTGGGAAAGAGTCGTCAGAGTATGCTCCATCCACTCAAGGAAAGACTCTGGGTAGAACTTGGCTCGGAAGCGAGCCACAAAGTCCTCCCAGGTGATCGGACCAAGATCGGGGGCTCTAGCAAATGTAACCCCTCCCACCAGATATCAGCTTGGCCCTTCAGCTGAAAGGCCACAAAGCGAGCCCTCTGGACCGAGGTCAACTCTAGGACCTCAAACTGCCTCTCCATGTACTGCAGCCAATCTGCGGACTGGATCGGCGTACCCGCTCTGTCAAAAGTGTCAAGACGGAGGGACATTGACTCCCGGAGACTCATCCTCAGCTCCGACACAGCGAGGGCAGCAATTGGGGCCGCTGCAGGGGGAGGCACAACAGCAGGGGCTGCCCGCAACTGCTAGCGCAGCTCCTGAATCTCCCTCTGCAGAGCCTGAACTAAATCCGCAATGGCGGCAGGTACCTCAGCCCCTGACTGTGCCGCCGGGAGCTCCTCTTGCGCTAGCCCATGAGCATTGAGCGAAGCGCTACCCTCAGCTACGGACTCAGCAACTCCCTGGGAACCTCGCCCCTGGCCTCCACGGCCACGGCGAGCACGGCCTCTACCCCTCGGCATGGCTGCTACAGACAGACAACCATCCGAGCATATAACCATAAACACAACATCATATAATCAAGAACACATAGACATAGTCTTCATCAAATAATCAAGCGCAATGCAATGATGAACCAAAACCCAAACCTACTGTGCAACCAAGTGTGTCAAAATTTTAAATTACTTATTCCACTTTTGCAAGTTTTAATGTTGCTATCCTATGACAAAATTTTAGTTCAGACCTAAGCCATGTTTCTAAGTTATTCCACATCATATTTTAGTTGTAACCTAAGGGATGACACTAAAAATACACATTCCAAGGACCTACAGCCCGCTCTGATACCAACTGTAACACCCCGGCATTTAATATGCCCGAATCCTACCAAACATAGACTAAACATCACCTAAATACCATAAATAAAGACAAATTACAGCAAAGGAGCAAATGCTAAAAACCGAAATTTTGGCAGCATCTCCTTTGTTTCAACATGAATTGAAATGATAGCAACATCATGGCAATATATATATATCATAGCATAAGACAACTAAATCAGCAACATAAAAGGATAAAACATCATCATAAACCAATTAAACCAAATCCAACCACACCAATATCTATAGCTAAGCAAAGAGGATCAACAGCACACTAAAATTATTCCATACACCTAGTTCATGGCACTATTATTATGATTATGACTCAAAGTTGGTAAATATGACTGGAACTACGTGAAGATGTGTAGCTAATGCCCTTTCCCACCTGCCGGTGTCATGGTACCTAAAAAACAACAACATAAAAACAAGCGTGAGTTCATCACTCAGCAAGTATATTGTAATGGTACAAACAAAAACATTTACATGGCTACAACAACTCACATCATGTATATCATCTCATTCATGATCACATATCATTATCATCATCAGTATGTATGCAATGCGATGCGAATGCTCATGTCTCCTTGGAAACTCATACCGGTATGGTTGAGTACACACCCGTCGGTGTGCACCCTCTCCCCCCTTCCATCCCGAAGATGGAGGGTGCCTACTCCTCGCTTCCAAACACCGCGGTGGATGGAATCACGATGTAGGACTTACTCATTGGCTCTCCGGAATAGTCATAACTTTCTCACCGACCTTCCCCGGACTAGTTATGACTTTCTCACCGCCCGGGCCATGTATCATGTCATGTATGCAATCATGCCAACATCATAAATCACTTTGTACATTAACTCATGGCATCATAACATAGTAAGAATATTCATCATATCATTGGCAATCATTAAAGCATAACATGTGAACATATCATGTATTAAATTTCAATATCATCCTATCTAGCAAACTATAACCCGCTAACCATTCCAATACACTTGCCTCAACCACGGGCGACGGATTGGCGAAAAGTAGAAGGCACTCCCGGGGTCACACCACCTGCATATAGGGACCACACACTCACAATCATGTCCACAAAACAGTACGCAAACCCTCTTCTACCCCGACATCGCCAACTACTCGCAAAACCCAAAAACAGAGGTTTTGTCCTGTCGGGACAACAGCCTTCCAAAAGGCATAACTTGAGTTCTAAAACTCCGAATCAATTAAACGAGTACATCCTCGCATAGCTTAGGAAATTTCCTAACTTTTTCTAAGTATATGGAAAAGCTGATTCGGACTCTAAAGTTGTTTAATATACAAAATACCGTGATCTGTTCCAATCACGTCACAGATTTTAATATGTTCGGTAAAACAAGCATAACATTCAAACGGCTGGGCGGAATTGGACGTTCTTTATACCCACTGAAAGGTATTGAAATTACCTACAACTTCTTCAAGAGGCGGCCGACCAAATTCCGACTCTAAATTAGCGAAAACCCAAGCCCTAGGTCTACTGCTTATGCTGCCCGAAACAGAGAACGTGGCAACTTCTAGATTTCATCTAATCTACTCAATTCCAGCACCACCAATTGATCTAAAAACATGATAATAACCCTTAGAACAGTAACTAGACCAACCCCAAGGATTCCCATGGCCATACCTTCGCCCAACGCACGAAAACCCAATGAATCTCCTCCCGGTTCGCGCGATCTCCTTCCTCACTCCAAATCCACCGGATCTCCTCGTCGCGGAGCGCTCCAATGGATGGATCTTCGAGGTGGTGAGGTCAAGAACTCAACTAGGTGCAGCAAGGGAGGTGTATATGTGGTGGAGAGGGTGGTGGCGCAAGGGGAGAGCCCAAGTGGGGGCATGCAAGAGGGAGAGGGGAGGTGGGGGAAGCGGCTATGGCACAAAGGGGGAGGTGGGGGCGCACCAAACCAGCAGGGGGCGCACTAAAAGGGCAGGAGGAAGCCCCCCAAATAGGATTCCTACTCCTAAATGGACTCAAACTCCATCCCACCAAAGCCCACAACCCCTTCTCTTATGCCCAAACTCCCCCGGAAAGGCCCAAACTCCCGAAAACGGCCCGGAAGCGCAAATAAACCTCATAGCGTATGGTTTCAACCTCCAATTCCATATTTCATAATGTTTTTGACCTCATCATGCACATTTTATAAGGTTACGACGCTCCGTGGTGTCACATCGACCACGTTCGCCCTTGAGCAACACCTGCACATGAACAAACAACAAAACGATTCCGAGCACAAGTCCGTGACTTGACTCAACATTAGTCCATGCAACTACTCACACGAGCATTGCATAAGTTCAAAACACGCATTATGAAATTCAAACAAATTTCAGAACCACAGATCAATCACCAAAAACAATTTTCAAAATCACAAAAATCAACCTCGAGCAAAAGCCATTCACGCTAGACCAAACATTTGGTCCGGCGCACACATAAAACAAACCCTAAAAAAGGCAGTTCACGTCGGACCAAAATTTAGTCCGGCGTCACTCGCGACGCACCGAACATTTGGTCCGACGTACATGTGAAAGTCTCGGTTACTTGCCAATATGATCCAGTGCAAAAACATTCAAAACCAAGTTCACGGTGGACCAAAGATTATTAGTCCGACGTAGATGAGGAACTTACTGTTAATAGGAAATTTGATCCGGCGCACAAAACCTCGAAAACACGTTCATGCCAGACTAAAAGTTTAGTCCGACGCAGTAGCGAAAACCGGTCCGGCGAAGATGGAAAAGTTTCTGTTTTGCTCAAAACTTAGTCTGGCGCAAAACAAGTTTACGAAGGACCAAAGATTTGGTCCGGCACAAATGAAAAATGAAAGGTCTAGTGCAAATAGAAAAATCTCTATTTCTTGAGACTTGGTCTTGCGCAAATGCAAATTCCTCTGGAACCTCAAAATTTAATCAAAGCATATCACTAGCATACTAAAAAAATCAAATGAGACACACATGCATAAGCACACTTTGCAAAAGCAATTCTAGCAAGTTCAATTCTAAGCTAGCGAAGTTCAAATCTAAGCCAATTTTTCAGCACATGATTTCACAGCATCTTATAGATTTTTATGTGTTTTGGTGAATTGCTTGTCAATAAGAAATTGATTAATCAAAGGATAGGAGTATATAAAATTATTTACTATGAGCTAGTATCCAATCTTGACTAAAAAAATGTATATATATAAATCATGAAGTTGTTTATACCCTAGGATAATTCTCTTGACCCAGTTCTATTGGTGGAGAAGGACCTGAGCTGGACTTCTTTATCTGACAATTGGACCTATGTGTGCAATGTCTGCCAGCCAAGCCCTACCAAACACTCTCTCTTTTCCCCTCTCTCTTTCTTTCACTCACCTGTGGGCCAGTGACCCCATCTGCCAGTAGTGCTCATTTCTTGAATTTTTTTTAAATAATATTATTTTAATCAAAATTTACAGAAATAATATGCCGAAAAAGAAAATAGCAAAACTACCCCCTGTGTCCATTTGAATTGGCGACAGGGTCCTGTCGCCATTTGAATTGGCGACAGCAGCTCCTGTCGCCAATTCAAATGGCGACAGGGGGTAAAATAGGAATTTCCCCCGTCCTGTCGCCATTCCATTTGGCGACAGCATTTAATACCTAACGCGCGAGGCGCCTGTCGCCAAATGGAATGGCGACAGGAGCCTATACCCGTTCGCAGCCGAAACCGATCTCGCCATTTGCACGCGCACAGAGAGGGAGAGCGAGAGAAAAGAGAGAGGGAGAGGGAGAAGAAGAGAAAAGAAAGAGAGGGAGAGGAAGAAGAGAAAGAGGAGGAGAGGGAGGAAGGAGAGGGAGAAGAGGGAGGAAGGAGAGGGAGAGGAGGAAGAAGAAGATCGCGTCTGCGGGTAAATTTTTTTTCTTTCTTGTATGTTTCATTTAACTTAGTGACTAGATTGATTAATTAGTGATTTAGTGATTTAGCGAGTAGTATTGTCATGTTTTCGCGACTTAGTGACTTAACAAAAATTTAGCGATTAGCGTTGTTTTCGAATTAGCGACTTAGCGTTAGTTTAGCGACTTAGCGTTGTTTTCGCGATATAGGAACAAATCTCCATGCTACTTAGCGTTAGTTTAGCGACTTGGCGATGTTTTCGCGATATAGGAACAAACCTCCCGCCGCGCCGGCCCTGCTCGCTTCGCTCACCTCGGCCACGACCGCCTTTGGCCCCGTTGGCCGTGTTTGCCGCGCTTGCCTCGGCCTTGCTCGCCTAGTTTAGCGACTTAGCGATGTTTTCGCGATATAGGAACAAACCTCCCGCCGCGCCGGCCCTGCTCGCCGTGCTCACCTCGCCACGACCGCCTTTGGCCCCGTTGGCCGTGTTTGCCGCGCTTGCCTCGGCCTTGCTCGCCTCAGCCCCGTCGGCTGTGTCACACTTGCCTTGGCTCACCGGCCGGCCGCACGAGCTTGCCTCGACGCTTTGCACGGCGATGATTGCATGGGCCGGGAAAATGCCATGAACAATTTCCTAAAAAATAGGTAAAAATTATGATTTTGCCTTTCCTTCTTTCCTAAATTTTAGAAATCAATAAATAAATTCAGAAAATTGGTATTAAAGACTGAAAAATAGATTTTTCACATATCGAAAGTCTATACGTAGCATAAGTACATTGTCTAAAAGGTGTGTGTCGTACACAGTAAGAATTTCATGAAATGTTTGACAGGTATGGATGAACGAGTGCAGTTTACAATATATTACGGAGAGGGAATTCCGAACATGGGTGTGGAAGGGGTGGAACTAAGTCATTTCCCAAGTGTCGTAGTTGGTCTGTCACGTCCAGCGGAGCGTTCATGGAGCACAGTTAGAAGATGGTTATACCAAATATTCTCGTTGGACCGTGAGTTGCATGGTGTGAAGCTGCACGGAGTAGGGTGTCGAAGACGGAACTGTACGTACTGGGAGTTAGTTGAAATTACAGGTCCGAAATCATGGAGTTCGTATGTCAGAGCAGCGATTGAGAGAGGATGGCCATTAGTATTGTTGGCGCAAGCATTTGAGAAAGCAGAGGGCATCCGTGAGGAACAGCAGGAGGTTGTTGGTGACGAAGAGGAGGAAGTTGGGGAGAGCAGCCAAGCAAGAGAATACTCAGTGAGGCATGATGTTAGTTCGGCTCAGAGGCAAGCAAGGTGAGGAAGTTGGTGTTCCAATGGAAGACGGCAGGAACCAATGGGTGTGGCAGACGTGCAGAACCAATGGGTGTGGCAGACGTGGCAGAACCAATGGGTGTGGCAGACGAGGAGAACATATTGAATCATTGGTGATATCAATGGACGCAGAGAGCCGGACTACGAGGATTTAAGTAACGATGAAGAGGATGAAGAGCCTTTCCCGCTGAAGTGGGATGAGTGTCGGTTCGACAGATCGATGGTCAACGAGGGTGAAGATGTCCAATGGGGGTACGATCGAATGAGGTGCGGCAAGATGCAATTTACAAGGATAAAGGTGAGGTGCAGAAGCTACCACAAAGATGGGCCGTGGTGTCATTGCGTAGACCCTTCTGGGTTGCTAAGTCGATCACGGGTGTATGATGTCGATGCAAGATGGAAGGTTGCCCATGGCGTGTCCATGCTTACCAACCTAAATGGGACACAATTTGGAAGTGTTCTATAGTAGTGCCGCATGCATGTGTCTTGTGAGTCTACACAATCGCATAGAAATATATCTTCCCGCTTTGTTGCCAATGTAATGTACGGAGATTGTGGGCAACCTGGATTTAGAGCCACGTGCCATCATACTTGCAATAGAGCAGAGGTATCAAGACACGATAAGCTATGCGAAGGCATGGAGAGCGGCGAAGGCATTGGAAGCAAGGTTTGGCACGCACGAAGACTCCTATCGAATCTGCCAGGTTGCTTCAGGTGATCAAGGAAAGGAATGCCGGGACTTATGTCGATATTTTCGAGCAACCTTCACAGCGTTTCCCTGGGAAGATGTTGCTCAAGCGGGCATTCTTTGCTTTGGTGCAGTATCAACGCATTCGCACATTGCCGTCCGTTGTTATGCGTGGATGGGACTTTTTCGACCGGAAGTACAAAGGCCGATATTGACCGCCATAGGAGTCGATGGCAATAATCGTGTTCTTCCCGTTGCGCCGCATTCGTAGAGGGTGAGAACACCGATAGTTGGCTATGGTTTCTAAGGAACGTGAAAGTCGGGTCGTGGAACAGCCGCCTGGTGTGTGTGTCATACATGATCGGCATCCCGGGTTGCTAAAGGCGATCGTGCAATTGCAGCAAGGTGAAGATGAGACACATCCATGGCCTGATTTGCGTAGTAGGTGGTGTAAGCGGCACATGGGCGCCAATTTTTACAAGCGATTCAGAACAAAGAACTGACAAAGCTTTTAAGAGGTCAGTGCGACTGTAACTGTGAAAGAAAATTTGAGAGACTATGGAAGAAGTTGGACGAGCTAACGCCAAGGCATACAAATGAGGCAATGATGAAGCCAACAGCCTTCCGCAGGGAGGCCCCAAGAGCGCTTGCAGAGTTACCAATGCACCCTCCACACCTGGTTCGGAGGAATGGAAGGGCTATAAAATCCTTCTCCAAATGGATAGAGCATGAGCCTAAGGAGAAATGGGCTCACTTTATGACACCGATAGCGCTGTGTATGGGGTCATGACGACAAACTTGGCCGAGGTTTACAATTGGGTCATGCGGGGTTGAGGCCACTTCCTGGTTGCTATAGTGGAGGGTGTTCTTCGTGGCATAACGAAATACTTTGTGGATCGCTATCCAACCGCCGTCGCCCGCATGAATGCCCCTGATGTGAAGTACTCCGAGATGATTTGTACCTACATGGAGGAAAAGGGCAAGAAGGGGGAGATGCATAGAGCATTGAAGATGGGCACGAGGGAGCTCCGATTTGAGGTACTATGTAAAGATAAATCAGGGTGTGGGACAAACCGGCGGAGAGTTACACATGAATGCACCATGCATAGACAAACATGTGCATGCACCTGCAACAAGCCTCGTCTGTTACACAGGCCATGCGCACATGTCATGGCGGCCTGCTCAACAATCCGAATGGATCCAGGTATATTCTTGTCTCATTTCTTCAACAAGGAAGAAGTGATGGCAACCTGGAGTGGGGAAATGTACGGTTTTCGAGTGGTGGGTTTATTCACGAAGCATCATACCTGGGAGGCGACACGGTGGGTTCCGGATTTAAGTAGGTCAAGGGTGTTGGGCGACGCGCATAAGGCGATAAGGAACGATATGGATGCAATGGAAAGTGGACGCCGTGTGAAGAAATGTTCACTTGCAAGGAGACAGCCACACTTTCAAGTATTGTCCCACGGTTCAGAGGCAGTAAAATTGTTGTACGTCGTTTATGTATGGAGTTTCCAATTAAATTGTTGTACGTCGTTTATGTATGGACTTTACAATTAAATTGTTGTACGTTATTAATGTATGGACTTTCCAATTAAATTGTTGTTCGTCGTTTATGTATGTACTTACTGATTAAATTGTTGTACTTCAAATTTATTATGGAATGATTGTTTGCACTTTCTTTATGTAATTGTTGTGTTCAATTTGTAACGATATGTTCTTCTATTTTCCTATTGTCGGGTTACACATTGCAGGTATGGCGTACGAGTTGCTTGACCCGGTGATAGATGCGACTCACCGGAGCCACTTGGCCATCACACACGCAGGGGCAGCTACCTCTTGAGCTTGGCGCCCTACGCTTGCGCACCCCCATGAGAGCATGGAGGATTGACCCGCGATGGCTTTGGAGGTTAGTACACTAATCACATGGTTCTATAAGTTCAATGTACTGTCATCTATGTGTGCAGCAGCAGACTTACAATATTTTCATGCAAAGTTGAGGGCAGCGGGGTTGCTTCCATTAGCCAGGATGGTGGAGGCTACCGTGGTCGACGCCCAGACAAAGTAGGTTCCTCCAGGAGGTTTCGCAGACGACCGAGCTTATCGATCGCTTTGGTGGACCGTTGGCGCCTCGAGACGCACACGTTCCACCTTCCGCGGCGCGAGATGGCGCCACACTTGAGGACGTGAGTTACCCATCGGGCCTACCTTGCTCGTGGATGCAAAGGGTGCCGGGCCGACGCCGACCTCGACCGGGCAGACGGACCTCCGCACCGGTTCGCAGTGTGATACCAGCAGGTACAAAGCACTTTCACTTCTACGCACGGCCCTACGCAGTAAGTGGCCGTTCGGCCTATGTAAGTTGCGCTTTATTTTGTAGTTTTTTTATCCGCTTCGCTCCGCCGCTAACCATAGCCTTTGCAGCCCGAGAGGATGGCGGCCGAGCGAGGACTACGTCGCCACCCGCCACTTCGAGGCGCACTGATCCGCTATTCGGCCGGGTCATGTTCAGCTCGAGCCACGGAGACACCGGCCGACAAGCACTTGATCCAGTTCGCCAGGACGATCGCGAAGGCCGACATGGATCATATCCCACAGCTGGCTTGGGGACCGGCAGTACTGGCGGCCACCTACCGTGCTCTTTGCGATGGGTGCCGTCGCACTCCTGACTCATCCGTTCTCGCTTAGGTGTCCGCTCATCGCTTCGCTTGTGGTCGCTCGAGAGGTTCCAGATCGGACGTCCACATATAGACCTGGAGCCGTATGGCGACGATTTCTACCGGGCAGTTGGAGATGAGGTCGACCGCCCTACCATGGGGTCTTTGTGGTATCGCCGACGGGTTAGTACCACATAATATATTACCTTGTTTGTGAAATAATTTTTATCAATACTATTCTGTACTAACGTTGGTGTATTCCTTGTTTTTGCAGCCCACTTTCGCCTCTAAGATGCCGCACGCTTGCACTCGAGTACGTAGCGATGTTTGACCACCGATGTGATGATCGCGCCATTTGGCGGCCCTACCTTCCAGAGCTTGTCGACGCGCGATCTCCTCAGGTACTTTCGCTGCGCAGTCAAAGATGGACGCCGATAATCGCTCACACGGGCGTCACTTGGTTTTCGGTACGTTGAGACGTCACGCGGCCCACGCTGGCCATGCGGCGGTTTGGCCTCCGTCGAGTTCCCCACCTGCAGTGCCATCGCCCCGCTAGCGCCCACTGCTAGTATTGCTTTCCATCTCTCATACAATTATTTAATATCTCATTTAATTGCATATTTTACTAATGAAGTTTTCGTTGCAAATCGACTAATGCAGATCGACACGCAAGGGCTTAGGCCCTGGTACAGCCGGGCGACACGCATGATTCCTCATGTTGAGCAAGGCGCGAGCTTTGGCAGACGCGGCACGAGGAGATCGCCTCACGACCACGCCACGACGATGACTACATCCGGTGGTACAGCCGCGACACGCTGCTCGAAGTTGTGCGTGTGGTGGAGTCACCTCCGAGGCACGCTCCTCCACAATGACACCTACCCTACAATGACTCTGCTTTTCACCACGTGGTTAGTACTTGCTCCCACAAGTTGTATACCCTTCCTGCATAGAACTAACAAGCCATTTTCACAGGTGACATTGCTCGAGGTGCACGACGACGCGACCTCGATGGTAGCAATATCGACACGGCAACGCGACCATACATCGTGAGAGCGATGTCGCAGCAGGTGTTGTCGACAAGACCGCCGCATCGCCCACCTTACGCCGGGCACGCAGGTTGAGGGACGATGTGGCGCACAGTCCCGGCCGTTTCGTCCAGACGTGGGCGACGGGTTCGTGACACCGCACTCCAAAGATCGCGCCACTCGCCTCCTCCCGATGTACCCGGGGCTCCAGGTGGCGCAGCCCACTACAGTACACCTTTACGCCTCGCCCTTGTCTACTACATTTTTACATTATGTGTGCTAACGTGAAACATTTTTCAACAAATTGCCGATGACCGTAGCGCGACTCCACTCGCGGCTCGAGCCCCGGGGACGACACCGATGTTCTTCACGATTGGCTTCAGTCCCCCCAGCAGGCGACGATGGAGGATATCCTTGGTCCTTCGCAGCTCGCCTCCGCGCCGACCGGACCCAATGACGCAGTCGACCCGCGCCGGACCCGGTCGGTAACGCAGGTCGACCCGCGCCGACCCGGGCCGACGTAGGACCCCTTCACTACTCCGACTCCACCACATCGCACTACCAGGAGTTCTCGCGGAGTTCTCGCCGACCTACCGACATATTCACCGGCATGTTCAGCGTCGGAGGAGGCCTGGGCCACACGTGGCGCCGCCCCTCAGAGGGGCCGTAGCTAGTTTTTGCTTTAGTTTTATCTTTTAGTACTATCGCTCATTCTGCAGGAATGCTGACTTTGTTCAACTGGTTTATCTTTTCGTATGTTTTATCTCAATGAATCCGCCTTTCATGGTTTGACGACTTCCTCCGGCCCAATAAATAACTTCCAACATGCATTTATACGGGCCGCCAAAAATCCTTCATCGTTAGGGTTCGTGCGCCGAATATAATACTTAGGGTTGTTGGGCGTTGAGAGTTTATATGCGAAGAGAGTTGTAATCGAGATATTTTTACTGAATATGGTAGTCCGTATACGAAATAGCAGATCTGGTACATCCGGCCCAAAAAATAACTTCCAACATGCATTTCTACAGGCCGCCGAAAATCCTTCATCGTTAGGGTTCGTGGCGCCGAATGTAATACTTAGGGTTATTGGGCGTTGAGAATTTATATGCGAAGAGAGTTGTAATCGAGATATTTTTACGGAATATGGTAGTCCGTATACCAAATAGCAGATCTGGTACATCCGCCCAAAAATAACTTCCAACATGCATTTCTACGGCCGTAAAATCCTTCATCGTTAGGGTTCGTGGCGCGAATGTAATACTTAGGGTTATTGGGCGTTGACAATTTATATGCGAAGAGAGTTGTAATCGAGATATTTTTACTTAATATGGTAGTCCGTATACCAAATAGCAGATCTGGTACATCCGGCCCAAAAATAACTTCCAACATGCATTGGACCACGAGACAACACAAAGTCAGCGCGACCTATCACCCTCACCGCACGACCTACCACCCTCAATCAAAATCGGCACGACCAAATACCCTCAATGTAAGCCGCATGACCTGCCACCCTCAATAAAAGCCGCACGACCTGCCACCCTCAATAAAAGCCGCACGACCGGTCACCCTCAATGCGACTTGACAACACGCTCATCGCCTTTCTCAGACTTATTGGACCACGACGTCGCGTGCCTTTCACGGCGTGACAGTGATGCGGCTTTGCGAAGGCGTGCCATGTCGCTCAGCTTTGCTAATGATGTGACAAAGTTGTGCAATTTTCGAGAGGGGAGACAGGTCATGCATCTTTGCCAAGTGGATGACAAAGCTATCTAGCTCGCCACCACTATAAAACCGGTGGAGGGATACACTTCCATTACCAATGATCGACAATCAACTTCGCACACTTCACACCTAATTAGGCTACGATGTCGTTTCTACCGCCGCTTCTTCAAGAAGCTTAAACTTAACCCCCCGAATACCCGGATGCGAAGTTGTGTTGACGCTCCGGCTTCTTCCGAGTTGCCCCGACCTAATTGCGCCGCAACCTTCCGGCGAAGATGATGCGCCTAACCACAGAGCTACGCCGCCCGCGCCATTATCAAGCAGTGCACACGGCTATGAGGTAAACCTACCGTGTCATTACGCTTAAGGGTACCACTACCATTTCATGCGCTGCTTTTCTTTTGTAGCGCATGGACCGTGTTGCTTCTTCCAATGGATCGACGGCCGAACGACGTGACTACTTAATTTCTCAACAATCGCCACGACGCCTACCCCACTTCGCCCGAGAACTTCACCCGTGGGAGAGGCCGCCGGGATATGTCCCCTTCTAGATCGACCGAGTTTAGGGCCGGTGGGCAAGAGAGCAACCAATCGGTGAGTTTTATGCGACATGCTAATGTTACGCAATCACAAAGTAGTAATTCTAAATCGCTTCCTCGCATACAGACTCCAAGAAGAAACTTGCAAAATGGATAAAGTCAAAGGAGAAACCTCTCAAGGGCCCGCACCGAAAGCCCCGAATTTTGCGATCACGACTGAAGCAAAAGTTGATACTCCGCCAAGGGATCTAGCGGACCTGAGATTCTACCGGTGCCCCTTGGCCGAGGATGAATGGTGCGCTTACTTCAACTGGTGGATCCGAGGCAAGACCACCCACATCTCAAACTTCCCATATGGGATAACCTGGGAGCAACCCTCTCCGTGGTGCTACTTTACCTCGAAAAGCCGCACTTTGAGTACGCCCAAGGTATTTTGCAATCGACCACATCATACATACTGTATGGACTGCAGGCACGCCCGATTATACAAGGACAAGCCCAACACGCACTCTCCTCGCACCACATAGTGGAGTGCGAGCCAAACAAAGAAGACGTCTCAAGAAGGAACCGTAAGTGGAAGAGGGTTCCTCCACTCTAAGTAGGGACAAGGGGAAGCAAATGCCGAGATGCGCACAACGGAAGAAATCCTTGCCGGGTTACAGAGACCATCGTGAACCCGAGCGGTATTAACATAGGGGACGCCGGAAATCGGGATGGCATGCCCATATGGGAGGGCGTAACTCCACGTAATGCACACAACCAAGTTACTTCTTATACCCCAAAGACGCACGGCATAGGCTACCCATTCGGCAAAGAATCGGGAGCACCGCCCACGGCCATGGAGCTCTTTCATAAGAGAGATTGAGCGGTGTCCGAGAACAAATCGCAAAAGAATGACGGTGATGTAATGTGTAGAAAATGTATGGCATCGTTCCCACTCTACGAACATAGACTTTAACGATCACTTGTTCCACCATGACAACCAGGTTATCGCTACTTCTCCTAGGAATATGGTCACCGTTGTAATGTCATTGTAATATAATCCGTTGCTCCTTTCATCATCTAAACTTTCGTTACATGTGCACTACTAACGCTGAGTTTTGTTCCTAACGTTACTACCTGCATATACGTGCTTTTCACAATGATCGTAAGTGCAAATCATCAATTGGTAGCCTTCTTTGATTGATTCCTTTCCTTTCTGTTGAGCCATGAAAGCCACCTATTAGACTGAATTATCCATGCATGTACAAGTTGTACAACCCTCTCGAATTTGCAATGTTTGGTTCTTGACATTGGTTTTCTTGACATATACGTAAAATGTAACACCTTCGTGAGGAGCCTGTAATTCTCCAAAGATTAAAATATCAAATTTCATCATGTCATATGGATACATAGTCACCGGTTTTCGAAAATACAAATAAGCAACAACCGATTATGAAAAAGTCGAATTTAACGTGACTAGTACATCGAACTTATCTCGCATTTTTATCAACTCCTGGCTTTCAAAAATCCGAAATAAACAAAAAAAAATAGATTGGTTGGCCTTGTTCGGGTGAACCGGAGAAGGTATCTGCTCACTATTGTCATTTCGTGTTCCAAATACACCGATTTTCTATTAGCGTTGACCTAATAAAACATGTCCGGTTTTCCATATACCGAGATGCAATTTCGTGTTTCAAGAAAGATGAGAGCTTAATACGGTTGGGTTTTTCGCTCTTACACAAAAATGTTATACAGATTTGAAAATACAGTAAATATTGTGTATAGAATTCCAAAATTTCCTTATACATGTGCTGCATATATATATTTAAAGTATATACAGTTCAATAATATTTTTTCACCCTTTCACATTACTTTTCCTTCATAATTGTAATTTTATACATTACAACATCAATTATCACAGCTAAATATGTTTTTTCCTTAATTTATTGAGTTTGCCCTCCTATGTCCATTTCAATTGGCGACAGGGGGGTGTCGCCATTTGAAATGGCGACAGGGGACAAACTCGACATTTCCACTGCTGCCCCACGCAGCCAGAGGCTGGATGCCCCCTGTCGCCATTTGAAATGGACACAGGGGGTAGTTTTGCTATTTTCTTTTTCGGTATATTATTTCTGTAAATTTTGATTAAAATAATATTATTTAAAAAAAATTCCTCATTTCTTTCCTCTCTCTATCTCTCTGTCAAGGGGGCCTAAGTCCACTGGTCATCTTCTCCCTCACATTCTTTTTGTTTTGGTCTTCCCTTTCCCGTACCGAGGACGCCGGAGAGGGAGGCAGTCGCTGCGCTCTCTTTGCCAAAGCCTAGAAATACCCTGGACTGTAGCGCCGTCCATAGCACACCTGCCCTCCAGATCACCGAGCGGTTTGCAGGGTACAGAGCCGGTCGGGAACAGCTGGGGAACCATCACTACCATGCTCATCCGCTCCAATCTTTATCCCGTGCCCTACTTCCTCCATTTAAGGGACCATCGAGTGTGCAAACTACTCCTGAATCCACAACGCGCACCCACTCCTCATCTAAAGCTCCTAATCCGCCGAATCACCCCCTTCTTCTTCAACTCCGGCGGGCGCCCAATTTGGAGAAAATTCCTAATTAGCCAAGCTTGGTAAGAAGTAATCCGATTCCTTGATCTTGAGGCATCCTAGGAGATCTCTAATCCATTTGCGCACTTTAACTTCAGCCCGTGACAGCCGTAGCATCCTCAAGTCGAGCACCTCCCCTGCCTCCATTGCCGCACAAGGTGAGAGCTCGAACTAGCTTCTCTCCTACTTAATTAAACTTTGTACTGGGGTCGGTAGAGCCTATTGATGCTTGTGCGCATGTCCATTTCCGGCGAAATAGCCTCCTCCACCGTTGCAATTAGCGCCGCTGCCGCGCTCCATAGGACCACGTCACTGGCTCGATAGGGTGGCGTCGAAGCCCTTTTGACTACATCCCCAGACTCCCACCGACCTACTAGTGCTCACCTTACCATCGGTCGCGCGCCTCGGGCCCTCGTCCGCCGGTTCGGCGTTCCGTTCCCATCGTTGCCGCCACTGCTCGCCATGAGAACGCCCGACCACTGTCAAAACTCTTTTGAGCCCATCCACCGAATCCCCTAGGTCCCCTCTAACTCCCCCTACCAACACCCGGGGCTGGCTGGCTTTCTTTGTCGCCGGCGAGGACAAAGACCGCTGACCCCCTTTCAGAATATGCAATTTAAATCCAAATCGAGTCAAACCACTTTGTAAATTTGTATAAAATTCTCTAGTTTCAGAATATGCAAAAATATCAAAAGTTGATTTAGAGATTTAAATTTAAATTCAAATTTGAATTGTCTTTCAGAAATTAGTTGCATGTAAAATTTATGCAAACTTAATTAAAATTTGTTGAAATAAATTTTCCTAGAATCCTTATCTGATATGAGTTCCATATATGCAAAGAAATGTGAATTTGGAATTCATTTGCATTAATTTGGAATTAAATGGGTTTTCAATATTGAAAATGATTAAATAATCATAACTAAATAAATATATCTCCAAAAATTGTGAAACTAGTTTTGTTTAACTCACAAAATAGTGTAGAACCTCATTTTACAAAAATAATTAGGGTGTACAATATTACTTTTAATTGTTTCATTTTGGGTTGCTTGATATTATTAATTATTTGTATAAATTTTGACCTCTTTAAATCCAGAATTTGAATATAATTGGATATGAAATCTTAACTTTTGGAATCATGACTGTGACTTGCAATTGCGTGTATATTTATATATTTGGTTCTTCATTTGATTCCCATTGCCATTATTGAAATGTTGTTTTTGCTATGTTCTTGTTGAATCGACGAGTAGATACTAACGATAATCTTGTTGCTGACGGTATTGGGATTGATCCGACTACAGAAGAGCAAGGCAAGCACCCTCCTTGACTATCTCGAACCCAGATTTCATAATTACTTAAAATATGCTTAATAATTTGCCTGCATGCTTTATATTTCTAGCAAATCTTTATTTTGTGCTTACTGGTAGTTATTGCCTCACTAATGGATTCTCCTCAATTTCCTTGAAAATGTGATCCATGATAACCCTAGAAAATGGTTGGGTTAAACTGGGAATATTCGTTTACTAAATTGCTCATGCTTAGCACCGCTCTAGGAAGTTATGGGTAACATTTATACACATATCCCTCTTTTATAATGGATTTACAAATGGTTAGTTGGAGCAGTAAAGAATGTTGGTAGTTTGTTAAAAATGAAAATAAAACTATAGATTTGACGTGGGTGATTATTGGCAATTAGCCGATTGTGCGAGCTTTTAATTCGCACGCAGATAGGGGGATTATTGCTCATGTCACTTTAAGGACCGAACGTAGTGTTGTATGATCCAAGTCTACCGTACAACCATAAGGGTTGGAATGGGACGGCCTTAACCTATTAAGTTATTTGAAACTGGTTTTGCACATTAGTAGGCAGTAGTAGTATGGACAATCCAGGTAGGTTTGCTCGAAGGGATGTCCACACCGAGGTGACTTAGAAACAACGTTTACCGATACAACAGTGTATGGCTGGCTATGGGGAGAGCCGTTTATTGTTTATTTGAGCTCAGAAAATATTATGATTATTGTGATTTTGTCTCTACCATAGCGGGGGGTTTAACGTCACCGGACTGGTGCAAAGCTAGAATTGGATAATGTAACGGTTATGTATGATCTCTCTGAAGCACACCAAAGGAAGTGTGTTAATTAAGCTTTGCACAAAGAGACGATCATACCTTATGGGTAAAGCTGTACAACTCTGCAGAGTCTAAAAACTAATCGATTAGCCGTATCCACGGTTATGGATAACTTGGAGAACTGACACTAGTTAGATGATTTAGTTTTGTTAAAAAAGAACATGTTATTCAAATTTTGATTAAATTCCTTTTTAATACCATCATGGAATCTGGTATAATGGTTTATTTACTCACGAAGGGCTGTGAGTAATTTATCGCTTCTCGCTCACGAAGGAATGTGAGTGGATTGTTACTTTATCATTTATTTACTTGTTAATTTAATTATTCGTCAAACTGTGTTAAATTCATTTATACTTTCAATTATCATTCAGTACTACAGTTTAAATTTAGCTTTATGCAAATTAACCGTAGAAACCTGTTTTCTATACAGCTTGCATATAATTAGGATTTGTAAAAGTCTTATTAGTACATTTTTGTACTCAACTTGCAAACATGTGGTTTTTAGGTGAAGAACCCGAAAATCCTAGAGATGAGAATGCTAGCGAAGAACTCGTATTGTATGGCGACGCCTGCTTCTAAGGTCACCTTGTTAGTTGCCTGTGTAGTTATGGGTCTAGCCCGACACACTGCAAGATGAAGTTTTTGCTACTACTTTGTTGCTAGTGCTTTTGTTTACCGTTATGTAAATTATGAACTTCTGCTGCAATAAAACTTGTAAACTTTTGTGTGGCTATTATCTCGAATTGTGTTGGTGCGTGCTAACTACTGATCATGGGACTAGCACAGAATGCACTATAGAACCTAGCATAAAAGGGAGGGTCTCACAGTCTTTTCAGTACGGTAAATCCCAAAATATTGATTTCTTCTTCCAAATAGGCTTCGTATGAGCTTGTTCAGTCGGGACAGATTTGCTACCTGGATTCTTTCCAAATATTACTTTCAGATCTTTTACCAGAGAAAATAGAATTTTCCAACTACGATGCAGGGGCTTCTTACGTTTCTCTTCTATCCCATCGAAATTCTCACCCTTCCTTCGTAATGGGTGCTTCGTATGGAGGAACCTACGGTAGCCCATGTGCCCGACCTTTCGCGAGTTTTTTAGATACTTGCTGTACGTATCCTATAAGCACTGGATGCAGGCTTTATATCATTTAATAGATAGTCCCGACATGTTACCAAGTGCAGGCTAATCGTTGATGGTTACGAATAGCAATGCACATAGGGTGAAGTGCTCTCTTTTGTACTCATCCCACACAAGTACACCATTGTTCCACACCATTAGCAGATCTTCAACCAACGGTTTGAGGTACACGTCGATGTCGTTTCTAGGTTGCTTCGGCTCTTGGATAAGCAATAGCATTATAATGTACTTCTTCTTCATACATAGCCAAGTAGGAAGGTTATAGATACATAGAGTCATGGGCCAAGTGCTGTGACTGCTGCTCATCTCGCCGAATGGGTTCATCCCATCCATACTCAACCCAAACCTTATATTCCTCACAACCTCAGCAAAGTTCGGGTACTTTCTATTGACTTTCCTCCATTGGGAGCCATCAGCGGGGTACCTTAGCCTTCCATCATCCTTATGATCTTCTTTGTGCCAGCGCATCATCTGGGTATGTGCTTTGCTCGCAAATAAACACTTCAACCGGGGAATTATAGGTAAATACCACACCACCTTAGCGGGGATCTCTTCTTCTTACGTTGCCCATCTTCCTCACCTTGGTCATCACGTCATGTCTTATACCGCAAAGTTTTGCACACTAAACAAGCTTCCAAATCCTCGTACTCATTCTGATAAAAGATATAATCATTACGGCATGCATGTATCTTCTCTACCTCCAACCCCAAATGGCAGACAACTTGCTTGGAATCGTACATAGTTTCAGGTACTGTGTTACCAGCTGGAAGCAACTTCTTTATGAGGCATAACAACTCATCGAATCCCTTATCAGACAATCCATTGGTCGCCTTCCATTACATCAGTTCTAGTGTGGTACGCAATTTTTTGTGGCCCTATCGGCAGTTTGGGTACAGTAGTGTTCCGTGGTCCTCCCACAGGCGCTGGAACATTTTGTAATGTTTTTCATCGGTGTATCTCCCTCTCCGTCAAGCAGCATCTGGTCTAGGTCATCATCGCCAAACTCCTCCAATGTATCTTCAAACGAACTGTGTTGGACAACATCTGGGATATTGTTGTCCCTCTCTTCTTCTTCACCATCTTCCCGTATAGTCTCTTCTTCACCATGCTTCTTGGTTCAACAGGTATAGTTTGGCATGAAACCTTTGAGAGCAAATGGAAGTGAAGGTGGTTGGATTTTGGCCACTCCTTCTCATTCTTACAGTCTATTCATGGACAACATATGTAGCCTGACTTCGCGTATGCATCGGCCGCACGAAGAAAACCTTGCAAGAACTCCGGGGAGCGTCGATCCATGTTCATCCATCGTCGGTCCATTCACATTATGTTACATCAAGGCAACTGTTAGCTCATTTTTCAATAATGAATTTTTGAACATTTCCCAAAATTCATATTAAACCAATATTAAATTTATTTAAAAATTTTGGGTGTATAAATTTGTCGGGGATTGGGTGATTTCCTTAATTACCATAATGCCAAGATGACCGGTCTCGTCCCAGCCCCGTGCACCTCGGAGGTCGTCCCCGAAGGTGTGATCGAGCACCGTTGCTCGACTTGCTCGACTGGTGCAAACCCGTTGCTCGGCCGGTGCCCGAGCATGTTGCTCGAGCTCACCTACTCGGGATGGTGTCAAAACAGCTCGGCCCAACCCCGAGCTCTGGATGCGTGGTCGGGGGTTAAGACAAACGGTCGAGGCGATAATCACGCCACTTCGCGGGATCGTTGCGCCAAGGACGCGGGTGTGGCGGAGAAGTAGGATTCGGTTGCAACCACGTTAGACATGGTCAGACGTGCACGGAGTGGGCCGTAACCGAATCGATACTCTTGTAAATTATAAATACCTCCCGATCATTAGAGGGAAGGGAGGACGCACTGAAAGAGAGACACATAGAGACAGAGGGAGAGACACCTAGAGACAGAGGGAGAGACACATTGAGACATATACGCACGCAATATACACTAACGCTGGAGTAGGGTTATTATCTCCTTGGTGAGAGGCCCGAACCAGGATAAATCTCTGTGTCATTCTTTGAGTGTGCTCGATTTGGCGAGACCGGGCATCCTTCGGAAGCTACCCTTCACGCAAGAAGGGGACGGAGTTGATCCCCCAAATCAACTAAGTAAGCTCGGCGGGGGCCTGCTCCCCAATCGTCGACAAAATTTATTTTTAGATGAAATTTCATTAAAAAGTTAATATTTTTAAAATATCAATACTTCATTACATATTTTGAAAAGGACTATTCTTTATATATCTAATGTCTTAAAATTCCTCGATAATTTTTCAATTTTCATGATAAAACTTCATCTTGTTATATAAATTGAATTATTTCTTCTTTGTTTAATAAAAATAATAAATTATACACATTGCAACCGATCGATGGAACCAAAACCAAAATTTTAGCTATATCAACACCTAAAATGTAAGAATTGGTAGATCAAAGTCTAGATGCAAAATTCTTCATCGATCGATGGAACCAAAACTTAAATTTGAGCTAGATCCACACCTTCGATGCGAGCTACATCAAATCCAAGGAAATTCCAAACTTACACAACAATTTATTGCAACCTACATGAAAAGATCAAGCTAGATCTCTACATTCATAATCTTTCATCGAACATGAGAAAAGATCAAATTTTCTTCACATTTCAAGCAAAGAAGAAGCTCCATTTACACTAAATGTAGTGAGGAACGATGTTACTAACCTTGGTTAATTTGGCTTGGAGTAAGATGATCAAAATTTTGAAATTTTGGCACATGGTTTTGAAATCCAAAATTTTGAAGAAAAAAAATTCGATTTTCTTCTGAGTTTGATCGATTTTTTCCTGATTTTCACTGTCCAGTTGAATGTTTGTCGAAGCTGATTTTTTTGAATGATTTTCTCTCGATTTTCATCAATTTTCTCTCATTGTGGCATAATTTTTTTCGAATGGTTTTTTTGAAAGTTCCATAATTTTTTTGAATTTTTTTAATTTTACCGATTGTCTCGCGATTTTCACCCATATTGCGAACCCTGTCCGACAGTGATATTAACAGCAATCATTATGACATTACATAACGGATAACATTACATAATTAAAAAAATAAACTTATATTAATTACACGTGGCTCATTCGCATCACTCGCCACTGCTACCCAAGGGGCTGCCGCTATTATTGTGGTCGTCGGGGTGAAAGTTGTCCTAGGAGGAGGAGGAGGATGTGCTCCTCCAATGGATGATGGTGGCCTCCTCGTCCTCCTCCTCGTCATCCTCCTCCTCCTCGTCCTCCTTATCCTCCTCTTCCTCATCATTGTTGTCGTGATTGACCTCTCTGTCCTCCAGCGCGCACTTCCTTTTGCTGGTGGTAGCGGAAGCGCCCTGGGTTGTGGCAGCGGGAGGAGCCCGGGGTTGAAGCGGCGCCGGGGTAATGATGGAGCGGCGGAGGAGTCGATAGAGCTTGCAGGAGACGGAGGATCTGCCATGAAGGAGATCGTGAAGACAGACGAATAGAAGAGCGTGGCTAGCTATATGACTCACCCGTCTCTCTCAATGCTGTTTCTCTCAATCTCTCTGTATGTCTCCCTTTTCATAGGTGGCCAGGATTGGAAGACGAAGAGAAGTACTTCAATTCTGATGAACACGAAGAGTTGTCATCGAAAAGGCGCGCGAGATTGAGGGCGCACGCGGGAGACAAAGAGTCAACTGTGTTAGTACCGGTTCAATACACCAACCGGTACTGATGTTAGCACATCAGTACCAGTTGGTCTTTTAAACCGGTAGTGATGATCCCCCGGACCTGTAGGCCGTTGAACCGGGACTGATGTAAATGTCAGTCGGTTCATGCATAATCGGTACTAATGGGCCGGTATGGAAGGCTAGATCTTTAGTAGAGATTTTTTCTTTAAATGATAAAAGTCCAAAAAAATTTAACAAACAAAGAAAATTTGATTCAAGGCTAAGATTTGAAATTTAAGCTTTTAATTTTCCTTTATTTTTATTTTGAGGCTATTACAAATCGGGCGAAAACTAATAGATAGCGATTCTTCATCACTATTATTGGACTTTGTATTGCCACAAAAATCGATTGCGATGACAAAAAAAACCAATTCTGATGTATATTGATGTAGTAGTGCTGCCACTACCCGCACCTTGCATGCAAAGGTAGGCCTTCCAAATACAGGCTTAGACGACGTGAGTCATGATCCGGTATGACGAAGAGTGCGCCATGATCTGATATGGATTTCTTGCCTCTGGGAGAAGAAGCACAGCTCACTACTACACAACAGGCAATCCTCGCCGCCATATCACTGCCGGTTGGGCTAGAGCCGTCAGTGATAAAATATCACTGCCGGTTCATAAAATCCGCTGCCTAGGAAACGTATCACTGCTGGTTTTGATAACCAACCGGCAGTGATAACACACTATCACTGCCGGTTTATACCCAAAACCGGTAGTGAAGTATCACTGCTGGTTCTACCTAGAACCGATAGTGATATTGGAACTTTTACTGCCGGGTTTACTATTTAACCAGCAGTGATATGTATTTTCCAGCGCATCTGAATTTTCCCGCGTAATGTGAACCTTATCACTGCCGGTTCTGCGCAGAGCCGACAGTGATAAGGTATTTATATAGCTGCTCCGACTGACGCCTTCCCCAGCCGAGCAGACAGAGAGGAGCTCTGTTTGCTCGGTTGTCATTTTATTAGTGAGGTGCTGCCAAAGTGTTAATATTTTTCTTGTATTTCTTTTCGAGGCGACATCTTCTCCGACCAAGCAGAACAAAGAGGAGCTCTGTTTTGCTCGGTAGTTATTGTCTTGGCGAGTTGCTGCCGAAAAATTGTTTCAAAATTTGTCTCGTAGTTTTCTTCGAGGTTACTGACTTGATGTATGTTATATTTGTAGTAACATTTTACTATATAGAGTGCTCTAGATGTTGATAATCACTGATTGTATGTTGTGAACATTTTAGTTCGGTACTGCTCAAATTAAGATCTAGCTAAATTATTGAATAAATTATAATTCTTATCCATTTTAGTGATGTAGTGGATTTTTAAGTAATGAAAATTGCTAGATGGACAATTTGCATAATTGTAATTATTTTAAATAATGAAAAATTGTTATATAGATTTTTAAATAGTAAAAATTGCTAGATGAATTATAAATAGTGAGAATTGCTAGTTGAATATTTAAATAATGAAAAATGGTAGATGGATTTTCCAATAATGAAAGTTGCAACATACATAATTATTTAGAAATATATCCTTATATTCAATTATATGCTTGTTTGATGTATATTAATTTAATTTAATAGCAGTACATAACAAAATGAAATGAATAAATCTTCCAAATAATTAAAAAAATGCTAGGTGGATATTTAAATAGCGAAAAAGGTTTGATGTATTTTAATATAGACAAAATTGCTAGATGTATTGGTAAATCTAATCATTTACAATTATATTGTTATTTGTAGTTATGTGCTTATAATGTGTTTATCATTTGAATTAATTAGCACCGCATGACTATGTAAACAATAAATTATTTGTAGATTGACCGAAGGTGGATGTATGACATGGACCATCGCGGTCCAGAGTTCTTTAATGGTGTGACTTGTTTTCTGAATGTGGCTGCGGCACGCAAGTCGAAGAATCTGGCGGACTATATGTGTTGTCTATGCATTGATTGCAAAAATGAGAAGCTATTTTCTAACATAGAGTCGATACGTGCACACTTACTTCGAAGGGGTTTCAAGGCTAGCTATACCTATTGGACCGAGCACGGTGAAAATGATATTGTACACGAAGGGCAACACATTGATGAAGATAATATTGTACATGAAGGGCAACACATTGATGAAGATGACAGAGACAACGATATGACAGCGGTGGAAGATACGTTCATTCATAGCCGTGAAGATGATCTAGATCAAATGTTGCTTGATGGGGAGGGGGACTTCACGAGTGAAAGGGAGTTTTAAAAGTTCCAGCGTATGGTAGAGGACTCTACAACGCCATTGTACTCGGGCTGCAAGGAGTAGCATAAAAAGTTGCATACTATGCTTTCACTACTGCAGTTGAAGGCAAGCAATGGTTGGTCCGATAAGAGCTTTACTGAGCTGTTATGTCTCTTGGGGGACTTGCTTCCAGAGGGTAACGTGTTGCCTACAACTACGTACTAGGCCAAGTAGGTTGTCTGCCCGTTGGGACTGGAAGTACAAAGAATACACGCATGTCCAAACGATTACATATTGTATCGCAATGAGTTTGCAAACATGGATGCCTCTGTTGTTTGCAAAACAAAGCGGTATAAGGGGAACGATGATGATATCAAGAATGATGATGTCGGGGTGAAGCGTAAGAAGAAGAGGTGTCCCCGTAAGGTGGTGTGGTATTTACCTATAATTCCCTGTCTGAAATGATTGTTTGCGAACAAAAGGCATGCCCAATTACTACGATGGCACGTCGAAGAGCGTAAGAAGGATGGAATGCTTAGACGCCCTGCTGATTCTGTGCAATGGAGGAACATCGACAGAAAATATAAGAAGCACTTTGCATATGATGTCAGGAATATAAGGTTCGGGTTGAGTACGGATGGGATGAATCCTTTTGGCAACATGACTAGTCGTCACAGCACTTGGCCGGTGACTTTATGCATCTACAACCTTCCTCCATGGTTTTGCATGAAGCAAAAGTACATTATGATGCCACTACTGATTCAAGAGCCCAGGCAACCTGGCAATGATATCGATGTGTACCTTAAACCATTGGTTGAAGATCTTCTAATATTGTGGAACGATGGTGTACATGCATGGGATGAGTATAAAAGAGAGAACTTTATCCTACGGGCATTGTTGTTCGTAACCATCAATGATTACCCTGCTCTTGGCAACCTGTCGGGCCAGACAACAAAAGGCTTCAACGAATGCATCCAATGCTTGGATGATACAGCTAGCCGGTGGCTAAAGAATTGCTGAAAAATAGTTTACATGCAGTATAGTAGGTTCCTCCGCAAGGATCACCCATACCACAATAATAAGAGAGCATTTAACGCGACAAAGAAGATTGCTTTAGCTCCAAAGAATCACGCTGGGAAACAGATATTTGCGGCCACAAAGGATCTTTGTAACACCCCGACACCTAGTATGCCGCGAATGTCACCACACAGGATACTAGTAGCAACCAAAACACATAATTAACAATAAATTTCAGCAGCTACACTAATTATCTAAACCAAATTTCGGCAGCATGTACCTTGTTTTTCCATCGTTTTCCGCATACACATTAGAGACATGACAAGATAGCATAAAAGGAGACAATTCTAACATGGTAACTAAAGGATTTCAGCAATCATTCAATTTCCAAGCACAATTTAACCAACTCATACCCAATGAGGAATAACAATTGTTCATGACATCCAACAAGGCAAATAAATTATAACATAAATCAATATGGTGAAATCATAAATAAGGAAGGGTTCATAAGTGATGTTTTGCGTGATGCTAAGTGGATGCGTGCAACTAGCTCCCTCCCCACATGCCAAATCCAAGGTACCTAAAAACAACATCAAACAACAAGCGTGAGTTCATCACTCAGCAAAGTGTATTGCAATGGCATAAAACAATAACAGTAATCATTAACATCTTCATTAGCATCTCATAAACATCATCATTAGCTTTTCCATCCATGCAATGCAATGCACATGTCTCTTTGCTTAGCACATACCGTATTGCCAAGTGCACAGCCGTCGGTGTGCACCCTCTTTCCCTTCCATCCCGTGGAGGGTGCCTACTCTTACTGACTCGCTCCCATTAACAACCGTGGATGGGACTATGAGGTAGGACTTTCATGTTCACTACGTGTGAACACAGAGACCCGCATCAGAATGGGTCACCTCTTCCATTATGAATGCACATATGCGATAACATGATTTAACTTGCATAAATACTCAATATAACAACTGTATAACCATTAAACTAATCATGTTCATCATATCACATGCAAGGATCACACAAGGCAAAAAAGCACACCATATAGTCTTATTGCAACGCCACGAATCTATTTGGTCACCCAATTCCAAAACCATCCCAATACACTTGCCATCAATCTCGCGAGACAGAGTGGCGGGATGTTGATGGCACTCCCGGGATCACATCACCTGCACATAGGTATAATACACTTGTTCGCGCCAAAAACGTGAAGGGGGTTTTAGGCCTCGAACACACAAGACAAACACCGGGTTTGCAGAGCGTGCCAGTCGATTTGACCTGAAATCGACAAGGTAGAATTTGTAATTTGACCGAAGCCGATAAACAAGGATCTATCGGCTTTTCGCTAGTCGGCAAGAACCGATTAGGAGATAACTAGATCAACCGGTTACAGTTGATCCGGATACAAGGTAAAAATCGGCTTCGGGAAGGCGATGCGCAACAAAACGAAGCAAATCAAACCTGGGTGAAATCGGCTAAAATCAACAATCGGCGATGCGCAACTATGTTGATTCCGTCGACTTACAGAGAGATCTATGAGGCTAAAACAATGTAAAAGAAAAGCTTGTAAAAAGTAGGTGTGTTGTTGGATTTGATTGTTTCTTGCCGCCTGGCACCCACCTCCTTTTATAACATGCCTGGCCGATCCGAGTTGTACACGGATACGGGCGCTTATCCGTGTCGGCCTATTATCTCGATTTCCTTCCTTTTAGAAACGGATTCCTTTTCCGATTCGCTTGATGATTTCTTTCCATGCGAACGCTTCCTTTCCGTCTCTCGCTGATTTCAATACACATCGAATTCCGATGCAAACACATACAATTGCTTTTATCCGATTCAAACCCATTTTGCCATGTACCGAATTTTGGCGCAAACATATGCCCCCCCAATTTTTGGAAAGAACTTGATACTTTTCAAAAATTGCAATCGGCTTGTAGTCGAAAATTCTTGGTAACTTCCCATTAAATGGCGCCGTAATAATCTTAGTGCGTTTTTAATGCAAAGAATCGCTCCCGCCCGCCGCCTTCTTTCATCGCGGTATAAATATGGGGTCCCCACGGTCATTTTCACGCTTTCAAGCTCTCGGATCAGGCACCATCGGCTTTGATCATCCTCTCTTTGTCCTTTCAAAATCGGTGACATGGACCCCTCACAGTATTCATTCCGATTCCTCAAAGTTCCAATCAATTCTACTTAGGACCGATAGGTAGTATGTCGGCGGACACAATCATCAATACCGAGATCCCTAGACTCCCTTTATCTATTTGGATACAATATTTCTGAATGGGGAAAAAGTTTTAGGGCATGGCCTACTAGCCTAAAGGATGGAGATCTTGGTTCATTAGGGTATCGGCTCAAAAGAGGGTAGAATGGGAGAGGATGGGTATAGCCGAGTCTCTATCTTTGAGTCTAGCCGACTCAAGCCAATGAACCCTTGGTAGGCTGCGGCATGTTATTTTTGGTCGGATTCTTTCAATGCTTTTTTATTCCCATCCGGCCCAATCGGCCCCACGCTACTAGATGTGACCCAACTGTGCTGCCTTAGGCCAGACGGGGATCAGTTATCGGCTTTCAGTGGAAAACCCTCTTTTAAATTAATCCGCAAAAAAGGCGAAGGTTGGCATAAATACATCCAAAATAACAATAGGTCATCTGGTCGATGTCGGTGAAGAGCATGTTGCTTTCCTTAATCTTTGGTTAGACCGATATCTTTTACGTGGTGCTTCCCTTGGCCCTACCCAAACCTTTCAGCTTAGTAGCGGGCGCCTCTTTGGAGGGTCATCGGCTTTCCCTTGGCAAGATGTTCCTAGGGGCAGTATTTCAAATGATGTATGTGATCCGTAGCCGACTTTTTTCCGGCTTTGCCAAACACGTCGTTGGTAATATAGGAGGTCCTCTTTGGTTCATTCAAACATGGCTTCATTGCATGTTTAGCCGATCTATTCTATCCGAACCCTCTGGGAGCTCAACTTTCCCTCGGGAGGATTACCCGCAGCATGTCGTTCCACAATATAGAGCTAGCCGATCCTATGGCGAGAGGTTTATCATGTCTTCGGCCGGAGAGTTAAAAATGGACTCGATCGGCTTGCACAAATACCTCGCTTTCTTCCTTTCCTTAGATAGGGCTTCCTTCGGCCAACAAGACTTTTTCCAATATACCGATGTAGCCGATTGTCCATACCCAACATTCCTTCACCTTGATTCTGATAGCTCCTTGATGCCCCAATCTACCTTAGATTTGTACAAAATCATCCTCACTCCTTGTATCTTAAATGTCGGCTTGAACACCCGCAACCGAACATTTCAGCCATCTTATGAGTTTTACCACCCTTCGGTTTACGCCACAATTAGGCTTTGGGCAAACCATTCCATCTTTCCCCTATTATCTTGTGTCGAGCCCCGAGCCCGAGTGACCAACAGTGTTGCTGCTGAGGTCATCCTTGAAGTAGCCGATGGTTTGCAAATCCTCTCAACGCCACATTTTGTCCTTAATTCCCGTCGGTCGGCTGCGTTCTCGCAGTGGTGGACTAGAATATCAGAAGCCATACTAATGGACAGGACTCCGTCGGCTATAATTCATTTATTCCTTCCCGATTTTCATGAGCCGACGGTAGTTTCCTGTCCAGCTCAAGCTCGGGTTATAGCGACTCTTCAGTAGCTGTAGAGGTACCGTGGTTTTTATATCCCTTCGTTTTCACCAGCTGTCGGCTTTTATTTAGAATGCCTTTGATCTTTCCAGGTCGGCACGGGTGCTGGTGAGCCATCAACCGATCCCCATGTTTCTGCCAGTAGTAGCCGACAACGACGTCCAGGTCAGTCTGTTGGCACCACTGGGTATACTTCAGGAAACTTGGATATTCAAGCTCCATCCTTAACGGACTTGACTCGCCAGCGCGCCCCCAGTAAGTTTCTTTTGTGTCGACTATCATGTTATTGACGTAGTTAAGGTTTTAACTTGAGTCGACTTCAGAGAGGAGGAAGAAATCTGCCAGGCGTTCACCCAGACCCGTGAGGCGACAATCCGATGGCTCTCCGGAGCACCTCGCCATCGATGTAAGTTTTGTAGTCATCGTGAGTTTGTGTAGTCATTTCCTTTATGTCTGTCTTGTGATGCTGACTTGCTTTTGTTCTTTAGCAATCTCCATCAGTACAGATAGCGGGGGTTATAGCCGATCCCCAAGGTGCTACATCGGCTGTCCCTCCATCGCTCTCTCTACCACCGGCCGTTCCGCAACAGCCGATCGAGATCCCCGATCCTGACCCCAAGGTGCCATCGACTGATCTAGCCGATCTGCTTGGCTTTTCCTTGGACGAACTGGACGACCCGGAAGTCATGGCTACCGACGACTATCCGGTGACATTCAACAGATCATAGCAGCCTTCGCGCCAAAGATCACCGCCGTTCTTGCCCGACTGGTATGCAAGAGCGACTTGATCGTCTTTTGGGCGAGGTGATGCAACCAGAGGCGCTCTGCCGCCAATACGCAACCATTGAGGAATGCTATGGCGGCCATGCAAGCCGATCTCCCTCTGCCGCCATGAATGCACCGCTAGAGGTCTCGCCACGGACGATCGTCATTTGGGACGTGGAGTTAGCCAAAACAAGAATCGAACAGAGGAAAGCCCAAGAAGCCGATCAACAGCTCTTGGACAAGCTCATAGCAGATGCCAAACATCGGAAGAGCGTATTTGATCAAGGTGTCGCCAGACTCAAATCGGCTTAAAAGCGAGCTCAAGAACTTGAGTCAACCAAAGCTAAGCTTGAAGAACAATTGGCATTGGTCACAAAAGAACTTGCAGATCGCCAGATTGGCATTTCAGACTCTACATCTTCGCCGTCGTTCGAGAGGCGGGAGATTGGCGAGGTTTTTGCACAAGTTAAAATTCAATCGGCCAAACTAGTTCGATTCCGGGTGATGCAAAGGGCCGACCAACAACTTGTAGATAGTGTCCAAGCTACCATTGGCAAGGCGGCGACACACTATCGGCTTTGGGAGCCCATTTGCCCGGATCAGGACTACATTAAACTTTAATTCATCGGTATCATGTGTGTGGTCAATCTTTTGTAATATTGCCTTAACCTTGGGATGACGCTCACGAAAACTTGCTTGATCGGCTATGTAACCGATTTTTGTAAACTGCTTAATCTGGATGGATGTTCAATTGACTCGGTCGGCTTTATGGCCGATTTTATGTGCTGTAATTGACCGCTTTCCTTCCCGTGGTCAGGACCCACCCATATGCTTGGGTAATACGCCTTTAGATATTTTCCATTGATCGCTTTAGGTAGGACGAATCCATCTAAAGACTCCGGTATATCAATTTCCGTCAATTGACCGATTGATCTTATAGGGCCCTTCCCACGTTGGAGACCATTTGCCGAATCGGTTATCTTTAGACCCAATCGGCAACACGCTTTTCCATACTAAATCGGCTTGATTGAATGATTTAAAAATCACTTTTTTATTATGCGACACAGCAACCCTCTCTTTGTTCCTTTTAAGCCCGATCTAATGTGATCATTTGTTCACCAAATCATCTAGATTGTCCAAAGATCGCTGTTTGTATTCATCGGTGATACCTTATCTTGCTCGTGTAGCCTTATTGAGCCGATGTTGATTTCAGCAGTAAAAGCGGCTTCTTGTCCGTGATACCAACCGAAAAGGTGACAATTTGGTTGATCCGTCTTTGAGATAGCCGATAAGCCCATAAAGCTTCCGATAGTATCGAATGCCATTTCCTTGGTTCTTCCTCAATTCTTCTTTTTATTAGCTTTATCAACGTTTTGTTCGACGATTCGGCCTGTCCGTTGGCCTGAGCGTAGTAAGGGGAGGAGTTGAGCAATTTTATCCCAAGACTTTCCGCAAACCCTTTGAACTCGTTGGACATGAACCACAAGACTCGATCAAGAGTGATCGTTTGTGGAATCCCAAACCGATGGATGATGTGTTCATTTACGAAATCGATTAGTTCCCTGCTAGTAACCTTCTTGAGTGGTACAGCCTCAACCCACTTTGAGAAATAATCTGTGGCTGCGAGGATGAACTTATGTCCTTTGCTGGATGACGGAAATAACCTTCTTGAGTGGCGCCAAAAACGTGAAGGGGGTTTTAGGCCTCGAACACACAAGACAAACACCGGGTTTGCAGAGCGTGCCAGTCGATTTGACCTGAAATCGACAAGGTAGAATTTGTAATTTGACCGAAGCCGATAAACAAGGATCTATCGGCTTTTCGCTAGTCGGCAAGAACCGATTAGGAGATAACTAGATCAACCGGTTCTGATTGATCCGGATACAAGGTAAAAATCGGCTTCGGGAAGGCGATGCGCAACAAAACGAAGCAAATCAAACCTGGGTGAAATCGGCTAAAATCAACAATCGGCGATGCGCAACTATGTTGATTCCGTCGACTTACAGAGAGATCTATGAGGCTAAAACAATGTAAAAGAAAAGCTTGTAAAAAGTAGGTGTGTTGTTGGATTTGATTGTTTCTTGCCGCCTGGCACCCACCTCCTTTTATAACATGCCTGGCCGATCCGAGTTGTACACGGATACGGTGCGTTTATCCGTATCGGCCTATTATCTGATTTCCTTCCTTTTTAGAAAGCGGATTCCTTTCCCGATTCGTTTGATGATTTCTTTCCATGCGAACGCTTCCTTTCCGTCTCGGGCTGATTTCAATACACATCGAATTCCGATGCAAACACATACAATTGCTTTTATCCGATTCAAACCCATTTTGCCATGTACCGAATTTTGGCGCAAACAACACTCAAAAACATGCCCACAAAATAACACAAGAACAATCAACTATATCGACTTCGCAACCCACTCCCAAAACCTGAAAAATAGAGAATTTGTCCAACGGGACAGGAGGCTTCCAACAAGCATATCTTGAGCTCTACAACTCCAAATCAGGTAAACGAGTATATTTTCTCGAACCTCAGGAAATTTCCCATATTTCTCTAAGTATTCGTGAAAATCGATTCGGCCTCTAAAATCCTCTAATCTGCAGTTGAACACAGACTGTACCAATCACGTCACAGATTGAACAGCATTTGGTAAAACGACCATAAATTTTAAACGGTTGAACGAAATTTAGCGATTTTGGTGTCCAATTAAAGGTAATTCGATTACCTACAACTTTCGCGATAGCCAGATACCTAGAAAATGATTCTAATGCCCTCACATCCGCACCCAAAGATCGATGACCTAATCTGCCCGAGGACAGAATGTGAGACATATTTGCAATCTTCCTAAATCCATCTAACCACAGCACCTAAACAACAAATTTAAGCATTATCTTCCCCATCTAACTAGCATCCAATCTCTACAAACAACTTTCCAAAAGCATACATCTTGTAGGCGAACCACTCGATCGACGAATGTCTCCTCTTCGCGGCCCGATCTTCCATCCACTCGCCGGAACCGCCGGAACCGCCGGAAACGCCAAATCCCCGTGGATGAAAAGCTCCCGAACAGCGAGATGGAGGGCTATGAGAGGTGGATCTAGGGCCGGCTAGAGGTGGGGGAGGGGAGGGAGGGAGGGTGGCCTAATGGGGATGGGGGTGGAGGCTAGGAGATGGAAGGGGTGGGAAGACCTAGGGTTGGCAGGAATCCCCCCACCTGGGCCAAAAACCCCCCACCAACGGCTCATCTAATTCCCCCAAGGCCCAAACTAGTCCCCCTAAGGCCCAAACTCCCCTGGACAAGCCCAAACACCCGAAAAAGCCCAAAAAGCGCGATATAAACTCGTACTGTAATGCCACATTCTATATTGTCACATTTTATAATGTCACAATCTTACAATTATTCACGGAAAGGGAGCCGACAGTACATCTATCCCGAGTTCCCGGGATAAGGCTCATTTGTGGAAAAAGATATCAGTATTTTGGGTACTACCTTTTTGGCAGCACCTGGAAGTTCGACACGCAATCGATGTCATGCACATAGAGAAGAACATGTGTGATAGCTTGCTTGGTATCTTACTGGACATACTTGGCAAAACGAAAGATACACTCTAAGCACGGATGGACCTCGAAGATATGAAACTCAGGAAGGAGCTGCATCACAAAGAAATGGATACAGGCAAAAAGTACCTTCCCGTAGCCTGCTACACTCTGAGCAAGAAAGAGAAAATTAGCATTTGCGAATGCTTGCACGGAGTCAAAGTTCCATCTGGTTACTCTGCTAATATAAAGAGACTAGTCTCAATGAAAGACTTAAAATTAATTTATATGAAGTCTCACGATTGCCATGTGATGATGACACAGATGCTTCCAATTGCAATTAGGAGTGTTCTGCCTGAGAAAGTCGAGACCCAATTATCAAGTTGTGTTCATTCTTCAATGCGATTTCATAGAAGACCATCGATCCGTTAAAACTAGATAAGCTGCAGGAAGACGTGGTCCACAGTCTGTGTAGGTTTGAGATGTGTTTCCCTCCATCTTTTTTTTTTGATATTATGGTCCATCTCATTGTTCACATTGTGAAAGAGATGCGGATTTTTGGTCCCGTATTTCTACATCAGATGTACCCTTTCGAGACATTCATGGGGGTTATAAAGAAATATGTTCGTAACCGACATCGACCGGAAGGCTACAGTGCTGATGGCTTGGGAACCGAGGAGGTCATTGAGTTCTACGTTGATTATATGGATCTCAAACCGATTGGTGTGCCTGTATCTCGACATGAGTGGAGTCTACAGAGGAAAGGAACACTAGGCGAGAAATGTTTACGTACTAGCAATCTAGCTTCATTTACACAAGCACATTTCGCAGTTTTGGGACAATAAGTTGTGGTGGCCCCGTATGTCAACATGCTCAAGAACATTCTATCCAGAACCAACCTAGGGAGGTCAGAGGTTTGGCTCATGAGAGAGCACAGAGATAACTTCGGCGATTGGTTGCGTAGACACATGATGCATACAGAGACAGACTGCACTCAGTTGAAAGTGTTAGCTCAGGGACCATCAACTACATTTCGGACATTCCAAGGATACGGTATAAATGGTTTTACATTTTATACAAGGGTATAAGATAAAAAGAGCACCAACTAAAACAACGGTATCCGTATAAATGCCTATGATAGCAATGAAAATAGTCAAACCTACCACTGATTCATAGAAGAGATTTGGGAGCTTGACTATGGACCTTTGAAGGTCCCTCTCTTTCGGTGCCAATGGGTCAGACTTCTAGGGGCATGAATATCGACAAGTACGGTATCACTACTATGGACCTCAAACTCGTCGGATACAGAGAAGAACCATTCGTGCTTGCTAATTCTGTTACACAAATCTTCTTTGTAACTGACTCGGCTAACAAGCAGCGCCACGTGAAAAAGAAGGATTGTCAGAGTTGAGAATGTTGTTGACGAGGAAGAGAACAACCAATTCGATGAGCTTCCCCCTTTCGGAGAGGACGTTGACCTAAGTATCATGGAAGAGAGTGACAAAGCTACGTACATACGCCGCGATCATAATGAAGGTCGAATCGTAGGTTAGTTGTAGTAATGAAATGTATGCTTTCTTTTGTACGAAAGACATGTTTATTTTTTCATATGTAACGATTAATGTAATATATGCAATAATGGAAATTGACGTTATGCTTTCTTTTGATCAAATTGAAAGTTTCACTTAATTGGCCGGAGACTAAAAAGCGAATAATTCTATCGGGGACTCCATCCCAAAACAACTTACTAGAGCTTTATAATGATGTGTGGTCGAAGATTTGAGTGCAAATCTTTAACTTCCTTTGGATTTTTTTTGTGAATTTGACTACATTTGAATTTGTGTCAATTTGACAGCATTTGAATTTGTGTTCATTTTTCAAGCATTATTTGATTTTTGAAATATTAAAACTATTAAATAATTAGAAATCTGGATTTTTATAATTTTAGAACTTGATACAAATTTAAAAAATATTTAAATAAAATTGGTAGATGTTAGGATTTCATAAATTGGCCAGAGCTTATCACTGCCGGTTGTTAATATAACCGATAGTGATTTGGATTATCACTGCTGATTCTTCATATAACCAACAGTGATATTTGCTATCACTGCCGGTTTCTTGTATCAACCGACAGTTATAATAACTATCACTGCTAGTTGGATATACAATCAGCAGTAATATTCTACTATTACTGGCGGTTTGAGGAGTGGGTCGGCAGTGATAAAAATTATCACTGCCAGTTATACTTATGAACCGGTAGTGATAGATTATCACTGCCGGTTGTTGTTGCGAATCGACAGTGATAGTCCACCCCTATAAATTCAAAGGCCACGCTGTCCTCTTAGTTACCATAACCCGCGCCTCCTCTCAGCTATAGTGCCGTCGCTCCCGAGCTCCCCACTGCCTCAGCCATCCCCATCACCTCCATCTCCGTCGCCGTCGCCGCCACCTCCCTGCCATCCCCGTTGCCATCGCCGTCCCCGTCGCCGTTGCCTCCACCTCCCTGCCATCCCCGTCGCCTCCCCGCCATCCCCACCACCTCCCTGCCGTCGCCTCCCCGCCTTCTAGTTCCAACAACTTTGTAATATTGGATTTTTACAGTAGTGTACTATACTACCTATGATTTCATTTCCTTGTTCAATCTTTCAGTGACATAGGAAGCACAATGCAATATGCAACCTATGGTATCATAAATTAGATAGCACCTTGATTAAGTTATAGTGTTTAAATACTTGGTTTTGTAGTTGAGAGTATTACATAGACTTTTTATAAAGTTCAAGCATGTAAAATGGACTTATCTCTACTTATAAATTTATATTATTATATTAAACTCTAGAACAAAACACCGTAGCTACATGTCACCGCCTAGTAGATAAATGTCCCCCTTAATAAACACTTAGGTGTTTGTTTATAGACGGAGATCTTGTAGATACAATTGTTGCGAATCAATGGCTTCATGATTAAATCCTTGTGATGCAATGATAAATGACGTAGTATGATAAATTGTGAAAGTATACAACAATACTTTTTTTTACTAATTTACCATCTTTAATTATCCTATTTATCATATCAGATAGCATCTTTGTGCTCATTGATGGAAAATCATCGAGTACTAGCTTGTAGTCATCAGCATAGAACAATACACTATTTTCTGGCTCAATTCCCTTTTCAGTATCAATCATCATAAACCCTCCAGCATACGGTACATGTGTATAGTTCTCATCGTTTTCTCTTAATTTATAGGGAAGCGTTTCGAGATCCCCAACCATGAATTTTGTTGAATTATTCATAGTTTTATTATCCTTAGTGATATAGCTACTATACCGTCTTTTTTCTCACCTCTTATTAGTCCTACTAGGATTTTTCAAATCAAGAATAGCTTGATACTTTTTGTATAAATTTCCTTTAATAATAACTTCTTAGGAATGATTGTGCCATCATCAAATGTCAGCTTAATTGCAGTCGATGGAGTTTTCATTTAATAATATCATTGTCAGTTTTCATTTTATAAACAAGCATGAACTTTGCCAAAGATTTGCCCTTTGTATGGGTTTTTGTATTTAGATTCCCCCCTACATGATTCTTTAAACTTTTTATGAATAATCTCAAACTGTGAAGAATTGGTGTTAGATGCTAGAATTTGTTTTTTCATTTTTTCTTTCTCTTCTGTGGGGTTTTCCTGCCTTTGTCTTCCTTGGTGGATTTTTTCGTCAGTTCCAAGATTTTGGTTTTGTGTTTGTTCTCTTGACTGACTTGTTAGCACCTAGTACTATCATATGATTTCCCTTCCCCTCGTACAATAACCCATGGTTTAGGACTATGGCTAGGCAGACTGCTGCTTTACCATACCTTCCTTCCGCTCTTGATCCCTATGGAGGGATCATTCGCTCAGAGCATATTGTGAAATATTGAACGTTATGTAGTAGGTACTATCGTATGATTTCCCTTCCCCTCGTATAATAGTATAGGAGATCTGACACCAGGAAGGCCTAGTTCCAAGAAGCTAGTATGCTAGCATTTGGTTTAGGATGTGTAATTGTGTTGGTATACTAGCATTTGGTTTAGGGATGTGTAATTGTGTTGGTATACTTTTTCTGATAAACTTGCTATGTCTGTTAATTTGAAATTTCTAATAATTGTTAGGAATGGCCTCTAATCAGGGACAAGTGCCATAGGGAGTTCCGTCCTCGAATATAGATGTAGGAACGACTAGCCCAACATATTACCTGAACCTACAAGATATTGATATGGACCAACCTGGCGCCACTGTCATGGACCAAGCTGACGCCACTAACATAGGCGAGGTAAAGTATTAGTACATTGTAACTCCCAAAATATGGTAGGGTCAGACGACTAATAAGAAGATCTAATTGCAGGCTCAGATGTTTGATGACTAAGTATTAGAACAAAGGCGACGCGCAAGCCATGGTCCAAACAAGATGCCTAAGGGTGTTCACAATATAGTACAACTCTTGGCAGTCGGGGAACCTATTATACCTGTGTCATCATTGGGCCCATACAAGGCAGCTTGCAGAGTACTTTCTAGGGATAATGTGCCCATCAGCTATAGATCATGGACCGGTCGCCAAGGTGACCAGTGGGTGGTTCCTGATGACCTGAAGGACTTGCTGTGGGACAAGCTAAAAGAAGTATTCCAGTTCCCCCAAGGGTCCAAGTTGGTTGCAAAGAAACGTGCACTATGCATCATGTGAACAGCGTGGAAGAATTGGAAGACGATGCCGAATAAGAACTATGTGAAGAAGAACGAAACGCCAAATTTTGATATGTACCCAAAGATAAGAGAGTTCTGGGAGGACTTTGTGGCGTACAAGAATTGTGAAGAAGCCCAGATAGTTAGTCAGAGGAACAAGGTTAACGCGGATAAAATTATATACCCTCACACACTAGGCACTGGTGGCTACATGAAGAAAATACTTGCATGGGATAGGAGTGAAGAAGAGCTAATCTGCAGGGGCGTCATTCCTGCGACGGCCGAGTTGAGCGAATGATCAAAGCATTGGTTGCTTGGGAGGGGGGCTTCTGTCTCAGAAGATGGCATCTTAAGCTTCAGGAGCGATAGAGCCCAGGAAGTGTCGCGGAAAATAGCAAATGCTCACGTGCAGTCTTCCTAAGGCTTTTTCAGGCCACGAAGGGAGAATGACGAGCTGACTGTTGCCCTGGGTAACAAGGAGCACCCTGGTCGCACCCGAGGAGTTGGTTTGGTGCCATGGAAAGAAGGCTTTCCAGCTGACGCATCGTTGTACAAGCGGTCGAAGAGATTAAGAGAAGATCAACTGGACCATCAAATACAAGATGTTGTGGCAAGAGCGTTAGCGGAACAAAGAGCGGAACTGGATAAGGTTGTTGTCGGGACCCGAATTTGCAAATCCGGACCCTCTGTGTAATCAACACTAGTCCAGGATCACGCTAGTGCACACAGTCTCAACATCGATAAATATCACAATCATACACATCAATAGTAATTAAGTACTTTAATTAAAATAACCAAACTGGTTGCTCGACCTTATGGTCAAGTTACAAGAGTATGCCACACAAGGCGAAAGCTTATTAAAAGAAATAAAATGCAGCGGAACAAAAGCATCAACGTGGCGCCATCCAGTATACCACAGGCAACTGATGTGACACCACGGAGTGTCGTATCTTATAAAATGTGAATGTTGAGGTCAAAAACTTTATAAAATGTGAAAATGGAGGTTAAAACTTTACGTTATGCCGTTTATAGCGTGTTTTTGGGCCGTTTTTGGGTGTTTGGGCCTCTCCGGGGGACTTTGGGCCTTGGGGGTTGAGTTGGGCCTCTGGTGGAAGGGTTTGGGCCCAAGTGGGGGACTTTTGGGCAGCCAAATCTGGCCCCCACCCCTTGGTGCGCCCCCCACTCCCTCTCCCAACCCTAGCCGCCACCCCCTAGCCCCCCCATGCGCCTCCACCCTTCCCCTTCCTCTCCATCTTCCCCCATGGCGCCACCACCCCTCTCCTCCCCTCTCCACCTCCCTTGCTGCCCCTAGGGGAGTTCTCCACCTCACCACCCTGCAGATCCATCCATTGGAGTGCTCCGCGATGAGGAGATCCGATGGATTTGGAAGCAAGGAAGGAGATCGCGCGAACCGGGAGGAGATCCGTTGGGTTTTCGTTCGTCGGGCGAAGGTATGGCATGGGTGATCTATGGGTTGGGTCTAGATGCTGTTCTAGAGGTCGATTTCATGTTTTTAGATCAAGTGGTGGTGCTGTCCATGGGTAGATTTGGGAGAAAACTAGAGTTGCCACGTTCTCTGTTTCGGGCAGATTGAGCAGTCGACCTAGGGTTTGGGTTTTCACCATTTTAGAGTTGGAATTTGGTCGGCCGCCTGTTGAAGAAGTTGTAGGTAATTTCAATACCTTTCAGTGGGTATAAAGAACGTCCAATTCCGCCTAGCTGTTTGAAAGTTATGCTCGTTTTACAGAACATGTTAAAAACTGTGACATGATTGGAATAGATCACGGTATTTTGTAGATTAAGCAACATTAGAGTCCGAATCAGCTTTTCCATATACTTAGAAAAAGTTAGGAAATTTCCTAAGCTACGCGAGGATGTACTCGTTTAATCAACTCGGAGTCGTAGAACCCGAGTTATGCTCGTTGCAAGTCTGCTGTCCTGACGGGACAGAACCTCTGTTTTTGGGTTGTGCGGGTAGTTTGCGAAGTCGGGGTAGAAGAGTGTTTGCGTATTGTTTTGTGGGCATGATTTTGAGTGTGTGGTGCCTATGTGCAGGTGTTGTGACCCCGGGGGTGCCCTCTACGTCTCGCCAATCCGTCGCCCGTGGTTGAGGCAAGTGTATTGGAATGGGTAGCGGGTTGTAGTTTGCTAGTTTTGTTGAGTTGAAATTGAATATATGATATGTTCATATGCCATGCTTTAATGTTTGCCATTGATATGATGAATATGCTTATTATGTTATGATGCCATGTGTTAATGTACAAAGTTATTTATGATGTTGGCATATTTGCATACATGGCATGATACATGGCCCGGGCGGTGAGAAAGTCATAACTAGTCCGGGGAAGGTCGGTGAGAAAGTTATGAATATTCCGGAGAGCCAATGAGTAAGTCCTACATCGTGATTCCATCCACCGCGGTGTATGGAAGCGAGGAGTAGGCACCCTCCATCTTCGGGATGGAAGGGGGGAGAGGGTGCACACCGATGGGTGTGTACTCAACCATACCGGTATGAGTTTCCAGGAGATATGTGCATCGCATTGCATTGCATTGCATTGCATTATATGAGGATGTTAAATGATGATGATATATGATGATGTCAATGATATGCTTACACTATGAATGAGATGTGTATCATGTCGTATGTGAAAAGTGGTGATGAACGTATTGGAATATATTTTCTTGTTCCATTGCAATATACTTGCTGAGTGATGAACTCACGCTTGTGTTTATGTGTTTTTCTTAGGTACCATGAAACCGGCATGCGGGAAAGGGAGCTAGTCACACGTCATCACTTAGCATCACACATATAAACAATGACATGTTCTCTCCTTTAGTTGTGATGGTTAATTCACTGATCTAAATTGTGGTTTTGATGCTTCGTTGGTTGTCATGAGTAAATGATTAGGCCATATTTGACATCTGATGGATAGACTTATATCTTTAGTTGTATGGAGGTTGAATTTCCGATTGGTCATGTTATTGCTATCGTTCATTATGCTATCTTGACATGTTAATATTATTGTTGCTTCAATTCATGGAAAAACAAAGGAGATGCTGCCGAAATTTTCGGTATTAGCATTTGCTCCTTTGCTGTAATTTACTTGTAATTGTGGTATTTAGAGGTTGCTTAGTCTATGTTTGGTAGCATTCGGGCATATTAAATGCCAGGGTGTTACAACTAACTGTGCTCGCTCCCTAGGTAGACGGCTCTTCCTGAAGTTCTTCCTCCAAAGCTGGCGTCGCTTCTCCTTCAACTGGTGTTGTATTATTGCAAGGGGTGAGTACTTGGTACTCAGCAAGTCAAGCACGGAATGCAAACTAATATTCTACATGCATGGCTTAGTACAAGGGATGCTCCATGGTTTATTTGCAATAAACAACATTTAACAAGTAGCATAAGTAGATTTGAAAGCAGTAAAAGTAAATGGTAATATCAATAACTTTTCCAGGAGTTAAGTAAACATTCTTCCTTTCCCAATCCACATTTCCATCAACGTCATCAGTAAACCCAACCAAACTTTTCAAGTCCAAGTTGTTTTCATGAAAGTCTAACCCTTGTCTGTAATCCCCGAGCAATGTCCAATACCGTGGACTCGGCTATTCGAATAGGTTGTACACTCTGCAGAGGTTATGCACTTTACCCACAAGATACAGTCAAACACCACAAAGGCGAGTGATCGTAACAAAGCATTTCAGAGACCGCAAACTATACAAGTGAACCTCTCCGGCTTTTGTCATATACCATCCATTCCCTTAACAGAGGTGAAGTATGGGACCGACATACCGTTGGACGGGTACCATGCCATAGCACTGGTACGCTCCCCTTTCAAGCTACACAAAAGGTGTAGTTGACACCCCGAGGTACCACATGCAAGTTAGTAGTAACTTACTCAACTAGGTCCGTCCCATTACAGACATGTGGTTGCACGTTTGACTCAGATCAAAGGCTTGCAAGGTTACGTCCTTAGGGTGACCAGGGCAAGACTACTCGAAGAACCAAAACGACATCCCCGGTGCCACTCATGGCCCACCGCATCATTCTTGCCACTTGCCCCAGTCTAAATCTATTTATCAAACCCGGTTGATTACCATGCACCACGTTCCATCAACAATCACAACACAATGATACTTCTCCAAAACATTTGATTGTCCAAAATCATGCCATGTGCACGTAGCAGGTCTAAGCAATATACTACGACGGTCTAAGTACCCAATGTTGGCAATTTACTAATGTCCAACAAAATTTTCCATAACTAGGGTGACAAGGGTTCATGGCACATAATTAAATAACCAAGGTGTCATACTGCAATTTGGCATTTATCTAATTCCCAGAAATAATTAAAACAATTGCTAAATAAACTAGCATGCAATAATTTAAATCAAACTAATTTTCAAGGATAGGAGCAATATGGTCAAAGCATAACTTGCCTTCAAAAAGTACTTGCTCTTGGTCCTGAGCTGGCTCCTGGGTCAAAACTTCACCTTCCAAGCCTTCGGGGACTTCAACGTCTACTCGTAACGCATGCAAATAGCAATAAATAATTAAACAGTGGACAAAAAGTGTCCAAAAATTCAAATAAACTTCATAAACAGAGAGAGCATATTTTTATAAATTTTTAAAAATTTGAATCGTCCAAATCGGAGTAAAAACGCAAAAGTTATACCCGTTTAAAGTTTGAAAAATCAATTAAATAAATAATAACAGAGAAAACTCATGTCCAAAAATTAAACAAAATTCACCATTATGTACAGCTTAATTTTATAAAAATTTAAAAATTAGAATCACCCAAATCGGAGTTAAAATGCAAAAGTTATAAGCGTTTGAAGTTTGAAAATTCAAATAAAAGAATAAACCGAATTAATTCATTTATTTTTCTATTGAAAAATCCGATTTATGACGTCAGCATGCGTCAGCCGGTCCATGAACTTGGTCCACGGCTTGGGCGCGGTCCACCGTGGACCGGCCCACGGGTTCACGTTTCACTGACACATGGGACCCACTACTGACGTCAGCACGGCTCGGCCGAAGGACGGCTAACACGCGGGCCCCACTGTGACGTCAGCATGATGTCATGGATGACGTCATGGTGCCGTTGGGCCAGACGCTGACACACCGGCCCCACGCTGACGTCACGCGTGATGTCAGCGACAACCGGGCGCGTCCGCGTGGACCGCGCCGGTTCGGCTCCCATGCACGTGGCACGATCTGGGTCGTTGGCTTGAAATCCAATGGTTCGCATGAGTTAGGGTTTGGGTCGGGTTCGGTCTGGCACAGTCTGGCTCGGTCCGGCGTTGTAAGCGGCTCGGTCCGGCGCGAGTTGGGCTCGGTCCGGCGTTGTTGCAACGTGGCCTATTCTAAGGCGTTGGATCTAAATCTGACGGCTAGGATGGGATCTAAAACCGAAACGTGAAATCGAACGGGGGTGACGTGACTCACCGTGGCTGTTGGATCTGGATCGGACGGCTGACGGAGCTCGGGGACGGCGATGGCGACGCGGTGGCTTGCGGCTGCCAGAGACGAAGACGATGACGAGCCCCGCGACGCTTCGGGCACGTTCCGGTGAGGTGAATGGTCCCCCCCGACGCGTCTCGTCACGACGGTTCTGGATCTGGGCTTGTCCACGGCGGAGGACGGCGGAAGCGGTGGGAAACGATGGAAACCCGCGGCGGAGCGCTAAACTAACTTCGGCGAGCGATTGCGGAGTGGCTACGGCGGCTTGACCTCGACGACCTAGGGCTACGGGTGCGCACGAAAGAGGAGAGCACGATGGTGGCGGCGGCTCATTAAATAGTGCCCTCGGCGTCCGTGAAACTCGCGGAGAACGAGGCCCACCTGGCTGCGGCGGCGGAGTCCGACGAGGACTCGGAGAGGTGACGTGGCTGCATCCTAGCCGTCCGCATGGCACGATCGACGGTTGGGATCGCGCAGGTGCAAGCGGATCCGGTCTGATCCCCACGTGGGTGACGTGGCTTGATGCTGGCTGTTGGATCTCGATCCAACGGTCGCACGGGTTAGGGTTTGGTTGGGCTCGGTCCGGCTCGACCGTGGCTCGGGTCCGACTCGGGCTCGAGTCTGACTCGGGCTCAGTCGCTTGAACAGTGAAACCCATTAGGGTTTTTCCAGCTATTTAATAATTAAATAAATTCCTAGAAATTCAAATAAATCGATAAAAATAGCAAAATAATTAGAAAAAATTCCAGAAAAATTCTAGAAAATACTTTGAGACATTTTGGACTCAAATAAAATATTTCCAACAAAATTTTATTTATAACTTTTGATTCTTTAATTATTTCAAAAGAGAATAAATTCAAATTAAATCCAAATAAATCCCAGAAAATTTCAAAAACTCTCAAAAGTGTAAAATAACATTTAAATATATGAAAAGCAAAAGTTGGGGTGTTACAGTTGTGGAGCAAGCAGTAGAGAGAGCTCTTAGCTCACGACCGCCACTCGATGACAGCCCTCGGAACTTCAATCACGGTGTTCATAAGAGCAGCTACGCGTCCACAGGGATCCCTAAAGAGCCTGGACTCCATTTTCCAGTGGATGACATCACAGAACCGACACTGTGAAAGCTGCATTTGTCCGCACATGGCATTACCTTCAAGGTGGCTGATGGCAGGGCTTGGTCATGCGACTCCTCGTAGGTTCTACACTGCCACCCGACACCGCTTGGATTTGCGAGGGTCGAAGTGGACAGTGTTGTCCGACAATACCGCAAAATGGAGGTAGAGATCCCTAGCGAGGACGGGAACAACAAACGTGGAGAAAACGAGCATGGCTTCCTCGTATGGTGCAAGAGCTTGATTATGTTTGGCTAAGACGATGAGGACGACAAAGACGACGACGACGACGACGATGATGATGATGCTCAGGCGCACAGAAACCTGTCGCCTACGAAAAGCCCAGCTCCTCCGTCGGCACCAGCCAGGAAATGTCCGTCTCCTCCGCCGGCACCAGCTAGGAAAAGTTCGATTTGAACATCAGCACTATCTTGAAAGTCCGCACCGTCTCATAGCAAATCTCGATCATATTTGAAGTCAGCACAACCTCATAAGAAATTACCAGCCGAGATGTCTGAAGAATAACGGAAAAAGGAAATAAGCGCCTAAGTAACATCTCACTTCAAAAAGGGGCCATCACCTAAGAAGACTCAAGTTGATGCTAATGTGCAGAAGTTTTTCTTGAGTATGGCAGAACTCAAACAGAAAGGGGTGGCTTCTGAACCTTCCAAAATGTCAGACTACGAGTGCATCTCTAGATTGCAATACTTGAAGGCGGCTAGTGCCGACGTGTTGAAATCGCAAGTTGAAAAAGATGTGCTGAACAACTTCGTGGTCACGAGGCGGTCTAAGGTGGAAGTTCTTTCTGGGGTCATCGCTGGTTGAACCAGCTCATTTAGACCAACTAACAACACAATTGCAGTGCGTCCATCAGTGGTACATGTAGCAATGCAAAAATAGTATGGAGGCACTCCCAGTCAGATACAAAGAATCGGATTTTCACAATGGGGATAATACCTTCTGGGTGTTATTCATCGAATTGTATATGTTGTACCAGCAAGATGCCCTGGACACGAATATACTCAGAGTGTGGACTTTGTAAGTTTCTATTTATATTATTGTATATTCCTGTACCGTTTAACTTTATGTCTAACCTCTTTCTTATATATGTAGAATTGAGATACAGACATGTAGAAGAAATGGCAATGAAAACTTATGATTTCTCGATCCAGGTATTGCCAACGAGAAAATTGTCCTGCAAGAACTAAAATTTGTTGAAGACTATTTATTTAATACTTTCTTGAAGCTGCAATAAAAAACCTCTATACTTTTAGCCTATAACTTTAAGTACGTATTACCCTATTTCTAATATATTTTTACTATTTTTGCGTGACACAATGTGGGACTAATAGGCTATGTTAACATAAATGATCAAGTTTCACTGGGTCCTCCTCGTCATTGAGATAGATGCTAGCAGGATTTTTGTCTTGGACTCGATGAGAAAACCCCTTGATCTGTTGTAACATCCCCAATTTCGGTCTTTCGCCAAAAACTAATTTAAAATAATTAAATTCAAAATTTGGTTTTTCTTCGGTGTTCTAATTAACCTGGCATCTTTATCCTTCCGAAATTGGAGATCATTCCTTCACCGTCCGCAAAGTCGAATTTCCTGAATTCCGGCCTTACCCGGAATTTCACCCGCGTTCCAAAATGCTCCAAAAATCTCAAAACCCATTGCATTAGGTTTCAAATATTCCAAAACATTTTTGAGAATATTTCTAAGATTTTTGGAACTTCGTTGCTATTTTATCTATCGCGTCATTTCATCAAATTCAGTTTATTCATCCCGGAATTGTCTAAGTTCCAAAACTCATCCAAATTCAGTGAAACCAATTTTATTGGCTTCCAAATATTCTCTAGTATTTTTAGGAATTTTGTTGGAATTTTTAGACCTTATTTGCTATTTTATCTCGCACGTGTTTGTCTCTTCATAACTATCGGCCAATGAGGAAGCGACACATGGCAGGCACTGTACGTGCTTCTTCTCCAACCGAGCAGTTACAGAGAGGAGGAGCTCTCACCTCCCATCAATGGCGCCTCTACTTTAAACACCCATAACTTCCTCAATAATGCTCCAAATCGCGACCTGCTTGAACCGTTGGAAAGAGGGAGACGAGGAGATCCCATTCCTGCAGTCCATTCACCTTCATTCACACCGGAGATGACTTATTTGGGGAGAAACCGAAATGCATTAAATTGGTGATTGCTCAGCCATTTCTTCATCATTCTCTGCGATTCCACTCACAGCCACTCCCCTTCATTTCTTCGGAAACTCGAGACAACCGACGCCGGTCGCCGTTCGTCGACATCACTGCGACAACTTTTGCTCCGGTAAGCCAATTTGAAATCCGTCTGCGTCACCATGTTCGTGTCATCGCCACGAGCAAAAGCCCTCAATCGATTTCACTTTTCGTTCTAGGACAACGATGAATTTCGCCTTTGAAATCTTCGTTTGGAGCTCGATTTTTTGTCAATTACTTTCGATCCGGTGAGCTTCTCTCGAATCCGACCACACTGTTTTACTCGTCTCGTCGAGCCCTACGTGATGCTCCTTTTAATTTTGCAAAATCCAATGTCTTTGGTATGTTTTCGTCGTCGGCATGGCCATGGGCACCGCCGTTCCGGCCATCCTCATCGCCGGATGCCTAGCCTATTGCGTTCCTCGGCCGTGGACTGCCCCTTTCCCTATTCTCGGCCGCCCGTGCTCGAGCAGGCCCGCCGCCGTGTGCCATGGCCGGTCGGCCGAAGCCAGCCGCGCCGCCGCCTCGGCCTCCTGGCACAGCCAACCGGCTAGCCGCCCTCCCCGCCAGCCGTCTTGCCGGTGCCCCTAGCCGCCCCCGTTTGGCCCTCCTCTCGTCGACCTCCTCCGGCCAAGCCGCTCCAGCTCTGACGTCGCCAGCTCGCCACCGCTCCATCCCGCCGCCCGCCGCTGGTCGCCGGCCCTCCACCTCGCCGGCACATGGGGGCTTCAAGCTCCCCTGTTCTTGCCTTGTGGGGAAGAAGGCTTCCCTCCATGACAAGGGGGCCCCACACGTAATAGAGAGAAAAGAAATCAAGAATTCCAGGAAAAAGAAGATTCCCAAGAATATTCCTCGTTTTCCTATTTTTTAACATTTTCAGATTTCGAACGCTCATAACTTTGTCGTTCGAACTCCAAATTGATCCGTTCAAATTCATAATTTCATCTAAATTCAAGATCTACCTGCCATTATAATTTTTGTAATTTTTAGATTTTATTTATTTTATTTTATTTATTTGGTTGTAACGTTTTGCGCGTAGCCGAAGAGTTTGCCGGAACCTCCGACGCCATCGCTGACCCTTAAGACTTCGAGACTTCCGTCAAGACTGAAGGCAAGTCTCCTTGACGCATGTTGATCCCATGATTTATAAATGTTTTACAATGTTTCACAAATTGCATTGCTATTTATATAAAAGGATGATGTTAACGTTAGGTTGTTAGTTATACCTGTTGTTTATGTCTCCTTGATATTGTTATCCATGATCCTTTGTCGCCATAGCACAGTAATCCACCATAATAAACACTTTTGGGTAAATACTCTTTGATTAGGTGAACAATTCATTAGATGACATTTTGAATGGATCAGATAGTATAGAATGAGAATTGGAGTTAGAACTCAACTTGATGGGAGTCAAATGAATATTTATGTTGCAGGTGTATGTTTTGCAAAATCTCTATATGAATGGTGATAATTAAGATATTGAAGAGTTGAATTGTGATAGCAGTTCGCAATATAATTAGTATGGATTGGGGTAAAGTTGGAAGATGTATGATATCAAGAATAATAGTCGGTAAATTAAATAAATAATATTGAGAATCATACTCGGTGGTTTAGTATATGGTTTTGTGAGATATCATTCGTAGATGATAAGATTGATCACCGTATGAATGAAGATTTGGGTCTAGAATCAAATTTGAGTGGTGATACCTTGAACATTAGTGTTCGTGGAAATTGTGTAGGACGCCTTGGGTTGATAAAATAGTATCAAAGAAGATTTGGAGTTAGAAAATATTATGAGTGAAGTAAATTGGATTAATAGAGCTTGTTAGGAAAGATTTATTTCAGGGTTGATTAAAAAATGGATGATTATTGAAATATGGTCGCGCGATAATCATTTATGTGGAAATCTGAATAATGCAGAATGGGTGTGATTTACTTAGTCAATTTGGTATCATTGTTTATGGAAACCATTATAGTCAATGAATTAATGAAATCTTGGATTTATGGAATCTTTCTTGAAAGATGCTTGTGGATGAGATTATGAATTATTCTTTGTGAATTAAGTATATTAGAAGATTAATTGATTATGGATGTTGGATAAACAATAGTGTGACTTATATTTTGAGGAGACTATTTCTTATACAATAATGTTAGTAGCTTAGCATGATTTTGGAGTCATGATGGCACATGATATACACTTTACTTGTTGGAGTACTAAATTGGACTGTATTATATAATGCCATGATAGTACTGGAGATCTTGGTGATTTCATGAACTTTGGAGGTTACAGAATTGATTATAATAATCTTTATCAACGCTGAGAATTAAAAATTATAAGTAAGAAGTTGGTGGAATAGAATAGTTCGGTAGAAATGCTTAGACTCGCAATCGGTCAGTATACACCTATGGGTGGGAATTTCTTATAACACTTGAAAACTTGTGTTGGAAATTATAGGCAAAAAGTATTGCCATTGGTTTACAAAATAAAAACAAAATAAAATGATTTAGACTTGGGCGAAATGGTTTGTCCGGAGGGTGCGGATAGAGCGCTGGTCCTGGTTTGTGCAAGTACCGCCCCAAGTCAATTAAGGATCGACGCTTATGACTGTTTCCATTCTAAGCATTACCGTACATCCACATGCCCATTATGGGTACGACCTGGCTGAATAATTTGTAGAAACCTAACTTAGCCTCACCAGATGGTGGAATGTGAGTGCCGGATAGAGGCAAGACTGTTTTTCTCACACGGCGCAAGAGGGGGCTTCTGTACTGGGTGGATAGAACCCTAACAGCGGTGAAACCTCAGCGGGTGGGTCGGGTTAGGCGTATACATTGTAAAGGCCTTGTCATGATATCTCTGCCGGCACACCTAAGGAAGTGTGCTAATCGCGTGGCACTAAGAGAATATCATGTCTTGTGGGTAAAGCTGTACACCTCTGCAGAGTTAAAACTATTCGAATAGCCGTGCCTACGGTCAAGGGCAAAGAGAAGAATGCTTTCATATTGGTAGACTTTTATTTTTGTTTTAAAAACTGATCTTTTGGGATCCGGGAGTGGTTAGAACTCTTGGGTGTGCTTCCGGCGGCTAGAGCCAGGTAGGTAGATTGAACCTATTTTTATGAGCCATGGCAGATAGAGCCATGTGGATGGATTGAATCCTGATCTTTTTGAGTTATGGCGGATAGAGCCTGTATACTAGTGATTGGTGGCTAGAACCTTCACTAGAGTATTAAATAATTTCAACTGTACAATTAATTGTTAAAATGGCTTTGTGAAAATTATTATATGTAAAGTTTTTGAAAGTGTTGCTTTATGCAAAAGAACCATATAAAGTCGTCTTTGGATAGCCATGCATTTGCATCTTTCCCAGACTTGCGGAGTACTTTATGTACTCACATGCTACATTCTAAACATATCTCAGAAGTGATTGAAGCTGTCAAAGGAATCTCCAAGGACTAGGACGCGCTCCCCACTCAATTGCCTGTAGGCATATGGATGGGTCACCACTTGGTGTTATCGTCTTCCGCTGCAGTTATTGAAGTTGTTCAGCCTATAAAGGCAGTAATGGTAAACCTCAACCATAAGGTCTTTGCTTTTATTTGGTGTTATTATTATTTGGTTACATGTAATCGTGATATGGTTGTTGATTCATCACTGTTTGACTGTGTGTACTAGCTACTGATCTGGGACTAGTATAGAAAAACACAGGGGATTCCGGATAGCCGATCCGGGGGCCTACATCTGTGTCAAGACTTTTGGGACATGATGAACAGGTAAACTCGATCGTTGCGTTATAGCTCTAGTAATATTCCATTCTATTGCATTTAACCTTAATTACTATTTAAAATTATTCACAGGGCATTCACACGATATTGCAAGAAAAGTCCTCGGCATCGTCCCTACTAGAAAGATTTCCAAATAATAACAGATTTTCCATGCATGAGATAGGACCCGGGAAATAATTTATGCGCATACTACGTATGTACAAATATGCATTCAATTGTGACGGAGAGTGTCGGCTATAACGAAGCCATGGTATATAATTACACATTGATCCCTACTTTTCTTTCATTTAACATATATCATCATTAATTTAATTTCTCTTTTCTTCAATAACAGCACTCAAGGTTGAAAACCAATAAGTTACTGCTAACAAAAGTTTTAACAGTTCAAGAGCAGATGGCTGGTTTCTTTCACGATGAGATCATCAATCCAAACGGCGAGTTCCATGAGTAACTTTAATTCAACTTGAGTCATTAAAAAATCAAAGTGGATGAGATGTACTCACACTAGACTTGTAAACAGACTATTGTAAAAACTAAATATTGTGATGCTTTAATATATTTGAATGACGATTTAACAATGCTTTATATACTATATATTTGAAGGCAACATATCCTGTGCACACAGGGTTTTCCGTGTACACACCGTGCACATCACCTAATAAAAGTCATGTAAAATTCTGAAAAAAATTGTAGATGTACTTCGTAGATTATTCTACCATATATAAAATTGCAGGTTCAAATTCAATACATATGCAGAGTTATAAAAAAGAGAAAATCTCTGGTATGAGGGGAAGTCATACCGGAGCCTGTCGGGATTGAAACACCAGTGAGGGAGAAAGTCGAGCTTGAGCCGCTTGGTTGTTGTCGACGTGAGGGCGAAGCGCACCCAGCGGTCGACGCTGGCGGCATGCTGCTCCCGCAAGTAGGCGAACTTCACGGTGAGGGTCTCCAATGCTGTGTCGATGTGGTGCCGCAACATGATCGTGTCCACAAGGCGGTCAAACTCCGTCGTGACCTCTTCTTGCCGATGCTGAGGGATAATCAGAGGCATGTACTCTTCGTCGCCGGTTAGTTCATCATCATCAGTTTCTGGGTATAGTCATGGGAGACGTAGATTGTCCTCGTCGAATATCAGATGGGGACGGCTCCTCCAAACGCGCAGCAAGGTAGAGCACGACGCGCACGCTCGAGCTGCGTCCCTCATGGGCAGGCATGATAATATCCCGCACAGAATGTCATGTTCAATTCAATAGTACAGGTGTTAGAAATAGTGGTGCCCAAAACACACACACACAGTTATATTAGAATAGATATATAATAATGACATCTATAACAATAGCAGACAGACATTTGGATGACGCTAATTAGACCTAGCTAGATGAAATTTGCAAATTTGCGACCTAATCTGGTATCGAATTGGGGAAGGAAATTCAGTATCCGATTAGATTCGATCGATAATGCTATTGGGTAGTTAGTATATATTGGATTCGGCAGCAAAATCGGGAGAGCTAATGTCCGATCCAATAACATCGGTACGTGGATGGCTACATAATTATCTTGTCAGATAATTGGAATAATGCCTACGCCTCCGCCCGTTTCCGCCGCGGCCTCCGCCCGTCATCGCTGCAACTAACTACCCACACCCATCGTTGCCGTGGCCTGCCGCTGAAAGGAGCCACCGCTTCTGTCGCCCGCGGCCTGCTACCGCTGCATAGAGCCGCCCCCTCTGCCTATCGCCCAGGCTCACCGCCGGGTGCCCCAGCCTGTAACCATCGCCTCCGCTCGTTGACGAGGCTCGCCGGCGAACCGCCTGTCACCCGGCCCTCCGTGCCGTGTGTTTGTGTTTCTGTGTTAGCGGCGGCTAGGTGTGAAAACGGGTACGTTGGATACAATCGGATAGTAGGTGATCCCATATCATACCCTAATTATTTTTACTTGGATACGGTTTGGATACGGATAGTTAAAAATCGGGTACAGACACTGATACGGGTAACGGGTATCTATAAAAGGGTAGAAAACGGGTACCATATAGTATACAGACAGGCATAATACGGATATCGGGTAATTAGTCGGATAGTATGTGAATTGTGTAGCATTAAAATTTGTGATAAAATAATGCAACCAAAGCATATACCAACACAAATAATACAAAATATACGGTCGAACTAACGCGTCAAAGAGCATAAACCATATAACATATTAACATAGCACTAGCACATGACAATTGACAAGTTACATACAATATATGCCATCTTCATATAGCAGTCCATACAATATATATAGCGCCATATATATATTAGTTCCAAATCTCACATGACTCACATTAATGGTCCACAAACTTGATCAACACTGCATATAGTCCGTGCACACATATCATCTAAGAAAAATAGTCCACAAACTTGACCAACATAGCACATAGTCCATGCATACACATCATCTAAAAAAATAGTACATGCAACAAAGTAGTCCAATGCAAAAGATGGTGATAGAGTTTAAATCACACAAAATAGTACATCCTCCACCCGCTACATTCAAGCTTGCTCTCCTCATCTAAAATAGTTAAAAAAATATATTAGTACTTACTAACAAAGACATATAACACATATACAAGATAAAACAAACCATTTTTCAAAGCACTCAAGTGACAACATCATCCTCCACCCCCATTGCATTCACGTCATCAATAATGGTTCCAAGCTTGCTCTCTTCATCTAACATAGACAAATATATTAGTACTTATCAACAAAGATATATCATTAATGCATGAATAAAAACACAGACATGATAAAACAAACCTTTTTCCGAAGCAACCATCCAATCCTTTGTACAAACCAAGGCCTCAACCATTTCAGGATTAAGTCGACTATGGTATGTATCAATAACACGTCCATCGGCGCTAAATGCTGACTCCGAAGCAACCGTAGACACTTGCATAGATAACACATAACGGGCAAGGCGAGAAAGAATAGAAAAATTTGTCGTTTGGCCTTTCCACCATGATAGGACATCGAATGCAACATTGCCGTCATTCAACTTCAATAATCCCTCATTCATGTACAACTCCAACTCTGATATCTTCTGTTCATTGCTTGTGGATTGATATAATACCTCAATATCAACCTCATCCTCTTCCTCATCAACCAACAAGCGTTCACTTGAATTAACAACAACCCCACTCTCTTTAAAGCTAGAAGCCTTATTGGTTGATGTTAAATTGTAGCTTGATGAATAAAATACAAATAATTCATTCACAACATTCATGAACTCCATCTTCTCAAACTCGACAAGCTCATGCAAGAACATTTTGCTTAGGCACAACTCAACCATTTTGTGTTTATACGTTGGATCAAGAAAGGCTACCACTACCAAAGCCATATTGTTCATTTCCCAATACTTCTCAAACTTATCTTTCATACTTTGGGCCATACTAAAAATAATGATATCACTACTCTCACACCATTTGGTAATACCTGTAACACCCCGGCATGCCCCGTGCCCCAAATGTTACACCCTCAAGCACAACCATCACAAGACACGAGAGAGTAAAAGGAAAACAACCTAAACATGCTAGTATGTTGCCAAGTTCACTAAAAATTTCGGAAGTACCTTCCCTAATTCTAGGACATCCACTCAGCAGACAAAAGACAGAATACTCAATCTAATAACCACCACCACCACTACAACAACAACAGGTCATGGTATCCATTAACCGTCATGACCCACTAAGCACATACAAGGGGTCATGGTATCAACTAACCATCATGACCCTAATAAGATAATCAACTACGCAGAGTATCCAAAAGACGACCACAACACACAATAAGGGAAGCTACAAATATAAACATCACAACCAGGGATTTAGAAAGTTAGAACAACATGCCATCAACTACATACATTCTAACTACTCAAAAGCAAGTATTCTACCACTAACACCATAACCATAACTACTGCACTATTCTAACTATGTTAAGTTTTTGTGAGTGAAATGCTATCCCATCTCCCAAAATACCGCTCTGGAGGTAAAATAAAACAACAAAGCACAAGCGTGAGTTCATCACTCAGCAAAGTGTAATGCGTTAGTTAAACAAGTTGTAACAAGTAATATGCATAGTTACACCAAGACTTGTAATTATACAAGGAAAAGAATACAATTACTCATCATTGTAACTCATCAACTGCATTTCTTTCATGATATGATGCAACACGTACGCTTATGAATGCAACTTTCTTTAGCTCATACCAGTATTGCCAAGTGCACATCCGTCAGTGTGCACCCTCATTCCCTTCCACCCCGTGGAGGGTGCCTACTCTTACTGACTCACTCCCGTACAACCACGTGTATGGGACTCGTGGTAGGACTTTCGTGTTCACTATGTGTGAACACAGAGGCCCGCATCAAAATGGGTCGCTTCTTCCATTATGAATGCAATTATGCAATTGACGTGAATACATTTGCAAACATCATTCATTTTTACCACTTGCATAGCCATAATCATTATGAAAGCATCAACTAAATTTCTCATTGGCCATATATGATCCTTCATTCTAGACTAAATAAAGTCATAAATAAAATCATGGCAAGACATCACATAATTTCTATAAAATAGATTAAATCACAAATATGAGCAATTATTTAGCTATCACGCGAACTTGACACACTATACTTGCCTCAGCCACGAGGCGGGGTGGTGAGAGGAAGAAGCCGCACCCGAGGTTACTTCACCTGAAAAGGAACCACAATCGCATACACAACTCAAAAACTATACAAGTTCAACTTCATAATGCGCAACTACACCCTGAACCCTAATAAGCCAAAAACAGCCCCAAAATTTTGATCCGGGACAGCAGGCGTTCAAAAAAGCGTAACTCCTAAATGGCTAGACCAAAATTCGCATTCTTGTACTATAAACGACCACAAGAGGATAACTGTAACGTCCCAAAAATTTCTTTTAATATATTTAGTGTGGTTCGGCGATTATTTGTAACTTTCCGGAGTCTACTTGGAAGCCTCGCGAGTAAGTCGGATTCGCGTTTATTAAACTAGTCATATTAAATAAAGATAATGCATTTTCAAATAAGAAAAAAATCTAAAATTTTGTTGATAATTAAGATAATTGGTGGACGAGAGTGTTCGCTTCAAATATTTTTGAAAAACATGTTATATAACGTAAGTCGTTGATTTTACAAAAATCGGTACATGTGTCTGATTCACTAAAAGAATTTTTACGAAAAATCTATACGTCGAAAAATCGCGAAACCAACTTTGTTAAGTTCCAAATAGTTCCTAATATTTTAGAGGAATTTTTTTCAGGATCTCTGGAACCTTTCAGATTTTTTTTTTGCTAAACGCGTTTCAAGAGCATGTATGCATGTATAGGTATATGCATATATCCGTATATGCATGAAGTCTTGGACGTGCGCATTTCCCTGGCCGTTCCCTGTTTATTTGCAAGGAAGGAATAAGTAGCGTCATTCCCTTTGATTCGTTCTTTCCAATTTTCTTTCCATCACGTAATGCATGAATGCATATGGAAACCTTCCTTGCCTGTGCGTCCTTTCCTTGGTTGTGCACATGAATGCAGAGGAAACTGATTGCCTCCTCCGTGTAGTAATAGAAATTCATTATTGCAGCCGTTTCCTTCTTGCGTGGCCACGTTAAGGAATGGCCTTTTTTTTCTCTCCCTGGGCGAGGCTCTATCTTTCCTCCTTCTGGTACGATTACACCAAAGACAATCTTCCTGCTTATCCTCCTTTACAACCACGCCTTCTTACCTCCTTGGCCGGGTGACCGCGCACCTTCTTCCGTCGCCTCACACCGCCGTTGCCGTCGTCTACGCCGCCGCCGCCGTAGTCGCCATCGCCGTCGCCGTTGCCAATGTCGTCATCACCGTTGTGTACTGCCGCCGTCTTGTCGCCGTCGCCGCCGGTTATGTTGGTCGCCGCCGCTGTAACACCCCAAAATTTTGCTTTTCTTAAATTCATGTGTGATTTGGCACTTTGGTGAATTTTTGGAATTTTCTGGAATTTATTTGGATTTATTTGAATTTATTCCATTTTGAAATAATTAAAGAATTTAATTTTGCAAATAAAATTTTGTTGGAAATATTTTATTTGAGTCCAAAATGATCCAAAGTATTTTCCAGAATTTTTTCTGGAATTTTTCTGAGTCATTTGCTATTTTTAATGAATTAAATGAATTACTGGGAATTATTTTAAATATTAAATCGCTGGAAATTCAACTCGGGTTGAGTACTGTTCATCCGACCGAGTCGGAACCCGAGTCGGACTCGAGTCCGACCCGAGCCAGTTGATTCGATCAAACCAGCTCAAAACCCTAATCAATCCCAACCGTTGGATCAAGATCCAACGGCTGAGATCCGCCCGTACCGGGTCGAGCCGTGTCCGACCCGAGCCCGTTCACGCCGTGCGATCCCAGCCGTCCATCTGGACACGTGGACGGTTCCCAGCCATCGTCTCCGATTCCGACTCGGGCACGAACGGCTCCGCCGTGTGGGTCTTGACCTCCGGGTTCCGCGCGAACGCCGAGGCTATTTAAAGCCCCGCCCCTCGTCAGAGGATCGCCACTCGCCCGCACTGCTTGCTCCTAGGTTTCGCGCTCAAGCCGCTGCCGCCAAGAAATCCCTCACCGGAGTAGTCGAGGGTTGGCTACGGGTTTTAGAGCGATTCCGCCGCCGTTAGCCATCCTCCGCCGCGCTTGAGGCTGGATCTGAAACCCCCACGTTGAGGCGTCCCTGAACGTGCTCTCCTTCTCGGCCGACACGCCTGCACGCCAAGCCGTGTCGTCTTCCCCGTTCCGATGCCACGCCGCGCGCCACCGCGACCTTGGAGCTCCACCGCCGTTGGATCATCATCGACGCTGAGGTGAGTCCACCTCTCTGTTTCGGCGTATTAGATCCCAACCGTAGGATCAAGATCGTAGGGCACCGATTAGATCTGGGTTATTGCTTATAGGGTAGTCACGGGCGAATCTCAGCCGTCCATCCAAACTTGTGCGGCCGAGATTGTGCCACGTGTGCCTAGCCGCACCCACGCGTGTGAGCGCGTGTCCCTGACACGCGGGCCCCGCATGTCAGAGGGCCCACACGTCAGCCGCGTTTGCGTGAGACCAGACCGACAGTGGGTCCCACCCGCCACCACCCGAAGCCGTGGACCGGTCCACTGTGGACCGAATCAGCGCCGTGGGCTGAGCCCATGAGCCACCGACGCCAGCCAGCCAATCAGGAGCCGACGCGTGTCACGCTGACGCAATAAAAGGATTTCCGAAAAAAGAAGATGATTTATTAATTCGAAATATTGATTCAAATTTAGATTCAAACTTCAAACGCTTATAACTTTTGCGTTTCAACTCCGATTTGAGTGATTCAAATTTCTAAATTTGTATAAAATTGAGATCTACCTAAATATGAATTTTATTTAATTTTTGGACTAAAGTTTTTCTCTGCAAAATTATTTAAATGATTATTTAAACTTTAAATAATCGTAACTTTTGTGTCTTAACTCCAAATTTGACGATTCCAGTTTCTAAAAATCCATAAAATTATGTTCTTTCTGTTTATGGATTCTATTTGGATGTTTGGACACTTTTTGCCTATTGTTTATTTGTGTATTTGCTATTTGCACGCTTTACGAGTAGACGTTGAAGTGCCGGAAGGATTCGAAGGAGAAGTATTGACTCAGGATCCAACTCAAGACCAAGAGCAAGTACTTTTTGAAGGCAAGTTGTGCTTTGACCATGTTGATCCTATTTCAAAATCTATTTTGATTTAAACTATTGCATGCTAGTTCAATTAGAAAAATACTTGGTTTAAACATGAGGTTAGATAAGTACCAATTTGCTGTATGACACCTTGATTATTTAAGTATGTGCCATGACCCTTGTCACCCTAGTTGTGGATTACTAGTTGGACATTATTAAATTGCCAACATGGGTTTAGACCGTTGTAGTATCGCTTAGACAAGCACGTGCTCATAACATGATTTTGGATAATCAAATGTTAATATTGACTTAATGATATATTGAACCTGTTTTGGAAAAGTATCATGTGATGTTGATGGCACGTGGTGCATGGTAATCAAGCGGGGTTTGATAAACGATTTCGGCCAGGGCATGTGGCAAAGAGTAATCAGTGGGCCATTGTGGCATTGGGAGTGTTGTTTTGGTTTTTCGGGTAGTCTTGCCCTGGTCACCCTAAGGACTAAACCTTGCAAGCCTTTGAACTGGGTCTAACGTGCAACCACATGTCTGTAATGGGACGGACCTAGTTGACTAAGTTGCTAATAACGCACTGTGGGACCTCGTGGAGGTCAACTACACCCTTTGTGTAAGTTGTACGGGGAGCGTGCAGTGAGGCCGAGGCCAGTACCCATCTAACGGTTGATTGGCCTAGACTTCGCCTTAGCTAAGGGAAGGGTTAGTGCGCAATAACCGGAGGACCACTTGTATTGTTAGAAGTTTCAAAGACTTTATTCACGGGAACTCGCCTTTGTGGTGTTTGACTGTATCTTGTGGGTAAAGTGCATAACCTCTGCAGAGTTTAGAATCTATTCGAATAGCCGTGTCCGCGGTATTGGACATCGCTCGGGAATTACAGTCAAGGGTTAGATTTTTCTCAAAAATAACTTTGGTTTGAAAGGTTGGGTTGGTTTAATAATGAAGATGATGGAAAAGTGGTTTAGGATGGGGAAAATGTTTATTAAACTTCTTGAAAAGTTATTTATGCTTTACTTATGTCTACTGCTTTCGAATCTACTTATATTACTTGTCAAATGCTGTTTACTGCAAATATACCTTGAGCTATTCCTTTGTACCAAGCCATGCATATAGTATATTAGCTTGCATTCTCAGGCATGACTTGCTGAGTACCAAGTACTCACCCTTGCCTCAACACAACATCAGTTGAAGAGGAGACTACGCCAGCTTTGGAGGAGGAACTCCAAGAGGATCCGTCTACTTAGGGAAGCGAGCCCAGTCAGTTGCCTGTGGTATACTGGATGGCGCCACGAAGCTATTTGGTTTTCCGCTGCTATTATTTCTCTTTTAATAAGTTTCGCCTTGCGAGGCATACATTTGTAACTTGACCATAAGGTCGAGTAACCAGTTTGGGTATTTAAATAAAGTACTTTGATAATATCGATTGGTATGATTGCGATATTTACCGATGTTAAAGACTGTGTGCACTAGCGCGTTCCTGGACTAGTGCTGAATACACAGAGGGTCCGGATTTGCAAATTCGGGGTCCCGACAGCCGCCGTCGCCTTCCCCTACGCCGCCGCCGTCGTTGCTACTTCCGAACGGTAGTATTTCTTTTCTTTCGCGCATGCTCTATCTCTGTTGATCGGTGGATCTCGTCGTGTATTTACGCGTGTATATGTGTCTCTACTATTCTAAAGCAGCACTTGGTGGCAGTGGTTCGTTCTTCCCACGTCATTAATTGCCGCTTAATTGCCCTGCTTAATTGCCCTACTTAATTGCCCTGCTTAATTGCTCTGCTTAATTGCCCTACGCAAGAAACGAAGCGTTGCTTTAATTAGCCAGCTTTCGCAAGAAACGAAGCGTTAAAGATAGATGTTTGATCTTGTGAAATATTTTTTTTTTAATCTTTATTTTTCGTTATCAATTTTGTTTTTCGTAGCAACGCACGGGCATGTAACTAGTATATATTAGTTTAGAATGAACGCCAAATTATACGTAAGCATGTTAGATGTATGTATGTTTTTGTATATGTGCTAGTGTGTATATACGTATATATTAGAAAGCGGCTTGCAGGTATACAAAAATATTTTAGGCAGTACATGTGAGTACATATGCGTTGCATTATTTTGATTCGGTTTCCTTTTACGAATTCTAGCCGTACGTTAATACCTAGCAAAAGAAAAAAATGACATGAAGTGTATGCACATACGCGTGGAACAGTACCATGCAAGACTAGTAAAGGTTGAGTTAGATGTGTTAATTTCCAGATTTTGCGAATTTTGTCTTTTTCGCTACAAATTCGTTTTAAGTCCAAATCGCTTGCAACAAATTTTGTTAATTAGTAAATATTAATACCCTTCTACAGTATTTTTATTGGGATTTTATAAATAAATATATACTGTTAAATTATTTACGGAAAGTCCAAATTTGCGAATTTTGTATCTCTTAAACTATACGTCCAAAAATTCCGAAATAAATTTTATAAATCTTAGAAAGTACTAGACTGAAATTTTCATGAGATTATAAACTAGTTTGATTGTAGCATGTTCCCACATGTGTGTTTGTACATTGTTTCGCGTGTTTATCTGGTTCTTTATCTGTTACGCGTAGACGTTGAACTGTGCGAGAGTGTGGAAGTTGAAGACCAAGCTCAAGCCTTAGATCAAGATCATCAACTGCTTGAAGGCAAGTCGTGCTTTGACCATATTGTTCCTAGCTTTTGAAATATATTTTGATTTTAAATTATGCATGTTATGTTGATTAAAATGAATAGTTTAAATTGGGTTAATTAGTTAATCAACCTAATTGTTAATTCCATCCTTGTTAATAATATTTGTATACCATATATTCCATTGTCACTTAAAGTTGGGATTAAATTGTTGGATGATATGATTGTGCCAACACGGGAGGCTAGACCGTGACTAGTTGCTTAGCTATGCTTGTGCGAAATATATTTCAAATAGCAAAATAATATTGACTAATGACAAATGAAATGATTTTGGAATGTTAAGTGTGATCTTGTCACGGGATGATGTGAAGTGTAGGTACCTTTGTGGTTCTACATGGTAACTGATATTACTGTTGGCATGTGTTGCACAATAGTTGAACAAGGGTGGGGAAAAGATTTAGTTTGGGGCAAGTGGTAAGAGGCTTTATGCCAGGTGGACCTTTATGGCACAGCTTTTGAGATAACAGCCTTGCGGCAATGGGATGAGTGATGCATGAGAGAAGATTTGGGTCAGGGTTTGTGAGAAGGATGTCTTGCCCTGGACAGTTAAGGACTTCACCTTGCAAGCCTTTGAACTGGGCCTTTCGTACAACCACATGGCTGGAGTGGGACGGTCTTAGTTTAGTAGGATTCTGAAGTCTTACCTTTGATACCTCAGGGTGACAATTACGTCGGGTAATCAGGTGGGGAGCGTCATCGATGCTACGGCTAGGTACCCTATCCAACGGTGATTGTCGGTCCTACACTTTGATCCTTCGTGGGGGAAGTGATAGTGAAGGCAATACCGGCGAGGGTCATAGGTGTAGATGGAAGTTTCTGAAAAACTTCGTTACGGTCAATCGCCTTTGTGGTGTGCGACTGTATCATGTGGGTAAAGTGTACAACCTCTGCAGAGTGTGTCAAAACTATTCGAATAGCCGAGTCCACGGTACTGGACAAAGCTCGGGGATTACAGTCAAGGGGTAGATTTTCTAAAAAAAAATGTGGGAATGGGTGGCTGTAGGCCAGAGATAATTGCCAAAGTGATATAGGGCTTTGTGCCAAATTGTTTGAAAAGAGATTGATAACTTATTATCTAATATGGTTTTACCGCTTTTGAATCTATTAAGATTATTTAATCAAAGCAAAATGTTGTTTGATGCAAAACAACCACTTAAACCATTCCTTTGGAAGAAGCCATGCATATAGTAATAGGATTTCACCCCTGTGCATGACTTGCTGAGTATGTTGTATACTCACCCTTGCAAATCAACAACCCATCAGAAGAAGAGTCTACACCGGCTTGGGAGGAAGAGTATACCGACGACCAGGAGAATTAAGGTGCGGACCACGTCAGGTGCCTGTGAAGTGTTGGAGCTACCAAGACTTTGAATATCCGCTGTTTTATTTACGTTTATGCTTCTGTTTGCCTTTATCTTTATTTGAGTAAGCCCTGCGTGGCTGAATATTGTAAGGCGACCTTAAGGTCTTGCAATGGTTATTTTAATTATTGAAGTACTTATTTATATTTCGCTGTGTATGATTGTGGTACTTCATCCCTGTTATGACTGTGTGCACTAGCAAGATCCTGGACTAGTGCAGAATACACAGAGGATCCGGATTTACAGATTTGGGTCCCGACAATAACCTATGATTATCTCAAAGCCACTCGGGCAGGAGATGCCTCAAATAGTCCCAGAATTGAGTTGAACAGAAGCTACACATTTTAATTCCGATTTTGGAAAGATTTCACTAGAAGGAGCATAACTTCCAATTGGCTAAGTCAAAGTTCAAGTTCTTGGACTCTAAATTACCACAAGAGGATAACATAAAGTTACCCCACAGCCTTTTGTTCAGTATCTGAATTTAAAGTCCTCAAATTGCATTATGAACATCAGACCAAACTCCGAACTTTCAGCAGAATTTCAGTTCTCGACAGCAACTTCAATTCCACATAACTTTTGATTCTGGAACCCAAATCAAGTAAAGAAGTTCATTTTATTAATATACAGGAAATTTCCTAGATTTCTCTACGCAAACGAAAAACCTAATTCGGCCCGTAACTAGGTCTAATCGTCAGCACAAACCTTCAGTTCACAGCACAAACCTAATCGGGACGGCCTGCAGTAAAAAGCTCATAACTTTAATTGGCTTAATGGATTTTTGTGTTCTTGTACTCAAAGTAAAGGGGAAAGGATAACCTACAACATTATCTACAGCCAAATAAGCATGATACCACTCTAACTACCCCAAAAATGGGCTGTAAAAATAGACAGAAACCTACTCAAAAACAAAAAATGGTTCCCTCCAATGTAGAGCTAGTTTCTCTACAAAAATTTCAATCCTAAGAACCCTAGAACTCAACCAACCAGTCAAGGGAATCCAAATCTGAGCTCACAAGGAAGATCTAAGGAGTAGCTTCACTCACGAAAAGGAGGGAACAAGGGGGAAGGGGCTTGGCCGGCTGGGAGCAGCAGGTGGAGGAGGAGCTGGGCGCCGGCCAAGAGGAATTGGGGAGAGGACGCCGGCCACCAGGGAGGAAGTAGGAGCCCCTGGCTGCTGCTGGGAGGGGGAAGGATCCTTAGCATGCTGCTGTTGGTGAAGAACTCAAGAGGAGAAGCTGCTACCGAAGAGACCAAGAAGGGGAGAAGGCGGCAGGAAATGAAAGAAATGAGGGGGAGAGGGAGATTAGGTGGAGGGGTTAGGTAATTAGGTGGGTGAGTAACTTTATCTCCCACACAAGATCTAAATTGATAATCCTGTAGATCATCTGATTGGTCGTCCAAAAACCCAGATGAGAAAAGGGGAAAAAAACTAGGAACAAAACTAAGAAATGTTACAATCTCCCCCACTTAAAAGAATTCGACCTCGAATTCCTAGACAACGATTATTCTAACCTCAGCGTCTTATTTTTCAATACCCGCTCTGATTCTCCCAGAATCTGGACCGATTGAGACTCGAAGGTGAGATCATGATAAATCACTAATGGCTCGTGCGGCATCACCAGATCTGGGTCATGTAGGTACTTCCTCAACATGGAGACATGGAAGACATTATGTATTCCTTTTATTGCATCTGCAAGTTCCAATCTATAGGCTACTTTCCCAACTCGGGCAATTATAGGGAATGGCTCAACAAACCTTGGGCTAAGCTTCCCTTTTGAACCAAATCAAACCACACCCTTAGTGGGAGACACTCTCAGCATCACATTATCCCCCACCTCAAACTCCAGATCTCGCCTCCTCACATCAGCATAACTTTTTTGCCTACTCTGAGCTACAAGAATGTTTTGCCTCACCTCTGCCACTCGGTCAATAGTTTGCTGAACCCAATCTGGGCCAAGGACTGATCTTTCCCCTACTGCATTCCAGCATAGGGGTGAGTGGTACTTACGCCCATAAAGAACTTCATAGGGAGCCACTCAAATGCTTGCATGAAAACTGTTGTTATAAGCAAATTCAGCAAGGGCCAAATGCTCTTCCCAACTACCCTTCCATGCCAAAACATAGAATCTAAGCATATCCTCCAATGTCTGAATGGTACGCTCAGATTAGCCATCTGTTTGAGGATGGAAAGCAGTGCTAAGGCGGAGTTGTGTGCCCAAAGCACTCTACAAACTCTCCCAAAATTTGGAGACAAACTTGGCATCATGATCAGAAATGATTGTCTTGGGCACACCATACAGTCTCACTATTTCCCGCACATAAATAGAAGCCAACTCGCTCACTGAGTTTGTTGTGCGAATGGGAATAAAGTGAGCAGACTTACTGAAACGGTCCACTATAACATAGATAGCATCCTTTCCTCATCGAGTACGAGGTAGGCCAACCACGAAATCCATGGATATGTCATCCCAAGGCCAAACAGGAACCTCTAAAGGTTGAAGCAATCCAGCGGGTCGCTTATGTTCAGCCTTCACCTTCTGACAAATCCCACAAGCTGCTACATATTGAGCAATGTCGACTCTTATTCTTTTCCACCAGAAGTTCTTTTTCAGATCCCGATACATTTTTGTCTCACCAGGGTGAACTGTATACGAGGTACGATGAGCCTCCCTTAGGATGTCATCCTTGACTTGAGAATTTTAGGGTACACAAAGGCGGCCCTTAAACCGCAATGCACTCCTATCATCCAAGCTGAAATCCCCAGTTTTGCCCTCAACAATGCGCCTTTTCACTGTTGAAGCAAACGATCTTGTTGTTGGGCCTCCAGCACACGCGTTGGAATTGCTGACTCCAGAATCAATTGAGTTTTAACTTGCATAGTACCCGCAAAACAATACGAGACTCCCATATGCTCAAAATCAGCAATGAGACAATCAAGAGTAGGGGGTGACGCCTTGTGGCTGAGAGCATCCACCACTACATTTGCCTTGCCCGGATGATACTGAATTGTAAGATCATAATCTTTTGTCAACTCCAGCCACCTTTTTTTGCCTCAAATTCAAATCTTTCTGAGTGAAAATATACTTGAGGCTTTTGTGGTCAGTGAAGATATCACATGACTCGCTGTATAAGTAATGCCTCCAAATCTTCAAGGCGAATACCACTGCGGCCAGTTCAAGATCATGAGTTGGGTAGTTTTGCTCATACTTTTTCAACTGCCTTGATGCATAAGCAATGACTTTACCCCCTTGCATAAGCACACAACCAAGGCCCACAAGAGAAGCATCAGAAGGCTCAGGAAGGGTGAGAATAGGAGCAGTCACCAACTTCTCCTTCAAAGTGCAAAAACTACACTCACATTCAGCAGACCACTGGAATTTGACCCCCTTCTGAGTCAACTGGGATAGTGGCTTGGCAATGATTGAGAAGTCTTAAACAAAATGCCTGTAGTAACCAGCTAACCCAAGGAAACTGCACACTTTTTTGACATTAGAAGGTCTCTCCCAGTTCACAACTGTAGAGATGTTTATAGGATCAACAGAGATGCCTTCCTGGTTGATGATATGGCCAAGATAACCCACTCCTAAAATCCAGAACTCACACTTCTTTAGCTTGGCAAAGAGTTGATTCTCTCTCAAAGTACGAAGCACAAGCCTCAAATGATGAGCATGCTCATCCTCTGGCTTGGAATAGATGAGTATATCATCGATGAACACTACCACGAAATCATCAAGATACTCATGTAGCAACCTGTTCATCATCTCCATGAAAACAGCAGGGGCATTGGTTAGTCCAAAAGATATAACTTCATAATGCCCATACCTAGTGGAGAAAGCGGTTTCTCAATATCTCACACCCTCACACGAATTTGATTATACCTCGATTGAAGATCAATCTTAGAGAACACCTTTGCTCCCTTTAATTGATCAAACAAGTCTTCAATACGAGGCAGAGGGTACTTTGTTCTTAATGGCAACTAAATTAAGAGCACGATAATTAAAGCACATGTGCCAACCTCCATCCTTCTTGGCAACAAAAAGAACGGGCACTCCCCAAGGTGACATACTTCGCTGCATCAACCCTTTAGTCAACAGATCATCCAATTGTTTCTTCAACTCATCTTGGCAAGGATGAGCCAAGCGATATGGAAACAAAGAGATGGGTTAAGTGCCCGGAACAAGATCAATTCGAAACTCCACATCCCTCTTTGGTGGCAAATCGGGCAACTAATCCGGGAAAACATCAATGAATTCATTCACCATAGGGATCTCCTCAATGATTATCATAGTACTTGGCTTTTCTAAGAGTGCCCAAAGTTCTCCCGACTTCAACATACGACGGCCAGGAAACAAACTGGTCAATACAAAGAGAGAGCTTGATGGAACACCACCCCGGAAGACCAATTCCACTCCGAGGGAGCCTGCAAGGTGACTATCTTTCAGTAGCAACAAATTTTGGCGCGGTATTGATGAAGCCAATCCATACCCAGAATGACATCAAATGGGCCCATTTGAATATCCATCAGGTTAGCATATAAGTCCTCATCATCAATGGTGATAACGCAACCCTGGCATACTATCGAACTCGAAATAAGCCCACCCGGAAAAGTAACCACCACAGACTTAGCAATACACTGCATCCCTAATTTAGCCCTTCTACCAAACTCGATCGATACAAAAGAATAGGATGCTCCTGAATCAATGAGAACAAAAGCATCAGCTGAATCCACAAGTAAGGTACCTATGACCATATCTGGACGTCCGGTCGACTCGGCGGTCGGCAAGGCATAAACTCCTGGTGGTGCTGGGGCAGCGGGAGCCCCAACACCCTGTTGAGGTGGCACCAGAGCTGAAGGTGGTGCAGCCACCAAAGGAGGAGCTGATGGTTATGGATGACAAAATGTCATAGGAGGCGCCCACACTGAAGGCTAAGGAAGAACAGGAGCTACAGGCAACATCTGGACTGACCCCTGGACGAGGCAGTCTGTGTCGGGGTAGATGGCATCGGCTCCCACTTGATGATGCTGATGGGATTCGAACTGCACACGCACCCCATATGGCCAGAGTGACCACAATGGTGGCAATCCCCTACCCAAGCACACTCTGCAGTGCGATGCCCAGCAACAAACTTGAAGCACATTAGGCCCTGCCTTGGAATAGGGCGAGAGGCCATCCGTGAGCTGGACGAAGAAGAAACTCAAGGCAGCTTTGCCTTGACTCCCGAAGAGGAACCTTGCCCTCCATTGAACTTATTGGAAGGAGACCGCTGGAAAGACCCACCTCCTCCACCAAAGCCTCTCTTCTGCCCACCACTAGGAGCTGCAGAAACTCCTGAACCACTAGAGTTAAGCTTTTCTTTGGAAATCATCAATTCCAGCTCCATGCCCTTGGCCTGATCCACCACCGAGGTGAAATCACGGGGGACCGTGGTCCCCATGACAACTCTGAACTCTTGGTTGAGGTCCCTATGGAACCTTTGAGCTTTCTCTCGATCATCAATCGCCACTGCTGGTATGAAGCGGATGATAATATTGAACTCCACCTCATACTCTGCCACCGACTTCTTTCCTTGAGAGAGGGTGGATAAAGAGTGTTCCATCCTCTCAAGGAATGACTATGGGTAGAATTTTGCCCAAAAGTGGTGGACAAAATCCTCCCAAGTAACTGGTCCAAGTGTGGGGGCTCTCGCAGCAAGAACGCCCTCCCACCAGATGTCAGCCTAGCCCTTCAGCTGAAAGGCCACAAATCGAGCCTTCTGGAGGGAAGTCATCTCTAGGACTTTGAATTGCCTCTCCATATAGCGCAGCCAGTCCACCTCCTGGACTGGTGTGCCCGCACCATCGAAGGTGTCGAGTCGGAGAGTCATCCATTCCCGCAGGCTCATCCTGGCATCCGGCACATCCGGAGCCACGACGGGGACTACTGTAGGTGGAGGCACAGCCGCAGGAGCTGCCTGAACCTGCTGACGCAGCTCCTGGACCTCCCTCTGCAAAGCTTACAGCAAAGCCACAGTCGCGGCTTCAACCCCTGCCCCTGACTGCTCAACGGGGGCATTGAGTAAGCCACTCCCCTCATCAACTGTTTAACATCTACAAGAGATGGGTGACTCCCACCTCGACTATGGCCACCGTGACCACATCCTCTACCCCTCGGCATAGCTACAACAACCACACAACACAACAACTCAAGCCTCAGAACAGCAATAACAACAAGCTAGCAACTTCATATAATAATACCAATAAGCAAATAGAACATTTAAGCGTGATACAATGAATTTCCACACCCTTCCTACTGTGCTCCCATGTGTGTCAAAATTTTAATTACTTAATCAATGTATGGCAAGTTTTTAAGTTGGTTACCTAAGACAAAATTTTAAAGAGTACATGTACCTAGGCCATGTTTCTAGATTATCCCAAGTCAAAGTTTTAGTTAATTCTAGAGTAATTTACTAGCTTCATAAACCATGGACCTAATGCCCGCTCTGATACCAACTGTAACACCCCGGCACGCCCCGTGTGCAATATCCCGAATGAACTTTAGGGATTTTATTTTCTTTTGGAGTGCGTATGAATTGTCGCGGGTCATCCTTTGAGTTTTGGGAGGACTCGGAAGGGGGGTTTGGGCCATTGGGAACTGGTTTGGGCCTTAGGAAGTGTTGTTGGGCCTTTGAGGGAATAAACCCTAACCCTAAAAGCCCATAACATAGCCCTACTCACCTAACCATTTCCCCCCAAGCCCCAGCCGCCTCCTCCCCTAAACCCGTGTGCTGCTCCTCATGGAGCATCCGGCCAGCGCTGCCACCTCCCCCGGCTGACCTCCCCAGCGCCAGCGCCACCACCTCCTCCTCCGGACGGCCTCCCCAAACCGACGCCCAGTCCCTGCTGTCAGCCCCCAAGCCGGCCTAGCTCCCCGGTGCCTCCCTACGGCCGGTGTCGCCCCGGTGCCTCCCTGTGGCCGACATCGCCCCAGCCCCTCCCAACGGCCGGCGCCACCCGGCTCCTCCCTAGGGCGCCTCCCTGCGGCCAACGCCCCCCAGTTCCTCCTCCTGGCTTCCCCGTCTGGCCAAGCCTAGCCGGCGTCGCCCCTGCGGCCCCCCGGCCGAGCTGGCTCTACGCCTCCCCCTAGCCGAGTACCTAGAACAACACCAGTACCTTCGGTGTCTGTCCAACTACTTCGACCTACCACGATGCAAGATCAAATCCCAACTCCTGTACTGAGTTTAGGCCATCCCATATTATCATATGTGGTTGCACGCTGTGACTTAGTTAATAACATCAAGTTCAGTCCTTAGGGTTGCACAGGCGAGACCTTCGGATGTCCGCCCAGCATAAAACCACCGTCCACCTTTTCCCTTTATTGATTATACCAAAATAGACTTTTTCGCCAAATCACCATTTTTGGAATCCCATTTGAATTTCGAAATGATTTTGATTAACTGAGACCACCAATCGAACAATCTTTCTATTGCTGGGCTAAGCGTGTGCAGTTATTAAGCTTATAACGCTACTAACATTTAGACTAATGTCTACCCTCAACCTAAGGTCTAACAAGATTCACACAGCGATTGTAATTGAGGTAAACCACCAAATTCTGGATTTAACTACCATTGCCCGCAATTTAGAGATTTTACCAAAATTACATGCGTGCGTAACAGTTTTAAACAATTAAATTACATTAGCAATTATGGGATCAATATGATCAAGGAGGTGCTTGTCGTTTGCTCTTCATCGTGCGCGTTCTCGGGGATGTAATCCAGATCCTCGTCAACCGCTTCCGACGCGTCGATGTCTAAATGAATGAGCGACAGAAAACAACGAGAAGAACAAGTAAGACCAGACCAAATAGAAGAAACAAAGCATCAAGGCAAATACCAGACTAAACCAACGAACGAAGAAATAATTAAACTAAACGAGACCTAATTCAACCAAGGAGCCTGGCAGTACCGGCATACCACGGCCGGTAGTGCCGCTCAAGACCGGCAGTACCGGCCAACTGGACCGGTAGTGCCAGAGCCAAAATGGCGGCTCTCTGGAAAATAGCTACCGGTGGCAGGGGCCCGGTAGTGCCGGCTAAGCGGCAATACCGGTCTCCAGCTCCGGTAGTGTCGGAGACCAGAAGCCAAGAAGGAGGCTCACTGGAAAATAACTGCCGGCGGTGTGGAGACAGTAGTGCCAGCCGGAGCGGCAGTACCGGCCTCACCACGTCGGTAGTGCCGGCCTCAAGACGAATTAGGGTTTTGCCAAAAGGGATTTTGCGCAAACGGAGTCAAAACATTGAGACGATCGCATAGCTAGGTTCCTAGTGACGCTAGGGACCCATTCACGTAAGTCTCTCGAGTTTCAAATTCGTTTAACCCAGATTCCGTCTTTAGTTCCTTGGAAACCCTAATTTTCGTTAGATTTCGATTTCCACCGCGAATCCATTCCGAACTTGATTCCTCTTGCGGCAATTGAACTTCAACGATATCGGATATATCCTAGAGTCATTTCCTCAATTTTTGGAGCTAGGATTTCAAGGATTGTCTCCAAAATCACAAAAATGACTTCAAGCCGAATAAGTCCGACAAAGGAGTAATTAGAGTTTTTGATTTCCTCTTCTTACGCCAACAAGAACTCTATCGCCTAATCTAGGCTTAGGAACTCTGCTAGACCTAACTTAGTCTTTGCACTAGGTTTTCTAGGGTTCAAGCACCGGGATGAAATGGAAAAGAGAAAAGAAGCTAGGGTTTGGATCCAGATTGCAGCGAATCGAATTGGAACTCATTCCACTCACCGCAAGATGCTTCTAGGGCTTGAGGGAGACGTCCACCACCTTAGCGTGCTTCTCCTTTAGCTCAAGAACGCCGAAGAAGGGGGTGGAGAGGGAGAACACTTGAGAGAGAGGGAGAGAGAGCCCTAGAGAGAGAGGGAAGGTGAGGGAGTGAGTGAGGGAGAGTGAAAGAGGAGGGGGAGCCGGCTGGGGGATGTAGGGACGTGGGGAGGAAGCCACTGGAGACTTGAGGTGGCAGGGCAGCCGGGCAGCAGCGAGGCGCTCTGTCCCCTTCGATCGCCTCGGCCGATCTGCGCCGGGGCGGTATCTTGCCGCCGAAAAACTCTGATTTTTCGCAAAATGCTTCGAAACTCAGAATTTCTCCCAGAGAACTTTTGGGATGGGTTATAGGATAGCAAAGATAGGTTTAGGAGCTAAAATTACTAAGGAATCTAACCCGAACACAATCTAGGGTTCCAGGGCAAAATCAATCGAAACAGCTCGAATGGTTTAACCCAAGCACAGAAACTCCTAATTAAGATCCAGATGACACTCAAGGCACTAATAAGCACTTAATTAGGTAATTACAGATACATGGCGTTACATTTTACATTTTTTCCTTTTCTTTCTTTTCTAAATTCCAATATTCATTTTCAATCAAGGAATAATTCACTAAATGCACATAAAATCAAGAAATGCAACAAGAAAGCAATTACACATTTTAATATTTGATTTTTAAACTTTTATAAATTTGAGGATGTTACATCTTTTAAACCAGTATTGATGATCCCCAAGACCTGTAGACCGTTGAACCGGGACTGATGTAAATGTCAGTCCCGGTTCGTGCATAACTGGTACTGATGGGCCGGTATGGGAGACCAGATTTGTAGTAGTGAGTTTTTCTTTATATGACAAAAGTCCAGAAAAATTTAACAAACAAAGAAAATTTGATTAAGGCCAAGAATTCAAATTTAAGGCTTTAATTTTCCTTTATTTTTATGTTGAGGCTGTTACAAATCGGGCGAAAACTAACTGATAGCGCTTCTTCATCACTATCATTGGACTTTGAATTGCCACAAAAATCGATTGCAATGACAAAAAAAAAAAAAAGCAATTTTGATGTATATTGCTGTAGTAGTGCTGCCACTGCCCGCACCTTGCATGCAAAGGTAGGCCTTCCAAATACAGGCTTAGACGACGAGAGGCATAATCCGGTATGACAAGAGTGCGCCAAGTTCTGATATGGATTTCCTGCCTCTGGGAGAAGAAGCACCGCTTGTTGGACGCTGCTTTCGAGCGGCCCTTGTGCTCAAACTTGGCGGGCGTAGACATTGCGACGCCTCACGTCGATCTAACTCCCTCCTGAAGGCGTCGCAGATGCTCTCCTCGTCCATGGCTTGTCTCAGTTGACGGCGGCGAGGCCTAACTTGACACGGGAGTGGTATACCGGGGAACAGTGCGATCTTTCGGTGGCTTCTCATGATCTTTCAGTGTCACATAACCATTTTCCCATAACATTTAATCATTCAATAACCATTTTCCCATAACATTTAATCATTCAAACGTTGGAAGTAGAACTCAAACCTAAAATTTTATATTGTCCTTTGTGATCACAAGACCTCTAGCACCACCCCAGATGCTGACGGTACGGCTGGGCCGATATGCCTGATAATGGCCTCCCGAGCGAGCCGTATCCTCTCAACGTCGAACTTGTCTTCGAGCTCGTGGTTGGTGCTGGATAGGAAACCGCTCCATGCCGGATCAAGCGACAGGCGCTCAAGAAGGCGCGCATTTTCCAGGATGTACAGCGCGAGCTCCAGGGTGGTGAGGTCGGCATCGAAGCCGGTGATCTTGACGGTCTCACTACTACAGAACCGGTCATCACAAGCGATTCGTAACCGCTTTCAGAAGCGGTTTTAGAACCGCTGGTAAGCAACCGGGAGTGATACCCTTCGGGGTATCACAAGCGGTTCGGACAACCGCTTGTGGTGAGACACCACAAGCGGTTCGAAAGGCGTCCAGGAAGGCTCGGGGGAGCGCCACGTGGGAGATCTTCACAAGCGGTTTGTGTTATAAACCATTTGTGAAGACTTCCTCTCCACAAGCGGTTCGTATTACAAACCGCCTGTGGAGGTGCTCTCTCCACAAGCGGTTCGTATTACAAACCGCCTGTGGAGGTGCTCTCTCCACAAGCGGTTGGAGATAATAACCGCTTGTGGAGAGGCATTGTATATTATATATTCAATATATAATATGTTTTTGAGTAGGGTATCAATATGTATGGATTTTGACATTAAAAATACATAGAAATATTTGGTTTTTGTATACAATTAAATATATATTACTCATACGTACTCATTGAAATAATCACAGAACATTTACGAGAAAAATCTGAACTTAATAGACTAAAAGATGGATAGGTTTGATGGACACATGAAATAATGAGCACTTTTACAAGTTTGATTTACACATAAGCAACTTTTACAAGTTTGAAAGAATAAAAGGGTGAATCTCGAGCTGATTTAATTCTTGCGTGCATCGCTGTTTACGTCCTTGGTAGACGTTGATGTCGATCACTATCCTTATAGAAGGACAATCTCTCCAACCCGGTGTGTGGAACTCGCCGTCAGGGGATACAATCTCGTCAACAATAAAGCCAATGAGTTGTTCTTGGAGTGCTTCAACCCGGTGCGGCGGGATCACATCTTGCACATCGATGTTGGGCTGACAAAGAACGAAATTAATAAATCTCTGAGCATATAATTAAAGTGTAAGTATTAATTGATATGTGCACTCACCTCGTTGTCGCTTATGGGCACATCGCTGTGGGTAATATTTTTCATGTAGTGGCACACATAATAGCCACATAAGTTGTTTCCAGCTGTCTGTTTTAATACTCGAGTGCTTATTTGGACAGTGAATTCATTCTCGAATTGTCCTTGTTGCTTCTTGCGAAACCTTGCGAATGCCCTGTGTGACGCGTTATTATGAATAGCAATTATCAGACTTGGAATTACCAAGGTATTTCAATATAATAAGGAAACAATTGTATATATATTTGCTATAAACCTGTTTAGGACATCAATGATATACTGATATTGTTCCACCGGTCCCCTTTTTGAGTCTTGAACAATGATCTTGCTACTATCAAGCTTGATAACCAAAAGGATCCAGTGATACCTGGTCATATATTGCGACATATATATAACTAGCTAGCAGTATTATCAATGCCTTGGAAAAGAAAATTTTATTAATGCGTTATGAGAACACGTAAATATACGTACATGAAGTTGAAGTGCAGAATTATGTATGGTTTTTAGTGTTGTCCCAAGAATTCATCTATAACGAAATACTCATGAGCTTTTGCATTGTATCGAAATCCGATCTCATTGTCAATTTCCGGGGCGAGGAAGCCCTCGTTGAATATGTTCTCTGTTTTCTACATCGTTGTATCTCCATTCTACGTAGAAATGGATAAGTTATTAGAGTTGCACTTCTATGGTACAAGGAAGTAAATGGTAAAGTTATGAGCTTGATACTTACAGGCACCAGCAGCTCATGAGAGACACGTTCATAGAGTCGCTATGGTAGATATTGTATATGTCTTCGAATTCGAGCCATATGGTGTTGTCCCCACGATAGAAATCTTCTTGTCTGACCCGGAGGGGGAACATTTTCTTTGTTGAGAAGACTCTATCATGTACCATTCATGAAATTGTCGCATCTTGGTTGGCAGGTCCTTTATCTTATTTGGGTCAATTAACTCCCGGCCAAACTTATATTGCCATCTGACTTCTGCCATTGGGAGAACATCTGATCCTAGAGCACCGGCTACGAGTGAGTCCTGCCTCCTTCATAAATCTCTCAAGGTTCTCCTGATCTTGCCGCAGCTGATCTTGATCTCTCTTCTGCTTTGCCGCCGCCGCATGACCCCGTTTACTCTTCCGTGTAGCCTTTATTATTGTACGTTCATAGTTGGACGGCACAGGGAGTGGCATTGCACGACAGGTCAAGAAGTGTTCCATCACTTTTGGATCAACTTTGACGTTTGGGTCAGCTGACTTCTTTGGTGCGAAGTGTGCAGCCACTTCTTTGGTGACGATCGCGTAATTCTCCTCGTCGGTCCTATCATATGCCCTCTTCGGAGGTTCCTTTACCCTTTTTGACCGGCTGGACTGTGCCTTCGTGGGAGCAGGTGGAGTAGTATGGCTCTTAATCTTCTTCCTCGGAGGAGATGGTGGAGGTGTCGGTTGTCGTTGTGGAGGAGGCGTCTGTTGTCGTTGTGGAGGAGGCGTCTGTTGTTGTTGTGGAGGAGGAGTCGATTGTCGTTGTGGAGGAGAGGACGCTGAAGGAGGCGTCGGTTGTCGAGGAGGCGTGGGTTGTCATTGTGGAGGAGGTGTCGGTTGTCGTTGTGGAGGAGACGAGCTTCCTCCAGCCGGCGGCTCCGGAGATGACGCCTCCACGCCATCTGGAAATATGATCAACCTTTTTCGCCAGAGGATGATATTGTGGAGGGCCTGTCCAAGCTTGGTAACGTCGTCGCCTCCAGCAATATCGAGTACTAGTTCTTCAAATCCGCTCAGCACCTCCTCCACTGCGACCTTCGAGTAACCCATGGGTATTGTGTTGCAGTGGAAGGTCTGGCCCGGTGACACCGGCAATGCCATGCCGTAAGCCACCCTGATGGAGAGGTTGCGCGCATCGATGTGTAGCTCACACTGGCGGCGAACCCTTATGTCATCAACGGGATAATGGGCTTGCAAGTCTTCATCCCCTTGAGGGGCCCCGGTGGACGCGCAGCTGCTCCGCCGCGCTGACGGGCTGATCATGGCGTCCGGCTGATTGATTGGACCTGCTGATCCCTGAAGGTTACTGAGAGCTATCCGCACTTGTTGCGCAACTTGTTGCGCCACTAGATCTCCAATGCTAGCCTGGGTTGCTCTAAGCTCCCGTTCCAATTGGCGCATTTTATTTGCTTCTCTTGTTTTGGTTCTCTGGCGGCTCTGCAGCGTATCCTTCACTAAACCGCATTTCCATGGCGTCTTGCCAAAACCTCGTGTCCGTCCCGGTGCTCGAGGGTTTGGAGGGCATGTGTTAGCTCATCGTTCTCCCTGTCTACCACAAAAGAGCCTGACTGAGACTGCTCGACGGCTTGTACAATTCTCTGGCCAACATCTTGTACATTTGGTAGCATCACCAAACTGCCATCATCTGCAAGGCTCCCCCCGTGACCCATGAACCAATTGCGCAGGCGCTCTTCCCACAAAGCAGTAACCGGTGTGACGTCCTTGGCCAATAATTCTTCTTTCTTGTCCCATTTCTGACCTTGAGGTAACCACCGGTGCCGAGATGGTGGTGGTACTTCTTCATCTGTGCATTGGTCTTATTCTTCCGACTTGCGGCTGGCCTTGGTGACATCTTGTACTCCTCAAATGCTTCCCGGTGATCGGCGGATTAGGAAATTGGTTGAAGTCAGGTCTTTCTCCTTCTCACGTACTTTTTCTTTGAGCCGACTTCCATGACTGAAATGAGAGTGCCATCTTCTTCAACGTATAATTCTTGGCCTTGTCTCCAAACCCTTGAGGAAATGTGAAATTTTCCAGAATATCTTGCCAGAGGAGGTCCTTGGTAGCTTGAGGAACTTCAGCCCATTTCTTGATGCTAATTGGGACGTGATCTCTTACGTGGTAACCGCAGCGTTGTTGAACAGCCCAAGCTACTGAAAAGAGGGGCAATCGGCTTCCCATCGTTGTCAATATCGGTAAACACATGCTTTGTGGATGGCTTCTTGTTAGGTCCCCGATTCTTGGATTGGTTGCTCGATGTACTAGGCTTTAAATAAACAAACATATATGTAACATGTCAGAGTGTATTCTAATAATGAATTGCGATTAATTAACATGCCCACAGGAATTATTTTCTTCTGACCATACCTCGGTGTTAACGGCGTCCACATTCTCGCCGGAACCAGTGTTACCGGCCACAACGGCTGCAGGATAACCTTCATAGTCGGCAATGGAGTCTAACAGGAAATGTTCTTCCTCGTCGAAATTAGGGTCACCACGTGTTGGTTGTGCCATCTATAAATGTTGATATAATGTAACCTTAAATTCGAAAACATCTATAACAACATATATATATAGGTATACATATACCAACATGAGGAGGAAAGGGGACGTCGGTGAAAGAACAGATCTCACAGGAGTTGTTGTGTGAGGTGGAGGTAGGGGTGGAAATGAGTCAAGTTCACATTTTTTCGGTCATTTTTAAAATTAACATAGTTTAATTTAATATCATTTTATTTTTGGAATTGAGCTAACGAGCCGAACCGATCTAGCGCAAAATTCAATTTCAATATATATATGGTATTGAGCTAACGAGCCGATCTACCGCAAAATTCAATTTATTTTTGGAATTGACCTAACGAGCCGAGCCGATCCATACACCATCACCAACAACATACACACACACACATATATATATATATAACCATCACCAACAACATACACACACACACACACACATATATATATATATATACAATGTCTCTCAATATATATACACAATACCAAATACCAACATACCAAATACCATACACCATCACCAACAACATACATATATATATACAATGTCTCTCAATATATATACACAATACCAAATACCAACATACCAAATACCATACATACCAAATACCAACATACCAAATACAATGTCTCGCAATATATATACACAATACCAAATACCAAATACCAACATACCAAATACAATGTCTCTCAATATATATACACAATACCAAATACCAACATACCAAATACCATACACCATCACCAACAACATACATATATATATATACAATGTCTCTCAATATATATACACAATACCAAATACCAAATACCAACATACCAAATACCATACATACCAAATACCAACATACCAAATACAATGTCTCGCAATATATATACACAATACCAAATACCAACATACCTAATACAATGTCTCTCAATATATATACACAATACCAAATACCAACATACCAAATACCAACATACCAAATACCAACAATACCAAATACCAACATACCAAATGCATATATGAACATAATTAACAACATACATACCAACATACCAAATACATATATGAAAATGCCTTGTGGACATTTCATCGAACACCTTATGGGCGACTGTAACAGGAGGAGGTGGGGGGGTACACACAGCTATACCTACCTCCTCCGGGGTGGGGTGGCGCAAAGCGCTTGCGCGTGGCGGAGGCGAGCCCAAGGTGGCGGAGGGCGTCGGCGAGTGCACGAGAAGCGGCGAAACGGCGTGAGCTGCAGGGCGCGGGACTTAGGAAAATTTGGAGGTGTGACGAAGGGAGAGAGTGCGAGCGTGTATAAAGGCAGCCACCTCTACAAGCGGTTCTTAATACAAACCGCTTGTAAACGTGAGATCTACAAGCGGTTCTTAATACAAACCGCTTGTAAAATGTTCTACAAGCGGTTCCAATTAATAACCGCTTGTAGAGAGAGATCTCTACAAGCGGTTCCAATTAATAACCGCTTGTAGAAGCTCTCTCTACAAGCGGTTATTAATTGGAACCGCTTGTAGAAGCCATCTCAGCGGTTATAATTGGAACCGATACATACTACTTAAAAGAGTGTGTTGCCTATTACGGTTGACAAGAACTCTCCTCTCCCCCTGGCTAGCGCGAGCGCTTGAGTGCGGGCTCGAGGTCGCCCGTTCGAGCCCCACTCGTGCCCCGCCGGCCATTCTTTTTTTTTTCTTTTAAACCTTTCTTTTTTTTTTTACTTTCTTTACCTTTCATTTTTTTTTTACTTTCTTTATTTCTTTATTGTTTTTTGTTTATATTCTTCATTTGTTAAACCTTTTTTTTTCTTTTAAACCTTTCTTCTTCTTTTTTTTACTTTCTTTATTCTTTATTCCATACGGTTTATTTCTTTATTGTTTTTTATTTATATTCTTCATTTGTTAAACCTTTCTCTTTTTTTTTCTTTTAAACCTTTCTTCTTCTTTTTTTACTTTCTTTATTCTTTATTCCATACGGTTTATTTCTTTATTGTTTTTTGTTTATATTCTTCATTTGTTAAACCTTTCTCTTTTTTTTACTTTCTTTACCTTTCTTTTTTTTTACTTTCTTTATTTCTTTATTGTTTTTTGTTTATATTCTTCATTTGTTAAACCTTTCTTTTTTTTTTCTTTTAAACCTTTCTTCTTCTTTTTTTTACTTTCTTTATTCTTTATTCCATACGGTTTATTTCTTTATTGTTTTTTGTTTATATTCTTCATTTGTTAAACCTTTCCTTTTTTTTTCTTTTAAACCTTTCTTCTTCTTTTTTTTACTTTCTTTATTCTTTATTCCATACGGTTTATTTCTTTATTGTTTTTTGTTTATATTCTTCATTTGTTAAACCTTTCTTTTTTTTTCTTTTAAACCTTTCTTCTTCTTTTTTTACTTTCTTTATTCTTTATTCCATACGGTTTATTTCTTTATTGTTTTTTGTTTATATTCTTCATTTGTTAAACCTTTCTCTTTTTTTTTACTTTCTTTACCTTTCTTTTTTTTTACTTTCTTTATTTCTTTATTTCTTTATTGTTTTTTGTTTATATTCTTCATTTGTTAAACCTTTCTTTTTTTTCTTTTAAACCTTTCTTTTTTTTTTACTTTCTTTATTCTTTATTCCATACGGTTTATTTCATGAGGTTTATTTCAAATAAACACGTACAGTAGAAGACACGTCTAAAAATGATCACACAAGTTCAAATAAATAAGTTCATACAGTAATACTGCATTTTAAGTAGTACCATACTATGTCTTTACAAGTCTTCCTTCGTTATGATCGTGACGTATGTAAGGAGCATCCAGGTCTGTGTCATTCAGGAGGCTTATGTCAACATCCACCGCAAAAGGAGGGAGCTCGTCGAACTGACTATAGTCTTCCTCATCTCGTGACGTCCTCAACTCCGACAATCCTTCGCTTGCCTTGGAGAACCACGTGTCGCCTTGGCTTATTATTATTATTATCTTTCGCTTCTTAGGCTTGCTTGACATGTCTATTACATAGAAGACCTGTCTCACATCATTTGCAAGGACGAGCGGTTCACGCCTATAGCCGACTTGCGTGAGGTCAACGGTTGTCATGCCGTATTTGTCGACCTTTACGCCGCTGAAGTCAGTTTGACCCATTGGCACTTAAATAGAGGACCTTTAAAGGTCCATAGTCAAGCTCCCATATCTCTTCTATGAAACCATAATATGTGTCCACCTTTCCTTTGTTGTCTTCGGCATCTATACTGACACCTGTTACGATTGGTGCTCTTGTCATCCTGGATCCGTGTAAAATGTGTAACCATTTATCTCGTACCCCTTGAATGTCACGATTTCACTAGAAGGTCCCCGTGTCAATCGTTGCAATTGTTCATTGTCCGACCCTTTGAAAAGGATATAGTTTTGTAACCAAGCGCCGAAAGAATCCATGTGCTTCAGGTTATCCAATCCTCGCACCTCCCGAGGAATTCACTGCGTAGAATACTCTTGTGCTCAACAACATACGGGCCACCATAGTTGATTGTTTCAAAACCGTGAAATGTGCTTGCTTAAATGTAAGAAGATCATTGCATGCAATTGCTTTCCTTCCCTCATCCCTTTTCCCGTAGCTTGCCCTCATGGCGTGATATAGGGACGCCGATCGGATTTAGATCATTAATGTAATCCACACAAAATTCAATCACCTCCTCTATCCCATAACCTCGGCAATGCATCCTTCCTGACGAGAAGCGATTACGAACATACTTCTTTAGCACACTCATGTACCTCTCGAAAGGGAACATGTTGTGCAGATACTGAGTCCGAGAATACCTATCTCTTTGACAAGGTGAACAGTGAGATGAACCATAATATCAAAGAACGTAGGAGGAAATATCATCTCAAGACAAACCACACTTTGTACCACGTCATCCTGCAGCTTACTTAGTTTATCTGGGTCAATGACCTTATGCCAAATCGCATTGAAAAAAGAACACAGCTTTGTGATTATCCCCCGTACCCACTCGGGAAGTATACCTCTTATAGCCACTAGGAGCAGCTGTGTCATCAACACAAGACAGTCATGGGATTTCAGTGTGCGATTTTATTCTCTTTCGTGTTTATGAGTCTCTTTACATTTGATGAGTATCCGGAAGGGACCTTCACACTATTCAGCACTCTATCATGCTTTTTGTCTTCTTTGCTTAGAGTGTAGCTCGCAGGATGTAGGTAATGTTGTCCTTTTTCTCTCTTTTTCGGATGTAGGTCGTTCCTCAGTTCCAAGAGTTTAAGGTCCTTCCGACCTTGCAGTGTATCTTTTGATTGGCCATACATATCTATGTAGCCTAGCAGGTTCAAGCAAACATTCTTCGTGATGTGCATGAAGTCAAGTGAGTGACGAACCTCCAAGACTTCCCAATAAGGCAAGTCCCAAAATACTGACTTCTTCTTCCACATTGGCGCCTGACCATCCTCATTACGCATGTGTTTGCTTCCAGACCCTTTCCGAATACTACTTTGATTCTTTACCATAGCAAGTACATGTGGCCCAAGATTTACGTCGAGGCCTAGCACGAAGGTCTACTTGCCGATTAAATTCCCTGCACTTCTTCCGCCATGGGTGACTCGTAGGAAGAAACCTACGGTGGCCCATGTAGACAACCTTTCGAGAGTTTTTCAGGTACATGCTGTCCGTTTCATCTAAGCATTGGACACAAGCTCTATATCCTTTGATAGTTTGGCCAGACAGGTTACCGAGAGCAGGCCAGTCGTTGATTGTTACAAATAACAATGCACGTAAGGTGAAATACTCCCTTTTGTACTCATCCCATACCCGTGCACCATCCTCCCACAACGTCACAAGATCTGCAACCAATGGTTTCAGGTAGACATCGATGTCATTTCCAGGTTGCTTGGGGCCTTGGATCAACAATGGCATCATGATGTACTTTCACTTCATGCATAGCCATGGAGGAATGTTATACATACATAGTGTAACAGACCAGGTGCTATGGTTGCTGCTCAACTCTCCGAAAGGATTCATCCCATCGGTACTTAACCCAAACCTTATGTTTCTCACCTCTTGTGTGAAGTCTGGGTACGTCCGATCGACTTTCCTCCACTGTGATCCATCTGCAGGGTGTCTAAGCATACCGTCATCTTTACGCTCTTCTTTGTGCCAACGCATCATCTGGGCATGCGCTTTGTTAGCAAACATACGCTTCAATCGGGAATCACAGGAAATACCACAACACTTTAGCCGAGGTCTCTTCTTGTTCTGCTCCCCATCTATTTCACCTGGATCAACTCTCTTCACCTTATACAGTGATTCTTTACACACAGTACAAACATCCAAATAGGCATACGCATTGCGATACAGGATGCAATCGTTATGACATGCGTGTATCTTCAGACTTTCAGTCCCAAAGGAGAGACGACTTCCTTTGCTTCATATGTAGATTCAGGCAGAGTGTTATCTTCTGGAAGAAACTTCTTTACGAGTGTCAACAACTCATCGAATCCCTTATCTGACACACTATTTGTGGCCTTCCATTGCATAAGTTCAAGTGTGGTACGCAACTTCTTGTGGTCCTGCCCACAATTTGGGTATAAAGGAGTTACGTGGTCCTCTAACATGCACTGGAATTTCTCGAACTGTCTTTCATCTGTGTAGTCTCCCTCACCGCCACGCAAAGATCTCGTCCAGCTCATCATCACCACAGTCACTGAGTGTACCTCCCACGGAATAGCATTGCGTGGCGTCCGAGATATTTTTGAATCCCTCTTCTTCTTCCTCGTCTTCTTTATCGTCTTCCTCGTCTTCGCCATGGTTGGTCCAACTGGTATAGTTTGGCATGAAACCTCTCATCATCAAATGGTTCATAACCTGCCATCGCCGTGAGTGCTCCTTCTCGTTCTTGCAATCTACGACGGACAACATATGAAGCCGCTCGAGGCGAGAATGCAATGGCCGTGATCGAGAAAAGCCTGCACGCCATCAATGAACTCTCTCGATCGACGGTCCGCATTGTACATCCATTGCCAGTTCATCTACAACAAGTTATAATTTCATATATTTTTTTCTTCTCCAAGAAAAACAACCCCACCTACACCTTCATGCAATTAAAGATCTACCTTTCTAATTATTTTTTTCCCTTTCTACCTTTGTAATTATTTTTTTATCCTTAACATGTTTTCCTATTTTATTTTATACACTACTAATTACTTCATTGCAATGTCATATTTTGAACCAGATCTCCACCATACATCTTCATACCATAACAAAAACAAGCATACAAAATAAATTTTGGGGAACAACTTCATACCATACACATTTCAACATGTTCTACCTAGCAAAGCAACACATTTCAACATGAATAAATCATGATTTCTCCACATCCAATGCATAAAAAACAGCAATATGTAGGTGAGAAAGATGCTAACATGCTCTTCTTGACCTTAAAACACTTAATTTGAAGCTAAATCACCAGCAATTTCAAAACAAAAATTTGGGCAGCACCTCCCGGAAGAAACAGTGCTCGGCCCTTCTCTGCTCATCGATCGTTGGCTCGAGGAGGAAGAAGAAGTTTAAAGCGCTGGGCGGGAGGGATTCTAGAAGCGGTTTCATATACAAACCGCTTCTGAAGGTTGAGTTCTAGAAGCGGTTTGTATGTCAAACCGCTTCTGACTTTGTAGAAGCGGTTTGACAAACAAATCGCTTCTAAAACTAAGACTTCAGTAGCGGTTTGATACACGAACCGCTTCTAAATATAAATCTCTACAAGCGGTCTCCAACCGCTTGTGATAATTCATAAGCGGTTTGGTAAACGAACCGCTTGTGATGGTTGTCAACACAAGCGGTTCGTATGACCAACCGCTTCTAGAGACCCCCTCCCGCCCGTTGCTCACGAACCGCTTCTGGTGCGTGGGCCAGAACCGGTTCGCACCTAACCGCTTGTAATATACCGCTTGTGATGCCCAGTTCTGTAGTAGTGTCTTGAGGCTGTGGTGTGGGCGCCTCGGCTGCTTCCTGAAAGGGTCAACATGCGGATGCATCCTAGCTGCATAGAAAGCTTCTGCAGGACGCATCAACTGCATCAATGTAGGTGCTGTTGGATCAGGCTCAAGAATTCCGATCAAGCGATCATATGTACACGAGCACACAATCAGATCTTTTGCTTGCACGGCAGCACAAACACTTTTGCCGTAACTTCTCTCTATTGCTTTTGGCTTGCCTCGCATTGCATTGCTCTGGTCTTTTATTTCTCAGCTTGTTTCATTAAAATAGCTTACAGACTCTTGCTTATAAAGCCTACAGGCCATCCGATTGAGACTTGTATTCGGACACTAATCCAACTAGGACACGGCTATGACTCCGTGTAGGATACGTATACAAAATTAGTTTCAACATTCACCCCCTATTTTGTAACGCCTACTTTCTAACTTGTTGATGCAATCAGTCACAACTACGATTTGCCCAACTTTTATTCGACATAGGATGGAGAACACATTTTCTCGACACCCCGTACTCAACTTACTTAATTCAAGATGGCGAGCACATCTCTTCTACGTCTTGGACGCATTTTCGACGGACTTGAGTTTGGACGGCGAGCATACCTCTTCAACGCCCCGGACTCGACTCTGACGGACATGAGTTTAGACGGCGAACGCATCTCTTCAACGCCCCGGACTCGACTTTGACGGACTTGAGTTTGGACGGCGAACGCATCTCTTCAACGCCCCGGACTCAACTTTGACGGACTTGACTTTGGACGACGAACACACCTTCTCACGTCCCGGAGTCAACTCTCTTACTTGATAGAGCATCAAACCAACACTGGTCCCTTCTTACTTTGGACCTCGGCAAGAAGCGCTTTTTCCTCCTCCTTTTCCTTGCGGCACTCTGAAGCAAAAATGCCCATAATCATTACAATTATAGCATCTCACTTTAGCCTGGTCGAATCTCCGATTCTTGTGGCCTCGTTCACCATCTCCTTTCGAGCCACCGAACGAGCCCTCGCCGTCGCGTCTCGATGATCGGGCCTCCCACTCGGCGCGCGTCAGGAGTAGGTTTTCTTCTTTCCCGCTGTCGGATCCCTTAATCCGTTCTTCATGTGCCTTCAAACGACCGATCACCTCCTCGATCGTCATTACCGTGAGGTCGCCGAACTGCTCAATGGTGGAGACGATTTGTAGGAACCTGCCAGGGACAGCACGAAGGAATTTCCTTACCACGTAGCTTTCCTCCATCTTGTCGCCAAGCGCTTTGATTTTATTGACGATCGTTGTCAGCCGGATGGCGAAGTCGTCGACTGACTCCGTCTCTGTCATGCGTAGCCCCTCGAACTCAGCTTTTAGGGTCTGTACCTTAGCCTCCTTTGCACGATCAGCGCCAAGATGCATCGTCTTCAACGTCTCCTACGCAGCTTTGGCTGTCTCCTTTTCAGCCAGTAGGAAGAGCGTTTCTTCTGGGATGCCTCCGTAGATAGCCGCCAATGCCATCTGATCCTTGCGCACATCGACTTTGTTGTCCTCGATCGCTCCCTATAGGTCTTGAGCCCTCAAATACACCTTCATCTTGATTGCCCATGCTGCATAATTGCTCTTCGTGAGCATCGGATAATGCAGCGCTATAGCGGAACTCTCCTTCGCCATCGCACTTGATATCACCTGATCACCGGTGTCACCACCTCCTGGAGATTACGATATCTTCTTGGGCAACTGATCAAGAACTCAGACACTGGCTCTGATACCAATTGTTGGATCGTAAGGGCCTTCTCAACCCCAAAAGCTAGCTTAAGAGGTGAGGGACTCCCCCACTTATAAGTTAGGTCCTTTGCCCTTCCACAACCAATGTGGGACTATTCTAACAATCAATTGTTGGACCAGGCTCAAGAATTCCGATCAAGCATGCATCTACAAATAGCACAACTTGATATTCTTCCTGCGACGTGTGCTGATCTCCAGCCGGAAGAAAGCCAAACAAAAAAAGAACTCTCTCTTGGTTGCTCACGTTCTCTCTATTGCATTGAGTCTATTTCTCTGCCTTTATTGTTTATTGCCTTGCTCGTCTCGTTACATTGAGTCTGGCTCTCGATCGTTCCCCACAGGTCTTGAGCCCTCAAATACACCTTCATCTTGATTGCCCATGCTGCATAATTACTCTTCGTGAGCATCGGATAATGCAGCGACATAGCGGAACTCTCCTTCGCCATCGCACTTTATATCGCCTAATCACCGGTGTCACCACCTCCCGAAGATTACGATATCTTCTTGGGCAATAGATCAAGAACTCAGGCACCCGCTCTGATACCAATTGTTGGATCGGCTCAAAGATCAATCATGTGATCAGGCTTCGGCGACAACGAAGAACATGCATGCAACTCACGCACGGGAGAAATTGTTGAAACTAATTTTGTATACGTATCCTATACGGAGTCATAGCCGTGTCCTAGTTGGGTTAGTGTCCGAATACAAGTCTCAATCGGATGGCCTGTAGGCTTTATAAGCAAGAGTCTGTAAGCTATTTTAATGAAACAAGCTGAGAAATAAAAGACCAGAGCAATGCAACGCGAGGCAAGCCAAAAGCAATAGAGAGAAGTTACGGCAAAAGTGTTTGTGCTGCCGTGCAAGCAAAAGATCTGATTGTGTGCTCGTGTACATATGATCGCTTGATCGGAATTCTTGAGCCTGATCCAACAATTGGTATCAGAGCCCGGTTCTAACATCTTTGGCCCGATGGACACTAGGGTGTGAAGGCCTGATGGACCGTGGCCCTGAGGGACCGTCGTTGTACGGTGAAGGGTCGGTGAACGACTGAGAGATACCAATGTGTGAAGGGGGGATTGTTAGAATAGTCCCACATTGGTTGTGGAAGGACAAAGGACCTAACTTATAAGTGGGGGAGTCCCTCACCTCTTAAGCTAGCTTTTGGGGTTGAGAAGACCCTTACGATCCAACAGGTGCGTATCAGAAAAAGAGACAAGCATACATCCGGCTCCTCAAAGGAAGAAAACAACGGGGAGGGCCGAGTAATCAACTAGCAGGTGGCTTACGTGTAGCGAAAGCGCTTCCAATGCAGGTGCTGCGTCGAGAAACGAGTGCAGAAAAAGGAAGTCGTCCCTTCCATGGGCCGTGCTACTCTTCATCTTCATCCTAAGGTCCGCACGCTTCAGGTGACGGAATTTGTTGCCGCCTCTGTTTGGTGAGGTAACTACATGCAAAGATGTAATTAATATAGAGAAATTTTACGACCAGATCTAACCGTTGGTTTGTTAAAAGTGTTTCTACTACTGTACTACTAGACAAAGTAAAAATAAACTCTAGTTAATCTAATCCAACGAATCGAAAAGAACGAACGGTTCATATTCAATCTAGCTAGTGTAATATAAATAGCATCGTGATACGTTTGGAGAACAGTTTACGTACATACATGTACTAGAAGATGAGCTCGTCTAAACAGTAAAAAATCAACAGAAACAAAAAAGCTCTCTAGGCCTGGCATGAGGTGCGCTAGGCTGGTCGGTTCAAAGCGGGCGTCTGTGCTAGGTTTTTTTGTTGGGAGTGTCCACGGAGCACCTGAGTGTTTTTTAGTTTGTGAGCACTTAAATTTGTAGCTTTTGGATCTAGATCCATTGATCCAATCAATTTGCTATTTCTCTCCACCACCCTCCTCTTTATAGGCCCCCAAATTGAGTGCTCACAAACCAAAAAAACACTCGAGTGTTACTTAGTCATTCTCCTTTTTGTTTTAGACCAGTAGCTCAAACCAAAGCTCGCATTTGTCACCTTCGGAGCCGGCGCCACTGATCCAAGATCGCTCGTTGTCTGGTTCAGGCCGACAAACCGCACCGATGAGACAATGGACTCAGATACGTCGATCGTACTCGTCGACCAGCACTCCAGCACGGCAAGAAATCCGAGCTGCTTCAGACGAGGTGACACCTTTACGTACTCCAGATCATCACAACGCTTCAGCTTCAGGCTCTGCAGCTTGTGGCAGGAGGAGAGGAAGCACTCTAGTCTCTAGGTCCTTGCCAGTGATGCGCACCTTCTTGAGAACGAGGGTCGCCAAGTTGGTTAGGTCCGGCGGTTGGGTGAGGCTGCAAGGCCGCAAGCATCCCAGTCTGAGGTAGAGGTGCTCCAACGCGGCAGCCGCCGCGGTGCCGGGCGATAGGGGCGAGCAGGGGAATTCATAGCAGAGCCTGTCGGCATTGAAGCACCAGTGAGGGAGAAAGTCGAGCTTGAGCCGCTTGGTTGTTGTAGACGTGAGGGCGAAGCGCACCCAGCGGTCGACGCTGGCGGCATGCTGCTCCCGCAAGTAGGCGAACTTCACGGTGAGGGTCTCCAATGCCGTGTCGATGCGGTGCCGCATCGTGATCGTGTCCACAAGGCGGACAAACTCCGTCGCGACCTCGTCTTGCCGGTGCTGAGGGATAATCGGAGGCGTGTACTCTTCGTCGCCGGTTAGTTCATCGTCATCAGTTTCTGGGTACAGTTGTGGGAGACGTAGATTGTCCTCGTTGAATATCAGATGGGGACGCCTCCTCCAAACGCGCAGCAAGGTAGAGCACGACGCGCACGCTCGAGCTGCGTCCCTCATGGGCAAGCGTGAGAATATCCCGAACAGAATGTCCTGTTCAATTCAATAGTACTGGTGTTAGAAATAGTGGCGCCCAAAACACACACACACAGTTATATTAGAATAGATATATAATAATGACATCTATATGTAACAATAGCAGACAGACGTTTGGATGACGCTAATTAGACCTAGCTAGATGAAATTTGGAATCGCGTAAATACCTCTGGAAGATCATCAAGCTTTTTATCGGCAGTAAGGCGTGGTTCCATCTTTCTAGCGTGTGATCGCGGTGTAAGAACTTCCGAGCTGGATAAATTTGTTCCGTGATTTGACAAAACAGAGAGCCAACCACGAGCAAAACCCGCTGGAACCTGCTGTCTGAGAGCTATCTCCAGCAGAGCCCCTAAACCAGCTCCTAAACCTTAAAATAAGAAGTGTAGTAAAAAAAATAGATCCAGCAGGGTCCCAACTCAAGCCCCTAAAATTAGGGGGCCCCTAAATTTGCCTCCTCAGCCCCAATTCCCAGGGGGTCCCAACTCAAGCCCATAAAATTAGGAGGCCCCTAAATTTGCCTCCTCAGCCCCAATTCCCAGGGACACGAGTACAACCCATATTATTGAAGATAGGGAAATACATGAGAGGCTTCGAAAATTTTATCATGTTTTGAAATTTTAAATTTAAATTTGAAATTTTATGTTTTTAAATTGTAAATGTTAATATGCTTATGTTTTATGTATTACAAATATTTTTGATTGAATTTTAGTGGTGTCAAATGAAGATTATACATAGCGGATATGTCAAAATAGGAGAAAAAGTAAAATAGGGACTGAGATTTAGGGGCTGTTGCTGGACTTGTGCTCTGAAAACAGAGCCTCAAAAAATAGGGGGAGTCCCTAAATCCAAAATAGAGACCCTGTTTTAGGGGCCATTGCTGGAGATGCTCGAACAGCTGACCAACCTCTCCACAAGAACTGTTCGTGGATGTAGAGCACAAACAGGGAGGGGCGTTGAAGAGAGCAATACCAAAATTTGGCTTGTTACAACTTAGAACGGAGCAATGACATATATATATAGTCTACGATTAATACGTGACGGAGTAAATCTAGATAACTGAAAAGGAAATAACTTCTGATTCAAAATAAACTCTCGTGGGGCCGCTCCTCCTGTATATGACCGGGATGTGCATGGCTGATGCACACGTATCCTTCGTTGCTATAATTTGGATGATGAATCGGGGTGCCTTTCCCTCTTTTGTCTTGGTTAGAATAGCAAGGACGAACCGACTCCTCCCTGATACGGGTGCAAATAGGTAGGATAATTTGCGACCTAATCTGGTCAGTATCGAATTGGGGAAGGAAATTCAGTATCCGATTAGATTCTGTTAGGAAACCGGTTGTCGTATCCTATATGGACTCTTCCTTATCTCTAAGCAGAACCGCTATATATAGGAGGCAGGGGGTCACCCCATTGTACACAAGCATACAGAATAATAAAGCAGACCCGTTCCTCTTCATATTGTGTCTCTCGCCCTCTTTCTCTGTTCTCCAGTTTAGATCTATAGGCAACCCCGGACTATTCGATAGCGAGGTTGTCTAACACGTTATCAGCACGAAGCTCTTACGGAGAAAGATTGAAAGGTGAAGACAAGAAGTGAAGAATCGTCGACAACGACGAACGACTACTACCGGCGATTGATCGCCCGATCCGATCTGCAATCAACTCGTCACCACGCCGGCATCCACTCGGATTGCCGAAAAAAGTCCTACGCGACTCTATCCTACGCGATAGCCAACACTTACGGCATCAAGAATGTAAGTTGAAAAATCTTGCAGATTGTTTCGCTAGATGCATAGATCTAATCTATTGTTAGAGAACGGAGATTGTTTGCTCTAATCTGCCGTTTGTGAACTAGATTGAAAGGTGAGATGAGAATCAGGCTCATCGAATTTGTGTATACATCTATTCTATGCATCTGAGGTACAGATTGGCACGAAGCCCTTGTACAAAGAATCGATACAGTATAGCACTACGACGGCTGCGCACGAAGCGTAGTTTGGCACAGCAACCAGCAGCCGGCCATGAAGCGCCGAAGCACCGCCGCGCCAATAGGCAACGAAGCCATTGGTGACCGCGGCTGTCCACGACGGCCGAAGCACCGCCGATCGGCCCGGTTCCTCGCAGCCGAACCCGTGGTCTCGTAGACCAGCGCCGACCGTGTGCATCACCCGAAGAACGATGACCGGCCGCCCACGCACGAATCTCTGGCACGAAGCCGCCGCCGGTCGGCTTCTCCTCGGCTCGGCCGCCATCGCCGCCGCCAAGCGGCCGGTTGCGCTGCCGTGGTGCTCGACCTGTCACGGCTTGAAGTCGCCGCCAGTTCAGATCTGCGCCGCGACACGCCACGGCACGGCCGACCGGCCGCTGCCGAGCCTGCCGCCGCGCCGACGGCTTCTCGCCACCGCGCGTCACCGTCGGACCTGCCGCGCGTCCACGGCCGCCGGAGTCGCGCTGCCGCGTCGCCGTGGTGCCGGTGCCGCGCGGGCTATTGCCGTGGCCGCTGGCTGCCAGCGACCACGCCGCTGATCTGCCGCGACCGCTTTGCCGCATCCGCAGCGTTCGGCCGAACTGCGCCGCGCCGCATCGCCATTGCCGCTGCGCCCACTGCCACGCCGCGCGACTCGCCACGCTGTCCGCCGCCGTGCAGACGACGCCGCATTGTCTCGCTGAGCCCGACGCAGCCACCGGTCTGCCAGACGCCGCTTCGCCAGCCGAACTCCTCGCCGCATGGCCGCCGCGCGCGGCACGCATGAAGCGGCCGGCCACCTCGCTCAAGAAGTGGTGATGAGAGGACACAGCCGGCAAGAAGTAACGAAAGGACAAGAAGTCCTGTCTTTACTAGTTTGCTTTTTGGGACTTGAAGTCCATTAGTATATTGGACACGAAGTCCTTGGCTCAGGAATTCCAGAATTTGGATGGAATCGATCGGAACTGAGTCAATGGAAAACCGAATTGCATACGGCTTTGGCGCACGGGGGAGGGTGATTTTACCCTATTGCCCCCGACTTTTAATTAATTAATTCCCCCCTCGAAAATCAGTAGAAAATTCGAAAAATGATTAGAAAATTCAAAAAATTGCCAGAAAATTATGAAACTTATCTAGAAATTGCAGAAAATTTTATGGCTCTGTTTTTAATTTGTACTTAGCCTTATTTTCTGCATTTATGAATATTTGCATTAATTTTTGCAATAATTGCCCTGTTTAGATTGCCGAAAATTCATGAGAATTTATTTTTCGCATTTATGAATTTATGAATTGGGCAATTATTGTTTATTCTGAATTTATGAACTGTGCAATTATTGTTCTGTTCCATGCATTGTATTTATTACTTTAATATAGTTCATTGGAATTTCAAACACGCCGCACGAAGCGGCCACCGTCGCGCCAGGAAGGCCGCGCGCATGAAGCCGCGCTAAACCGATCGCACGAAGCCGATCGCGCACATAAAGCAGATCGCACGAAGTCGATCATGTATATGAATCCAATCGCTTGCACGAAGCTGTATTTATGAGTATTTATGAATTTTTGTACTTATGAATCTTGCATTTATGAATCTTGCATTTATGAATCTTGTATTTATGAATATTGAAATTATTGCTTTCTTTTAGTTTGCTGAAAATTCATGAGAATTTAATTATGCATTTATGAATCTTGCAACCACTCTGTATTAGATTACACGAAGTAATCTAATGAAAAAATCCTATGAATATGTAAATACCTAGCATTGTCATATGTGAGTTTTGAAAAACTGGCCCGAATGGTCAGAACTATCTCATATGGGCATCAAATGTGAAGATCGTGTTTATGAGTAAGAAGCTCTGAATTGCCATCGGTTTAGGGTCCTCGAAGGACAAGTAACCTACTGCCGAGCAAAACGATCAAATTTTGTACTCCCCAGGTATCACTTTTCAGCTACTATGAATAATGAATACATGGCTGAGGTGAGTACACTTGAGTTACTGATCGCACTTCGTATAGCCGAGAAACTCAAGTCCACCATCTTGCTCCAAGCACAGCAAGATTGGGTTCGCTTGAAGTTTGCAGGCTATAGAACATTGGTTGTTAATGAATTTTGAATAATGAATTGTAAGCTCTCGAAGAGCATACATTTTCTTTTCTGATGAATAGAATTGCAATTTATTCTTTATTCCAGTATTCTTTATTTGTAAGCAATATTTGAATTACTTTGCCACTATATGAATAGAATTATATTTCTTGTCATCTAGAAATCGTGTAGCGCCCAATGGAGAAAATATGCATTGTTGATAGTGGCACAACAAATACCATCTTAAGAGAATCGAAATACTTCCAGATGATCACGAAGAACGCCGGAAGGATTACGACAATCGCAGGAAGCGATACGCATATAATAGGCTCAGGAAGAGTCACAATTATATTACCAATGGGTACAACTTTGGTAATTGAAGAAGTCCTCTTGTACCCTGAATCAACTCGCACTCTCTTAAGTTTCAAAGATATCCGTGCCAATGGGTTTCACGTAGAAACGAATGAAGAAAATGGCAAAGAACACTTGTGCATTGTGAAGCACGCGGAATATGAAAAAAATGGTATTAGAAAAATATCCCTCATATGAATCTGGGTTGTACTACACGATAATTAATGCACACGCAGTGTATACTTATTTGAAGACTGTATTTTGAAGCTCTGAATTATTTTCGTTATGGCATTGTATATTTAGGTCATCCTGGTCTTAGATTGATGAAAAATATAGTTAACAACTCACAAGGTCATGGCATTAATGTTAAAAATTTCGAATCACTTAAAATTTTGTGTGCCATGCATGTGCTAATCGAAATTAATAACAAAACCCTCTGTTATGAAAGTGCAACATGAAATCCCTGCATTCCTGGAACGCATTCAGGGATATTTGCACCGATTCAGCCCATGTCGTGGCCGTTTCGATACTTTATGGTGCTCATTGATGCTTCCTCGAAATGGTTGCATACACGCTTGTCATCAACAAGGAATCATACATTCGCAAAGTCGATCTCGCAGATCATCGTAATTAAGAATGTTTTTCTGATCATCGCCTGAAGTCCATTCGAATGGACAATGCCAACGAATTTACTTCCAAGGCATTTGATGATTATTGCACAAAGAATTGAAATAATCGTTGAGCACTGCATCGCACATCCATAAGCAAAATGGAATAGTCAAGCACTAATAAAGAGGATTAAGCTCATAGCCCGACCACTCTTGCAGAGTTGTAACTTGCCCAACACTTGTTGGGGACACGCAGATCATGCACGCAGCAAGACTTCATCAATTATAGACCGTCGGCCTACAACATCCATTCAACTATGCAACTAGTGCAATGGGTCATCCTGAAGATTTGAATGAATGGTATATGTACCTATACCACCCCACAAATAATCGCAATGGGCCCTCTCCGCAAGTCTGGGATATACGTTGGTTATGAGAATACATTCATAATCAGGTATTTGGAACCCACGACTGGAGATTTGCATACAGCCCGATTCGCAGATTGCATTTTATTGACGAGGATCGCTTTCCCGACATAAGGGGGAGGAAATGAACCAATAGTTGAAAAGGCCGGGAAATCATATGGCATTCCATCGATCCCGGGCATGACCCTCGCACTAATGAAGCAAATCATGAAGTCAAGAAGACAATCGATTTGCAGAATTTAGCAAATGAACTGCCTGATCATTTTTGTGATCTGAAGAGCGTGGTTAAGTCGCATATACCAGCAAGAAATGCACCAGAGAGGGTGGAAATACCAAAGAAAGCAGAAGGTTTCCCTCATCCTATTCAGAGGCCTCAAAGAAAAAGAATAGGAAATCTGGCTTCTCAAACCCAAAGTACCCGGAGACGTCTGGGGAAAAATGGGCAAGAGGACTTACCACAGCCAATCACAAAAATGCCCCAAAGCAAGAAGGGAAGCCAGTTGAGACTTGGCACTGGAAAGAAGCCTGTAAAGGCAATTCCAGACTTGAATCTTCAATTGGAAGAAGCCGTCGGAAATAATGTGTGCGCACACATTGGCGGAGAAAAACTAAAGGAACTTGCTCCTGGAATGGGAAATAGCAATGAAGAGCAAGTAGAAGTGCATGAAGCACACCATGACGAAATGGCCATAAATTTTGTAATAATAGGAGAATCTATGAAAAGAGCAACAACCATTGCAAGGCTTGTTGTTCAAGGTTTCACTCAACGTCCTAGGGTTGATTATGAAGAAACCTATTCTCCGGTCATGGGTGGAATTACCTTTAGATATTTGATCTCAATGGCAGTCAACTTGAAGTTGAAAATAAAGCTAATGGATGTTGTCACAACATACTTGTATGGAAACTTGGATTCGGAGATATACATGAAAGTACCAGAAGGTATTCCCATCCCGAACCAAGACAGAGCAAACAGAAACCTATACAGTGTGAAATTGGAGAAATCACTGTATGGGCTGAAGCAGTCAGGAAGAATGTAGTACAATCGCTTGAGTGACTTTCTTTGCAAGAAAGGCTACACGAACAACGAAGATTGTCCATGTGTATTTATACAACGATCCACGAATGGATTATGTATAATCTCCGTCTATGTAGATGACTTGAACATCATTGGGACGGATGAAGAAATTGAAGAAGTATGCACATACTTGAAGTCTGAATTTAAAATGAAAGACTTGGGTAAAACCAAGTTCTGTTTAGGCTTGCAGCTTGAACATGTCCAAGGCGGAATCTTTTTACACCAATCTTCCTACACGCAGAAAGTGTTGGAGAGATTTGGTTTTGAGAAGGCATACCCCGCAAAGACCCCAATGGTCGGAAGGTCACTTCAAGCAGACCTAGATCCATATAGGCCTAGAAAAGAGGGGGAGGAAGTCCTGGGAGCGAAATTCCCATATTTGAGTGCAGTTGAAGCGTTCATGTAATTTGCGAATAACACTAGGCCGGACATTGCGTTCGTCGTGAATTTACTAGCACTGCATGATAAAGGCGTAACCCACCAAAAGGCATTGGAAAGGGGTTAGGGATGTCTTCCGTTACCTCCAAGGAAGCAAAGATCTCAGTTTGTTCTATAGAAGGAACAATGAATTGAATTTGGTTGGCTATGCCGATGCTGGGTACCTAACGGACCTGCATACTGGCAAGTCACAAACCGGGTATGTTTTCCTTTGCGGTGGAACGGCAATTTCATGGAAGTCGACTAAGCAGACTCTGGTCTCGACATCGACAAACCACTCAGAAATAATTGCCTTGTATGAAGCCTCTCGGGAATGTGTATGGCTTCGTAGAATGGTTCACCACATCTAGAAGTCATGTGGTTTGAACATGGAACAAACCCCACCATTATCTATGAAGATAATGCAGCTTGTGTTGCTCAAATGCAAATGGGATATGTGAAGAGTAACCTCACAAAGCATATCAACCCCAAGTTCTTTTATGCTCATGAAATGCGTAAGATGAACGAGATAAATATACTGCATACTAAGTCGTGTGAAAATCACGCAGATTTATTCACTAAGTCACTCCCAGCATCTTCCTTTGAAAGATGTGTTAAAGGAATTGGGATGATGAGGCATAGAGAAGTGCAGATTTCAGGGGGAGAATTTTCACATACTCCTACATAAATCTCGAACATGAAGTTTGAGTACCCAACGTGAATCTTGAAGATTAACATTGAAGTTTGGGTGGATTGTACTCTTTTCCTTAAGTAAGTTTTTCATTGAAGTTTTCTTACATAAGGTTTTTGATGAGGCAATCCATGCAACACAGCAAGCGTGTGCTATGTACTCTTTCTCCAATTATTTTTCCCACTGGGTTTTTATGGAGTTTTAATGAGGCATATGCATCTCGCAGTGAAGAGTCCAAGGGGGAGTGTTAGGAAACCGGTTGTCGTATCCTATATGGACTCTTCCTTATCTCTAAGCAGAACCGCTATATATAGGAGGCAGGGGGTCACCCCATTGTACACAAGCATACAGAATAATAAAGCAGACCCGTTCCTCCTCATATTGTGTCTCTCGCCCTCTTTCTTTGTTCTCCAGTTTAGATCTATTAGGCAACCCCGGACTATTCGATAGCGAGGTTGTCTAACAGATTCGATCGATATTGTTACTGGGTAGTTAGTATATATTTGATTCGGCAGCAAAATCGGGAGAGCTAATGTCCGATCATCCTCGTGTCGCCCGCGGCCTGCTGCCGCTGCATAGAGCCGCCCCCTCTGCCTATCGCCCAGGCTCACCGCCGGGTGCCACAGCCTGTAACCATCGCCCACGGCCTGCCACTGCCGCCTCCGGATAGTATACGGACAGGCATAATACGGATATCGGGTATTTAGTCGAATTGTATAGCATTAAAATTTGTGATAAAAATAATCTAACCAAAGCATATACCGACACAAATAATACAAAATATATAGTCGAACTAACGCGTCAAAGAGCATAAACCATATAACATATTAACATAGCACTAGCACATGACAACTCACAAGTTCCATACAACACATGCCATCTTCGTATAGCAATCCTTACAATATATATAGCACCATAAATATTAGTTCCAAATCTCACATGACTCACATTAATAATCCACAAACTTGATCAACATAGCACATAGTCCATGCACACACATCATCTAAGAAAAATAGTCCACAAACTTGATCAACATAGCACATAGTTCATACACACACATCATCTAAAAAAAATAGTACATGCAACAAAGTAGTCCAATGCAAAAGATAGTGATAGAGTTTAAATCATACAAAATAGTACATCCTCTACCCCCGCTGCATTAAAGATTGCTCTCTTCATCTAAAATAGATAAAAAAATATATTAGTACTTACAAACAAAGACATATAACACATAGACAAGATAAAACAAACTATTTTTCAAAGCACTCAAGTGACAACATCATCCTCCATCCCGATTGCATTCACGTCATCAATAATGGTTCCAAGCTTACTCTCTTCATCTAACATAGACAAATATATTAGTACTTATCAACAAAGATATATAATTAATGCATGAATGAAAACACATAGACATGATAAAACAAACCATTTTCCGAAGCAACCATTCAATCCTTTGTACAAACCAAGGACTCAACAATTTTAAGATTAAGTCGACTACGGTATGGATCAATAACACGTCCACCGGCGCTAAATGCTGACTCCGAAGTAACCGTAGACACTTGGATAGATAACACATCACGGGCAAGGCGAGAAAGAATAGAAAAAATTGTCGTTTGGCCTTTCCACCATGATAGGGCATCAAATGCAGCATCGCCTTCATTCAACTTCAATAGTCCCTCATTCATGTACAACTCCAACTCTGATATCTTCTGTTCATTGCTTGTGGATTGATACAATACCTCAATATCAACCTCATCCTCATCCTCTTCCTCATCAACCAACAAGCTTCACTTGAATTAACAACCACACCACTCTCTTTCGAGATAGAAGCCTTATTAGTTGATGTTAAATTGTAGCTTGATGAATAAAATGCAAATAATTCATTCACAACATTCATGAACTCCCTCTTCTCAAACTTGACAAGCCCATGCAAGAACATTTTGCTTAGGCACAACTCTGATATACCTTGGATCAAGAAAGGCTGCCACTACTAAAGCCATATTGTTCTTTTCCCAATACTTCTCAAACTTATCTTTCATACTTTGGGCCATACTAGAAATGATGATATCACTACTCTCACACCATTTGGTAATACCAATCTTGATCTCACAAAATCTCCGATAGAATAGATTTGCAGTAGGATATGATGTGCCAAAGAAAAGTAATGTGGCATCATAGAATTTTTTAAACACTTGGTGATATTTGCAGCATTTAACCAATCATCAATTGAAGTGGTGACACGTCCATATATAGCCCTATCTTTAAAAGCAAGACGTTCAAAAGCGTCCTTATAGTAAATAGCATCTCTTATCATTATGTATGTAGAGTTCCATCTTGTAGCAACAACCAACGAAATGGCTCTTTTAGTGTCTCGATCACATTCTTTACCACACTTTTCAAATGCCTCCAATTGTTGAGGTGATCTTTTAACCAATATTATGAATTCTCTAATGTTTCCAATGGCATCTCCAATTATTTCTAATCTATCTCTAGCAACAAGGTTTAATATATGATTTGCAGATCTAACATGAAAGAATTTTCCACCACATACAAGCAAGCCTCTAGCATTTTCAATGACCACATCAATAGCAACTTTGTTTGAAGATGCATTATCCAAAGAGAGAGCAAACAATTTCTTATCAAGGTTCCAATTCAACACATTTGAAAAAAAGGTTTCACGCAATTTTGGCCCTGAATGATTGCCTTCTACATAGATGAAATTGATAATCCTTTTTTGTATGTTCCAATTATCATCAATCCAATGTGTTGTGACACACATATAAGCTTTGTTTTGAATGGATGTCCACATATCCATAGTGAAGCTAAAACAACAAGAGAGTGTTTTGAAGTGTTCATACAACTTGTTCTTTTCCGCTTTATAAAGATCCATGAGATCTTTACGAACAATCACATGAGATTTTAAAGGAAAGCTTGGTCGCATAGACCTGACCCATCGAACAAAGTACTTATGCTAAGAGATAGAAAATGGGTACTCAGGCATAATGATGGCATCATAAAAATATCTCAAGCTATCATCTTCATCATACCTATATGTTATCATGCTTTCGCCCTTTTGACCTATGAGTTGTTGACCTTGTACCAAATTATGTTTGAATTTCAAGTGATTCACGAAAGCCTTTGTACCATTTGTACTTTCAGCCCTAGCCTTATGTTGGCACTTACTGCATTTGGCCCAACGCTCCATGATGATTGAACCATCCTCCTTTTTCACCTCTTTATCAAACTTTGTGAAATGTTGCCACACCCATGAAGTGAGCTTCTTTTCGAATTTGGGATTTTCTTCTTCTTCTCCACTTGCCGTGAGATTTACACTTGCGCTTGCTCTTGCACTTTTAGCTTGTGAAGCTACAAAGACATAAAGACAATAAGTGACATACACATATACCATAGTACTCA